>JASEVX010000008.1:36225473-36347973 GCA_031761405.1 Serripes groenlandicus | reverse complement strand
TAATGTCTTAGTGGCAAACAATGCAGTTTTCAGGAGACACGGCTCGTTACGATCTGTCTCACCCGAATCTGAATTGTTCGCATAAGCCTTTATTTGCCTTTGGGCAGCGAAAGAATTAAGATGATACAACTCTACAAGTATCATGGTAATGTCTTACTGTCTTGTCAGCTGAGATCGCTTTATTTCATCGAAATATACACATAAGCCGTTCCACGAGAAAACCAACATTATGGCCTCCGCGTAATGTATCGACCCAGATCAGCATTTGCCGACTGATCCGGGCCGACACATTCCGTCTAAGGGGATAAAGGTATAGAGTAATGATTCCTGAAACAGAAAATCCACAGGAGGCGAAAAGTGTCTGTCCGAATTAGCCTGCGCGATATGTTTCGGCTGATCTGGATCGATACTTTACGCAGAGTCCATTATGTTGGTTGTCTCGTGGGACGGTTCTTATCTATATCATGTACACGTAATATATTCGATGTAGAAACAGTTAGCTGGAGGGTAATCATTTTCTCGAGATTTGGAAAGATTTTGTTCCATTGACTGTCACGCGATAGAGAAAGTAGAACATTATCTAAAAAAACAAAACAAATCCGATGTTTTAAATTTTGCGAAGCTTTTTTTAAAAACACTATATTCCAAGGCATCTTTCGAATACATATATAGAAACAAGCACTATTTAACAGATCATTTACTTTTGTATTATTTCATTATATTTATTTATCATATAACTGCACTATTTCTGACTCAAATACATGCACGTTATCATGCACAAATCAAACAAGTCAGAACCCGCTCATCACGGGACTCGAACCCGGGACCTTTGGTACGAGAAGATTGAAATTCCGTATTTGACGGGAAATACGGTACCAAATATGGTCGAATGACACCAGATAGTGCAAGTTCTACTTTCGTAAGGTTGCACTACATAGTAAAGCAGGCAGACAACCAGTACTTTTCGGGAAGCTATGCTGAATACCCCCGTATATTGTCATGCCAAGCTTTCAGGAAGTGTTAATTTGTAAATTTTTTGTGCTGCCCTCTGTTTTTTTCAAAATGGAAAATTTATCTTGATTGTCCAGGGATCAGTTAAATACGTTTCACAACAAGCTAAACAGTATGCACATTATACAAAGTAAACGTACACAATTTAAAGTTTTAATCCATGAAGTTGTATACATAATTTAGAAATTTAAGTTAGACATAAGGATCTTAAATGTTTCTTTTAAAGATATGGAAAACGAGTAGCTTGAAAGCGGGTAGTTCAAAAACCTTTTGAGAAAATCCCTGCAATGAAAAATACGGAAAATACGGCTGTCGTGCATCGTCAACATTTTCCCTTGTTAAAACTCTACAGGCTACATTTTGAATCGGATCTTCATGAAAGTTTATCAGAACATTCATCTCCATCAAATCTTAGACAAGTTCGAAACAGGGCCATTTGAGGTAAACAGACTAGGTCACTAGGTCAAATTGAAGGAAAATCTTGTTAACACTCTGCATTTTTAGCTTGAGCATGTTGAAACTTTATCAGAATGTTTGTAATAATGATACCTAGGTCAAGTTCAAATATGGGTCATATTGGGTCAGAAACTAGTTTACTAGGCCAAATTGAAGGAAAATCTTGTTAACTCTGTAGAAGCATCGTTTTGGCTACAGCAGCTTGAATTTTGTTCAGAATTCTATCTAAATGATATCTAGGTCAAGTTTAAATATGGGTCATGCCGGTTTAAAAACTAGGTCACTCGGCCAAATTGAAGGAGAATCTTGTTAACACTCTGGATACTGCATGTTTAGCTTGAATATGTTGAAACTTAATCAGAATGTTTTTCTTGATGATATCTAGGTCAAGTTCTAACATGGATCATGTTGGATCAAAAAGTAGGTCACTAGGTTAAATTGAAGGATAATCTTGTTAACACTCTAGAGCCAACACTCCCCGCATTTAAGTACTTTCAGTACTTTGATTTTTAGTAACGAAATCCTCGCCTCACCCGCAAATAAAGATTATGTTTTCCATAATCGTTTTCACACACACAACTATGAAACCCACAGGTTAAATATTTGTTAAATACCATATTGAACAATGTCACCTTTTTGTCACAATGCTTTCAAAAGAAGTCTAGGACTATGTACAATAACAACTAAATTCATTTTACCATATGCAGATAAACATAATCAAAATATGTATCTATGCATACCCACTCCAATTATATCTGGCCTTTTGTTTCCCTTTCCAATCCATTGACGATCCAATAATAGGAGCCGTTCCACGAGAAAACCAACATTGTGGCTCACTCACATCATATCATATAGATGCCATACGACTCTTCTCTAAAAAAACAGGCTATTATTTGGTTGATAGGTCATAAACACAGTTTCAAACGATGTTACAGTCATATCACGGCGGCCAGTTCGACTACGGATGTATGTCCTGGTTTCCAGTACTCCACGTAACATACTTTCCAATCAACTTGCTGAGTTTCCTCCTAGACTGTTAGCCTATTGGTGGAAGACGAATGACGCTTGTCACAACGACATTTGTCAAACGTCTGAAAGAACGTTGGCCGAGCTCGGGTTCGAACTCAAAACACATGTATTGATAGCCCGCATCGCTACCGATTGAGCCAACGGGGATCGACACATCAAGACATATCATTAACATTATGTTATAGGATACGAGCATTATGGAAAGAAATATCCGTTCTTTGTAATTTCCATTTTTACCACCAACATTTACTCTCTCTTTGATAGATGTTTATAGGAGTTTGTTTTCAATACTTGTTATATAAATTAGTTTTCCTCACCAATTAAAGTGTCTGTCTAAGATGATCAGGGACAGACAATGCTTTCTATAATTAACCGACTTGCCTTAGAGCGAATACAATTTTATAACTATGAAAACATATCCAATTTAACGTTTATTTTTTTATATATATATGAGCCATTCCACGAGAAAACAAACATTATTGGATCTGCGTAATGTATCGACCCAGATCAGCCTGCGTAGTCCGCGCAGGATAATCCGGGCCGACACATTCCGTCTGAGGTGGATAGAGGTGTGAAGTAGTGATTCCTGAAACAGAAAATCCACAGAAGGCGAAAAGTGTCTGTCCGGGTTAAGCCTGCGCGGCATGCTTAGGCTGATCCGAGTCGATACTTTTACACGGAGTCAATAATGTTGGTTTTCTCGTGGAACGGCTCATATACATTTTGGGACGGCAACACCCATGGCACCGACGTATAGTCATAGCTAAAATGGTCTCAATTCGATAAAATCATTTTTGTAATCCCGGCTCGGCCAATTTTCTTTCCGACGATTGATAAAAGTCAATGCAACATGCGTCATTCGTCTTCCACCAATGGGCTAAGTCTATGTGGAAAAGCAGCCAGTTGCTTGGGAAGATTGTTGTGTGGAGTACTGGTGTGAGAAAACCAGAAAATGCATGAGTAGGTGAACTGGCCGCCGTGATATAACTGAGAAATTGGTAAAAACGGCGTTAAACCCCAATCAATCTGTCTTTAACTTTCACGTTTCGAAGTTTATGAGTATTCAGATTGAACGAAATAGAAGAAGATAAACACCGAAAGACAGTGTTGCTTGCATACTGAATGGGGTAATCCTATCGGTGGAGTTCTCCGTTTTTTATTTGGCATATTCCGCGTTTTATTCCAGACCACACGCAACTTGATAATCCCTCAAGAACCGATCCGTCGATTGTCGATATTTACCCTTCCCCAACATGCAAACGCAATTTAGACGCAGACGATGATTGGATACATTGAGTCAAAAGAAGGAATAAAGTACTAACAATGAGCGATACTTCCTTTTTCAAAAGGACTACCTTATTTGTACGATATTCGTGATTTTAATTATAATTTGAATATTTTTTATGAGATGTATCGTTAATCCTTTTACCCTCTTTCCCAACTGTAGAAGCATTTTGACGCATCTGCAGCAGACGACTTTAGAAAACATTGTGACAGAAGGAGAAATTGCTCAAAACGAGCAATTTCTCCTTTTGCCACAATGTTTTGAACTTATTTCAGTAATCAAACATTTATTTATAGAGATTTTCTGTGTTTTTGCTCAGAGTCGTCTGCTGCAGATGTGTTGTATGAGGAAAAGATGTAATGCCGTGTCACACCGTAGAAACCCGCATAATTACAGTCGTGTTCAGTGTACTTGTTAGTATTTTGTAAGTTGCTAGTTATTCGTCACGTGTCTCCGCGTTCTGGCGCCTCCTGAGAAATTGCTCATGATGATCAATATCTCCATTTGTCACAACATATTAAACACTATTCAACAATTATACTTTCAATTATAGATACATTCCAAATTTGCCTAGATGATTTATAAATCTTCATCTGCAGTTTTGCTGTATGTCGGAAAAGGTTAAGCTGTTCAAGCACATTGATAATCCGATAATCTCAAAAATGATTGCGTGTTTACGACCCCAAATGAGCCGTCGCGCGAGGAAACGAACATTCTGGACTCTGCGTAAAGTATCGACAAGGATGAGCCTAAGCATGCCGCGCAGGCTTATCGGATAGACACTTTTCGCCTCTTGTGAATTTTCTATTTCAGGAATCATTACTCTATACCTCTATTACCCTGGGACGGAATGTGTCGGTCCGGATCAGTCTGCGCGGACTGCGCAGGCTGATCTAGGTCGATACATTACGCAGAGGCTTTGATGTTGGACGGCTAAAATGCGTGTTTACGACCCCAACCATTTATTCATGGAGCTGTTTATATCAATATATTAAAATTGTTGTCAGTCTGTCCAATGGTTTTCCCAAAAGCATGTGTGAAAACCTGTCTTGATTTGAGACTCTGCCGTCGGACAAACATCAAACGAGATCCCGCCGGGGGAATTCTCTCGTGAAATCTCGTAGGATCGCAAACCGTCAAAATCTCGTCATACTTTGACGTGTGTCTTATGCACGAGACGAGAATTGAGCCAACATGGTTTCTCTGACGTCGAAGTTGGTAATTGTTTGTGACGTGCAACGTGTATGTATATCAAATCCAGTCATATAAGACCATCTCGATGGAAGCCCATGTCTCTGAATCATCGTAGATTATTACTACGATATTGAACGAGGCATTAAATAATGGGCCACCGTTTTTATTTTGGTTTTTGTATAAGCAACATCTTATTGATTTCCCCCCCCCCCCCCCCCCCCCCCCCCCCCCGTAACGGGATCATATATTTTGTTTATTATGGTGTCACCCTTATTGAAAGGGCCAGGCATGTCTGGCATACTCGACACCTTAGTGCGTTATGCACAAGGGACTTTGCTGGAGGTTTACCAATCGGCCATATCAAAACGGATCTCACGGTCGCTACTGATATAATCCAACATTCGACCTCCATCTCCCGAACGACTAGGGATGGGTATAAAGATGCATTGGCGTAGGTAAAGCTGATTGTGCTACAGTTCTAGTTGTATAAATAAAAAGATGCACTTTACCCTTGACCCTTTCCCACATACAACACATCTGCAGCAGACGAGTTTGAAAACATAGTGACAAAAACTTGAAAAATCTCTATAAAGGATAGCTTAATTGTTTAATAAAGTTGAAAACATTGTGGTCAAAAGAATAATCCTCATCATATGCAATTTCACCTTTGGCCACAATGTTTTCAAACGTCGTCTGCTGCTATTTTGTCAAATTGCGTCTGCATGTGGGGAAGGCTTAACTAGATGAAGGTTCTAGTGAGACTGTTCGGATGCCTTGGCCTTTACTATACGTGGACGCATTACACAAACTTGCTAGATGCGATTTATATGGATACAGTGCAACCTGTGATTAAAGACCACCCATAGGAAGGGAACAATCTAGTCTTCGGTCACCGGTGGTCTTTCATTACAGGGTCTTTTATGCAGAACATGAGTAATTGGGAAATTAAACGTGTCGTTGCTAAAGACAGGGAATTGCTAAACAAAGGTTCGACTGTTTATGTCTTTCCCTTTATAAAACATCATGAGGTTACAGAAAAATAGAAGTATCGTTAGGGTCAAGTGTCGTGAAACTAGCATTGACTTCGACTTAATATAATCCAAGCAAACACTTTAAAAAACAGACAACCTTTACTTTTAGCATTTAGAAACGCCATTAACCCCAAAGAGGATACTAATGAATTAAGTGACTTTAAAATAGCCATTTGTTTGACAATCAATAGTATCTTTCACGAGCCAGCTATATTTGGCAACATGTCTGGATTTTTACTTAAAATATCATATGAACTCGTTAAATTTCTAGATTCGATTTTTTTTCTAAAAATCGGGGTAAATTCTAAATATCAGAATCTATTAAAACATTTATACGTTCATAACTAAACGTATCGATTTATATCACAGTTTATAAAAGTAGACATTAATATTACTGTAGAAATAATCTAGTCTTGCAAAGTATAATTGTATTACATTCCGCTTGGAATTTGTTCTTCTCGTTTGTTCGAACTATAGAAACATATATATGTACGTAATATTTGTCAACATCGTGATCTTCTATTTTTCGATGTATTAACATATAATCTTTAAAACAGTATAAATGAATATTACAAATTATATTTCAAAAACCAAAAGAGCGATAGGGGAAATTCTATTAACAAAATGTGGTGCAAGTAATAACTAAAAATAAATTGCTAATTTAACATAAACACATTATTCTTAGTAACCACAACTTAATTGTGAACTCATTTATTTTAGAATTATTCTTCGTATGTTTGTATATATATATTTATATCATGTTAATCAGGGGCGTAGCTCCCTTAAGGCACTGTAGGCACGTGCCTACACATTTTTTCTAAAAATGCCAGAAAATGCAGCTGTGGCGATACACATCTGCGTAATGTATCGACCAGATCAGCCTGCGCTGTCTGCGCAGACACAGCGCAGACTGATCCGGCTGACACATTCCGTCTAAGGGGGAAAATATAGAGTAGTGATTCCTGAGAAGTGTCTATCCGGGTAGGCCTGTGTGGCATGCTTAGGCTGGTCCGGGTCGATACTTTACGCAGAGTCCACAATGTTGATTTTCTCACGAGACTGCCCACACCTTGATTATTGCCAAGCTACGCCCCTGTAAATGAACGTACGTTTGCGTCATTGAGCCAAACGTGTACAACATGTGACGACTTGCCGAATAACACTGAGTAGAATTGTATGCAATAAGAAAACACGCTTACGATGAATAGCGTTCAGCAAAGAATCCCATCAGCCTGCAATGCTGCACGCTATTATCTGAGTCTACTCGATTCGCTATCTATTCATGTATACAGATACACGCATGTATGAAGACAATGAAAGACTACAACACAAGTCCCATTTTATGGCGGCTCCTGCCATATGTTTGTATATATAATAAATATCAGAACAAATAAACATATGTATATAAATATCATGTAAATGAACGTACGTTTACGTCATTGAGCCTATAAATAAAGCCTTTATTATCATTATTATTATTATTATTATAATGCAATAAGAAAACACACTTACGACGAATAGCGTTCAGCAAAGAATCCCACCAGCCTGCAATGTTGCACGCTATTATCTGAGTCTACTCGATTCGCTATCTATTCATGTATACATCAGAAGCATCTGAAAAGATATAATTTGATAATAATCACGAAGGTCGCTTTTCGTGTGGCGTGACTCAAATGTTTTCATGGGCCGACGTTCAAAACATGAAACGTATTTTATATTGTAAATTCCCTTTCTATGAGGGTGAACGAATGAAGATAATTTAAGTCTTACAATACAAGTCCCATTTTATAGCGGCTCCTGCCATATGTTTGTATATATAATAAATATCAGAACAAATAAACATGATCTATTTAACTGTCGACTACACGTGTTTCTTTGTAGGCTGGAGGCTTTATAGTTCTTTGTAATCCTGGTTATCTGATCATCTGATAACACGTGGTAGCCAGAGAGCTAGATGGATATAGGAAACGAGACGTATAGACAAACAAAACGTTGCTACATTGCTATTGAACAGGACACAATGCGAAAGGTCTCACTCTCAACATTGTTTTTAAAAATATAATTATTGTTTCGTTTCGAAAATCATGAAAATGGTCAACAATCAAAATGATCAACACCATTTGTGATAATGATGTTTCCATACCACATGTATGTATCACCATTTCTTATCAAAATATCACTTTCAATAAAGAGGACAATTGTTTTGCCATTGAACTATAATATAAACTACTGTATTAACACTATATAAAACCTAAACTATACACGTTTGCGCAGAGTTAATTATAGTTAATCTTGTGGAATCAAATGTGTATCACTTGGAGTTTGTCCTCTACCATATATTTATATGTGCTTTGATTTCCAAAATGATCAAGGCAAGTTCTTTGGTATATTACCTCTCCATTGTACATTCCCCAATTTCTTTACCGTTTACGTATACAATTGACACAACCAAAATAATTTATATATTTATATATATGGTGAATATATATAAAAAGTTGAATTATGGGCTTGAGGCCTTTATTTACAAAATACAATTTCTTTATTCTGTATTCTGTTTATATCAAACTTACAATTCAAAATAACAAGATGTAAACTGTCAAATTTTTGACTTCTCATAAGATATAATATGAGTTCATAACTTAGCTGAAATAAAGCATCTAATAATAAAGTGTTTTATGTAAATATTTCTGTACAACTTGTTGAATTTTGTTGCAATTATTTGTTTCCCGAAGTCCATTCCAATTGCCCCGATTTAACAGATTTATCATATTTCGGAAACTGAGTTTCGCTAATGATACAGACACACCACCTTAACGTCGTCTTCATTCTTTACTTTTCGTTTAACCCATTACTTCACACAGACGACATTTGACGCCTGATGTTGCAGACGACTTTTGAAAACATTGCAATAAAAGGTGAAATTGCTCGTTTTGAGCAATTTCACCTTTTATTGCAATATTTTCAACTCTTTATCAATATAATTGTTTCTGTTTTCTAGATTGGTGAAATTGTTTGTCTGATAATTGTTAAGCAGACAACCTTTGAAAAGTCATGTGAAGTTAAAGAAAGTAAACTCGGTCAGCAAGCATGTCAGGGAGTTTTATGGAAGGCATATATCGGATCGTAACGTTCATTTAGGAGATAAATAGTCGTTTTTCTGAGAGAGTGAAAGGATATTAATTCAGTGCTGCTATGATAGTGCGACTGATTCCGGTCTACACCGTTCATGCACGTTCACATCCTAAGACGGAGTAAATGCATATTAACTGTCAATACTGGCTGCATTGTGGGGTATATTTTGCCTTTCAAGTTCAACAAAACTACAACAGACGACTTTTAAAACATATAGGCGAAATACGAAAAATCTCTGTAAATGTAAGTACAATGAATTAAATAAAGTTGAAAACATTGTAGCAAAAGATGAAATGTTTCCATTTGTCAAAATGTCTTTAAACGTCGTCTGCTGCGGAGGCGTCAGAAAACGTCTGTAAGTGGGAAAGAGTTTAACGAGTGATAATGAGATTCATGGCTTTAACACAACGCAGGTGACTATCCAGTTACAAAAAGCAAAACCTTGAATCAATCATATTTAAAACCACGTGATAGAATGCAATTGTCGTGACGCTGCAGCGGACGAAAAAAACTGCACATAATTAACTCTTTCCCCAATTACAGACGCATTATAATGCATCTGCAGCAGATGACTTTCGAAAACATTGTGACAAAAGGAGAAATTGCTCATCATGAGCAATTTCTTCTTTTGTCACAAAGTTTTCAACTGTAAACAGGTATTATTCTTTTATTTATAGACATTTATCAAACCTTTCCCTAGATGTTTTGAAATGCGTCTGCTACAGATGTGTTGTAAGGGTTAATTAAACTTTACTGAATCCCTGTGACTATTATAAACTCCAATGATTTGTAAAGATATTCTAGGATATATTTATCGATTCGATTATGAAGCGTATCGAACTATGAGTATCGAACAATGTAGACGAATTTACAGACCGATCTTAATCTACATCCTTAAAAAAACAGTTTAAGGTTTAAACTTATTTATTTTACATCGATTGTGAAACAAGCTCTTAAGCTTATATTAATCACGCTCGATGTCTGCTTCCTGGAGACTTAACCAGTACTCGCGCCGTTTGTGTGGAAAAATCCCAAAGTCAGGACCCGCTCATCACGGGACTCGAACCAGGGACATTTGATACAAGAGGCCGACGCTCTACCTCTGCACCACTGTAAGTGCATGTCTTACAATACAGCGAAGGTAAACGTTTTGAAAATTGCTCATGATGGGATATCCTTTTCAAAATTTAAGTGATGATGTGGTTTGTTTCTATTTATAAACCATTTTTTTCTTTGAGTAGCTTCTACTTGAACACAAGTTTAAGCATTTACCTGATACAGCCGATTTTAAATATAAATGCAGCATCAGAATTCTGAAAACAATTAGGGAGAGGGAGAAAGTGTTTAAAACTAACGAGTTCTTCTCTCCCAACCCTCCACTCCCTTCCCCAAGCAAAGCTCATTTATCAACCACTCTGATATCTTGAACTGAATTTATATACGAAAGATATCCTTGAATGATTTGAAATATTGACAACTCCTAAAATAGCACAAGACCACATGTCAACGCTTGTTGATATACAATAAATATGCAGCATACACATTTGATAGCTTTGAGGCAACGTATTGAACAAGTTCTATAATTTCAATCGTGTTTAGTGAAAAGTGTTGTAAACATAGTTGGGAAATGAGAGAGTGTTAACTGTGAACATTGTATCGTTTAATTACAATTATGTTTTCAAAATTCGTCTGCTGCATATGCGTCAAAACGCGTCGCCATGTTGGAAAAGGGTAAAGGGTTTAGAAATGTCGCGGTGAGTGTTTGATGAAGGCCGGGAGAGCATGAAATAAGTTGCATTTCCGAATGCTAATGCGATATTTGTTTGGAAAAATGCAAATTACGGATCACTCCGAAAGCGAACAAGGGGGTTTTAAATTGAATTTAGTGGCCTCGGCGAATTGGGCCTTCAATGGAGAAGTCATGCAGAACTAGTTCGCTTTAAATTCCATACGGATGTTCATTTCGCCAAACAAAACTGATCCTTAATGATAAACTTCCTGGTGATTCCACAAATGATTGTTAGCCCGTATGGCTTATTTAAATGACAATGATAACACTTTAAAACGGTGTAGATCGAAATCGGATACCGTATTCATGTAGCCGATTTCATCACGACTTTCATTGATTTCTCATTGCCTTGAAGTACGGTGGCACGAACACCCTTTATCCTGCTTCAAGTGTTGTGATTGAAATACATTGTTTGTTTCTTCAATTTCAATGAGGTACATGTAGGTTATACATATATTCTTTTTTGTATTTAGTTCACAAAAGATATACATAAGAACATGTTACAATACATGCAATGATTAAATATATGTTTTATATTAAAAAAGTTTAATGTACCAGGGTGAGTGTATTAAATACAATCACCCTGAATGTATACCATGCATTTCAATATTCTTGAAATGTTTTCGTAGCAACCAAGAAGAAGAAGAATTAGAAGGAGAAGATAATGATAGTGATGAGGAGGAGATGAAAAAAGATCAAAAGTAGAAGAAGAGACAAAAGTACGTGGGTTAATTAAGTATTAATACGTTGTATTGTCATATATATATAGTGGTGTAGTCGTTAGAATGTCCGCAGGAGACAATTTAATTCGATTCACGCGTACGGCCGGTTCATAACTGCTTGTTTTTAAAAGGTGTTGAAGTCCAGATGATGATCAAACAATTTAAATGTTGAAACTTCTGCAAATATTGCTTATAGTGACAACAAAGTAAGTAATAAATAGTTCAAAACTATTTTGGAAGTAAATGTTGAAAGAACTGCCAATAGAAAATCATGAAAATGTACAAAATTTGGCTCGCTGGGTAAGTCAACCCAGTAAAAATGAAACATAACCGATCAATATTTAGGATTATGTGTTGTTGATGATTGTACACATTTGTTTGTTATTTACTATAGGCAAATAAGCCTGAATGTAATTAACATATATTGTATTGTATTACGATGTTTATGGTACTTGAAAGTGAAATTGTTTCTCTAATTGCATCCCAGAATTATGATTCTAATATTTCAAGACAACTACACTGAGTGCAACTGTCTCAGTGTTGGTTTTCATGAAGCTAACTGTTTTAGACCACTCGCATACAGCAGGGTTATAACTAATTCAAATGCGGGAGATAGAAGACGATGGAGGTTTGGCGAATTACGAAAAGCTATCAGAGACTGTACTCCCCATTTCCAAACATTGTTTATTGAAACAGAAACGCCAGAGATGGGAATAACCTAAAGTATTCTCTATTGACAGTGCACGCGACCGTACTAGTAATTCAATAAAAGAAAAAATATGGACCTCTTTCATCGAAAAAGAGGTTTATTCTTTTTCCTCGCACTTATTTTTAGAGATAGTTATTGAGGTTTTTGCGATCACTGTGAACCATCTTGAGTAAGCATCTATATTGTAGGTCTAATTATGAGAGCTGCCTATGCGCTTATCTTTAAGTTACTTAGAGGATACTTGTTTGATCCGGCTAAATATCGAAACATATTTGCAGTGGATAAATATCAAAAGTGGGTGAATATCATACCAACTCTGATACTAATAACATCGATTAAATATGAGTAAAATGGAAAACGTATCGTTGAAAAAATCCATCTTTTATAGTCAGCAGCTCTCATTAATATACTTTTCAATCCATTATTTGCAATCACGGATTCAGAAAGAGCAAATATCGATTTATTACTTATCCTGCCGACATCATACGTATTTGGTATGGACAGTTGTCGCGTAAAACCTATTATGAAGTAGCGTTTCATTTATTCTCTCGAAATGAGTTGTTCCGCGAGAAAACCAAGAAAATGGTCTATGCGTAATGTATCGACTCAGATCAGCCTGCGCAGTCTGCACAGGCTAATTCGGACAGACATTTTTTCGTTTCAGAGGGAAAAAGGTATAAAATAATGATTCCTTAATCAGAAAATCCACAGGAGGCGAAAGTTGTCTGTCCGGGTTAGCCTGCACGGCATGCATAGGCTAAAATGGGTCGATACCTTACGCAGAGTCCACAATGTTGGTTTTCTCGATATTCGGCTCAAATGACGTTACGACGCTAAACGGCCCTTTTCCCGCGTAACTCATTATATAAGAGCCAAAGTATTATCAAATGGGGTTTCAAAGAATTTCCATCCATTTATCCCCTTTTCCACATACAAGAACACTTCAACAGACTACTGTTAAAGATCTACAGAGAAGCCTATAGCGAAAATCTCTATAAACGAATACATAATTAATGAATACAATAAAAAAAAAAAAATTGTGAACAAAGTACAAGCAATTTCTCCGTTTGCCTCAACTTTTTCAAAAGGTATACCCAGTAGATGTGTACCCTGAGTTACCGTGAACTTATTATAACAGGTACATTGAAGACTCTTGCTCTTTATTCGTATGTGTATCAATAACTCTCTATTTGTTATACGACCCTATTAATTTACCTGTCCACTCGTAAAATACGATGCTTTTAGATGAATTATTGAGTGATAACAGTGTTTGCTTAACCCTTTCCCTCATATAGACGCTTTCTGACGCCTCTGCAGCAGACGGCTTTTTGAAAACATAGTGACGAAAGAAGAAATTGCTCAAAACGAGCAATTTCTTCTTTTGCCACAATGTTTTCCACTTTTAGTCATAGGTTATCCATTCAATTATAAAGATTTTCCATCTTTTGACAAAATATGTTCAAAGTCGTCTGCTGCAGAATTGCCGTATGAGGGAAAGGATTAAACATATCATTGTTCAGCTAGTGATTGATCAATTTCACTATTTGCCTATGTATTCGTATTATGCCACAAGTGAGTTAATGCATGCGATAAAGATTATTATAATTATAAACGATGCCCTGATGAGTACAATAAACGAAACCGTGTACACAGTCATGAATACGCGAACTGTCGCCATGGATCATATATAAATAAGTGAACCTTTCCCCTGATATAACTGAAATAATGTTGAAAACGGCGTAAAACATCAATACAGCAAATCTAAACAGTACTACCCTTTGTTCTGTTTTCATGATGGCGGGGTTAATACAAAAGGAATCCACACAGACTGTGAAAAGGAACTGCTGACAGACACTGACTGGCATATCCAATCAAGACTCTGATTTAGTCCGAGAGAAATAGCCGTCCGTATTAATCACAGAACGATAGTCGTCGGCTCCAAATACCCTTACTCCGTCATGACTAACTTATCGGCTGTCCCGGCAAGAATTCACCAAATTTTCTTAATAAAATTCTAATTCTTATACTAAATATGAACCGTCCTGCGAGAAAACCAACATTGTGGACTCTGCGTAAAGTATCGATCCGGATCAGCCTAGGCATGACGCGCAGGCTTACCCGGATATATACTTTTCGCCTCCTGTGGATTTTCTGTGTCATGAATCATTACTCTATACCCGGATCAGCCTGCGCGGACTGCATAATGGACTCTGCGTAAAGTATCGATCCGGATCAGCGTAAGCATGCCGCGCAGGCTTACCCGGATAGACAATTTTCGCCTCCTGTGGATTATCTGTTTCTGGAATCGTTACTCTATCCCACTGAGACGGATAGTGTCGGCCCGGATCATCCTGCGCGGACTGCGCAGGCTGATATGGGTCGATACATTACGCAGAGGCCATAATGTTGCGGGACGGCTCATATATATAAAGTAACATACATTTAGATTGGGTAAACCATAATTGTTATAATGAAAAAGGTGCTTTTTATGAATACTGTCCATTCATTTAAACACTAACCTTAGAATATTATACATGTAAAATCATTGAAAGGTCATCTCTTTAAATATGAATAGAATGGACCCACATCTTTAGAAATGGAGAACGACTGTATAGAAAAAGAAATTCCAGACATTTAATGCTGATTTTGAAAAAGAAACTTTATACTTAGGGACTGATTCAAATCCGAAGTAAATACAGACTCAGAGCTTAAGATGTCTATGTCACAAATAGTATATTAATCTAATTGTGTATTGCAATGGATATCAATAGCAAGAATGATTAGGTCCTGGTGATTCGGGGTACTGTTGCATCTTTCATAACGGGGTATCTCGACGGGATATGGTAGTAATACAGGTGACACTTCAATAAGAGGATTCAAGTTACTTAATAATTAATCTTTAAATTACCGTCATTTATAAACTTAACACAATTTCGTTTATAACTTACAAAAACAAATACATTAATAGGTTGGCTGGGGTTTAAGGCCGTTTTCAACATTTTTTCAGTCATATCACGGCGGCCAGTTCACCTATTAGTGTGTTTCCTGGCTTTCTAACACCAGTAATCGACACAACAATCTTTCCAAGCAACTGGCTGCTTTTTCACATAGACTGTTAGCCCATTGGTGGAAGACGAATGACGCTTGTCACAATGACTTTTGTTAAACGACGGAAAGAATGTTGGCCGAGCCGGGGTTCTAATTCACAACCCCTGGAAGGACAGCCCGCATCGCTACCGACTGAGCTACCGGTGCTCGGCTCAGAAATATTGAACGCCGAGCAATAACAATATAGATTTACGCGTTTAAAGAATCACAGAGTCTTAACCGATTACCTGTTTTAATGTTTTGAGAGTTTACTCATTCGAACTAATCTAAGAACAAATTGTCCCTGCATTCACCAGTCATCTATTCGGTAGCAACGCGGGCTATCAATCCAGGGGTCATAAGTTCGAGTCACAAATCGGCCAATATTCTTGCAAAGGTTTGGCAAAGATATTGTGACAAGCCTCATTCGTCTCCCACTGACAATAGCGAGTTGCGTGAAAATACTGTCGTTTTGAGTATTGGTGTGACAAAGTCAGGCAATAAAACCGAAGATGAACTAGCAAAAAACCATCTGCGTCAGAGATATGCCTATCAAATGTTGCATAGAGCCTAGAAAAACAATACAGTGTCACATGTGCTGCAGTGGCTTTGAGCTGTTTTCTTTTCTTAAAAAAAGAAATTACGTCAACATTGTTTTCATTATCCCTGGGTGAACAAGCAAGCACTAAGCTAGGAAAGTGTGCCTTGCCCACCATGACCGTCGCGACTGAGAACCGATCCGGATTGAGTTGACAGGACTTCAATGGCATTAAGAGTCAGACAAACCACGTCAGGTGATTCTTGGCCTTATTGCCCCTTATTGCCCCTTGTTGCCCCTTATTGCCCTTCCCGTTTTAAATCATTTAAAGTGTTAATGCCGTCAATACAAAGGTACTACATTAAAAAGATACACGTATATCTATAACACATATATACTGACAGTGAAGGTTCTGCACTGTACGTATATGCTCAGAGACCCTTTGTTTTTACGTAATTTAAAGTTTCATTGGAGTAAAAACCAATGGACGTACATTTCCGAATATCTATAATCTATTACTTCATATAGTATAAAGGCGACCAGTGAATGTCCTGGTTAGAATTTGCGCATGAACACGCCCATCGTTTCCTCATTATATAGGCGGAGAGCGAAGGTTCTGGGTCCAATTTCACATACATTTCTTAGCGCTTGAGTAATACTTAAAAGCAAGTTACATTATTTTCCCCTAATATTTTGTAAAACATGAATGGTGGAATCTATTTAATTAAATGACTAATTTGACACATGAATAGTTAAATTGCTGACTACCAATACTTGTTAAGAAATTAAATATTTTGGCATATTTATAAGGGCAACACAAATGATTAAATGTGCTATCAAGTATTTAAGTATTACTTAGCGCTAAGCAAGGTTGGTGGAATTGAACTCTGGTTAGACTTTGCGTATGGACACGTCCACTCGAGTCATGGCTTTGCGTATGGACGCACCAATCTAAGTCCAAATTGTACACAGATGCACTAAGACCCCGATAACGCCAGACGCGGCTCAGAATGTTATTAATGGCTGGTTGTTTTCACTATATAGTATCATTTATTTTGCGCATTCTCTCATTAACTCTTTAATTCGTTTTGCCCCTTAACCTCTCCGTAAAATATCATCAGTCCCTTGGGCGCTATCAATGTAGATTAATAAATGAAACTTAAACTGGTGAAGATATGTAGGATTATAGACCGAAAAGCGCTAAAGTCAGAAGATGTAAGATGTAATATATTTTTTAAGTGTACACGTTTACTATTTTTAATTACGTACTTTGATAGCGAGTATTTTCGTTCTTTTACATGCAACTATCAAAATATAAATCGTGAGTATTCACTACTTAGATTAATATTATATTCAAAAAAATAAAATGTCACCCATTTGGTAAATGCCATTTTATTTAACTTTGGCGGCATCAACAATTTTGAGTCTTATTTTCACTCAAAATTGTCACGCAGCATCTGTGGTGTAGTGATAAAGCGATCGTCGCGGGTCGCGTGTTCAATCCCAAGCCGGGGCATACAAACTACTTGAAAAAGAGGTAGCATTGAGACTGACCCGCTGTTGTCAGGGTAAACGGACCAGTAGTCTTGGCACTAATCCAGGAAACGAGGGGATATAACTGAAACAAGGTTGGAGGCGGTGTTAAACATCAAAACAAACAGACAAGACATTGCCACTCAGATCTGTTATACCTTGAAGACGAATAGACACAATGTTAGTGCGAAACGCCTTTTTGTCAAACCTTACAATGACTTTTAAAATGGTAATAATTGCTGCCCTCATAGGCGCTAGGGAGTGCGGGGTTAGCATTACCATTAACTAACTGGTGTCCGGATAGATGGACCAGTGGTACCCGGTAACTTACCCAGGAATCGTCGTGAGATAAATTAATTTATTTTGAAAACGGCGTAAAACACCAATCAATCAAACTTAGATTTGAACAAATGTTACGTCTACGATCATGTTACATATACATGGATAGAGAAGGATTATGATGAGACTGGAACCACACTTCGTTACACAGACGCGGCTTATCTAACTCTTTCCCAAATACAACAAATATACTGCAGACGTTTAAAGCATGTAGGCTATAATAATCGACATCTCAAAAAATGAAAGCAGAATTATTAAATTAAGTTATAAACATTTTAATAAAAGCAAAAATCGGGCATCATGAGCAATTTCTTTAGAATTTTGCTACATTGTTTTCAAAATTGGTTTACTGCAGATGCGTAAAAACGTCGTCTTCTATAAGTGTGGAAGTGTTAAAAATATTGAAACAGACATATCATATCCTTCGGAAGGGAGTTCAAGAATGACCAACATAGGCAGTATCCTGATACAAGTTCAGCGTGGTATTCAACTGGAAAAGTTAAGCAAGTAACAGACAGGGCGAACTAAGGATAGCTTGATAAATTGTAGTTCCCGGCTTTCATTTATTCGTTGCAATTTACAATTTATTAGAAATAACTACTCTGAGAAAGTACCGTAAATCGTTACATTTCGGTGTAGGATGAATAGTTCATTTGTATAACCTCGGTTTTCATTTCGGAGTTCCTGTAATTTATTGCCCTTTATTTATCTTCCGCTGATATCTGATTATTAAGCCTGCGAGATTGAGGGGGATTAATCCGAATGACGGTAGGAGAAATCTAGATGCTTTCCTGTACATTGCTGAGTGAAACGCCACGTGCGCACGTTCATTTACATAGCGTCGACACGTGACCATGTCGCAGATATTGCACATGCTCACGAACTATTCTAGGATTTCGATGTTCCTTGGAGTTTACAATATATACACATGTCCCTATCCAAGAGACATTCGCATACACTCGTATAAAATGCATACACAAATAAGACATTGACTTCCTTTCTGAAAGTTATCAAAAAAAGTACCCTTTGTGCAAACAATGTATATAAATAATATTTGATATACTAAATATTTTTCTGAAATGTATCAGTTCTATTTTTTAACATTTATTTTTTCTTTCTTGTGTTTTAGCAGTAGTTTAATCCATTTAAGTGACACGCAATATAAGTTGTATATACATGTACAGCAGTTAAATACAACAGTATAACATTCATATTTGCAGGTAATCATTGTACATATTGAGCGTAGTATCCAGCCAAATCTCATTTAAACCGGACATCATCTTCGCTCGCTCGTATATATAGATCTTATAACTACCCATACAGGTCGGCTCAGATTGACCTTTTCTTAAACCAATCAAATTGTCGCTTACAAAAGTTCGGTATAAAACTGGTTATAAAACCCGTGTAAAGAAACTTTATTTTTCATATAAATAAACGTTAAGTTTTTAATGGTACCGAACGGTGGCTGTAGACTGATCCGGCCGACACATTCCGTTTTACGGGAGGATAGATGTATAGAGTAGTGATTCCTGAAACAGAAAATTCACAGGAGGCGAAAAGTGTCTATCCGGGTAGGCCTGTGTGGCATGCTTAGGCTGATCCGGGTCGATACTTTACGCAGAGTCCACAATGTTGATTTTCTCACGAGACGGCCTACACATTGATTATTTCAAAGCTACGCCCCTGGTCGAGCACTTGCTCATGATAAGTTTCAATTCGAGATAATCTGTCAGGCGGTGTCGTCAGATCCAATTTACGTAGTGGGAGGTATTTTGGAATGATTTTAATGAGATCATACCCAGTCATACAAATGGCGTATGGGTTACTAGATACTTATCAATATAGGTCATAAAAAGAAATAAATATGAATAAAATATCAAAGTGCATATGCTTTATTTTTTTGGATGCAGTGGAAATTTGTGTTGGAAAAGGAGAAATTACCTTTTACGTAGTTGCCCGCTCTCAGAAGCGTCAAAAAACGTTTATATTAGTAGATAGTTTTAAACTCTATGGAGCGACGCCTTTCTAGATCGACTCTATATATTTGGTGTCTTACGTAAAGGGATTACGTTTTGAAAATTGTAAATACTTGTTTGTAACTTACTATAGGCAAATGTGCCTGAATGTAATAAAATGTATTGTATTGTATTGTATTGCATTGTATTGTATTATATTGTATTATATTGTATTGTATTGTATTGTATTGTAAACAGAACTATTTTGAAAACGTTGCTGAAATATCAAAAACTGTTCTAGTCGAACAATTTTTCATTTTCAACAATATGTGCTACTCTGTATAGAATTTACAGGATTTTTTCTACTCAGAATATTTCCTAACAAAATGACGATTTATTATTCATTGGCGGAGGTTTTCCCTTTGATGTTATCGATTGTCGTCTGCTGCTAAGTTGTTGTATGCAGGAAAGGGTTAAAAAAAATAAACAATTCTTCATTTTTTTATCACAGAGCTTGCAACGCTGTTTCAAAATCATTTTAAAAGTGTTCAGGTTTGTCTTCTCAGATATCTTCAAAGCAGATGGGGCTTACACATTCATTTACAGAGATTTTCCTTCTTCTTTGCTAGATGTTTACACGGTGATCTGCTGCTGATCTTTTATGTGCAGGAAAAGCTTAAAATAATAAGTAATTTAATTGACATATTTAAAATGTGTTTCTGAAATCGATATGACAAACAAGTATCATCAAATGAAACGTCGATCGTTTGAAAAACTATTGCGACTCAACATCCACTTGCCTTGGTTAACCTTTTCCCACTTGTATACACCAACATTATGGCCTCTGCGTAATGTATCGACCCAGATCAGCCTGCGCAATCTGCGCAGACTGATCCGGGCCGACACATTCCGTCTCAGGGGGATAAAGGTATAGAGAGTAACGATTCCTGAAACAGAACATCCACAGGAGGCGAAAAATGTCTATCTGGGTAAGCCTGCGCGACATGCTTACGCTGATCCGGATCGATACTTTACGCAGAGTATATTATGTTGGTTTTCTCGCGGGACGGCTCATTTTGCAATTCGGCAGCAGACGACTTTTAAACAATTTGGGATAAAAGGAAACAATGTTGACTTGCCACAATAATTTCTCTTTTAATAAATCAGCATAATTTCAGTCCTATATATTTCACTTTTTTCTGCTCAAAAGATATTTGCCAAAGTCGTCTGCTGCACTTAAGACTCTATCTATTTCAGAGCCATTGGCAATACTGAAGTTTTTACAAACAATACAGATTCGCGTGAGTCAGCTCGTGACGAGCTGTCTCACCTGAAATCAGTCAGCAGTGTTTTCCTTGTAGTTATCAAAATATAACAAAACTCTTTATTACATGAACAATCGAGTCGCCCTATTTCGAACATGGGAGAGTCTATTTTTTAGGTCATTTGGCGCTGAAAGAATTCAACTCGAATGCATTCCCTGATGTGAATGGAAAAAATGGGGTTAAAATAGGATAATGAATTGTAATGTAGAAATCTTGTAGTGACAAGTTTATCTGTAATATATTTTGAAAGCTGTCATGATTTATCTGCAATGATATCATTGAATCGGCCTGGGTTTTTTCTATGATCATTATGACCATTACTCTATCTCTGACATGCATGTTTATGATTGCTGTGTCCAATTCCACCAACCTCACTTAGCGCTAAGTTAACATAAAGTTCTTGAAAGCATATTTCAATATTTTTCGTTTTACTAATAAAAATGTCAACAGATTTCCTTTCTTAACAAGTATTGACAGAAAATCAGAAAGGTAATTTATTATGTCAACTTAGTCATTTACTTAAATATATTCAAACAATCATCAAACATCATACAAAATATTAGGAAAACAAAAGTGATGAAGTATGCTTTTTAGTTGTGTTTGTTTTGTTTTATAGGGGTTGGTTTTCCGCCATTTTCAACAATATTTAAGTCACGACGACAGTTCACTTATACATGATAAACAAACCAGTACTAGGATAGAACATATGCCTTGCCCAAGGGCACTCCACCATGACCGTTGTGTTGCGACTTGGGATTGAACCCGGTATGCACGGTCTAGAATTAGACCCTGCTGGTCCTTCTTGACAGGGGCATATAAATCATTTGCCTGTCTACCTGATAGTTTTAGATTAAGATTGGTCTGCTGTTGAAAAATCATTGTGAAAATAAAGGTGTTACCATTGAAATATCATAGGGCAATAAAGGTGTCACCATTGAAATGTCATAGGGAAATAAAGATGTTAGCATTGAAATGTCATAGGGAAATAAAGGTGTTACCATTAAAATGTCATAGGGCAATAAAGGTGTTACCATTGAAATATCATAGGGAAATTAAGGTGTTACCATTGAAATATCATAGGGCAATAAAGGTGTTACCATTGAAATATCATAGGGAATTAAGGTGTTACCATTGAAATGTCATAGGGAAATAAAGGTGTTACCATTGAAATATCATAGGAAAAACGGTGTTAACATTGAAATATCATAGGGAAATAAAGGTGTTATCATTGAAATATCATAGGGAAATAAAGGTGTTACCATTGAAATAGCATAGGGCAAGAAAGGTGTTACCATTGAAATGTCATAGGGAAATAAAGGTGTCACCATTGAAATATCACAGGAAAAACGGTGTTAACATTGAAATATCATAGGGCAATAAAGGTGTTATCATTGAAATATCATAGGAAAAACGGTGTTAACATTGAAATTTCATAGGGAAATAAATGTGATATCATTGAAATATCATAGGGAAGTAAAGGTGTTACCATTGAAATATAAAAGGGAAATAAAGGTGTTACCATTGAAATATCATAGGAAAAACGGTGTTAACATTGAAATATCAAAGGGAAATAAAGGTGTTAACATTGAATTATCATAGGGGGGAAAACGTTGTTACCATTGCAGCATCATTGTGGAAAAATATGTTTTAAGTTGAAATGATGAAGTGTAATTATGATACATCAAAAACACATTGTTGAACAGAAAGACTCTTTTCGCTTTAGCGCTTTCATCGCTGAATTTCAAAGTCGACTTCCATGTTAAATATTTGACCACTCATTAATTAATGAGTTACTGCAGAGGTGTCTAAAGTAGTATAAATCAAGTAAAACATTAACCGCCTATTTGGTACCATCTACTTAGAACATATCTGGCCAAATTATAACATGTTACCATTGGGAGCATCATAAGTCAATTACGATGGTCGTATAAAATTGCTCCAAGCATTTTATGACAAAGTGACAACGTTCCGGTAAAATGCTGACGTGAGAGAAATCCAAGTAGGAGATATGAACAATAAATAAATATAATGTATTTCCTAGTAAATTTAATGACAATTTTATGATTTTGTATTTTATTTCTTTTGACATCTGTTGAAACGACATCTCTAGAGATTTATCGTTTCGGAACCCTTTCCCACCTGCATACTCAGTTTGACGCAATAGCAGCGGATGACTTTCGAAAACATTGTGGCCAAATGTGAAATTGTTCATGATGAGCAATTTCTCCTTTAGCCACAACGTTTTCAACTTTATTTAACAATAAAGCTATCTTTAATGGAGATGCTATGTTTCAGTTTTTTTGTAACTATGTTTTCAAAGTCGTCTGCTGCAGATTTGTTGAATCTGGGAAAGAATTAACCTACATACCAGACACATTTAAATGACATCAAAATTGTGACAAAAGCAATTCTTCAATTCACTAAATAACACTTAACTGCATACATACAAGCGCATCTGCAGCACAACTTTTGAAAACATTGAGGCAAAATGTGAAATTGTTCATGTTGAGCTTTTATTTTTATCTAGCAATGTTTGAACTCTTAATGAAATGTTTACTTTTATTAATTCTCCATAAATGATTCTAATACTTGAATGGAGGTGAAAACATTGTAGCAAAAGAAGAAATTGCTCATTATGAGCAATTTCTCCTTTTGCCACAGTGTCTTCAAACGTCATACAGAGGCGTGAAAAAGCGTTTGTATGAGGGATAGTATTAAAAGTTGTCCGATTCAATTGCGTCACTATATGTGTTAATAAGTCGTAACTCTTACCTCTTTCATTTATATTATAAGTATTCGATCCACAGTCGCGAATGTCAAGTGACCTTTGTTAAGGCACATTTCCTAGCCTTATACTGGTTTGTTTAACCATGGGTCAAGTATAAGCGAAATGTCACTATTATATAACTGAAACAATGCTGAGTACGGCGTCAAACAAAAATCAAACAAACAAACGGCTACATCATATCGATGACACAATGCTATAACTTCATGTAATCAAAAAGGCAGCTACAACTGTTCTACGCTTAGCGATAGATATGAAACCAATAAATGAGGCGAATTATGAGAAAACGAGCATTATGGACACTACGTAAAGTATCGAACCAGATCAGCCTGTGCAATCCGCGCAGGTTAAACCGGGGCGACACATTCCTTCTCAGGGGGAAGGAGGTATAGAGTAATGATTCCTAAAACAGAAAATCCACAGGAGGCTAAAAGTGTCTGTCCGGGTTAGCCTGTGCGACATGCTTAAGCTGATCCGGGTCGATACTTTACGCAGAGTCCACAATGTTGGTTTTCTCGCGGGACGGCTCCTTTGCTGAGTGAGACTTATAAACACAGAAGTCACATTTTTATAGCTTAGGGTTATAAAAAAATTAAACATGTCTCGCGGTTAATCATTCTCCTTAACCCTTTCCCTCATACGATAATTCTGCAGCAGACGACTTTGAACATATTTTATCAAAATATAGAAAATCTCTATAATTGAATGGATAACCTATGACTAAAAGTGGAAAACATTGTGGCAAAAGGAGAAATTGCTCGTTTTGAACAATTTCTCCTTTTGTCACTATGTTGTCAAAATTCCGTCTGCTGCAGATGCGTCAGAAAGCGTCTATATGATGGAAAGGGTTAGGGACGATCAGTCGTGACTTTCTGTTCGTGATTTATTTAACGAGCTCCTAGAACAAAAACGTGATCTTTGCTGAAGTAATAAAATAACTTCGAGTAATTAAATTACTTCTCCCTCGATTCTTTTTTTCTTCTTCTACAGACAGATAAGATAGAAATTGCTCGTTGGACACAACCTAATGGTGATTGATGTTAATATTAATTGGAAATGACGATAGTCAATACACTGGTCCCTTCAGATCCGTATTATAGCTTGTAGTTTACTTTCGGAATATCACAAAATATCATATTAACGATTATTAATGAGAAAGTGTCGGGAGAAAAACGGTCGTCTTTCATTTGAAAAAATCGAGCCGATCCCCGGTAGATCAGTCGGTAGCGACGCGGGCTGTCAATCCAGGGATTGTGAGTTCGAATCCCAGTTCGACCAGCAGTCTTTCTAAAAGTGACTGTGAGACAGGCGTAATTCATCTTTAACGAATGGTCTAACAGTCTATGTGGAAAAGCGGCCAGTTAGTTGGGAGGGAGGTATGTCGTGTGGAGTACTAGTACGAGAAAGTCCGGAAACACATGAGTAAGTGAACTGGCCGCCGTGATATGACCGAACAATTGTTTCAAATGGCGTTAAGCTCCTATAAATCAATCATTTGAAAACAATACATACAGAGACAAAACGACTTTTAATATGAATACTGTCAGCACTTTCTCCAGTATTTGTTCGTAATAAAACGAGCCTTATGTCACATAAGTGAACGAACACTTATAAGTGCAGTCATGCGTGTTAGTGTGTTCGTTTATATGTTTGTATGGTGTTTTATGCAGCATTCATCACAGGTGCCCGTCTCGTTTAAAATCTAAAAATAGCATTTTACTATATATATAGTAAAATGCTATTTTTAGATTTTAAACGAGACGGGCACCTGTAGCATTCATGGCGTTTCCCGGAGATGTTACCAGTTTTCCTTGCACGAGATAGTGAGTAGTAATGTTAACCCCACAGTCCTGGGCGCCAAGGAGAGAAAGAACCCATTCCGAACACTTTATAGTCTTGGCATTCATGTTCAACTTCCAATCAGAAACTCCGGAATACAGAAGTACGTTGCATGGGACAGCATTCAAAATATGTCCCACATAAAACACATCTGCCTAAGAGGACATCGTAGTTATCCAGGCAAAGCCAATATCCGGACTATCCAAGTAAGTAAAGGATCTGTGAAAACAAATGAAAACATTGTGGCAAAAAAGGGGAAAGGAAACTCATGCGTACCTTGGCGGTAAATGAAAGCGGTGGTATACTCCGATCAGTCGTAGAGCAACGCTCGAATGAAAGTGTATGCGTGTTTCACATGTTATCAATACATTCTGTAAAAGACTAAATCAGCTTCATCTAATTTGTTTTGATATTAAAATCCAGTTTTCTCATTCAATAAACAAAAATATTCAATTCCACTAATGTCATGTTTTCAGTCCGGTCAACGTGATTAATGAATATTGCCTTACAGCTTTTATAATTATACAGGAGGTGAAAAATATGCTTTATTGTTATGATGCCTCGTAAACAGCTAATTGAAAGTTATTGCAATATGACAAGAATAGGGAACTAATTTGAAACACGAGGCACGAATTGTGGCTTCAATTAAAATCGAGATTATCTGACAGAAAAAAAAAAAAAACTCGCCTGACATGCTTTCCCCGCGATCGCATGAGTGTGAACGCTTATTCTGCTTTATAATAATGGGGTATATTCTGATTTACATGCAGAGCTCTGCATAGGGTGCATATTTCATATGCCAACATTCTTATTAGACATTCACACCCAATGTTGTGGGTACTCAAAAGAATCGTCTCATTGAGACGATTCTTTTGAGTACCCACACCATTGGGTTTGGTTGAGTTATAAAAGAGATATAAATGGGAAGAGACCAGTTTACTCATCTTTATCTAAAACCACTGTTCAACGCAAAATAATGTTTTGGAAAGTACACATATTATCGCTAGGTGGCCGCTAGTTCTAATAGTAATCTTGACGATGCACTAGACGATGCACTAGTCAAATCAGACACAGTTCATGTACACAGCGAACAACTGTAAGGGTACTAGCTAGCACAGTGTATCGTTAGGTGGCCGCTAGTTCTAACAGTTATCTGAACCATGCATTTGTTAAATCGTTCATATGTTCATGCTCACGGCAGACAAGTGTATGGCGACTAACTCACACCTCACACCGTGGAATGCTTTCCCTGCGACTGCTATGTGTGAACCGTCATCCTGCTGTATAATTGTGTAGACTTACCTTACACAGTTTTATCGCTAGGTTGGTGTTAGTTATTACAATAATAATGACGATGAATTAGTCAAATCGTTCATATTTTATATGTTCACGGCGAACACGTGAGTGAGAACTACCTCACACCTACAGTGTGTGTATACTACGTGACTTTGACGTCACAAATGCTACGGTGCACAGAAATATTTTACCGCTTACAGAGCCCTATCTCCGGTTTTTCAACGGAGTTTGATAAGTGGTTTAGTTTCTCCAAACACTTCGATGAACCTTTTCTCAAAATTTATCAATATCGCCGACAGCCGGAGCATTACCCTAACTGGATTTTGAGAACTGGTTCGTCGAAGTGTTTGAAAAAACTAGACTACCAATTTAACTCCTGTGTTCGCTTAATCTCAATAAAATAAGGTATCAGTTATGCTCATATTATTTAACCTAGGAAGCATCTTTGGAGTCTTCTATATAAATACACCTGATGACAAACTGAAATTCAGATGGAACGTTGAAAGTATTTGCATGATATACCAATTTGAATACACACCAGGCTCCAAAAACTATACACGTTTAATCTGTGCTCAGAATTTGTGATGAAGTATCTTATTGGTTGGTCAGAACACAATTACTTTCTCTAAATTGACCAATGGGAAGCCTTGTTTGGAGCACGGAGTTCATTTCTGAGCATTGAAAACGTTTTCAGAGTGTTTTAACCTGGTAACTGTCTGATAGTTAGTTAAGGTTGGGTTCTTTTCAAGGGTAGATACCAACCATTCTGTTAACATCTATTCGTAGTTCACATAGTCACAAAACACGGATAAATAGCACACGGCAAGGTACATAATAACAAAACACGGATAAATAGCACACGGCACACGGCAAGGTACATCATAACAAATTACGCGCTATTTCCCAATAAAACAAGGAAATTTGGGTTACACACAATTTCAAATTATCAACCTGTTGTTATCATTTGCTTACTTGCTGGTATATATATTATATTTTGCCAGTTTATTTTTTTCTAACATCACTCTTCTGGTGATATTGAGATGTTTTTGCTTAATTAAAAGTACCGTCATTTGTGAGGTAACGAATGTTTCAATTACCTTTTGAAAACAAAAACAGTTATAGAAGACTTGGATAAAGATACAGGTGTTTGACTTTTATTTCTATGTAATAGAGAGTGGTTTAATTATCAACTATTTTACCCAGTTCACAGTTGAATACTAACACCAAAGAACACGGATAAATAGCACTCAGCACAATTCGTAATAACACATTACGGTTAACCGAGTAATGGAGAAGTAACGTCGATGGCTATTTTGGTCTCTCCTGTCGAAGTTAATTTCGACGAAGCCTTAGAATATTAGTTTCATGAATGATGACAGTCGATTTGTCTTGGTCTCCAATATACAATTATGAGCCAGGGAAAAAGGTCAACTAAATATGGCAAACCTTTTTTTTTTATTCTGTTTGTATAAGTATATCACACCTCTAAAGATCATAGCAAATCTGAAATATTGATGGCTTCGTTCGGGGATGAAATAATTACATATTGTACAAGCTTCGGCCTGCTTGAGCGAGACAATCGCTATGATTAAATATATGTGTATACATGTTTTTATCACATGACAATGCGTATATCCGATGTAATATACCCATTACGTATTTCTTTATATATGTGACATGTGTAATATAACATGACTGAATCACTATTTGTGTATTCATCCACGAATGTTTATAAAATGGCTAAGAACGTGTATCCTGTAAACACAAACGTCATGATAGATGGACGAGGTAAAGGGACTATTATCGGTAATAAAAATATATTTGTGTGTGATAAGTTCATATTCTATTTTGAACTCGTTTAATAAAACTTTATATAAAATGATAACTCATGTCAGATCCTATATATACGTATATAGACTCAATGAATCACAAACGGATAAGAATACATGAACTTACGTACAATGACATTACCTTTATATATATAGTGACATATAGTAGACCCTTGTGGCCGAGGTGTTTTTCCAACAAACTTTATATTATGTTTTAATATATGTTATACACATGTCACTTTAATAAAATATTTATTTACTTACTTACTTACTTACTTACTTACTTACATACTTATAAGAAATATCTATCTATCTAACTTAAAATTTTAACTCTTACAAATATTGAGATATATTTATATACAGAGATATCTCTCAACATTAGACGGATATTTATTGATTAGAGAAATAACTGATTTCACTAGTAAATAGCAAAACGGATTGATATAATCGAATCACATTAGAGAACATTTATTATCAAGATTGAGATATAGCCGGCAGGGGCGTAGCTCCCTTTAGGCACTGTAGGCACGTGCCTACACATGTTTTCTAAAAATGCCCCAAAATGCAGCTGCAGCGATACACATCTGCGTAATGTATCGACCAGATCAGCCTGAACTGTCCGTACAGACTGATCCGGCCGACACATTCCTTCTAAGGGCGGATAGATAGAGTAGTGATTCCTGAAACAGAAAATCCACAGGAGGCGAAAAGTGTATATCCGGGTACGCCTGTGTAGCATGCTTAGGCTGATCCGTGTCGATACTTTACGCAGAGTCCACACTGTTGATTTTCTCACGAGACGGCCTACACATTGATTATTGCCAAGCTACGCCCCTGGCCGGCGTACCAATACAGTCTAATCAACGTCAACCTTTTTCAACAACAACACAAATAACCCAGTCAAAGCAACATGGCTTAACACATTTCGCTGCCAAGGTCAATTAAAGGCTTTTGCAAACAATGCAGATTCAGTCGAGACAGCTCATAATGAGCTGTCTCTCCGGAAATATGCTTTGTTTGCCGCTTAGACATTAATTTATACCACACTTCCTGTTGCACGAACAATGGAGTGGTCCAATTTTCAACATGGAATAGTCGACTTTCTGAATTTCGACAGTGAAAGCGTTAGTGAATGATGACAGTCTATCTGCCTCGTTATGGGAAATACCGTTATACTCCGGAGCAAGGTCAATCCAAGTGTAGTGTGTAGAGTCGAATCTGACTGACGTATCCATATAATCTGATCAGCTTTCATCTTTATAATATAGTCCAACCTCGAGCTAGACTGGCATTGAGGTAACAAATATAGTTGAATATGTGTTGGCTACGAAAATGTTAACAACATTGTATGTATTCGTATAATGCTGGTGAATATATTCATTCGATATTTATAGAAATATTGTTCACATATATTCATTCATGACAATTTTGTTTTCAGCACTTACAATTTCAATTTTATTTTATAATTTTTTTTTTTCTAAATTCAGATGTATTGACTGATTGTTGGTACAATTTTAAATATAGGAATTTTTTTTTTTAGATTTGATTCCCCGACTTTACTTTGTATTTCTGTTTGAGATTGGGTGGAGCCAATTGATGCTTCTTCAAAACGCCACACTACATAGACGGTTCCAGCATACTGACTTAACGAATGATGACAGTCTCGGTATCACATATACCAATTATAAGTCAAGTCAACAGACATGACGTGAGCATTAATATAATTTATTGTGAAGAGTTAAATCTGCCGGGTGCGTTGATGCAGTCCTCGGTCGTACGCACCAACCTTTCGAAAGATAATTACATTTCGGATTCTTTGTTTATGAAGTAACAGCATTTAAAATGGCTAACCTTAGGGTATAATGTAACATACACGCGATAAACGTTTGGCAAATACCCCTTCCCATTATATAGATGCAGTTTAACCCCTCGATAATTAGCAATTCATCTGTTTGACACAATGTTTTAAACACTATTTACTAAACATATTTTCATTTATAGAGGATATTCATATATTATCCAAAATGCTTTCGAAGTTGTCTGCTAGTCATGTGTTATATGTGGAAAAGGGTTGTTATTTAGATCGAGGGCTTGGCATGAAACGGTTGTAACTAATATTGGTATTTGTTTACCAAGTTCAATCACCTTGCCATAAAGTCTTTATAAGCGTTACAAAGAATAATCTTGGTAAACAATGTAAATTTAGGTGCCATTGCTCGTTCTGAGCAATGACACCTAAATTTGCATTGTTTACAAAGAGGTCAAAATTGCCCTTAAACCAGGGTTGTCAAAAAATGTTTTTAGATACAACCGTTTCACGCCAAGCCCTCGATATGGTGATGTGGTCCTAGAAATGCAATATATACCAAGGTCTCTCGGTTTCAAATCACCACGCTAACCACGGTTGATTCATAGAAAGAACGTTTGGAGTAATTCAATGCTGATAATTTGATAATAAAATGTCATATACTTTGACTATCTGGACTGTTTCTCGTCTATGATGATGAAAACCGACAAATAAGCGCCAAATTGCCCACATTGAATATGATTGACTCAACACATAATAATTTGAGAACAAAGTTGATTTTAAAAAGAAATGAATGTGAGTCTAGTAGTCTGAAAATGACAATGTTCTTCCATGGACAGTTTTCAAATCATTCACGACTCAATACGGTTTAATTTATTTTCAAAAGCTTTTTCATTCACATGACCGCAGCCAGTTCACTTACCCATATGTATTATTTCTTAAACCAGTACTTCACATAACTGTCTTTTCCAAGCAGCTGGCTGCTTTCCCACATGGTATTATAGCATATAATTTGCAGACGATTGGGGACGAGAGAAATCTTGGCTTAGCTGTGAATAGAATTCACAATCCTCAGATCTACAGAACGCAACAGTACCGAATGAGCTACCGGGGTTTGGCCAAATCATCACATTCTTTGCATTATTATTATAATAATTAATTTCATCATCGCCTTCAACATTGTTCATCGATCTAAATATGTAGGAACTGTAACATGGCCCTCAATGCAACAGTTCATAGCAATAATGTCTTTAACAAACAAAAAGAAACTCTACAATCCTGCTAAATATATCAAGGAAGCTAAGTCAATTAGAAAAACTACCCTTGATGATATTGCTGCTTCTTAAAGTATATTAACGTTGAACTGTTTGTATTTTTATGCACTTTTATGTATAAATGTATTATGTCTGTCTTTGCCATATAATTGTTTTGTAAATGGGCAAAGGCAAACATATTGCTGATTAAACTGTAAGGTGTGGGGAGTCCATGCTTGGTTCTTTATTGCGCATTACAATATACAAGGGTAACAACTCCTGTTTTACTAAAGTAAACTTTCAATGGATAGTTAACATAAATAGTTGATCTTCTGTTGAAGGACAGTTTCATGTACTGTTACATTTATGCAGACATTCAAACACATCATAAGTTATGCTAAACCCCAAACAATTTCAATATATATTTTTTTATTTATTAAAAACAATTTCAATATATAATTTTTTATTAATATATTTTTTTATTAATTAAAAACAATTTCAATATATAATTTTTTCATTAATATATTTTTTTATTAATTAAAAACAATTTCAATATATAATTTCTTATTAATTAAAACAATTTCTTTTTTATTTTGTATGCAGTAATTGTGTTAACGAAAACAAACAACATAATATTGACCATAATCATATTTCGTAAACACACTCCTATCCATGTTTTCTTTGTACTTTCAACATCTTTGAATTGATTCAATCTTTGACGTGTTCGTGTGAACCCGACATTCAGTACTCCTGAGTACTTTGATTGTAATTGGTGGGATAAAGTTGTTAGCTGAACGTCCTGCTAAAAACGTAACGTGACTTGTGAAAATGACAGCAGGGGTGTAGCTCCCTTTAGGCACTGTAGGCACGTGCCTACACATTTTTTCTCAAAATGCCCCCAAATTGCAGCTGTGGCGATAGACATCTGCGTAATGTATCGACCAGATCAGCCTGCGCTGTCCGCGCAGACTGATCCGGCCGACACATTCCGTCTAAGGGGGATAGATGTTTAGAGTAGTGATTCCTGAAACAGGAAATCCACAGTAGGCGAAAAGTGTCTATCCGGGTAGGCCTGTGTGGCATGCTTAGGCTGATCCGGGTCGATTCTTTACGCAGAGTCCACAATGTTGATTTTCTCACGTGACGGCCTACACATTGATTATTGCAAAGCTACGCCCCTGGACAGTTATTTAATATAAGGCTGATGGGTTCATCTAAGTTGTTAAATTATTTCTCAATGCTATAATAGCACATTTGCACGAATACATATATCATATGTACCAATTATTGACTACAAGCGGGTTTATACCAACAAAACTGTGTGCTTTCAAAGAACAAATTCAAACAGTTTTCTTTGAACTATTTGAAAAGCAATAGTTTCTACAGAAAAAAGCTTAAAATCAAACGAATATCTATCAAATATTTGAAAGCAACAGTTTCCTGCATTCAAATAACAAAGCTTCGAGTCAAACAATTCCCTATAAAATATTTAAAAGCAAAACTGTATCCTTCTATCAGAGAACAAAGTCTCCAATAAAACAGTTCCCTATAAAAAGAAATTGACAGCAACATTTCCCTGCATTCAAATAACAAAGCTCCAAATTAAACAGTTCCCTATAAAACATTTGAAAGCAAACAGATATTTCTTCTTTCTACATTTCGCAACCAATTCATTAGAAAACTTATCGCCATGGGAGAAACACTAAAATAATTAAATGTCTGCTAAATTTCAAACGTTTCTCTCTCCAATGCTCATCGCCGAGAAAAAGTCATCAATATACAGGGTGTTCCAAAATATCTGATATAATTTTTTACCGTGAATAATTTATTTCAGAAAAGTTCAAATACGTATACATGTATGCAATATACCATGATAAAGTGTATTCAATAAAGTTTTTGTTCATATATTATAAGAGGGTTTACTATTTATGTATAAACATGAAAGGCGCTTGATGAATCTATAAACACCTTTCACCGAATACAACAAACCCACAACATATCGAGTGCTTGGCGTGAAACGGTTGTAACTAAAATTGGTATTTTTTTACCAAGGTTAATCACCTTGCCATAAAGTCTTTATAAGCGTTAAATCATTTTTCTTGGTAAACAATGGAAATTTAGGTGCCATTGCTCATTTTGAGCAATGGCACCTAAATTTGCATTGTTTTACAAAGGGGTCAACATTGCCCCTAAACCAGGGTTTTCAAAATAGGTTTTTAGTTATAACCGTTTCACGCCAAGCCCTCGATATACTTTTGAAAATATCTATGCAAAACTACGGGCAAATACCTCTATTAATGTAATAACCTGACAGATCTGAAAATAGAAATTGCTCATTATAAGCAATGTTTTTTCTTTGCCTTAATGTTTACAAATTTCGTCTGCAGCAGATCTGCAGATGCTTCAAAATACTTCTGTATGTTGGAAAAGATAAACATATACTCGATAATCTTAATACATAAACATCACATGACATGCTGTATTTCTTCAACATATCCGTTTGTAGTGGAAGACTCAGAGTTTGAACTCCCTTCTCATCTAGCATGTCTCATTTGCATTTTTAAGATTACGAAAACCAAACATAAGCTCATGTTTGAAAGCATTGACGTAGGATCGTGTTTCTTAGTTATACTGGCTAAATGCATCGTTTCCTGACTAACAATACATGCATGATGACTTGCATTGTTAGATATTTTGTTGTTTAATAAAAAACAAAATATAAATGTAAGTACCGAGGTAAACGTACGTGTCACGTTTTTTGTTATATTTAAAATAGATCAATAACAGTTAGCAGAGTACATGACGTTAGTGCTTAGCCCCGGTAACGTTCGGTAGCGACGCGGGCTGCCAATTCAGGGGTTGCGAGTTCTATCCGAAGCTCGGAACTAAGTAGGTAAGTAAGTAAGTAAAACTATTTATCTTCATCTCATCATTAGTTGACATACAATTTTACATTCATAACATAAAACATAAAATACAACATAAAAGTACAATGCAACTCCGAAATGGATAGTAGCATAGATTGACCAAACTTTACACTTATCTATATGTCTGGCCCTTTCCTACTTTAACCATTAATGTACATGGCAATTCCAAATGTGTGTGTCCGATGAAGTAAAAATAAACAAAAACATAAAGAAGTTATGTCCACTTCTCACCCAACGTATGTTTAATCCACCAACTCCACCGACTTACATTTATATTTCACTCGAACAGCAAATGAAACTTATAACCGACAGCACACAATGTGGTGAAATACATTATAGTCAGCAACTATGCTACACGTTTGATAGCACTAGCACTTTTAATTTTTGAGGAAAAGCAAATAAAAAAAACCTTGAACTCGCCGCTGTTGCCGCCACCAGCAGAAAGGCAATTTTAATGCATAAGCAATGGTACTTGATATCACTTATATCATAACTTGTGCACTAAAGTTGGAAGCATTTCAAAAACATCATTACCGTTATGTAAAAAAGCATCTTCACTTTGCGTCTCTCTCGTCTGTCTCTGTCTCTGTCTCTGTCTGTCTCTGTCTCTGTGTCTCTCTGTGTCTCTCTGTCTCTGTCTCTGTCTCTGTCTCTGTCTGTCTCTCTCTGTCTCTCTCTCTCTGTCTCTCCTCTCTCTCTGTCTCTCTGTCTCTCTCTCTGTCTCTCTGTCTCTCTCTGTCTCTCTGTCTCTCTCACCCCCCTCTCTATCTGTGTGTCTCTCTCTCTTTCTCTCTATCTCCCTGTCTCTGTCTCTGTCTCTGTCTGTCTGTCTGTCTGTCTGTCTGTCTGTCTGTCTGTCTGTCTGTCTGTCTGTCTGTCTGTCTGTCTGTCTGTCTGTCTGTCTCTCTCTCTCTCTCTCTCTCTCTCTCTCTCTCTCTCCTCTCTCTCTCTCTCTCTCTCTCTCTCTCTCTCTCTCTCTCTCTCTCTCTCTCTCTCTCTCTCTCTCTCTCTCTCTCTTTCTCTGTTGAAATGTTTCCATTCTACATTTCATAACGGAAGTAGATTTACGGATGTTTTTGCCTCTTAGACATAAAGTAGTGAAGTCTGATTTAAGAATATTTCAAGCGGTGTTAAAACCCTCTCCATTAGCACTTCTACGTTCATAATTAACAAGTCTTCAACATGCAGTCGAGGTGCTAATCAAATAAGGATGAAGACTGCCACAACCCGTTCCCATAATGCAACACATTTGCAGCAGATGCATAAACAACCTAGGCATGACAAAACTTGGATATCTTTAGATTGAATCTTTAGTAGTATATTTGAAAAAAGCATGTGACAAAAGGAGAAATTGCTCAGTATGTTATGGTTTAAAAAGTTATCTGCTGAAAATAGGTCAAAATATATATTTATGTGGGAAACGGTTATCAACACTTCCACTCAAAACGGAGGTGCTTATCAAATCAGGATGAAATTGCTTAAACACCCGTGGGTAAACCATTGTATTGAAAGCGCAACTAGCTGTCAGGTTAAACTGGTGGGTTCTTTGTAATAAATGCTTCATTCGTTTTCCACAAATGGGAAACAGTCTACATGAATAAGTAGCCAGTTTCTTAGAAATACTTTTATTTGGATTACTGGCGTGAGAAAACCAGGACACACATGGTTAGGTGAAATGACCTCCGTGATATGTCTGAAAAGTGTTGAAAATGGTGTTAAAACCAAGCATATTTCTTGCACTGAAACTTGCACCGGCTCACGTGAATTTTTAAACAATTTGAAACGGTCGATTTGGCCAACACATGCCCGAGTGCGCGATGAAATTGCACAATCTGAATACGAACCAGGCTTCTCGTACATATAGTCGCATTTTCTGTTAAACTGATATGTAATGTGATCTTGGTTTAATGAAATCGTTGCCAAAGCCTATCTGTGTATCAACTGTACTAGTATATGGGCTAATGAGGCGATGTGTGACCACTTACAGTCCCTCTGATGTCATTAAGCAGATGTGACACGAGTAAGCGGTGTAATTAAGTCAACAAAAACTGCGTAACAAAACATAACCATCCGAGATAAAGTGGTCCCTTTATTCCAATTATTTACTTTGGAGATAAAAACGTAAGTCTTTTCTAGTCATCTAACAAGCATTTCTATTATTTTCGTCTTTGTTTTTCCTCTATAATAACCGGAAGAAGAAAAAGAAACAGAAGATGAAGAAGGGGAAGAAGAAGAAGAAGAAAATATAAAAACATTTCTGGAAATGCAAATGAATAAAATGTACTTCTCGTTAATGGTATAGTGTATGTGGTCATCGTTGACCCTTTCCCTCATATAAACGCTCTCTGACGGCTCTGCAGTAGACGGTGTTTAAAAACATAGTGACAAAAGAAGTAATTGCTCAAAACGAGCAATTTCTCCTTTTGCCACAATGTTTTCCACTTTTAGTGATAGGTTTTCCATTCAATTGTAGAGATTTTCTATATGTTGACACTATATGTTCAAAGTCGTCTGCAGCAGAATTGTCGCATGAGGGAAAGGGGGGTTAAAAGTAAAGCAACAACAACATGGAACTGTCTGGTATGTTTTTGCTAGATAAAACGCTGTAAAAGAGGGGTACTTAAGAAATAAAGTGCTGAAGCGGGTTTCCGTTTATTCTCTTTCCACGTGCAGACAGACGCTTATGAGCAATGTCTCCCTTTAAACAATGTGTTTAACTCTTTAACTCTTTCAGCGCCCAATGCAATATTGATGTTTTTGCAAACAATACTGATTCAGGTGAGTCAGCTCGTAACGAGCTGTCTCACCTGAAATCAGCATTGTTTGCCTTTTCGTTATCATAATAGTCTAAACTTGTATTACATGAGAAATGAAGACGCCCGATTTTGAACATGGTAGAGTCTACTTTAAACAATTCGGCGCTGAAAGAGTCATAGATGTATTTCATATTATCTTTTTTTGCTGGAGATTTTATGTGTTTCGGGAAAGATTGTTTTTGATTTTTTAATGTAAATGCAATCCATGATCTTATATTCTTAGTTCTGTTTACAAATGTGCATCGCTAGCATATTCTCTTCTAAATTAAATACTTGCATTATCCGTGTAAATTCAAGTATTGCATTGTATTTATTTTATTGTGGATTTATGCCACTTTTAACATTATTTCATTATATCACGGCGCCAGTTCACTTATTCATGATTCTTTGGTAAACAGACCAGTACTAGGCTAAGAAATTTGCTTTGTCCTAGGGCACTCAACCATGACCGCTGCGACTGGGGATCGAAACTGGGACACCCGGATTACATTTCCCGACGATTACCACTCGGCCACTGCGGATTCCCCGTCGCATGATGAATACATTACAAGTTTGTTTAACATTAAATAAATATGAGCCGTTCCACGAGAAAACCAACATTCTGGACTCTGCGTAAAGTATCGACCCGGATCAGCTTAAGCATGCCGCGCATGCTAACCCGCATGCTAACCCGGACAACACTTTTCGCCTCCTGTGGATTTTCTGTTTCAGGAATCATTTCTCGTGGAAGGAATCATAAGATTTTCCCGAACATTGTCCAGATGTTTTTAAAATCGTCTGTATCAGAATTATTGTATATGGGAAAGGGGTAAGTAGTCTTATGGGAGCCGAGCCCCGGTAGCTCAGTCGGTAGCGACGTGTGCTGTCAATCCAGGGGTTGTGAGTTCGAACCCGAGTTCGGCCATCATTATTACCGACATTTGTAAAAGTCAATGCGTCAAGCGTCATTCGTCTTTCACCTAAGGGCTAGCAGTCTATGTGGAAAAGAAGCCAGTTGTTTGGAAAGAATGTAATGTGAAGTACTGGTATGAGAAAGCCAGAAAATACATGGGTAGGTGAACTGGCCGCCGTGATACGACTGAAACATTGTTGAAAACGGCGTTAAACCCCAATCAATCAAAACAGTCTCGTGAGACCGGTACCAGGCTCTATAACTGAATGTATAACCTATGACTAAAAGTGGAAAATATTGTGGCAAAAGGAGAAATTGCTCGTTTTGAGCAATTTCTTCTTCTGTCACTATGTTTTCAAAAAGCTGTCTGCTGCAGAGGCGTCAGAAAGCGTCTATAAGAGGAAAAGGGTTAACAATGATAAATACACATTCTTTTCCTATTTATGAGCCGTTCCTCGAGAAAACCAACATTATGGACTCTGCGTAATGTATGGACCCAAACCAGCATGAGACCGGTACCAGGCTCCAAGACTATGAAAGTTTAATCTGTGCCCACGTATCTGATTGGTCAGAAGCAAATTCGTCCTCCGATTTGACCAATCAGAAGCCTTATTTGGAGCAAGGAGTTCCGTTCTGAGCACTGAGAACGTTTTCAGAGTTTTATAATTTCAAACCAAGGTCAACATTGTCGGTTTATAAACAGCATTATTAATGCAGATGACTGTGAAATAGGGGAAATGTCAATCCGTAAAGCTATTATTTCAAGTGTGCTAATGTTCCTCGAGGGATGGTGCTAGTTGCTGTTTTATTGTATTTTGATAGAAATAACAAGTACCTCTCTTAAGCTGTAATTGGATCTTGCTTATTCAACCCTTTCCAACATACGACAAATCTGTAATAGGCGAGTTTGAATTACTTCGATAAACCCTGGATTTTCTTTCATGAATTATAGGGTATTTATTAACTAAAGATGAAAATAGCGTGGCAAAGGGAAAAAATGCTCTTTATTAGCATTTTCTCCTCATGCAAAAAAGTTTTCAAAAGTCGTCTGTTGCAGATTCTTTGCTAAAAGCGTCGGCGTGTCGGAAAGAGTTGAGAAAAGAGCACAAAGATGCGCAATGGCCAGACACGCACAAACCATTCTGCTCCAAAGTGTTGTTAGGTCTATACTGAATTGAGTTTTACCACCTTCTTCAAATAAAGGGGGACTCTTTTAACACATTTGGCGTGAGAAAATTTAATTGGAGCACAATAAATGGCTTAATAACCAAATTTTCCACATCTTAAAGAAACTACAAATTATCTTGAAAACTGTTTAAACTTCCTTTCCCTCATACTACTAATCTATGGCAGACGACATTTAATCATCCAAGCAAAACTATTGAAAATCTCTAGAAAGTAAAATATAAAATTTTAATAGAGTTGAAAACATTGTGAACTTGCTTATAATAATCACGTTAACATATGTGAGTACGTGTGACGTCTACAAGTGGGATATAATTAATTGGAGACATCGGTCAGTTATCTCCCTTTAATACTCTCTACATCTAGCTAGGTCCTATCATTTGGTTTCCTCTGTTTTTATCATTGGTTTCTTTGCACTGGTTGGTGCACTTATAATTGCATTTTCTTGGCCAACTGTTATTAGATTAATTAGTAAGTCCACATTTGTTTTCTTTAAACACTGCTATGTAAATCTTCTCTTTTGAATCATCACTTTAATTAACACATTTATGATTAATGTGTACAGAGTAATTGCAATATCTCATTGCGAAATAGTGATAAAGACAAAGGATTCCAATTAAAAGGACCTACCTACTATTTGGTCTTCCTTGGTCTTTATCTGACAAGGGAGATAATATAATTATCATTCATGTCCCTCATTAGCAATGCAAATCCTCGTCTGAATCGTCACTGTAACACATATGAGCTGTTCCACGAGAAAACCAACATTGCTGTCCCTGCGTAAGTTATCGACCCGGATCAGCATAAGCATGCCACACAAGCTAACCCGGACTGACACTTTTCGCCTCTTGTTGATTTTCTGTGTCAGTAATCATTACTCTATACCTCTTTCTCCCTGAGACAGAATGTGTCAGCCTGGATAATGGCATCTGCGTAATGTATCGACCAGATCAGCCTGCGCTATCCGCGCAGACTGATCCGGGCCGACACATTCCGTCTCATGGGGATAGAGGTATAGAGTAAATGATTCCTGAAACAGAAAATCCACAGGAGGCGAAACGTGTCTGTCCGGTTTAGCCTGCGCGGCATGCTTAGGCTGATCAGGGTCGACATTTTTACGCAAAGTCCATATTGTTGACTTTCTCTTGGAATGGCTCATATGAGTTTATCCTTTCTCACATGTAGACGCGTTTTGCCGCATCTGCATCAGACGACTATTGTACACAATGTCATAGTGAACAATGTCTCATTTTACCACAATGTTGCCAACTGTATGTCCTCCGTGATTGTACTTTAATGTATAGGGAATGTATATATGTAATTTTTAAATGTTTTTGAAGTCGTCTGCTGCAGATCTATTGTATGTCGAGAACGGTTTAACCCTTTCCCACCTGAAGACGCATTTTGACAGAATAACAGCAGACGACTTTTGAAAATATTGTGGCGAAAGGAGAAATTGCACATAACGAGCAATTTATCCTTTCGTCACAATATTTTCAACTTTTTTTAAATAATAAAACCCTTATTTATGGAGGTAGATTGTTCATGTCTGTGCAAATATGTTTTGGAAGTCGTTTGCAGCAGATCTGTTGCATGTTGGAACGGTTTAAAGCCTAAAATCGCACGACGCGGCTCATTTGGGCGGACCCACCACCTCCTATCCCGACGGCGTGTCAAGCATGCTCATTCGGATAAAGTAGGTTCAAAATTCAAGCAGCCGACGTAAACGAAAACATGTAAGACAGATCGTTTGAAATGTTTATAATAAAACCTCTCCGTGATGATTGCACGCAATCAACATATGTTCTAACAGGAAACCAGTTCCGTCGTGCAGTCTATGCATTGTCTTCATTCTTTGGGGGTCATACTTCGAGCCTATTGTCAGAAGTTGTACATATATTTCTAATACATGTACGTCTTTACGATTATTGAAGTCTTTCAGCGCCATATCTTTCGATAAAGACTACATTCTTCGCATATTTAATTGAGACTCTTTTTCAATTGCGGCTATTTAAAATACATGCACGTGCGCTTTGACGTGCATGTATTTTAACCTAACACCTGCCCTATCTATTTCATACCTTTAGTTCAAATGTTCTAGCCAGGCACGTAGAACGAATTAAGATGTGAGAAAAAATAAATTAAAAAATCTCTAGCTGTTCCGCTACAGACACAACCACACCTTATTCACTCGTCCTTATAACTATACGTGTCGTTATCTAGGAAGACTTACCTATTAGTACTAAAGGTCTCGGGTTCGACGCCCGTGCCGAGCTGGTTCTGCCTTTTGGGACTGTTGCATACGAACGGCGCGAATATTCGTCTTGGTACAAACTTTGAAACAAAATAGATCGACAGTAAACAATGACTTTAACACTACTTTCTCTGACGTTAACCCTTTCCCACATACAGCAAATCCGCTGAGGATAAATTTAAAAACATCTTGGCAAAACACACGGGAAAGGATCTTAAATGTAGGTATACTTACTGAAAAGAGTTTAAATAATTTCTACTGTTGTCAAATTATTTTCAAAAGATATACATAAGAACATGTTACGATACATGCAATAATTGAATATATGTTTTCTATTAAAAAAGTTTAATGTACCAGGGTGAGTGTATTAAATACAATCACCCTGAATGTATACCATGCATTTCAATATTCTTGCAATGATTGCATAGCAACAAAGAAGAGGAATAATTAGAAAGAGAAGATAATGATAGTGATGATGAGCAGAAGAATAAAGATCAAAAGTACAAGAAAAGACAAAAGTACGTTAGTTAATTAACCCTTTCCCTCATACGACAATTCTGCAGCAGACGACTTTGAACATATAGTGTCAACATATAGAAACATCTCTATAATTGAATGGATAACCTATGACTAAAAGTGGAAAACATTGTGGCAAAAGGAGAATTTGCTCGTTTTGAGCAATTTCTTCTTTTGTCATTATGTTTTCAAAAAGCCGTCTGCTGCAGATGCGTCAGAAAGCGTCTATATGAGGGAAAGGGTTAAACTCAGGGCTGTAGTCAGCGTATCCGAACACATGGAGTACTCGGCGAGTTTGTATCAAAAGATGTAATTGGACCGGAAGATTCAGAAAGCACAAGCCTGGGTGTAAACCATCTGTTTATTTAATTGGGGTTTTAGCCCGTCTTCTTCAAGCATATTTTAGTTTTATCACGGCGACAGTTCACGTATTCATGATCCCTGCGTAAACAAACCAGTACTATACTAGGACATGTCCCTTGCACAAGGGCACTCCGATCCCCAGCCGCGGCAGTTGAATTAGATTAAATCGATTATAATTTATTAAAACCTAATTTCGCTGTTTAATTAACCCTTTCCCTCATATAGACGCTTTCTGACGCCTCTGCAGCTGACGGCTTTTTGAAAACATAGCGATAAAAGAAGAAATTGCTCAAAACGAGCAATTTCTCCTTTTGCCACAATGCTTTCCACTTTTAGTCATAGGTTATCCATTCAATTATAGAGATTTTCTATTTTTTGACCAAAATATGTTCAAAGTCGTCTGCTGCAGAATTGTCGTATGAAGGAAAGGGTTAAACCAGAAATCGATTTCCCTATCACTTTATCGTTGCGATGCACACGCCATCTGAAAAGTGACCAATATGCAAAGAATTAACCATCCATTCTTAGAAAATTCAAAACACATCTCCGAAAGCCAGGGTCGTAGCTTGGCAATAATCAATGTGTAGGCCGTCTCGTGAGAAAATCAACATTGTGGACTCTGCTTAAAGTATCGACCCGGATCAGCCTAAGCATGCCACACAGGCATACCCGGATAGACACTTTTTCGCCTCCTGTGGATTTTCTGTTTCAGGAATCACTACTCTATCTATCCCCTCTTAGACGGAATGTGTCGGCCGGATAAGTCTGCGCGGACAGCGCAGGCTGATCTGGTCGATACATTACGCAGATGTGTATCGCCGCAGCTGCATTTTGGGGCATTTTTATAAAAACATGTGTACGTCCCTGAAAGCTTCAAATGAAAGGTATTTAGATAAATATTGATATATACTGGAGTTGGTGAGCACTACAACATGTACTCGAGCTTGTCGATGGGAACATGTATAGGTTTTCTTGTGTGACTGTGTGGAATCAGATCAGCCATCCCATCCGCATCCGCACATATTATCAGTTCCACGTGAAAACCAACATTATGGAATATGTATAAAGTATCATGTAGATAGAGGTATAGGTTACAATACACCAAAAGAATCCTTCTTTGTTTCCATGTAAATCGACCAGTTTCGGTCCTCAATTGTCACACTTTCTAAACGTTTCTCATGTAGAACACCGTATATCATTGAAAAGAGTTACCTCCTAGCTTTAAAACAATCCAAAGAAAATGTAGGGTTATACATTATACAAGAAAGAACTCACCAGGCGAAAATGGTAGCCGTCATTTTGGACCAAATCGGGCCCGGACAAAACCGGTGTTTATTATTCTCTACGTTCACTTGCAAACAAGGTCAAACTACTAAAAGTGATCAAATCAATCATTTCCAGTGCATCCTATACACATTCACAATGCATTTAAACTCAACGTCATATATTTAATACATTCTGGTGATGGTATACACTCATTTCTACGCAAAGAAAGTTTTTTTTAGGGACTATCAGCGGATGTATTTAGCGTAATTTGACCTAGACTGATCCGGGTCAATAATTTACGCAGTGTTCTCGTGGGACGACTCATATGTATCAATGGCTACACGTTCACATTAAAATTACAAATGCTTGTTAGGACTTTCTGTCAAACTGAATTTACAATCAAACCTGTGCTAAAGACCACCTCTGTTTAGCGACCACAGTTTTAATTTATTTCCAATTTACTCATTTTCTGCATTAATGACACTGTCATTAAACAGCACATGTGAACAAAGACCAGATTGTTCTCTTCCCACGTGCGGTCTTTAACCCTTTCCCTCATACCACAATTATGCAGCAGACGACTTTGAACATATTTTATCAAAAAAATAGAAAATCACTATAATTGAATGGATAACCAAAATTGGAAAACATTGTGTCAAAAGGAGAAATTGCTCGTTTTGAGCAATTTCTTCTTTTGTCACATTGTTTTTAAAAAGCCTTCTGCTGCAGAGGCGTCAAAAAGCGTCTTTATGAGGGAAAGGGTTGAACACATATTGGACAGTTTTCTTATAAGACGGATTAGACGAACATGGTAACAATTTGAACCTACACTGTTCAAAAATGCCAACTTGTCCATTTTCTGCAGCAGACGGCTTTTTGAAAACATAGTGACAAAAGAAGAAATTGCACAAACGTGCAATTTCTCCTTTTGCCACAATGTTTTCCACTTTTTGTCATAGGTTATCCATTCAATTATAGAGATTTTCTAATGTTTGACAAAATACGTTCAAAGTCGTCTGCTGCAGAATTGCCGTATGAGGAAAAGGGTTAAAGTAATTGAAAATATGTCTCCCGATATACTAATCTCTGTACAAAACACATTTACACTTGCTTGGGACTTAATCGTTACGTTTTTCTGCAATTATCCCGATAAAAAACTATTTATTAACGTAATTTTGCCCATTTTTTTTTTTTTGTTCCGGAAAAAAAGCTCAAACGTGACGAACGAAAATCCCAAAAGTCGAGTAAAATTCATCACGAAAACTTGCGTAACAGTACCCAGCTGTGAATGATTCTTGAAAATTCAATATTGATGAAGCATCCTTAATTCCTCGAATCGCGTTTTTGTCCGCAAAGAGTACGTGTTGTAGAACAAGTCGTTTAATCGCTAACTAAGATATTTGATTCATGTTCTTAACGTTTTATCTGTTATTGTAAAGTAATGTGTATATTGTAGTGATACCAACGGTGCTTGATTTTTCTGTACTGTACATATGTTAAGATGTTTTATTATTTCCGATTGATACCGACCGGATCATCGGATGCTAAGATACCGGAATATTGGTATCAAGGGAAGGTCGCATTTTCAGACGTAGCGCCCTTGTTTTAATTACGCGCTAATGAACTCCCATGGGTCCACAGGTACAAAACAAACACACGTGTTAATGGTTGTTGCACAATGGTGATGGTAACTTATTGATATGAATGGGGCTTATTAAAGTTCCATCGCGGAATATCTTTAGCGTCCATATTATTGTATCCTGAAAATCCCAAGGTCAGGTTTTCGAAACAAGTATTGCATTCTTGTTTCGATTGGGTCTATACTATTTACATGCGAGCAGTGAAGACTCATGCGAGACTGTCCGGATGCATATATGATACTACAATTCTAGCTTGTTGTCACCACTTACATCTGGGTCTTTACGACTTACATGCGAGCAGTGAAGAACCATGCGAGACTGTCCAGATGCATATATGAGGCTACAATTCTAGCTTGTTGTCACAACTTACAACTGGGTCTTTACTATTTACATGCGAGCAGTGAATACTTATGCGAGACTGTCCGGATTCATATATGAGACTACAACTCTAGCTTGCTGTCAAAACTTACAACTGGATCTTTACTATTTACATTCGAGCAGTGAATACTTATGCGAGACTGTCCGGATGCATATATGAGACTACAATTTTATCGTGTTGTCACAACTTACATCTGCGTCTTTACTATTACATTCGAGCAGTGAAGACTCAGGCGAGAATATGCGGATGCACAGGCTCGCCTGAGTCTTCACTGTACGCAGATGTAGCAAGATCCCAATTCATCGGGCGCGGGCTCATTGAAATAGAAGAAAAGAATGTTGTGACAGCTTTCTCCATGGGGAATTACAACAAGTATTGCATGGTGTCACATTCATAAGCATTTGTCAATTTTCTCTCTTTTTTCCCTCGCAGTAAGATCACGACTGTCACGTTGGAAGATAAATCCCGGCTTTGCTTTCTGACAGTTCACAGAAATGAAAAGTTTCATAACTGCCACTCATATCCCGAAAGAGGTGTTAGTCTATACATCAATTGAGCCCCATCACACGAAAACCCTCCTTCCGATATTTCGAAATGTATTGATCGTCAGGAACGCCTCCTGTGGATTTTCTGTTTCAGGAATAACTACTCTATACATATATCCCACTAAGACGGAATGTGTCGGCCGGATCAGTCTGCGCGGACAGCGCAGGCTGATCTGGTCGATACATTACGCAGATGTCTATCGCCGCAGCCTCACGAGAAAACCAACATTTTGGACTCTGCGTAATGTATCGACCCGGATCAGCGTAAGCATGCCGCGCAGGCTTACCCGGATAGACACTTTTCGCCTCCTGTGGATTTTCTGTTTCAGGAATAACTACTCTATACATATATCCCACTAATACGGAATGTGTCGGCCGGATCAGTCTGCGCGGACAGCGCAGGCTGATCTGGTCGATACATTACGCAGATGTCTATCGCCGCAGCCTCACGAGAAAACCAACATTTTGGACTCTGCGTAATGTATCGACCCGGATCAGCCTGCGCAGTCCGTGCAGGGTAATCCTGGCCGACACACTCCGTCTTAGGGAGATAAAGGTATATAGTAATGATTCCTGGAACAAACAAATCCTCTGTAGGCGAAAACAGTATGTCCGGGTTAGTCCTGCGCGGCCTGCTGATTTAGGTCGATACTCAACGCAGAGTTCACACTGTTGGTTTTCTCGTGGAACGGCTCACACACACACACATATATATATATCCTTCTCAAGATGATTTCTTCCGAACGCTTTTTTCAGCCGTTACAAGATTAAAAACAGTGAATACCTTGATCAGACATAGCAGAGATACAGGCTGATATTGATCGTCAGTGTTCATTAGAGTCGGAAACTCGTCGGGTTTTGTGTGGTGACGTAGCTGTATAAGGGATTTTGAGAATAGCGGACTATCTAGAATAGCATTTTGTCATTGTAGAGACCTTAGACAGCTATTCGTTTACCGAGCTTGGAATGAAATGAGTTTTAAATGTACTGAACTCTAGACAATATACATTGTTGTCAAAGTTTTAAAACTGTTCAAATTGTCTTGAAGTATTAGAATCATAATTATAGGATAAAATTAGAGGAATAATTTCACTTTCAAGTACAATATACATCTAAATATCGATCGTTTATGCTTCATTTTTTACTGGGAAGCCCAATTTTGGACATTTTCATGACTTTCAACTATCATTTTTTCAATATTTACTGCCAAATTAGTTTTGAACCAATTATTACTTACTTTTGTGTCGAAATTCCACCAACTGTACTTAGCGATAAGTAATCCTTAAATGCTTAAAAACATGTTTTTTATATGTATTTGTTTTCCCTAATAGTTTGTAAAGCATGAATAGGGGAATGTATTTAGAAATGATTAAGTTAACAAAAACAGTTGCTTTACCGTTTAACAAGTTTTTCTAAGAAGATATATGAGCCGTTCCACGACAAAACCAACATTTTGGACTCTGCGTAATGTATCGACCCGGATCAGCGTAAGCATGCCGCGCAGGCTTACCCGGATAGACACTTTTCGCCTCCTGTGGATTTTCTGTTTCAGGAATAACTACTCTATACATATATCCCACTAAGACGGAATGTGTCGGCCGGATCAGTCTGCGCGGACAGCGCAGGCTGATCTGGTCGATACATTACGCAGATGATATGAGCCGTACCGCGAGATAACCAACATTGTGCACTCTGCGTAAAGTATCGACCCGGATCAGCCTAAGCATGCCGTGAAGTCTAACACGGATAGATTGTTTTAGCCTCCTGTGGGCTTTCTGTTTCAGGAATCATTACCTTATACCTCTTTCTCCCAAAGACGGAATGTGTCGGCTTGGATTTGCCAGCGCGGAATTAAAACAGTATAACCATGCAAGGTGATAAGAGAGTTAGTAAGTTTCAAAAAGTATTTATAGGTGAATAGAGAGAAAGTCGAAGAATATGTAGAAGATTGCAGGGGCGTAGCTCCCTTTAGGCACTGTAGGCACGTGCCTACACATGTTTTCTCAAAATGCCCCAAAATGCAGCTACGGCGATAGACATCTGCGTAATGTATCGATCAGATCAGCCTGCGCTGTCCGCGTAGACTGATCCGGCCGACACATTCCGTCTTAGGGGGATAGATGTATAGAGTAGTGATTACTGAAACAGAAAATCAACAGGAGGCGAAAAGTGTCTATCCGGGATAGCCTGCGCGGCATGCTTAGGCTGATCCGGGTCGATACTTTACACTGTTGATTTTCTAACGAGACGGCCTACATATTGATTATTGCAAACCTACGCCCCTGGATTGAACATATTAGGAGGCTTAAAATTAGGTCTATGTGAAGATATTTAGATAATTTCGGAATGATTGTTGAATGCAGCCATATATGAGACTGTTAGTAGGCATTGGCTCTTCAAGGTATTCGCATGTTCACTGATACACCAGTTGTCCTGACGCTGTGTGTTCTTAAAGATACCCCTGTGGTGCACACTGATTCAAAACATTTTAAGAACAGAAGGAGAAATTACGCATGATAAGCCATTACGTGCATCCACGCAACTGTTTTCTTTCCTAGCAGGTTGACGATGAAGCAGATCAGATGTGTTTGATTTATTGTGTTTTAACGCCCTTTTCAACAGTTGTTTCGCTATATGACGAAGACAGAACACTTATTCTTTATCACTGTGTTACTAACTGGTATTTGGCTGGCAGGTGTCCGAAGACCAACTGACATTACCATATTGTAAGCACAAATGTCATACTGTACATCAAACATACCATAAACAAGATGACAATGTTCAATACACCGGTATATGGCTAAATTTAATCAAGGAAATTAACCAAATTGATTCACATTCTACTGTTAGTTTACTCCAATCTAATTAGGGATCTCTCTTTATATCATCCATTCGAAATTAACGTCATAAATCTCCCTTTTTGACATATGTCAACAAGTACGTCAAGTCGTGTGAAAAGAGGTATATAGCTTTAAGGTTAATTTAAACAATATTTTATTCATATTTGATACAATATACGCTTGTACTTGTACATACAGGTGAATCAATTATGGATTTGAAAACAAGTTTCATAGAGAGAAAGAGATGTAGAGAGAGATAGAGAGAGAGAGAGAGAGAGAGAGAGAGAGAGAGAGAGAGAGAGAGAGAGAGAGAGAGAGAGAGAGAGAGAGAGAGAGAGAGAGAGAGAGAGAGAGAGAGAGAGAGAGAGAAAAAGAGAGAGAGAATGAGAGAGAGGGAGAGAGGACATACACACATATATACATAAAGAGAGACAGACAGACATACAGAGAATGACAGAGAGAGACAGGGATAGATAGAGAGAGAGAGACATAGAGAAAGAGAGAGAGAGAGAGAGAGAGAGAGAGAGAGAGAGAGAGAGAGAGAGAGAGAGAGAGAGAGAGAGAGAGAGAGAGAGAGAGAGAGATAATGAAACCCGTGAAGTGAGGACATTTGTTGTCTTTTTTACCCACCTTATGAGGACAAGGTCTGTCATGTGAGGACAAATTATTGTCCTCACTTAAACGGTTGTTATTTTGAATAAGCTATGACCGTTTGACGTTTTGCAAAAATAAAATCCTTGCAGGGACACGTGTCCCAACAAGTCCGTATCTCACTCTCATCACCATAGAATTACAATATTTTATTCGGAATGTCATATCAAAGAACATTTTCGAGGCGTTCCGATTCAAACGGGTACCTTGTTCTCAGTCATTTATACGCTTAATGAAACCTAAAGTTTAACCAAGCGCCTGTGTCAGAAGGAGGAAGTTCGAGGGGGGAAAATGGCGGCGGGTAAGTAAAAAGTTGAATCATTACCTCTTGTAGCTTTTAAATAAATTCTCAGGGCAGACATACAGTGCTGTCAATTGTTGTTGTTTTGTACATACTTTAGTAGAAGAATTACCCTTTTTGTATGTGAAAAGTGTATCTCACGATTCACGGGCATTGTTAGCCCAGAGCTCGAAGACTCTTATTCGGCCATGCGGGTTGTCACTGTAACTATGCCTGAATACTGTCTTGCCAAACCAGGGCTCAAGCTAGGCTGAGCTTTTGGGGATAAAATGTGAATTACATGCTAACTGTTCTTTTCTTATGTAAAACGTATAACGGCACCTTCCTCTCGTAAAATAAGCCTAGTTTTTCCCCTAATAATAAAACATTCCCCTCCTGCTCCAGATGATAATAATAAAAAAAAAGAAAATACTTTAGATTCCTGTTTCCAGTTAAAAGACAAAAGCTCATCAGTTTTCATGAAAAGAATATGTTTTTACACAAAGCCCACAGTATACAGTGCTGGATTTTTGTTTATTAAAGCTTAAATCTCATTTATCAATGACAATGTAATCTTCACCATACCACAATGAACCTGTATTATGTTTGGGGTTGGTTCTGTGTGTTATTGGCTAATGCATCATGTGAGATGATTTTTTTCTACAATGAACAGAACTAAAACATTCCCCTCTAATATTAAAACAAATAATTAATTTTTACTTTAGATTCCACAGACCTGTTTACTACTACGGATTCGCCGTATTTTCTACGTTTTTTATAGTAAAAATACGCTCTACAGATTGACATTGAAAAACTACGATATAATCGGTCATTTTCGTTTGTAAAGAGTATTTCCGTTTCTTGCCGGCATTGTAGGGTATTTAGACAGTAATCGTGATCATTCGGACTTGTTTTATAAGAATACATTAAATAACAAGCCTCTCGGAACAGGATTAGTTTTAGAGGCCCGGATGTTCACGCAATATGGCAGAAAAACGCTGTCTGCTCGATGATGAAAAAGAAACAGTTGGAATTAAAAAAGCGAAAAAACAAACTAACAATCAGAAGTATAAAGTTGTATACAAAAAAAAGATTTATGAAATGTCTCGGACCGTCTACGAAATGGGACAGTTATGTGCATTGTTCAACTTGCAATGCTGATTTCATGTGTGCACACAGAGGTCGCAACGACTGTAAGAGACACGTAGAGTCTGCGTCACATAACCAATGGACAAAATTAAAAGCTCAAACAGAGACATTTCAAACATGCTACAGGCATCTATCTCGTAAAAAGACTTGAAAGTTACGAACGCGGAAGTGCTGATGTGCGAGTTTATTGCCGAAATGAACTTGTCGCTATCCACGGCAAAAGTGATGTCAGACTGAAACGCTGAAAACAATGTTCCCCGATTTGGAAATCGCCAATGGTAGGTTATAATTTTAAAATGTTGCCATAGTTAATTTATTTCATGAGGAAGAGATTCAAGAGAAGCATCTTATTTGTATGTTTAAATGAATATTTTTTGTGTTAACATAATTTTGGACCCAGAGACAAAGAGGTGAGTGTGTTCTAAATATATTCATAAATCGTTCTATCAAAGAGAGAGGGGGAGGTGTTTTCATTAGGATAAATGAAACGCCTATCCCCACCCCTCTCAAAACTTCTGCCTCAACCCCAACATTTGATTGGCCTGTTAAAAAAAATAATTATACCATGCCCAATTTTTTTTTAGTTATAATCTTTTTAACAGTATGCCTCCCGTCCATATTTATTTTTGGCATGTAACATGAAACACGCTTTCTTTTGCCTAATCGGTATTCACAGGTAATGGAATTTCATCACCAGTCTTGAAAATATAGCCTTTGCTTTCCACTCGATGAAATCAATTCTTACCTTACACTGAAAAAATAATTACCCTCTTAGTCTATTTAATACCCAAATGTAATGTTTTCATTTAAAGGCTTTTACAAAAACACTGGGGCCTTTTACAAAAATATTCTGTGCAAAATGCAGCATTGGCACTCCCTGTAATATATGTATTTTTGTATATTTTTCAGGTATGAAGTGTGGCAGAAACAAGGCAACAGCCATCATTTGTGATCTTGCCATCACCAAAAAAAAAATGTTGTTGTTTGAATATGCTCAGGGTAGCATTCAAGACTTTTATACCTCTATATGAAAATCATAAATAGTTTTCACAGGTCTGCATACAGCCCTGAATTTGAGGCACACTCAAAATACTCGAAGATTTTTAATGCATGTCTTTGAAATATTAGATTGGTTGTTTTAATATTTCATGGATTGCATGCAAGACTGTGATAACTAAATGATTTTCAGCCTTGCATGCAACTCTCTATTTGCAAATTAGGTTCTCAAAGAGTACATGTCTATGAAATACCAATTGGAATGTGGTTGTTTGAAAATTAATAAGTGAGTCATCATGGTAGGTTCATGTTAAGTTCAACTTTGGCACAATAGCCCTGTCCGGAAAGGTGTTGCCGTACTTTGATTTTTTACTTCCCTTTGCGCTACTCTCTACAAATAGAAATCGATAACGGTCAGCGCGCTGTTTTCAGTCACTTCCGGAGAGGTTTTGTCAAAATGGAAGATTTAACACCAACAAAGCGACATTATTGTACCGTATGCTCACATTATCGAGGGAAAAACGTAAATGGACGTACTGTTTCGTTGCATAGGTTTCCTACAAATGACAGTGTTAGGAATGCATGGATACGACGAATCAAACTATTGAAAAAGGGCTTCAAACACAACGACTCTCAACGTCTATGTTCTGAACACTTCGTCGGTGGCGAATTTCAGAAGAATATGGTTCCATCGATGTTTGGTGAAAGACGTTTCAACACAACTACCGTAAGCATATGTTCATGTTAAAACAATTAAATAATAATAAAAAAATAATGAAAAGTGACTTTTTCACAATAAAATTGTAAAGTTTATTAGAAAACCGATGGGTGGGGTTATTTTCTAATTATTTATTTTCTTCTCACAATAAAATTGTAAAGTTTATTAGAAAACCGATGGGTGTGGGGTAATTTTTCTTATTTCTTTCTTTTGTTGAATTTGTATTCAATATGTATTGAACTTTTGTAGATATGGACTTACATTTTTATTTTATTTTAATTTCAGTTGGAAAACATCACTCTAATGGTCATTGACGACAACGTGCAACCATTGGAGAAGCCAGAGCCCCGTGGACAAACAGTCAACCTCAAAAGTGGCCATACATCGGAGCAAACATCTTTACTGTTTCATGATTATGTGGGTCTAGTTAAAATTGATGGCATAAATAACACTTTAAATAAGGACTGCCAAACACACATTTGGATTTCAAGTACCTCAGTATGCACACAAACACCAAATACAGATAAATCTGATGCCTCCACACAAACCGAAATGATCTTTGACGAACATGAAACTTATTATGCCACAAAACTTTGTGACTGTTTACAAAAATCCGAGCCAATCAAAACATTTGCAAATTCAGGCACACAGTGTAACAAACCAACAGTGACAATCGAAGACATCAACTCTGATGAAAAGTGTATGTTTTACACGGGAGTGCCAAATAAGCAAGTATTTTATACGTTGTTTGATGAAATGAGTGATGCATCTGAAAAAAACCAAAAGAAATGCACAGGGTTCGACACTAAGGCACGTCCGAACGACATTCACTGCCTGTACACAGGTCCGGGCTTGCGAATGTCCCAGGAACATGCCCGACCGGTCGTGTGCAATAAGAACGGGACATTTACCCATAAGAAATGTTCTTTTAAAATTCCATTTAGTTCTGCGTGTAAAATACGTTTCACTTTCACAAAAACGATGAAGCCGTAGTTTGTTTTTACAAAAAAGATTCACCTAATGTAATGCGCATGCGCGACGGCTTCTGCCGAATTATTTATAACACGCGGGTTTTCCAGAATTCTCCATGCAGCGATAGAACTAACTGTAAAGGGAGTTAACTCTAGTGGTGTAACGATAGGTCGACTTATCGATGTATTGCGATAGCTTTGCTCTCGATAGCAATAAGTCGATAGAATATTTTCAAGTCGATAACTATCGCAATAGTTTTTTCAACTATCGATTGTTAACGATAGTTTTCATATAAATAAAACAAATCTGAACGATTTTCGGCAAATTGTAATGTCAACAATCATGAGAGAATGAAAGATAAACCTGGATGTGTAGACCTTTCTATAAATAACTTACTCAAATACTGTAGCTACTAGCTAGTATGTTGACCACGTGATCAGTATGTATTTGTTGCTTTGCTAATTTGTAATCTCGCGAGACAGTTAAAAGGAGAGCTTCATCCAATGGAGCTGCTTTCTACTTGAAGAAATAACACCACGTGATATTTTCGCAGGCATATACAGATCACGTGATTCTTTTCGCGCGCTTTCTTGAAGCTGTAGTAAACATCTCCTTATTTGGAAATCTACTACACAGCAAAGAGTTTCTCATATATTCATCCATGCGATACATGTTTACAGGGTTCGAATTTAAGCTTGCATACTCGCTAATAATACGCATTTCTAATCGTCGATCTTTTAACAGGGTTATTTCTTTGACAAATCGCGGTAATTGCAGTGGATTTTCGAGAGCGAGTGGCTTCCAGTTTTGCAATATTAGCGGAAGTTTACAATCGATACATGTCTTGTGCGCATGCCTATTCAACGGCCCCAATATTGATGACGTTTACTGCATACATTTGGGCCCCTGGAAGTAGTTTTGATTTACATATCGCAAATACGATTGGCTATAATGGTCACGTGTGTATTTTGGGTTTTCCCAAATTGTATTTCTCTACGGAGATAGAAGAAATGGATGTTTTTGCACTTATTTCAAAGGTACATGTATCAGTAAAGCATGAAGGGGTAGCCAGCAATGTTAAGTCTATTAACAAGAAGTTAATCACAAGTGTTCATACTTTAAATATGATTTTGTTTTAATTTTGAGAGGTCGGAGTAAAAGACAAGAAACTATACAATGGCTTTATAATATTGTTTATTCTTAATTGCATCATACTATTATCAGTCCAAAACAGTTTATTTAATATAGTATTAAGCCTATTTAGAATAAATCATATTTGCGCATCTCCACACACAAGAAACAAACAAGTTGCATAATAAATATAAAGATTTTAATATAACTTGGTCAGGGCACATGAAACTTGGGTCAGGGCTAGTAGGTTCTGCATCTACTAGCCCGACCGGGCTAGTTGAAAAAAAAGTTAGTGTCGAACCCTGAATGCATCTAATTCAAATTCAGGAACAGGGCGTCCAAGAAGTCTTCGTCTAATTGATGAATTTTTTATTGTGTTAATGAGGTTAAGACTCGGGCTTTTATTAGGAGATTTAGCAGACAGATTTTTCATATCAAAATCTACATGTGGAGTCATATGTGAGAAATGGATTGAATATTTACATTTAAAACTTGCGTTCTTGACCGATTGGCCAAGCAGAGAACTTGTCAACAAATTTATGCCAAACAAGTTCAGTAGGAAATATCCTAACTGTCGTGTCATAATCGACTGTACAGAATTTTTTACAGAGACACCTCAATCTTTGTCAAATAAGTCGTTGATGTTTTCCAGCTACAAGTCCCATATGACTTATAAAGCACTATTAGGTATTAGTCCAGCTGGAATTATTACATTTGTGTCAGACTTGTGGTCAGGAAGCATCAGTGACAAACAAATTACAAAACAGTGTGGTATATTGGAGTTATGCGAGAAAGGTGACGCGATTATGGCAGACAAGGGATTTTTAATAACAGACTTAACCACGCCCTTAGGGATAGATATGATAATACCTCCATTCAAAACACACCGGTTTTCTAGGAGAGAAGTTGAGGAAACACGTAGAATTGCCAACTTACGCATTGACGTAGAGAGGGCAATGGAACGTGTTAAAAACTTTTGTATACTTAGTGGTGTAATACCAATAACTTTATCAAAAAGAGTGTCTAAGATGTTAAAAATATGTGTTGATCTTTCAAATCTTCAATTTCCTCTGGTTCATGATGATCCATAATTTTTATATTATTATTGTTTGTTTGTTATCAAAGCTTTATAGCTTTATATAGATATTTCTATAAACCATTATATATCAGTCGGTAGCGACGCGGACTGTCAATCCAGGGGTTATGAGTTCGAATCCCGGCTCAGCCAACTTTCTTTCCGACGTTTGACATGCGTCATTTGTCTTTCACCAATGGTCTTAGTCTAGAGATTGTGTCAAAACATAGAAAATCTCTTTATTAAATTGAATGAATAACCTATGACTAAAAGTGGAAAACATTGTGGCAAAAGGAGAAACTGCATGTTTTGTGCAATTTCTTCTTTTGACACTAATTCTATATGAGAGACAGGGTTAATAATTAAATATTAATTTTAAAAGAATTTACTGTTATAATTCCATTTAACATATATACAAGTGCCCAGTATATATGGAGACCTTTAGTACAGGTCATTTAAAGTGCATGGATGGGTGCACCTGAGGTCTCCATTATCATGAAAAGAAATTAGTCCTGACTTTGATGATCAATCGGACAACTCCAATAAATGAATTGTAATGTAAAAATAAGACAAAAACCTGATTTTCAATTCATATTGTTTACTTTGTTATTAATATTAATTTAATATGAAACGAAATTAAAATATTTAAAAATACATATTTTTGGTGTTTATAATTATATCATAATGAAAATAAGCAAGTGCTGGCTAAACCTTATCCATATGTAGATCCTCATTGCTGCATAAACATTGATCAGACAATCATTGCAAACTGTGGAAAAAGTAGAAATTGCTCATTTTGCTAAGGGTCAATTTCTCCTGTTGTCACAATGTTTTCAACTCATTCCAATGATTATAGGGAAATTATACTTTCAATTTTAGAGATATTCAATAGCAGGTGACTGGTGAGGCTCTAACTCAAAAGTTATTATTAATTGCTCATTATAAGCAATAAATCATTTTGCCGCAATGTTTTCTAAAGTGGCCTGCTGCAGTTTTTCAGTCATTTCATGGCAGCCAGTTCATTTATTCTGCGTTTCTTTCCAAGCAACTGGCTGATTTTCCATATAGACCGTTACCCAATTGGTAGAAGACGAATGACGCGTGTCAAAGTGTTTTTTGTCCATTGTCGGAAAGAAAAAGGGCCGAGCTGGGGATCAAACTCACAACCCCTGGATTGACAGCTCACATCCATACAGACTGAGCTACCAGGGAAAAGAGTAAACCCTTTGCCTCATATGACAATTCCGCAGTAGACGACTGAAGAAATGTAGTCAAAAAAGGAAAATCTCTATAATTGAATGGATAACCTATGACTAAAAGTGGAAAACTTTGTGGCGAAAGGAGAAATTGAATATTTTGAGCAATTTCTTCTTTTGTCACTATATTTTTGAAAAAGCTGTCTGCTCCAGAGGTGCCAGAAAGTGTCTATATGAGGAAAAGGGATAAGGAATTATGGTGGAAGGAAAATCTCTATAATTGAATGGATAACCTATGACTAAAAGTGGAAAACTTTGTGGCGAAAGGAGAAATTGAATATTTTGAGCAATTTCTTCTTTTGTCACTATGTTTTTGAAAAAGCTGTCTGCTGCAGAGGTGCCAGAAAGTGTCTATATGAGGAAAAGGGATAAGGAATTATGGTGGAAGGAAAATCTCTATAATTGAATGGATAACCTATGACTAAAAGTGGAAAACATTGTGGCAAAAGGAGAAATTGAATATTTGAGCAATTTCTTCTTTTGTCACTATGTTTTTGAAAAAGCTGTCTGCTGCAGAGGTGCCAGAAAGTGTCTATATGAGGAAAAGGGATAAGGAATTATGGTGGAAGGAAAATCTCTATAATTGAATGGATAACCTATGACTAAAAGTGGAAAACATTGTGGCAAAAGGAGAAATTGAATATTTTGAGCAATTTCTTCTTTTGTCACTATGTTTTTGAAAAAGCTGTCTGCTCCAGAGGTGCCAGAAAGTGTCTATATGAGGAAAAGGGATAAGGAATTATGGTGGAAGGAAAATCTCTATAATTGAATGGATAACCTATGACTAAAAGTGGAAAACTTTGTGGCGAAAGGAGAAATTGAATATTTTGAGCAATTTCTTCTTTTGTCACTATGTTTTTGAAAAAGCTGTCTGCTCCAGAGGTGCCAGAAAGTGTCTATATGAGGAAAAGGGATAAGGAATTATGGTGGAAGGATAAAACATTCATCAAGACTGTACAAAGAGTTAACCTATACAGAAAACAACAAACATCCTAATATTTTACACAAACAAAATCAAATAAACATTGAAATATCACAATATATTGTAATAACTTCTCATGATGGGATCAATAAATGATACATTAAAACAAACTTAAACTAAATAAAAATGAAAAAAGTCAACATTGAACTATTTTTTTACAGTTTGTCACTAAGTAGACTACTTTAAAGTCTGGATGATTTGTTTGCGTTTAATCATATAAACATTTTCCTCTTTGCACACGACATGAGAAAAGTTCAGGGAGAACAAACTTCTGATAAAATTCGATGACTTTAACAAGACAATCTTGCTTAAATTGTTCATTGAACGAAATCCGTTCAATATGTATATCGGATAATGTCCAAATCACGAAGTCACACCATGATGAGTTTGTAAGAGCCATCTGGGCTTGCACTTGATAATAGTAATTATGATTACGTTTAAGCTGAACTTGGTCCTTGTTTATTTCACAACAGAATTGAGAATCTTTGGAAGCATCATCAATTTTGGAAAGTCTCCATTTAAATGGACACTTGACCTCTAGAACACCATTTTGGCCATTATAGTTCACTAAACCATCCGGACTGGAACCAAGAAATGGGATGTCAGTTTTAACATATAGTCCCGTATCAGTTACAGATATCTTATGACCAGCATCCTTTTTAACTAGTACATACTTCCGTCTAGCTGCTGGTTCATGGTCACGTCCCCATTTAACACTCGCGTTTGAAAAGCGATTATAACCCATGACAGTTTTAATGACACTTACTGGTTCACTGTTTTTACATTTACATATCGCACCAAAGTTGGATGATGTAACACGACCGATACGGGCTTTCTTCCAAAGCTTATTCTTAATTTGTCCACGAGTAATTTTTTCAGTCTTTTTACAATCGTCATCAGACAAACGTTGATTACTGCTATAAGATTGAAAAAAGTCTCTGCATTTCTCACTGTCTAGTTTAACGCTGTCTGCATAATTAAATGTTATGTTGTGTATTTCTGGTAACTGTTGTTTCGGATCTTTAATCAAAACTGTTTCTGGTCGTGTTAATAACCATGCAGCATGTGGTGCACATTGCCTCAATTTACTAGCAAAGTTTTTAATGTTCACTTGTGTCACGGTTAAAACAGTTTCTTTTGATGGTGACTTTTCTACAATGGAATTTTGAACCTCTGGAGTCCATTTACACTTTTTAAATGTTATGTCCTGTGATTTTTGTGGGCTCAGTTTTCGTTTGCGCGGTTGATTCCATTTACACGTGTTTGATGTAGACGCATGGAGACCTTCTTTCTTTTTTTCTGTAATGTCAATCAGTCCATGGAGTACTGCCGCTATATGGTTACAGGATTCCCCTTCACTAAAAAGAGATAAAACAAATTTTATTTAGAATTGTTAAATGCTCACATCCAATAAAATGTCGTAAGTTAGGCACAACAAGTAATCGTATGATTTGTATCATATATAGGCCACATATTTATGACCATTCTGAAGTAAACAATATATAAATATTGCATGGCATCCAGTGAGACAGTACACATTGTCAACATGAGGAAGATACTGTTACCCGAGGCGAAGTCGAGGTTAACAGTATTTACCAGAATGTTGACATGCACTATTTATTTTATTATACCAAACAAAATTACAAGCTTATTCTTTTTTTTCTGTACCCTTATTTTGAGGTGAACATGGTTACTTCAATATAACACCACATATGAACAGTATACATGGCATGCGCGTCAGTCATAGCATAAGACAGTAAAAAATTGCCCATGATGAGTATATGAGAATTTAACGTTACAAAGTCACATGATGTATACCAGGGTGACTATAATGAAATATAGTCACCCTGTGTATACTAATACTGTTTATTAAGTTAACTACATAATAAATAGTTGCCAGTAACTCAACTTATGTGATAATTATGTTTATTATATAATTGAAAAAGACAATGGAATAAAGCAGCTTGTTTACAGTATACATGTTAGTAAGTTGTTATACACAAAAGCAAACATATTTTTATTGATGTACGTACCCAGCACTACATTCGCACCCAGCTGCATGGATATGCCCCGTTACTTTAGACATACTTATCCAAACTATATAATCTGGCTTCTTCTTTTCATTGAGGGTTGGCATGGATGGGATGACTTTGGCCCGTACGAAACAGTGAGTGATTTGGTGATCAATTCCATGGTACTGTACTGAATGCACATGTCTATCCTCATAAAAGACTTTTGCTTTTAGTTGTCTTTTGGCATTGTTTTGTTCTTTGTCAATTGTTCGACCTTGACTTAGCACTAAATAATTGTATAGTTCTGTGTTTGAAAAGTCTGGTATTTTTTCACAATCGTCAATCCAACCGTGTTTAAGGGTCGACTGATGCGGTAATATTTCTCCTAATGGGGAAACAAATCTTTCCAAGTTCCTTCGTTTTTCGAAATTCTCATCCTCCAAGCTCAACTCGCTTAACGGTCGTTTGCGAAGAATATCCGTTCCTTTTGCGCGTTTAATCAACTCTGATTTAACTCCTGATACATACTGTCCATGATCACGGAGATACAATTTCAACTCGCTAACATTCAACTTATCAAAATCCAAATCTTTACGCATCGCTGATTCATTCTCTTTATTTGTCGCCATTTGTATAGATTGTTCTAGAAAATGCCCCCCGGAAGTAGAATTATTTCTGAGAATGCAAGGGACGTAATCGCGCCACGGGCAGATAACACCTTTCCGGACAGGGCTATAGCAGAGACGCTTTTATGAATGGCCTACTACAGGTCTTTCAAAAGAGTTGAGACCATGTTTTTTTTTTTATATTTGATACATGCACTTCTGTTAAAGCATAAACCAAAGGTTCTTTTAGATTTAGTTCAGACTTAATTTGTTATACCTGTTGAAATTCTTGTCTTAGAATAAAGGGCATTATACACAAGTTAAAATGTTTTGTTTTTCATGTTATATGCAGAATACACATGGTGAAATATTTAGATTTCATATTGTATTACAAGGGCAGTATGTACAATGTGGAATCTTTCATTTTCATGTATAGAAGGGCAATGGGCCTAATAGGTAAAATCTGTACAAACTGAACATGATTTACAGATGAAATTTTCTCAACTTACATGTTGCTCTGTTAAGAATGAATACTACTACACATACAGTATATTGTAATGGTAATAAATGGTGACTCAGTAATGCAGTTTTAATGGTTATTATATCTGTGAAAGTGAAAACTACTGACAGCAGCCCAAAACTACTGAGAGTAGCTGTCCAAACTACTGAAAGACTCTAAGTAGGGTAAACAGGTCTGATTCCAGTTTCCAGTTAAAAAACAAAGGCTAATCAGTTTTCATGAATAAAATATGTTTTTACACAAGGCCCAGAGTATACAGTGCTGGATTTTTGTTTATTAAAGCTTAAATCTCATTTATCAATGTAATCTTCACCATACCACAATGAACCTGTATTATTTTTGGGGTTGGTTCTGTGTGTTATTGGCTAATACATCATGACTTTTTCTACAATGAACAGAATTTATAAATGTTTGATATTTTGATGAGAATTAAATTAAGTTGCTGATGTTTAGATTACTTTATCCATATTAACAGTGTATTGCACTTTTGTATTTCACATTGTGTTGCTTAAAATTAAAGTTTTAAGAAGTTAGCAAGTAACAAAAAATGCAAGTAGAAAATCTGTTTAAATTCGACCCCTGACAGTTAGTGAACTTCATTATGACAATCCAGTGGAGGAATAGAGAGATACCTTGTAATGATCATATAAGATGTATGATAGTAAATTAAAAGTTAAACATGCAACTTATACTTTTTTCCCCTTTTTAGATCACCTGAGCCGAAGGCTCAGGGTGAGCTATTCTGATCACTTTTTGTCCGTCGTCCGTCCGGCGTTAACTTTTAGCTTTAAACATCATCTCCTCCCAAACTACAAGAACAATTTCCATGAAACATCACAGGAATGTTCCTCTGGTTGGCCTCTTTCAAAGTTGTTCAAACATTTTAATTCCATTGAGAACTTTGGTTGCTGCGGCATCAGAAAGGGGGCAAAACGTCCAAACTTTAAAAATCTTCTCCTCCGAATCTGCTGGTCAGATTCCAATATCATTAGGTAGAAATGTTCCTTAGATGACCCTTTACAAAAAAAATTCAAGCCATACTGATTGGGCGAAAAACATGGCAGTCAGGCGGCATAAGAAAAGGGGCAAAATGATAAAAAAAATTTGAACATCATCTCCTAAACCACAGGACTAATTTCACCCAACCTTCACAGGAATGTTTCATCAAGAAGTTTGGTTCCTGCGGCATCAGAAAGTGGGCAAAATGTTCAAACTTTAATAATCTTCTTCTCTGAAAGATTCCAAAATAATTTAGTAGAAATGTTCTTTGGGTGACCCTCTACAAAAAGTGTTCAAGGCATACTGATAAGTTAAAAAACATGGCATTCAGGAGGCATCAGAAAAGGGACAAAATGACAAAATTTGGAAATTACAATTTTTTGATTCCTTGTCTGATATTAAGAAACTTGATTAGGAATCTTACTTCAGTGATCCTTTACTTAATTTTTTCAAGCTGTTGTGATTGGTTACAAAATCATAGCAATCATGTGTCATCACAAAAGGGGTAAATCGAAGCTTTACCTACAAATGACAACTCCTACCATTCCACTCTACCACTCTGCCAATTTCAAGGTAACTTTAAAGGAATGTTTCTTTGATGGTCCTCTTTCAAATTTGTTCAAAGAATTACATTCTTTGATTGCTGCGGCATCAGAAATTGAGAAAAATGCACTCCTGGTCAAATTTTCAGAGATATTTGAAGTTAAATATTTGTTTCTAATTTACTTTCATGCAGGTGATCGATTTAGGGCCATCTTGGCCCTCTTGTTCACTAAAACAATTTTTCCCCTTCTCAAAAGCCCAAGGCCCCTTCCCTTTTTCCAGAAAAAATCATATGATTTCAATGAAGCAGACATGGACCACAGATTACCAGCCATTGATATACAATTGATTTGGTTCACACAACGATAAGAGTATGAAGTGAGGTACAAAACTTTAGAAACAAACTGAGGTATTTTTAAACTACCCCTGTAAAATACTGGTGAGTTACATTGTGTCATTTGTAAAATATTTCGGACTAAAATATGATAGTCCTTGTAAGCCCATAGTCAATTAGTAAAGATTTCCTGACAAAAAATCGCATCACCCAAATTCGACCCAAGGCACTGACACTCCCTAGCCAGGTTGAGTGGCTTGTCTATTATGACGAAGTGGGAGTTGAACTGGAAAAAAGTTTGAAAATCAATGTTTGAAGATATTTTTTGCAGGTCACATGAAGAGAAAAAAGCCTACAAAACATGCAGAGGAGTGGATGTGGAGGGAGGAGGATCCATCGGGGTTTGCTGTGAGGTATTTTGAAAAGAAAGGTAAATATATGAAATATACATCATCGGTAATGCTGTAGGCTATAAGTTAAGCTTATGAACTCTGTAGATCCTCCATTTATTATCTTTTTGAAAAGCAGCAAGATCTAACATGTATGACTGGATTATATTCATTGACATTAACAACATAGCTATAGTTAAAGTTGTGAATACAATAGAGCCTCAATGTTTTATCCCATCTTCACCAAACTTGTGAACGCAGACTTCCCGAAAGTTCAAAAAAAGTGTCAGACATTCGGTCTGACAAGACATGAAGATCTGTCAGTCCGAAACATATGAAACAAGAAAAAAGTAAAACATTAACATTCAACATTTGTTTTATTTATTTCAGCAGCTCAGTGCTCTCATTAAGGGCCAATTCCAGGTCAAAAATTTTAGGAATTTTTGTCATAATTCTGGAAGTTTTATGTTTGTCGTAAACAGGAATGATTATTATGCCCCCTTTTGAAAAAAGAGGGGTATATTGCTTTGCGCATGTCTGTAGACCAAAGCTTGTCCAAGTGATAACTCAACAATGCCTGGATCTACGGTCCTCAAATTGGACATGGAGGTTAGGTCTGACAAGTAAATGAATCCTATTTATTTTGAGGTCATTGGGTCAAAGTTCAAGGTCACAGTGACCTTGAACACAAAAACCTTTTTTAAGCTTGTCCGAGTGATAGCTTAACATTGCCTTGACCTATGGTCCTCAAACTTGACATGGAGGTTGGGACTGACCAGTAGATGAAGAATATTAATTTTGAGGTAACTGTGTTAAAGGTCAAGGTCACAGTGACCTTGAACACAAAAATCATGAACAGGTGAGAGTCACCCAAGTGGGGACACATGTCCTTACACAGACTGGAGAACATCAAAAGAGAGAGTAGTTTTGTGAGGACTGCTAAGTGTCCTTGGAACATGTGAGAGAACATATTTCTGTCCTCATAGTGAATTATCGCCTTATACTAGGTGAGAGTCACCCAAGTGGGGACACATGTCCTTACACAGACTGGAGAGCATCAAAAGAGAGAGTAGTTTTGTGAGGACTGCTAAGTGTCCCCAGTACATGTGAGAGAAAATATTTCTGTCCTCATAGTAAAGTATCGCCTTATACTAGGTGAGAGTCACCCAAGTGAGCACACATGTCCTTAAAATCTTTTTTAAGCTTGTCCAAGTGATAACTTAACAATGCCTTGACCTATGGTCCTCAAACTTTACATTGAGGTTTGGCCTGACCAGTAGATGGACCCTTTTTTTTGTTGAGGTCTGTTGGTCAAAGGTCAAGGTCACAGTGACCTTGAACACAAAAACCTTGTCAGAGTGATAACTGAATATTACCTGTACCCATGGTCCTCAAACTTGACGTGGAGGCTGGGGGTGAACAGTAGATGAACCCTATTGATTTACGAGGTCATCAGGTCAAAGGTCAAGGTCACAGTGACCCTGAACTCGAAAAACTTGTCTGAGTAATAACTTGACATTGACTGCACCCATGGCCCTCAAACTTGACATGAAGGCTGGGAGTGACTAGTAGATGACCCCTATTGATTTTGATGTAATTAGCGGGAAATTTGTCCAAATCTCTTGTTTATTTATTTACTTTAATTAAATAAAGTAAAAAAAAAAATATCATTATTTTAACAGGTTTTCATGAGCAACTTGCAGTGCATACATTGATCTATGGAGAAGTGGGTTAAACAAAAATGAATGTTTATATTTATTTGATGTTAATTACAATGACAAAGCAAATGGTCGTTTGAGATATACATCTATTAATTAACCCATTCCCTCATGCAGCAGACGGCCTTTTGAAAACAAGGCGACAACAGAAGAAATTACACAAAACATGCAATATCTTCTTTTGTCACAAGGTTTTCCACTTTTTGTCATAGGTTATCCATTTAATTATGTAGATTTGTTCAGTTTTTGACAAAATATTTTCGTAGTCGTCTGCCGCAAAATTGGCGTATGAGGGAAAGGGTTAAAATAAAACCTTTTTTTAAATTGTTATAATAATTATAAGAACCGGTAAAGCTGTGCTGTTGTTGTCAACACAAATTCCAAACCAAAGAGCGCGGATGAGTTGTTCGCAAAATCTTGGGAACAATTTAGCTGTTAATCGTGGTAAATGTCATTCAATAATACGGCAGAAAAGCATAACTAATAATATCTATCAAATCGGTCCTTTCAATGCCTTCAAATTCTGCCTCGAGTCGAAATTTTTCGAAAATTCTCGGCAAAATATAAACATCCACCATTTTGGAATCTGTCATTTACACTAACCGAAGTAATCGGTATACATCGTCAACAAATATTTTTAACAGGTAAAGAAAACGTCCCAATTTTAAAGTTTCCGGTATTACTTGTCAACAAATATTTTTAAAAGATAAAGAAAACATACAACTTATTAATTAACTGGCGGGACTCCACAAAACATGCCGGACAGCCGGCCCGATTTCAGGTAAACAATCGTCGGACCGGATCAAAATTTGTCGGTCATGTCCGTCGGACCGACGACTTTTGTGAAGTCTGTAAACGTAGTTAGATATCTAAGAAAGATCACTTCCTTTCTTGAATTTGTCAGGCTCATATGTATAGACCGAGTTATGACACTTGAAATCAGGGGTGTGGAAATCTTCAAAAATTCTACTAATGTCCGCCAACAATTTTGACTTGCCCAAACTTTTCCATATTTTCTTATTTTGAGCGATAGACTATTATAACTGTAAAAAGGTTCTTCCATTGTTTTACCTTCTGTTTGTTTATATAATAAAATATTAGATCATAAGTTTATATAATAAAATATTAGATCATAACTTATGTTACACAAATGTAATGAACAATTCTCTTTAATTCAATACATAATTTATTTTAAGGCTATATATTCTTAACCAAATGCTCTAATTTTGTAAAGGCTTTTCCAAGTAAACCTATTTTTGTTTTAACTTTCATGTTTTGACATTCAAGCAATTTACTTAGCCTAAAGTTGATGTGTTGATAAAAAATTCTTTCTCTCAACTTTTTTACCTAAGAATAGTGATGAAGTCCGGTCTGGATATTCACGACAAACAGTGCAGAATACTTCTTCTTAATTGTCGGCGCTTACCCAACAAAAGACAACACACCATTGATTTTGGAACAATATTTCCCATATTTATATCAAAACTTTGTCACAATCATTCTTTTGACTTAAGGTTTTTGTCCTTGTCTTCTATTTCTGGCTCATTACTGCCAGTTTTGATCAAAGATCGATCCATAATTGCGTGCAGATGATAAAAGTCTTTCTTGTCATGCAGACGTCAACAAACAAAATTTGTGTTTGGTACAGTATAAAACCCGCACAAAGTCTAGAAGTCGGAACGAGTCGGTTCTTATGAATTTATAAAAAATACATCTCCAAAGGTTCTGTGGTTCAAATATAATTCTTACGTGTATAATCAACAAATTGTGTGTATTTTTTATTTACCGAGACGATTTACAACTATTCAAATAAAGCTTATGCAAACATATGGATAAATTCCGTAATTATGTCTCCCCCCGTATACAGGGGAGATATATTGTTTTTGTCTGTCTGTTCGTCCCCAAAATCGTGTCCGCTCCATATCTCCAAGACGGCTTGAAGGATTTTCATGAAACTTGAGTCACATGTTCACCTCATCAAGGCGACGTGCAGAACCCGCGTCTTGACAATATAGGGTCAAAGGTTTGAGGCTTTATTTCGTGTCCGCTCCATATCTCCAAGACGGCTTGAAGGATTTTCATGAAACTTGGGTCACATGTTTACCTCATCAAGGCGACGTGCAGAACCCGTGTCTCGACAATATAGGGTCAAGGTCAAGGTCACGCTTGAAGGTCAAAGGTTTGAGGCTTTATTTCGTGTCCGCTCCATATCTCCAAGACGGCTTGAAGGATTTTATGAAACTTGGGTCACATGTTCACCTCATCAAGGCGACGTGCAGAACCCGCGTCTCGACAATATAGGGTCAGGGTCAAGGTCACGCTTGAAGGTCAAAGGTTTGAGGCTTTATTTCTTGTCCGCTCCATATCTCCAAGACGGCTTGAAGGATTTTCATGAAACTTGGGTCACATGTTCACCTCATCAAGGCGACGTGCAGAACCCGCGTCTCGACCATACCGGGTCAAGGTCAAGGTCACGATTGAAGGTCAAAGGTTTGAGAGTAATTATTTGACAGTAATGTTTAAGGAAAAAGAAAATTTGATGTATCCTTCTGATACAATATTTATCAAAACTTTGAAAAGTTAATTGTCTGCTGCCAGAGCATCAAATGTGAATAATTGTTTGTTTTCCTTTTCCCACATATAAACGCTTTCCGACGCTTCTGAAGCAGTCGTCTGCTGCATATTTGCTATATTCGGGAAAGGGTTATCAGTTATTGCTCATGCCTTCTATATAGTGTTAATAAGTGTCAACTATAGAACCTTACCTTGGAGAAAAAACAGTGTAAAGTTAACTGTCAATTATATAATGTATTGTCAGAGAAAAAAACGGTGCTAAGTTAATTGTCAACAATAGAATCTTGGCCTACCTAAGAGAGAAAACCATGATAAGTTAACTGTCAACTTTATAAAGTTTTGTCGGAGAAAAAAACCAATGTTAAGTTAACTCTCAACTATAGTCAGGGTTTTACGGGACGCGCATTTCTGCGTCTAATACGCATAAAATGATAAACGGGACCCCTGAAAAAGTTAAAATTGAGTCCCATCGGACGCATGCCTGTAAAAAGATCATATTAAAAAGGTAAAGTACAATATAACTAGATCTAGTCATCGTATACAAGCTCCGTAGAGAAAATATATTTTGGGAAATCAAACATATACACGTGACTATTCCAGCCAATCGTATTTGCGATATGTAAATTAAAACTTGTTGTTCTCGTATGCAGTAAACGTCACCAATATTAATTGGACGATTAGAAATGCGTAGTATTTCGGTCCAACAATTTCACTGGCAATAATATGCTAGTGGCTGAAATCTCACCCGGCAAATTGAAATTTGCAATTCGCGAATATGCGAACATAAATTCTAGCCCTGAATATATTATACATCCATCAAATGTTAAAAAGCTGGTTTTCCCTGCTTCTAATAAAAGAAATAGGAATCTCATTATGCGAGCTCTGGAGTACACACGTGACATGAATTGACCAATCGTCGTCGGAGGAAAACACTATCTTCGAAGCCCTCTAATACATCGCTATTTTTACACGTCCGAAAACTATTCGATACGCTTGACGCTAATATGTCAAAACAAACGGATTTGCGGTCGCTATGGGGGAAAAGAAAGCCAGAATTAGAAGTTGAGGAGAAATGTTGCAATGAAAGTACGTCAGTTTCGGAGAATATTGGAAAGTTAGAAAATTCCAGACATCATGGCTTCAAAAGTATAAATGGTTGCGTTTCGAAAAAGATTTAATGTTTTGCGATACATGCTAGTGAAAATCCCTTCACGACGGGGTGTTTAAATTTTCAGAACTCAACCCTTACTAGACACCAAGACTCAAAATACAATACAGTATAACTAGTCTATGTGCTTATTGTTTATAATCATATTGTTTGACTTGATTACCATTACTTAAAAAAACTTAAACAATCAACATTTTTCTTTTCCTTTATTTACGATACCAAAAAGTACACAAGTTGTGAGACAGAAAAAAAAGCTTAGCAATATCATTACTGTGCCAAAGTAGCATAACTTGAATTTGATAATACATTTTAAATTCATAAGCTGTTTATGATAAATCATAATAATCATGAATATGTATAACAACAGCTTACACATAATATAACAATAAACATTTGGCTCCGTATCATGTTTTTGGACCCCTGTTTTTTAGGGAGGGACTCCCTAATTTTACATGACTGCATCCCAAGGACTCCCAAAATGTTGTACTGGTGTAAAATCCTGATAGTAATAAGAATGTAACTTTAGTCAGTATGCAGAACCAAGACTGGAACAGTGCAACCCCTTTACATCTGATCAGACTGATTCGAATCTCCTGTAGCAAACATTTATCTACAGCACATACAAGTACATTTTGAAACATTGTACATCATATTTCAAACCTTTTACATATGTAGGTAGCCAACTCCTATGGTTTGTGAAAATATCATAATGATAATTGATGATATTTATCATAAGCAACAATTTTAGTTTTTATTTGCCATTGCTTATGTTTAGCAACAGTTGTTAACTGTTTTGAAGAATACTTAAGTCTTGAATGTTACAGCTGCAGTAAAAATATGTGTTTCTGTAAACCATTTGCAATCATGTCCACTTTGTACCAGGTCAAGACAAAAGATTAGTAATTAAAAATTGAGTACTGTCCGACTTGGTCAAATTTTTGTTTGTCTGCTTTATAGGTTGGAATGTTTTGAGAGATTTTGACAGATATTTGAGGGGGAGACATCTGTTTTTGTCAAAACAATTCTAGTTCTACTACATTTTTTACCTGACCCTCAGCCTGTTTCCCAGTTTTATCATAGATGAAAAAGAAAATGGATAACCAGAGATTTGTACTCACGATGTAAACTGTGATTTGTTTTTTTTTTACTTTATCCATTTTGTGAATAACGAGTATGCCAATATATATCTTTGATATATTATTTAAATTAATTGATGGATATAATTTTATAAAGTTGAGCTTTTATTTTAGACTTGCCCACGGGCAACTCAACACGAAAAACCTACTTGCCCGACCATAAAATAACCCGTGTCGGGCAAGTCGGGCATGTGATTTCCGCACCCCTGCTGAAATAGTCCAAGTAACCCTACCTTGATAGTAAATTAATATTTTGTACAATTTTGACAAATATTGCTGACAATGTACTTGCAAAAAATGTTTTTGAGACATTAACTTTGTATTTTTTTAGGGAGATTGGGTGTAAGTTGGTAGGCTCTTACCCTAAACAAATACTAGTTTGTGGCCTTATTCGGTTACACCTATACATGCTTGGAAAAATGGTTAGGAAAGGAGTTTTTTCCTATTAGAATGTTCTTTGGACCTATGAAAGCATTTATACTGGTTTTTTTCCACCATTAAGATTTGATGTTTCATTTAATCTTTCATGGCCTGGCAAGCATCTTTGTTCCGCCTGCATAGCATAGCAGATGCATAAGGATCACTTTGTCTTTTCAGCGTTAATTTTGCAAAACACTTTTTTGTCTGATCAATGACACAAACAAATATTGAAAGATCGTAATGAAACTAAGTTAAAATGTGTATGGGCCCAAGTGTTTGGATGTGCTCAGTGTTAGGCCAGATGCCAGTAGTACAGCACTTATGGTAATATAATATATATACATATGTCTATTTCATATTTAAGTGTCTGTTAGAAATTCAACTTCTCTTAACACATTTCTAGTTGTGGTGTGCATGTTTTTCAGGTAGAGGCATTATAACTACAACTCAAAGAGAAAAAGAAGAGTTTCTACTTGTTTATAGGGGTGAATATCTGACTAAAGAGGAAGGGGAGAAAAGAGAAGTAAAAGATGGGGGAACGGGATATAGATTTTTTTACCAAGCTTCAGGAAAACATCTTTGGTGAGAAATCTAAATTCTACAGAAGATAGCTTATATATACTATTGCCATATTTATACCCCCGCAAACAAAGTCTTGGGGGGTATACTGGAATCACCTTGTCCATCCGTCTGTCTGTCTGTCCATAAATGTCTTGTAAGCGCAACTCCTCCTTAACGACTGGACCGATTCTAATGAATCTTTACACGGTTGCAGTATACTGAGGATGTGCATGAAGTAAGATTATCCCTGTCTGTCCATCCGTCCGTCTGTCCATGCAGGACGGGGTATCCTTTAGTAAGTTCACTCACAGTTCTAGTTTTGAAGGCGGCTTCCTGTAGGACTGCTTTGAAATTTAGCACACGGACAAAAATTAGACCTGCCAGTGTACCATATAACGGGATTTTACTTTTTTCTTACTTAGTATATTAATTTATGGTAAATAACTTTCAAAACATCCCTTTTACAATCTATATTCTATATACATGTGTAAGTTTAACAAATAATTAAAGAAGACAAAGGCCGGTATATTAATTGAATGTGTGTACATGTATCTTAAGTTAAGTGAAATTCTTACTGTATCTACGCTAAACAGTTTTTAAAACCGGGAACCAGTAGGAACCAATACATATTGGTTCCCCAAGGAACCAATACATATTGGTTCCCCAATAAAGCTACTAGCTAAAAAAAAAAGAGTACCATTCACCCATAGTCTGTTTCAATTATGCTTATCTTCATATATTAAGGTTATCTTCTCTTTTCCTTTAATATGAGCCTCTGCAACAGACAACTTTTGATAGCGTTGTGGCAAAAGGGGAAACTAGTCATAATGAGCTTAATTTTCACCATTTACGGTTTTAACCATTTCCAGCATACATGTATACAATTTCTGAGCCTCTGAAGCAAGCGACTTTGGAATAATTCTGGCAAAGAGTGAACTTTCTTATAATGAGCAATTTATCATTTGCCACAACAAATTTCAATTATCTTACCATCATTTATAGAGATTATCCATGTTTTGTGCTTGATTATTTCAAAGCATGGCAGGTTAAACATCATTGAAACCATTGTGGCAAAAGGAGAAATTGCTCATAATGAACAATCATGATATGCATTTACCGCAACACATTTCAATTATCAAACTATAGCTCTATATTTTATATTTTGTACTTGATAATTTAAAAGTAGTCTGCTGCAGATTTGTTTTATGTGGGAAGAGGTTCAACTCTTATCCACTATCATGACTTACCGTAACCAAACAAATCAAAAACAGATTTCCTGTGTGTCTGCATTTTATTGACAAAACAATATCATATCAGTAATTGTGTTCAATACAAATAGTTGATTTTCTTTGGTACAAATTGAAATTTATCTTGACCTCATGTCCAAGTATTCGTCTTATTTTTTGTCACTTTTCATGATCAGTTTAACTCTAAATCATCTCTTTAGCTTAAAACACAGACGAGCCAGGTTAAATATCCTACATACACATTATATCTTCAAATATTGAAATCAGCATGACTGACTATGTTTGTGCATTTAAACATTCTGTTCTTATTTCTACATGTGCAACGAAATATTGCGGTTTCTCTTTTATGCTTTTCGTCTTGTTATTTACTTTGCACCTTGAAATCGACCCTATTCAATTGTGATGAAGCCAGATTCGAGGTCAAGTCAGGTAAAATAATTATGACCAAAACTTAATCATCTATACATGACATTAATTTCAAGTTTTTTGGTGGAAGAGCATCTGTCTGATTATTGTGTCTTTGTACAACAAATGTCAACCAAATTACAGTGATACATACAAAGGACAAGTTATTGTTACCACTCTGGCAATATTGTCATTAGGCATATTATTATGGCAGGCATGGTCTACCCCATCGAGAATCAAACTCTCATAGTTCTACTTGTGAGGACAGAGAGTGTTGATTATGGGGACATGCTTATAAGGACAAAGATGGCTTCCCACATGTCCTGCATAGGCCAATGTTTTAGTCATCCATCTATATTTGTTTTTAAATAGAAACATCTAAGAGTTTTAGCTAAATGCTTAAGTAACATTGAAAGATCTTGTTGCCATATTCATATTTATAGCAATGGATTCCTTATTATATGCAAGTCAAAGTCAGTTTGGTCACTTTGTGCTGATATTCTTGTTGGAAAGGAAATTCTCCATAACAAATGGGTAAGCAATATTGTGTGTCCCTAGAAATTTAATTACCTTTTATGTCCCTGATCTCGGGTTATCAGGTACATATATTGATTGCCTTGTCCATACATTTGCAACCCCTGATGGTTTAAAGGTAAACATTTGTACAAAAATCTTTTGTCCGGAGCATAACTTTGTAACTGCTGAAGGGACCCCATCCAATTTCCCACAAATGTCTTTGATGACGACAGCCCCTTGGATAATTTAGTATGAAGCTAAGGCTTTAGGGCGAGAAACATCCATGTGTTTGAGCCCTGTATCAAGCATCTAGTTTTTGCTCTAGTTTTTTGTTCATTTATATTTCAGTGTTGATGCTACAGAAGAAAGTCGCTTTCTTGGCCGGTTAGTAAACCATGGAAATAGGCTTGAAAAAAAATCTGTAATGAAAACAATACATGGCAAACTCTGTTTGTTTTCAATAAGGTAATTGTAATATATATATAATAGAGATATAATAACAATACATCTTGATTGTATATATATATAATCTTTACAATAAGAAACACTAAACTTCTGTCTGTGGATATGTTTAGAAAGTTAACATACTTCACTGAGATAAGGAAAGATACTATTTAATTAGTACCGGTAATTAAATAATTCAGGATTATGATAAATGCAAATTATAGCTTGAATCTCATTTATGCTCTTGGTGCAACATTATTTCTACAGGATTTACACACAGGTACCAGTATCGGAAAAAATAAAAATAAAATCACTATTTACTAAGGGCTATTCCAGTAAAACATATGTCCCACCCCAGTAGATTTTTTTTTATCCCTCGCTTTTTCGAAGAAAAAAAGGGGGGTTATTAATTTCAGTTTGTCCGTCTGTCCGTCCGTCTGTCTGTCTGTCTGTCTGTCTGTCTGTCACACTTCGTTTCCGTGCAATAACTGCCACAAATGTGAACCGGTTTTTTTCAAACTTGGTAACAAGGTTAAATGCCTTAAGGGCTAGGCCAAGTTCGATCGTCACTTTCGGCGGACTTTATTTAGTGGAGTTATGGCCCCTTATTTAACAAAAAAAGTCGTTTCATGCTGTTTCCGTGCAATAACTGCCACAAATGTGAACTGTTTTTTTTTTCAAACTTGGTAACAAGGTTAAATGCCTTAAGGGCTAGGCCAACTTCGATCGTCACTTTCGGCGGACTTTATTTGGTGGAGTTATGGCCCCTTATTTAACAAAAAATTGTTTTCCGCACTTTTTTTCTACATGCTTTGATGTATTGAGCTGAAATTATGTATATGGCTTTGTAATCATGTGTCACAGATCAAGTTCACATTTCCTGGGATTTCCTCAATTTTTGAATGAGTTATGCCCCTTTTTGGACTTAGAATATTTGTCAATTTCTGCATGAGTTATGCATTTTTCATAGTTTCCCATTATTCTTTAACAACTTATTCCTGAACGACTTTATTAACTTTTTACAAACAAACGATATATCAAAACAAAGAGAAAACTTACAAAGACGTATTATGTACCGTTTGCGGTACTCTTGTTTTCAAACTTGGTAACAAGGTTAAATGCCTTAAGGGCTAGGCCAAGTTTGATCGTCACTTTCGGGGGACTTTATTCGGTGGAGTTATGGCCCCTTATTCAACAAAAAATGTTGTTTCTTGCTGTTTCCGTGCAATAACTGCCACAAATGTGAACCGTTTTTTTGTTCAAACTTGGTAACAAGGTTAAGTGCCTAAAGGGCTAGGCCAAGTTCGATCTTCACTTTCGGCGGACTTTATTCGGTGGAGTTATGGCCCCTTATTTAACAAAAGAAATGTCGTTTCTTGCTGTTTCCGTGCAATAACTGCCACAAATGTGAACCGTTTTTTTTTCAAACTTGGTAACAAGGTTAAATGCCTTAAGGGCTAGGCCTAGTTCGATCGTCACTTTCGGTGGACTTTATTCGGTGGAGTTATGGCCCCTTAATTAACAAAAAAAGTTGTTTCTTGCTGTTTCCGTGCAATAACTGCCACAAACTTGGTAACAACCTAGGCCAAGTTCGTTTAATTTTCCCTGTAATACATGTTCAATAAAAAGTCTACTGACATGTTTAAACCTAACCTCAACATTTTCCTGCAAGCGGGGGATATAAATTTCATGAATTTGCTTGGTTTTTTTTTTACGATACTGGTATATGGATTTACAGTTGAATTATTTAAATGCATGCAGCATTGTTGTTTTTAGCTAACTAGAGCACTTTGTGTTCATGGTTAGTCATTGTGATCGCTTTTGTCCGGCGTCCGTTGTGTGTCAACTTTTTCTCCTAAGTAACCAGTGGGTCAATTTGGAAGAAACTTCACAGGAAGCATCCTCTCAATGACCTCCTTCAAATTTTTGGGATCCATGCAGAATTCTGGTTTTCATTTCAGACACATCAACGCAGAAGAAGAAATCCTTGATGATTCGATGTTTCTCCACATTTCCAAAAAATAAGCGAGGACAAAACCCTTTCTAACTTCAAGAAATTTACAAGAACAAAGCAGCAATAGAAACAAGTTAATAAACTACAAAGTTTCAATATGATCAAACCACAAATGTGGCTTTCAGAGTGTTAACAAGATTTTTCTTAAATTTGACCTAATGACCTAGTTTTTGACCGGACATGACCCAGTTACAAACTTTGCCTAGATATCAGTAAGACAAACATTCTGACCAAGTTTCAACATGCTTAAGCCAAAAAAGTGGCTATTAAACAACATGTTTCCTTAAATTTGACCTAGTGACATAGTTTTTGACCCCACATGACCCAGTTTCGAACTTGTCCAAGATTTTATGGAGATAGATCTTCTGATAAATGAAGATCCGATGAAAAATGTAGCCTGTAGAGTATTAACAACGGTAAATGTTGACGACGGACAAAAGGCGATCAGAAAAACTTTAAATATGAAACATGATCGGAAGGGAAAGCATGACTATTCTAAAGTGCATGCCTGCATCTATTGTGAAAAACTAGATTTGAAAATTAGCCGACATCTTTGCAGTAAACACAAAGATGAAAAGGAAATTGCTCAGTTGCCAGCCCCATCAAAAATTGTGGTATTGACATCAAAAATAAAGAGAAAATCTCAGATAGACAGAGAGCATACTTTGGATGCACTTAGAAATGAAGGTGATTTCCTATATAATATAGAAGTATTAAAAAATCTAAATGACAGAAGGGAACTTATAGTTTCTAGAAGACCAGAAAAAGGAGTGCATGTTAAAGCAAACTACCTATCGTGCAAATATTGTCTACGATTCTACGTGAAAGATGATCTGTGGAGACATGGGCAAAGGTGCAAGTTTTCACCAGATCCTCTTGGTTCAGAACCCGTTACCTTTGATGAAGAAGAAAAGATGCAGCGTAAGATGGTAGCTTCGGGTATGCGGTTACTACATGGAGCAGGGGTAAGATTAGCCAAGGAGAAGGAGATAGGTGCTGAAAAAGAGGAGTTTTATGTACATGTCTTGCATGCGCTTCAAGATGATTCCATTGGAAAGGGGGTCAAAACTGATTCAGGTATCATGATGTTTGGACGGACACAGTTTGAAAGACTTGGTCGACGGCGAGCGGGGGAAGTCAGATACAGAATGAGGCTTCTAGAAAGAATCAAAAGAGAATTAAGATCACTCATCAAAGATGATAACACTGAATTGTCCAAATACTTGTCACCTGATAAATTTGATGCTCTCGTTGAAGCTGTACGTACAACAGTTGGAGTAAGTGAAGAGAAAAGTCTCAATGGGGTTATAATGTTTACAAAGCCTGAATTGGCAAAGAAAACTGGACAGTTGATCTGTAAGTTTGCAGAAATGATTGAAGGAATAATCTCTGTTGACAGAGACAGGGAAAGGCGCCAAGATGTGGCTGATTTCTTGTACCTGTATTCAAAACAGTGGTCCAGTAAGATTGGAAGTATTGCGCACCAAACTTCAATGGAAAGACGATTTAACAAGAAACAGTTGTTGCCTCTTACTGAAGATTTGGTAAAAATACAAAATTTCTTAGACAAGAAGATAAAAGAAGCTGAAAAAGAGTTGTTGAGTGAACCAGGAAAACAAAATTGGAGAGTATTTGCCAATTATTTGCTGACAAAAATTACACTGTTCTTGTTAACACTCTAGAAGCCACATTTTTGGCTTAATTTTGCCAGAATGTTTGTCTTAGTGATAAATAGGTTAAGTTCGAAACTGGGTCATGTCGGGACAAAAACTAGGTCAAATTTAAGCAAGATCTTGTTAACACACTGTAAGCCACATTTTTGGCTTGAGCATGTTGAAACTTTGTCAGAACGTTTGTCTTAGTGATCAATATCTAGGCCAAGTTCGAAACTGGGGTCGAGTTCGGTCAAAACTAGGTCACTGGGTCAAATGGAGGAAAATTTTATTAACATTCAGGTGAGCGATTCAAGGGCCATGATGGCCCTCTTGTTGTAAATGCAGAAATTAGTTTAAATATGTCAGTGTACTAAGATATTGTCACAAATTATGATAAACACAGAACTTTTACATGTTTTTAATTAAGCTTGCATAATCTTGAAATATAACTAGGTAAACATAATAATATTGTTAGAGACCTTAGGTATTGTCATATGAGTTCTAAGAATGCAGTATCATTTTCTGATGTGTTATACAAAAAAACCATTTTTATTAGATCCAGTACCTTTTAAAGAAGATATATATATTTTGGTCAATCATGTTCAAATTTTTTGACTAACCCTTTCCCTTAAAGATAGTTCTGCAGCAGACGACTTCGAACATATTTTGTCAAAACATTGAAAATCTCTATAATTAAATGGATAACCTATGACTTAAAGTGGAAAACAGTGTGGCAAAAAAAGAAATTGCATGTTTCATGCAATTTCTTCTTTTATCACTTTGTTTTCAAAAAGCCGTCTGCTGCAGAGGCGTCAGAAGCGTCTATATGAGGAAAAGGGTAAATGTCTATAGAGGAAAAGCTCCTATTGAAACCACTGATTCAGCTTACCCTAAGATCTGGCAAACCCCCAGTGAAGGCAAATGTAACTTTACTTCAGAGAAGAAGTACAGCTTTGGCATCATTGCCATGGATACAAATAAAGCATCAAGTATGGGCTATAGCCCAGGTTGAAAAGAACAAAACTAAAAAGATCATAAAAGAACTAAAACTATAAATATCAACTTGAACATGTTTAAACATTATCAGAATGTTTGTCTTGATGATATGTAGGTCAAATTCGAACATGGGTCATGTTGGGTCAAAAGCTAGGTCACTAGGTCAAATTGAGGTAAAATCTTGTTAACACTGGAGGCTGCATTTTTTGCTACAGCAGTTTGAAATTTTGTCAAAATGTTTGTAATAATGATATATAGGCCAAGTTGGAAACTGGGTCATGTCAGGTCAAAAACTAGGTCAAATTTAAGAAAAATATTGTTAACATTCTGGAAGCCACATTGTCGGTCTGAGTATGTTAAAACTTTGTCATAATGTTTGTTAAAGTGATAGCTATGCCAAGTTCGAATATGGGTCATGTTAGCTCAGTAACTAGGTCACTAGGTCAAATTGAGGTAAAATCTTGTTAACACTATAGAGGCTGCATTTTTTGCTACAGCAGTTTGAAATGTTGTCAAAATGTTTGTAATAATAGCTAGGCCAATTTTGGAATATGGGTCATGTCGGGTCAGAAACTATGTCACTAGGTTAAATTTAGGGAAAAGCTTGTTAACGCTCTAGAAGCCACATTTTGATCATGTTGACACTTTTCCAGAATGTTTGTCTTAGTGATATCTAGGTTATGTTCGAAACTGGGTCATGTCCGGACAAAAACTAGGTCACTAGGTCAAATTTAAGCAAAATCTTGTTAACACACTGTAAGCCACATTTTTGGCTTAAGCATGTTGTTTTAAATTAAGCTTGCATAATCTTGAAATAGAACTAGGTAGACATAATAATATTGTTAGAGACCTTAGGTATTGTCATATGAGTTCTAAGAATGCAGTATCATTTTCTGATGTGTTATACAAAAAAAACATTTTTATTAGATCCAGTACCTTTTAAAGAAGATATATATATTTTGGTCAATCATGTTCAAATTTTTTGACTAACCCTTTCCCTTAAAGATAGTTCTGCAGCAGACGACTTCGAACATATTTTTTCAAAACATTGAAAATCTCTATAATTAAATGGATAACCTATGACTTAAAGTGGAAAACAGTGTGGCAAAAAAAGAAATTGCATGTTTCATGCAATTTCTTCTTTTATCACTTTGTTTTCAAAAAGCCGTCTGCTGCAGAGGCGTCAGAAGCGTCTATATGAGGAAAAGGGTAAATGTCTATAGAGGAAAAGCTCCTATTGAAACCACTGATTCAGCTTACCCTAAGATCTGGCAAACCCCCAGTGAAGGCAAATGTAACTTTACTTCAGAGAAGAAGTACAGCTTTGGCATCATTGCCATGGATACAAATAAAGCATCAAGTATGGGCTATAGCCCAGGTTGAAAAGAACAAAACTAAAAAGATCATAAAAGAACTAAAACTATAAATATCAACTTGAACATGTTTAAACATTATCAGAATGTTTGTCTTGATGATATGTAGGTCAAATTCGAACATGGGTCATGTTGGGTCAAAAGCTAGGTCACTAGGTCAAATTGAGGTAAAATCTTGTTAACACTGGAGGCTGCATTTTTTGCTACAGCAGTTTGAAATTTTGTCAAAATGTTTGTAATAATGATATATAGGCCAAGTTGGAAACTGGGTCATGTCAGGTCAAAAACTAGGTCAAATTTAAGAAAAATATTGTTAACATTCTGGAAGCCACATTGTCGGTCTGAGTATGTTAAAACTTTGTCATAATGTTTGTTAAAGTGATAGCTATGCCAAGTTCGAATATGGGTCATGTTAGCTCAGTAACTAGGTCACTAGGTCAAATTGAGGTAAAATCTTGTTAACACTATAGAGGCTGCATTTTTTGCTACAGCAGTTTGAAATGTTGTCAAAATGTTTGTAATAATAGCTAGGCCAATTTTGGAATATGGGTCATGTCGGGTCAGAAACTATGTCACTAGGTTAAATTTAGGGAAAAGCTTGTTAACGCTCTAGAAGCCACATTTTGATCATGTTGACACTTTTCCAGAATGTTTGTCTTAGTGATATCTAGGTTATGTTCGAAACTGGGTCATGTCCGGACAAAAACTAGGTCACTAGGTCAAATTTAAGCAAAATCTTGTTAACACACTGTAAGCCACATTTTTGGCTTAAGCATGTTGTTTTAAATTAAGCTTGCATAATCTTGAAATAGAACTAGGTAGACATAATAATATTGTTAGAGACCTTAGGTATTGTCATATATATGTGTTCTAAGGGTGCAGTATCATTTTCTGATTTGTTGTACAAAAAACAATTTTATTAGATCCAGTACCTTTTAAAGAAGATATATATATTTTGGTCAATTATGTTCATATTTTCTAACTTAACCCTTTCCATTAATGACAGTTCTGCAGCAAACGACTTTAAACATATTTTGTCAAAACATTGAAAATCTCTATTATTAAATGGATAACCTAGATGACTAAAAGTGGAAAACATTGTGGCAAAAAAAGAAATTGCGTGTTTCATGCAATTTCTTCTTTTATCACTTTGTTTTCAAAAAACGGTCTGCTGCAGAGGCGTCTATATGAGGGAAAGGGTTAATGTCTGTAGAGGAAAAGCTCCTATTGAAACCACTGATTCAGCTTTCCCTAAGATCTGGCAAACCACCAGTGAAGGCAGATGTAACTTTACTTCAGAGAAGAAGTACAGCTTTGGCATCATTGCCATGGATGAAGATAAAGCATTAAGTATGGGCTATATAGCCCAGGTTGAAAAGAACAAAACTAAAAAGATCATAAAAGAACTAAACCTATAAATATCAACTTGAACATGTTTAAACATTATCAGGATGTTTGTCTTGATGATATGTAGGTCAAATTCGAACATGAGTCATGTCGGGTCAAAAACTAGGTCACTAGGTCAAATTGAGGTAAAATCTTGTTAACACTATAGAGGCTGCATTTTTTGCTACAGCAGTTTGAAATGTTGTCAAAATGTTTGTAATAATGATATATAGGCCAAGTTGGAAACTGGGTCATGTCAGGTCAAAAACTAGGTCAAATTTAAGAAATATCTTGTTAACATTCTGGAAGCCACATTATCGGTCTGAGTATGTTAAAACTTTGTCATAAAGTTTGTTAAAGTGATAGCTAGGCCAATTTTGGAATATGGGTCATGTCGGGTCAGAAACTATGTCACTAGGTTAAATTTAGGGAAAAGCTTGTTAACGCTCTAGAAGCCACATTTTGATCATGTTGACACTTTTCCAGAATGTTTGTCTTAGTGATATCTAGGTCATGTTCGAAACTGGGTCATGTCCGGACAAAAACTAGGTCACTAGGTCGAATTTAATCAAAATCTTGTTTACTGTAAGGTTGGTGGAATTGGATCCAGCTGGTTAAGAGTTGTCCATTTGAGATATGATTGCATAACAAATTAAAATGACTTTTGTGTTCAAATAAAACTTGCGTTGTATAACCATTGTCTTCTTGTTGATTTGTCCTGCAATTTGTTTTACAGTGCATGGTTGTGCAGCTGCTCTAATATCAAGTGACATCCAGTGAAAGGGATTTAAGTTGGAAAGTATTAAGTCCATATTATCCAGCTGGTGATAAATACATAACTTGAGGGGTAATGTTGAATTGATGCAAGCTGCCAAGCAAAGCCATGTAACCTTGGAAAAGGTAACTCGGAACTAGTGCCATAAGCTGCTAGTACTGATGAACCTATCAATCACGTAAAGGAGATATTCAATGTTTTCATTACTAACACAACACGCGTTTTAAGGATTGTCTACAAAAGGTGTAATTGTCAAACCTACGTTTGTTCATTGAATGCTCATTAAACTTGTTCCCTTTTTTAGCCGTAATTATCGTCGGTGGGTAGCTGGTGACCACTGATGGAGGGTCGCTCCTCCTAGGTTTCTAGTCACTCCGTTAGTATAGCTAATTCAGTGGTAATAAGGGCCTTGTAGTGGTGCTTAACTTTCGGTTCTAGAACTTTAAATATATTGTCTGACTGTTATATTCAACGTCCCTACATAAGAGAAAGATGCTCTCCAGTCTGTGTAAGGACATGTGTGCCAACTTGGGTGACTCTCACCTAGTATAAGGCGATAATTAACTTTGAGGACAGAAATATTTTCTCTCCCATGTTCTAGGGAAACTTAGCAGTCCTCACAAAACTACTCTCATAATAGAAATATGCTCTCCAGTCTGTGTAAGGACATGTGTGCCCACTTGGGTGACTCTCACCTAGTATAAGGCGATCATTTACTTTGAGAACAGAAATATTTTCTCTCACATGTTCTAGGGACACTTAGCAGTCCTCACACAACTACTCTCATAAGAGAAAGATGCTCTCCAGTCTGTGTAAGGACATGTGTGCTCACTTACTTGAGTGACTCACCTAGTATAAGGCGATAATTTACTATGAGGACAGAAATATTTTCTCTCACATGTTCTAGGGACACTTAGCAGTCCTCACAAAACTACTCTCTCTTTTGATGCTCTCCGGTCTGTGTAAGGACATGTGTGCTCACTTGGGTGACTCTCACCTAGTATAAGGCGATACTTTACTATGAGGACAGAAATATTTTCTCTCACATGTACCGGGGACACTTAGCAGTCCTCACAAAACTACTCTCTCTTTTGATGCTCTCCAGTCTGTGTAAGGACATGTGTCCCCACTTGAGTGACTCACCTAGTATAAGGCGATACTTTACTATGAGGACAGAAATATTTTCTCTCACATGTACCAGGGACACTTAGCAGTCCTCACAAAACTACTCTCTCTCTTTCGATGCTCTCCAGTCTGTGTAAGGACATGTGTCCCCACTTGGGTGACTCTCACCTAGTATAAGGCGATAATTTACTATGAGGACAGAAATATTTTCTCTCACATGTACCAGGGACACTTAGCAGTCCTCACAAAACTACTCTCTCTTTTGATGCTCTCCAGTCTGTGTAAGGACATGTGTCCCCACTTGAGTGACTCACCTAGTATAAGGCGATAATTATGTCTCCCCCTGTATACAGGGGAGATATATTGTTTTTGTCCTTGGCGTCTGTCTGTCTGTCTGTCTGTCTGTCCTTCTGTCTGTCTGTCCGAATTCGTGTCGGCTCCATATCTCCAAGACGGCTTGAAGGATTTTCATGAAACTTGGCTCACATGTTCACCTCATCAAGGCGACGTGCAGAACCCGCGTCTCGACAATATAGGGTCAAGGTCAAGGTCACGCTTGAAGGTCAAAGGTTTGAGGCTTTATTTCGTGTCCGCTCCATATCTCCCAGACGGCTTGAAGGATTTTCATGAAACTTGGGTCACATGTTCACCTCATCAAGGCGACGTGCAGAACCCGCGTCTCGACAATATAGGGTCAAGGTCAAGGTCACACTTGAAGGTCAAAGGTTTGAGGCTTTATTTCGTGTCCGCTCCATATCTCCGAGACGGCTTGAAGGATTTTCATGAAACTTGGGTCACATGTTCACCTCATCAAGGCGACGTGCAGAACCTGCGTCTCGACAATATAGGGTCAAGGTCAAGGTCACGCTTGAATGTCAAAGGTTTGAGGCTTTATTTCGTGTCAGCTCCATATCTCCCAGACGGCTTGAAGGATTTTCATGAAACTTGGGTCACATGTTTACCTCATCAAGGCGACGTGCAGAACCCGCGTCTCGACAATATAGGGTCAATGTCAAGGTCACGCTTGAAGGTCAAAGGTTTGAGGCTTTATTTCGTGTCCGCTCCATATCTGTCCCAAATTTATAGGTTGGAATGTTTTGAGAGATTTTGACAGATATTTGAGGGGAGACATCTGTTTTTTGCAAAAACAATTCTAGTTTACTATGAGGACAGAAATATTTTCTCTCACATGTACCAGGGACACTAAGCAGTCCTCACAAACCTACTCTCTCTTTTGATGCTCTCCAGTCTGTGTAAGGGCATGTGTCCCCACTTGGGTGACTCTCACCTAGTATAAGGCGATACTTTACTATGAGGACAGAAATATTTTCTCTCACATGTACCAGGGACACTTAGCAGTCCTCACAAAACTACTCTCTCTCTTTTGATGCTCTCCAGTCTGTGTAAGGACATGTGTCCCCACTTGGGTGACTCTCACCTAGTATAAGGCGATAATTTACTATGAGGACAGAAATATTTTCTCTCACATTTTCCAGGGACACTAAGCAGTCCTCACAAAACTACTCTCATGTGGTGTATCAAGGAAAACACATAAAACGATTCGTGATGGTGAAGGGGAGGTGATAAGAAATGACAATCAGAGCGAGAGTTGTGCATAACATGTTCGGAAATGGGTGTCCTCAGATGACGGGTCTGGGTGTATTGTCCTCACTTGACGGGTCACATTAGCTAGAGAGAGAGAGAGAGAGAGAGAGAGAGAGAGAGAGAGAGAGAGAGAGAAAGAGAGAGAGATAAAGGGGAATAAGACAGACAGATGTGCGGTCCTTACCGCCATTCCTTCAGGACCAATCAGCTAAGTGCTGCAGTAGCAAATGCCATCAGCATACGGATCCTCCGCAGTCCAGTGACAGCAGTTGTCCTAGTTTGTCAGGGGGTGAGGTATATTTTTCTTTGCTTAAAAAACAAGAGAAAAACAATTGTTTAAGTAACATTTACGATTGCAAACCTTAGAATAAATATTTTAAAATGTAATCAGTTAAAAGGCAGATCATTTAACAAAATGCCATAGGATAATTATACCTTTCAACATGCAAAAACAAATCCAAACAAACGTGTACACGGAAGTGTCAATTTTACCGGAAGTGACATTTTATCACGAGTTTATTCTACGGCTTCAAAATTTTGCATAATAAAGGCAACATTTATGAATAATGTATCATTACCTTGGTTATTTAAATGTGAGTGTTTTTATAGCACTTCTCTTCTATTGCAATTATTATCGGTGGTATAGCTTGGAATGCATCTATTCTAGAACGGGGAATTCCCTATACAACAACAAAAAAGGCAGAAGTATTTGAAAGATATAAAAATCTATCAGAGACATATCGAGGGCTTCATGCAAAACGGTTGTAACTACAGCTTGTTCAAAATGTAGTTACAACCTTTTTGCATGAAACCCTCGATATATACTAGTAATTACATGTATTTATAAGTCTCTGGATCTATCTAGTTCTTGTAAAAAAAGATGGAGTTTAACCATTTCCTAGCCCCGTACAACAAATCTGCATCAGACGGCTTTATCTAGGCTATCATTGTAAGTGTAATTATTGATTAGAATGAAATTTCTCGGGGGTTTTCTCTCAATGTTTTCAAAATATGTCTGCAGCAGATGCATCTGCATGTGGGACCTGTAGTAACCTGACTTTAGAATCATTTGTTTTTTTGCAGGTTAAGAGTTTTGCTGTTACTATAGATAGGTAGATATATCTATCCTTTTCGGTTTCAAAGCAGGCCAACGTCTATGTTTGCACACTGTCGGACAGTTGACGTCACTTATGTGAAGATATCATCATATATCCGTTTAACCTGTGAACAAGCAATAACACGAATGAATCCTTTTCAAGATGAACATGTCATAAATAATTTACTGAAGATAGAGTCTTCATCATAATACAATTCGGACAAGGTACATTTACAAGCCTAGTACTGTTCTGTTTAATAAGTGCATGAAGGCTTTCGCCGTGATGTAACTAAAACAATGTAGACACCGGCGAAAACCCCTACTAAAACGATATGCGTTATAACATTCCGTTACCTTTAACTCTCATTGGCTGTGAAATAATAATAATAAGCTAATCAATGTGTTTTCTGCTAAATGAATGAATTGTCTTAGTGGTGTAAATGTGTGTGGTTTGCAAAATCGGTCAGATAAGCACGCAATGTAAAGCAATGTCAACTTATTCGGGCAAAAATGCATGTCCACATGCAGGAGCCTACTTCGCTTGTGATAAAATTCGGTTGTTTTTCTTTCCTCATAATAATAGCATCGATAACATAGGCAACTGGCGTCCTTAGAAGCCAAGATATAAATCCGATAGAACATTATTTGGATAATCTTGATAAACGCATATGGCGACGGCCAAATACAACTGGTAACTCTTCAATGAACTTCGAATCGCGTTTCTTCAAGAGCGTAATATTATCCCTCAATCCTAAATCAAAAAGGGTGTTCATTCAGCATGCAATGTCGCTGCCAAGCCGTCATCAATGCACACATGCAGTGTTCAAACACATTAACGACGTCAGAATTTCCAATCGGACCCGAACCTATACTTGGTCATTATCAAATAAAACAATCGCATTATTGATTTCCAAAGGTTTAATGTTTTTAATGATTTATTATCTTGAAATGAGCTCCGAGACGCATTACATCAAGAGCGGAATATTATCCCTAGATCCGACATCTACAAGCGTTTTCACTCAATATGCGACGTCGCTGCCAAGCCTTTATCACTGCACGCAGCAGTGGTCAAACACATTACCGATGTCAAAATTTCAAATCGGACCCGTACCAATTTGTTTATAATTTGGATATAGACATTATTTTATTTAATTAGTTGGCTATCGGTTTGTACGTTCTTGAGAATCATAGTTATCACTCAAAGCCGTATTTACCCTCGTTCGCCAGTCTTCGTTTCCTTTCACTCTCTTCTGATCTGACTTCTACCCCCTCCGCCTATATTCGCCCCAGTAGCTCCGTCGGTTATGAGTTCGAATCACAGCTCAGCCGAACATTCTCCCCGATGTTTGACAAAAGTCAATTCGACACGCGTCATCCAACAATGGGATATGTGGAAAACCGGACAGTTACTAGGAAAGGGATGAGGTGTGAGTAAGCCAGGAAATACATGCGTACATGTAGGTGAACTGGCCGCCGTGATATGACTTAAAAAGTGTTTAAATGGCGTTAAACCCCAATCAATCAATTAATCGAGTATTACAATGGAAATATAGAAAGCATAAAAACATTATTCAACGATGTCTGCTATACAAACGCCACGATGCGTCTGTGGGAAATGGACAAACTGTTTACGACGTTTGCAATGGTTTAACAGACGGACAGAACACGGATTCATGACCCCTCGGTAACGAAGCAGTAGTAGGCCAATAATTGTGCTTTGTGTGCGATATCATCACCGTCGCGATCCCGTATAGGTAGAAACACACACACACACACACACACACGCATGTAACTTTACTTTATTTTTTCTTTGTTTATTTAATATTTGGTTTTAAGCCGTTTCCAACAGTATTTCCGGTATATATATATAACGGCGAAAGAACACTTATTCTTGATACCTCGGTAACCAACCAGTACTATGCAAAGACATGTGCCTTTCATGTAATATTATCACCGACGCGTGCCTGTTATGATAGAGAGGCACACACCGGTCACTTTTCTTTGTTTCTATACTTATTAGACCCCTACCGGTCGGAGACCGTTTGGGAATATAGATTTGCTCGTGTCCTCCAGTCCGGGCCGTATCTTCCACATGCTTAAATGCATTTTGATATCCCTTCACACAATTATTCTCCATAACAATATGAAGTGTCATGCACATCACCCATGCAGCCATCTACTCCCATAGTCAAGGTCACAGTTTTGGCTCAAACATTGTCCGTCCGTTATTTCGTGTCACACCTACCCTCAAGGTCAATGTCACAATTTGGGCTCAAACATTCTCAGGATATAATTAACATAATTATTCTTCATAACAAGATGATGTGGCATACACAATAACCAGCCACCTACTCCCAAGGTCAGTCAAAGTCAGACTTGAAGACTTTGTTCGGCACTCTCATGCCTACAACTCTAGAACTTCACACATTTAATCAGGACCATTAAAAGACCATGTATGTCAAGGGGCATAACTCTAAAGTGAGGATTGATAGAATAATGTGCCTTTTTCAACTTATAATGTTTTGTCCGGTAAGGGTCTTGTGTATTGCTTGCCATACTCCATTAACTTGTTTAGTATGGCTTTTACGCAGTTTTCAACAGCATTTCAGCTATGTACGACGGTTACAAAGACATTGCTGTCGGTGCAATATTATCACCGACGCGTGCCTGATATGATAGACACACACACGGAGGTCACTTTACTTTGTTTCTTTACTTATTTAATACGGCTTTTACGCCGTTTTCAACGGTATTTCAGTTATGTACTACGGTTACAGAACCGTGACTTATTCATGGTTTCTGGATAACAAACCAGTACTAGGCAAAGAAATGTGCCCTTTGTACAATATTATCACCGACGCGGGCCTGTTATGACAGGCACACACACAGGTCACTTTTCTTCGTTTGTTTAGTAAGGATTTTACGCCATTGTAAACGGTATTTCAGTTACAAACCTAGGCGTTAGAGCACTTATTCACGGTTTTAGGGTAACAAACCAGTACAAGGCTAAGAAATGTGCCCTGCGCGAAATATCATCACCACCGCGATTCTGTTATGGTAGAAAAATACACACAAAACTCATTTAACTTCGTCTCTTTACTTATTTGGTTCTTAGATTGATGTAAACAGTATTTCAGTCATATCATAATTTATGAAATGTAAACTGCTAAAGAACACTCTAATATGGAGAAGCGACTTTAATCATTTCCCACATGCAGATACAATTTGATGCACTTGCAACAGACGATTTTAGAGCACTTTGTTACAGAAGAAGAAATTGTTCATAATGAAAGTTACTTTTCCGTTTGTCAAAATGTGTCCAACTCCACTCAACAACATTTATTTTATTTTATTTATTGAGAACTTCCATAGAATTTTGACAGAATATTTTTAAAGACATTTGTTGCAGATTCGTCGTATGCATGAAAGGGTTGAAAAAAAAGTATTCAAGAAGGTTGTAGAACAATTCTTTTTAATAAAACAATAAACCGGAGTATGACAGCATAGGGTATGTAATTGAACAATTTTAATCATATCTGGTAAAAGGCTAAACAAAATAACATCATGTTGTAAATGTAAAATCTGGCGTAGCTTTGACACACTGTCAGGAAAGGCCCCCTTCTCACGTAGCTTTATTTACTATCCAATTATCATATCAGGTAAAAAGGCTAAGCCAAATAATATCATTGTTTTTCATGAACTGACTGTTCATGCTGTAAATGTAAAATCTGGCGTAGCTTTGACACCCTGTCAAGACACGCCCCCTACCAACGTAGCTTTATTTATTATCAAATTATCAAATCAGGTAAAAAGGCTAAGCCAAATAATATCATTGTTTTTCATGAACTGAATGTTCATGTTGTAATTTATGTAAAATCTCTTTTATCATTGACTCAATGTCGGGAAAAAACCCACATTATCAAATAATCAGATCAGGTAAAAAGGCTAAACAAAATAATATTATTATTTTTCATGAACTGACCGTTCATGTTGTTAATGTAAAATCTGGCGTATATTTGACACACTGACAGGATAAACCCTTTAACATGCCCCCTTCCCACATATCTTTATTCACAATCAAATTATAATATCAGATAAAAAGGCTAAGTTGAATAATATCATTGGTTTTCATGAACTGACTGTTTCTGTTGTAAGTTGTCGAAGATCTTGCGCATCTTTGACACACTGTCAGGATAAACCCTACAACAGCCACCTATCCATGTAGCACCATTATCTATCCACTCTTCTACCATATCGCTGATATCTTTACAACTCTCTCGTCCTGTCCAACTGCTGTAAATACAAAGAGGAATCCGCGATTACATCATAGCTCCGGATATGATTCATAGCTATTTCATGTTCTCAAATCATTGTTTACCCTCAAATGTAATGTTGTGAATATGTGAAACAATCGTTTCAATCAGGCGAATATTTTTTATTATTCACAGCATGGTTATAACTTGAACAAATAGATAGATATTGCAAGACAAAGACCATATGAGCCCTACATAACAAGGCCCTTGAATTCTTAGGGTATAGATGAGACCAATTTCATATGACCTAAACTTTGCTGCAGTAGCAATCGCTCGATAAGGTCTGGTGACTACCTTACTCAGGTCGTTTCTGATTGACCTGTGCATAAGCCAATCAAATTATCATCTACGATATCAATAGTTATTAACAGGGGAGATATCCAATTAAATAAGGTCAAGTGGTGACAGTCAGTGTTCCGATTGAATAAATATTTCAATGTATAGGATCAATTCGAAAGGTCAAATGTATGTATTTTGGTCTAATTTAAGGAGATTGAGATAAAACATACAATAAATCTGCAGCAGACGACTTTGAAAACATACCCGAAAAAATTGCAAACTCCCTTTAAATGGAGTACAATAATTAAATGGAGTTGAAAACATGGTGACAAAAGGAGAAATTCGTCGTTTTGAGCAATTTCTTTATTTTTCTCCATGTTTTCAAAAAGCTGTCTGCTACAGAGGCGTCAGAAAGCTTCTGTATGAGGGAAAGTGTTAATAATTGTTATATGTCATTTTCAACTGTATTTCAGTTAAATCACAGTATTTCCTGGTTAATATAACCAGCACTACTTGTGTTATTTTTTTTTTCTGACATCAAGTATGCAGAACTTGTATGCATGGATACGATTCTTTTTTTTTACTTGAGTAATAAAACATATATAATGGTCAAAAGGAGAGTAATTTCTCCATTTGCCACAATGTTTTCTCTTCTTGGAAAACTGCATATTAAATGTCAATTATGTCATCAATATGGAAAAAACAACTAAAGTTGATGAAAGATTAAAGTAAGTAAAGATCAATGCATTGTTGTCAACAATGACAAATGGAGACAAATGTTCTGATGAATTGTCATGAATATTGGATGAAAAATTAACAGTGTTCACAAGGTTATTCTATGATAAACTTTTATGAAGATTGAATGAAACATATGGCCCCTAAAGTCAATGTTAACCAAGTTTTAGTTACCTTATCAAGGTTAAGTTATCTAACAAAGGCTAAGTTCTGCATGACCCAGTTTTGAACATAACCATGATTTGATGGAGACCAATGGTCCGATATTTTTTTATGATGATTAAATGGACAATGTTAACCAAGGCTAAATTACCCAACCAAGGTTAAGTTATGGAACAAAGGTTAAGTTACCTAACCAAGGCTAAGTTCTGTTCAATGATGACCTTGACCTTGGTAATTTTGCCGTTGAATGATGTCCTATGACCCAACAATACATCTGATAAAGGCTTGCTGGGTAAAAGAGAATTGGCTGCCGTCATCGCAGCCGGAAAAGTGAAACATCTCCTTACTTTTTGCTTTTATCCCATGTCTCTCCACTGTTGGGCTTTACAATGATTGGTTTCTGAACACCTAAGCTCTGAATACTCTTCAACAAAGACGTTACAAAACTAGGGTCTGTACAATTCACTCCAACAGCCACAATGTTGTTTGACTGGTACACTGACTTTATTGCATTGTGAAACGAATCACCGTGGCAGGTCTCGGAACCAGTCTGAAAGTAAAACATGTAATTAAACCTTTCCTCCACATACAGGTTCTCCAGCAGCATAAACCAAAATACTAGGAGAAAACTAGAAATGAATATCACAGAAAAGTAGGAAAAAGTAGGAAAAAATAGGATTTTTTTTATAAAAAGTAGGAAAAAATAGGAATTTCTTTATAAAAAGTAGGAAAAAATAGGAATTTCTTTATAAAAAGTAGGAAAAAATAGGAATTTCTTTTATAAAAAGTAGGAATTATTTAAAGGAAATATGTTATCTTCCGAACTTTTTTTCTATTTAATTACCATACAATTGAAGGCAATAGGATCATTAAGTTGATAGGTTATTTATTTCCGCAGTCACTTGTATGTTTAACGGAAGCATAGGCCAACCTTTTCAGTCATCAATTGAGAAGGCCAGACTATGCACCAGTGATACCAGACCACACCTTCCGCTAAGGAGCCTCCTGTCAACTAAACATCCTCTTGTCTTCTTCTTTTAGAAAATATCAAAAGACACATTTATAAACTTATAGACCTTATCCAACATACTACTCTGCTGATGAAAAAGCAGGAATAGCTGTTTTTTTAAAAATATGAAAAAGTAGGAGCACTTTTGAGAAGAGGGCCATGACGGCCCTATATCGCTCAATATTTCAAAGTTTTTACTCTATACAAGTACGGAAAACAAGCAACCACCTTGGTGGCCATGTTTTTCAACGGATCAAAATAAATTGAACAACCTTGGCAGAGGGTCAAACAAGGACCATTTGTGCCAAATTATTTTCAAACCGGGCCAGTGATTTAGTACAAGAAGATAAGTTTTCACTATATTATACATAAGGAAAACAAGCCTCGCCCCCTGACGGCCATATTTTAAATAATTCAACTATTTACTTAACCCTTTCCCTCATACAGACGCTTTCTGACGCCTCTGCAGCAGACGGCTTTTTGAAAACATAGTGACAAAAGAAGAAATTGCACAAAACGTGCAATTTCTCCTTTTGCCACAATGTTTTCCACTTTTTGTCATAGGTTATCCATTCAATTATGGAGATTTTCTATGTTTTGACAAAATACGTTCAAAGTCATCTGCTGCAGAATTGTCGTATGAGGGGAAGGGTTAATCTTTTCTATTAACTTTTTCCAATGAAATAGTTTCCCTAAAATATGTTCAAGGCATATGATTCTAAAACTATATTTATACATGTACACTGTATTTGGAAAATGTGACCTAAACTTCTGAAAAATATGAACAAATATTAGAACTTCCTTAGGTCACGGCATCTTTTGTACTGTGTCAATATTTTAACCCTTTCCAACTTAAAAACGCATTTTGATGCATTTGCACCAATATTTCAACTCTAATCATTAATCAAACTAGTCATAGGTTATCTATTCAAATAAAGAGATTTTCTATTTTTTGACAAAATATGTTCAAAGTCGTCTGCTGCAGAATTGTCGTATGAGGAAAAGCGTTTTTAATAAAGATATTCCACTTCCACGTTTTCATAGTTTCCCTAGATGTTTTCAAAGTCGTCTGCAGAAGGTTTGTTGTATGTTGGAAAAGTTTAACACTAAATATATACCATTAAACCTTTGCCTCATATGACAATTCTGCAGCAGACAACTTTGAACATATTTTGTCAAAAAATCTCTGTAATTGAATGGATAACCTATGACTTAAAGTGGAAAACATTGTGGCAAAAGGAGAAATTGCTTATTTTGAGCAATTTCTTCTTTTGTCACTATGTTTTCAAAAAGCTGTCTGCTGCAGAGGCGTCAGAAAGTGTCTATATGAGGGAAAGGGTTAAATAAGTTAAAAAATAAAAATATAAAAGTATATGAAAAATCAACCCACAGACCTTACAAGAGAAAGTTAACGACGCTTTCACACCTGGAAACTCTGATTCAAGTAAGTTAACAATGGACACAGCCTCTTTCACTGCAGGAATCGTTTCAAAGGCAAGAAAGTCCACACCAGCATCTATGAGGGCCTTTATCTGCGGTCTGTGCATGTCCTGAACTTCCTGAAATAATAACCCATGTCAGGTCATTACTTAACCCTTTCCCACATACAACAATTCTGTAGCAGACGACTTTAAAAACAATTTTGCAGAAATATGAAAAGGATGATTTTATATAGAGTTGCAAACGTTGTGACAAAAGGGGAAATTGCTCATTATGAGCAATTTCTCCTTTTATCATAAAGTTTTCAAAGGTCTTCTGCTACACAGGCATTAGAAAGCCTCAATGTGGGAAAGGGAAAGGGAAAGGGTTTTATATGCTATTATTATGATTTCTCCAATCCAAAATACCAAACTGGTATGTAGTATGCCATTAGAATTAGTGTACAAGTTTTCCTAACAAACTATACAAACTTTTGGTTTACGGTTACGCATGGACGGTTCCTGTTAACTTATTGAATGGTCAGAGGACTTCATTGCAACCCTATAAACTTGTTGAGTCTGGCCCGTTGAGTCTTGCTTGAAATGCATGATGATATCTGATTATTCATTTTTACAATAAAAGGTTACAAAAGTCCTGTGGGGCTGGTGTAAGTTCTGTAGTTGCCTGTGGAGCAATAGAGTGAAACAATGGTAGGGCTTAACCCTTTCCCTCATATAGACGCTTTCTGATGCAGCAGACGGCTATTTGAAAACATAGTGACAAAAGAAGAATTTGCACAAAACGTGCAATTTCTCCTTTTGCCACAATGTTTTCCACTTTTAGTCATAGGTTATCCATTCAATTATAGAGATTTTCTACTTTTTTACAAAATATGTTCAAAGTCATCTGCTTCAGAATTGTCGTATGAGGGAAAGGGTTAACAAAGAAACATTCCAGCCAAGGAAATTTGTACTTGTACCAGTTATTGTCCTAGAGAATTCAATCTGTTTCTAACAAGTAAAACATTTCTGTGGATCAGTGAAACCTTTGTATACAATACATGTACATAGCAAAATATAAAGTTCCAAAGATTTCAGATGAGTGCATTCTAAATATTTACCATCGTAATGATAACATATAATTTTTACAACTTTACATTGTATTTCGAAAGAATTTGACACCAAAGAATGTTCTGTAAAATAAGCAGATGCTCTCATTTTGGTAACCGATATCACTCCCATTCCCCAACTGAAGCATGAATAATGCTAATCTAAACAAAATTCTAATTTCATTACTTCTTGTTTTTCAAAGAATTTGTAACAAAATTGTCAATGAAATTTATATCCATGCCAATGCTCTTTCTTTTCTTAAATGCCAAACTTGATCACAATGATACCGATGCCGAAGAGAGAGAAAGAGAGAGAGAGAGTGAGAGAGAGAGAGAGAGACAAAATAAGCTCTTATTGGATACAGTCCTGACAAACTAAAACCAGGACAGATGCAAAGTAGAAGAAAGAGAGGCCAATTGTCTCATGACACATACATGTAACTCTACAATTCAACTTGGCATCCAATGTCAGAGCTCTAGATAAGGAGAGTTTTTTCATGCTCTAAAATCCTTATTTGACCTCAAAAACCTATGTTGTGGGTACTCAAAAGAATCATCTCACTGAGATGATTCTTTTGAGTACCCACAACATAGGTTTTAAAGAGTGCTTACAGAGATATCATGGAGGATAGACCTGTTTACTCCTCCTTATCTAGTCCTCTGCAATGTAGAGAGCGAAGTGTTTGATCTATAGTATCCAGACCACCATCTTGACAATTTACTGATTGAAAAGAGCGAAACATCTGAGAGCAATTTCTCCTTTTGCCACAATATTTTCAATTCTTTTCAATAACTATACTCTCATTTAGAGAGGTTGTCCATATATATTTGTCTGGTCGTTTTCAGCCATTTGCTGTGCATGGGAAAGGGTTAATTGTAGTTGTGTTGTGTTGTTACGAAGGATAAAATGACAGTAATTTAAGAAACAATTCCTATCTACCTTTTCCTCCATGCTGTCTATATAATCTCCTGTATACTCAGATCCATCTGCATACTGTACTCCTACTGGACCAATCGACCCTGCTATCTTGGCTAGAAAACAATGTGATGATTTGTATACGCATTGGGATTTTTTTCAAATCTACATTGTGATGATTCATATCTTCATTGTGAGGATTCATATATTCATTGTGAGGTTTCATATATTCATTGTGAGGTTTCATATATTCATTGTGAGGATTCATATATTCATGATTGTGAGGATATATTCATTGTGAGGATTCATATATTCATAGTGATTTTACATATCCTCATTGGGATTGTGATTTTGCATATTTACATTGTGAGTTTGCATATTTACATTTGTGATTTTGCATATTTACATTGTGATTTTGCATATTTACATTGTGATTTTGCATATATTCATTGTGGTTTTACATATCTACATTGTGATTTCGCATATACATCGTGATTTTTTTCTTTTCATATCTACATTGTGATTTCTGTATCTTCATTGTGAGGATTCATTGTGATCATTTTACATATCTACATCGTGATTTTGTTCAGTCCTACATGATTTTTCATATCTTCATTGTGAATTTACATTATATGCATTGCGACTTTGAATATCTACATTGTGATTTTGCATATCTACATTGTGATTTTGCATGTCTACATTGTGATTTTTATATACTTCATTGTGATTATGCATGTCTTTATTGTGATTTGACATTATATACAATGTGATTTTGCATATCTACATTACGATTTTTAAATATAAATATATATAATGTGATTTTGCATATATACAGTGATTTTACATATTTACATTGTAATTTTTCCTATCAGCATTGTGAAGATTCATATATTCATTGTGAATTTACATATAAGCTATTTACTTGATACGATATTCCTAAACTTGTTCGATCAGCATCCAATACAAAAAATAATTAAAGCAAAGTTATATATCCTTTCTCCTCATAAAGAGTAATTTCTTCTTTTGCCTATTTTAATATATAGATTTTCCATATGTTTTGTATAGCTGCTGAAGATTTGGTTGTGTGTGCAAAAGAGTCAAACGGTAATAAACCCCTCATCTGTAACTCTAACGAGATGTATCTTTTTAACCCTTTCCCTCATATGACAATTCTGCAGCAGACGACTTTGAACGTATTTTGTCAAAACATAGAAAATCTCCATAATTTAATGGATAACCTATGACTAAAAGTGGAAAACATTGTGGCAAAAGGAGAAATTGCACGTTTTGTGCGATTTCTTCTTTTGTCACTATGTTTTCAAATAGCCATCTGCTGCAGAGGCGTCAGAAAGCGTCTATATGAGGGAAAGGGTTAATGCCTTTGAAGCAGACTACTTTTCAAAGCATTGTGACAAAAGGAGTACATGTCATTATGAGCAATTTCTCCTTTTGCCACAATGTTTTCAACTCTCTATTCAATTGTTATAGATTCATTTTAAGAGATATTCCATATTTTTGTATAGATGGTTACAGAGTCGTCTCCTGCAGATTTGTTGAATGTGGGAAAGGGTTATAAAAGTATATAATTGATAAAGATGCTCACCTTTTTTACAATTTGTACTATATTTATCCCTTGCTTGTTTGGCTAACTCTACACTCAGTTGAATCAGCCTAACTGCCTCTTGATCCGTGACTTTCGCATGTTTCATAAATCCCGCAACGGTCGCCTGGTAGGTAACAGTGAGGATGACATCGGATCCAGCTGAAAGAAAACTGTAATTGAGACAGTTCATGAGAAAAGGTACAAATGGCAATCCTGAACAGTGTGGAGGTTCAGATTATCTTGTGCACTGACTCAGTCTAATCAGAATCTACACACAAGTTGACAAAATCTTCTAAGAAGCTTGTGCAAGTAATTGTATGTGAACAGTGTATATATCTTGATCTCTCCTGTTTACAAAAGCCAACAAAGTGAGTATTTCTTTCCTTTTCCCACAATGCTTTCTAAATTATTCTAAAATGACAGCTTTGTTCATATTTCTTTTCCCGAAATGTCGTCTGTTCTGAAAAACAAGACCTCAGGCTGAGTGTGTCTTGACTTTCTTGAAAAAACGCCTATTAAATGATATCAATTGGCGAACAAAAAATTAAGTCAATGAAATCTAAAAAGTAAGTGATGATCATGCAATGCATTGTTGTAAACATATCATGATAAATGATAAACTCACTACATGACTGAGATTTGATGGAGACAAAAGTTCTGATAAGGATTGGATGAAAATATGGCCTCTTGAGTGTTAATAAAATTATAATAAAACCTAGTGACCTAGTGTTCAGAAAGTTATTCTTAAAAATTTACCTTGTGACCTAGTTTAGGACATTAATGACCAAGTTTAAAATTTGACCTCTAGAGTGTTAATAAAATCATTATAAAATTTAACAAGTTAAACATTTGGCTTAAATGGCAAATTATTTGGCTCTCATGGTTAAAAAGAAGCGAAAACTTTTCAAAATTGGCAAAAATGATGGTGAAAAGAATTTATAACCCAGTGCAAGGCCTGTAGTGACCTAGTTTTTGACCCCCATGACCAAGTTTCGAATTTGAGGTTTGATGGAGACAAATATTTACTCAAGGCCTTTGGCGAATGATAAAAAGTGACTTGTTTTTGTTCTTTCCCACAAAGAATCGCATTTGGACTCCTCTGCAGCAGACGCTTTTTGAAAACATTGTGGCAAAAGGAGAAATTGTTCTGAATGAGCAATTTCTCCATTTGCGACAATGTTTTCCACTTTTTTTAATAATAAAACTCTCTTAAATATTTCATATTTTTGTCAATTTATTTTCAAAGTCATCTTTTTTGCATATTTGTTTCATGTGGGAAAAGGGTAAATTACTTAATGGGTTGATAGTGACTGTGTACCTACCTTTCATGCACTTTCAGGATTGATTCAGGATCTGATTGTAATAACACAGATGACCATAATGGATTATTCTTAAAAGAAAAGTAAAAGTTAATGTAGTAGTTTAAGTCCTAGTTCATGTAGTAGTTCACAAAGTGATAGAAGCCAAAAATCCTTTCCCTAATACAGACACATTCTGATGCCTTTGAAGCAGCGCTCTTTTGAAAACATTGTGATAATTTCTCCTTTTGCCACAATGTTTTCAAAGGCATCTTCTGCAGAGGCTTCAGAAAGTATATGTATGAGGGAAAGCAGGAAAGATTTATGAGGAATAAGTTTGTGAAGTAGCTTTGAGTTCTTTCAATAATTTCCTCCCTCTCTCTCTCTCTCTCTCTCTCGCTCTCTCTCTCTCTCTCTCTCTCTCTCTCTCCTCACACTCTCTCTTTTTTTTTCTCTCTCTCTCTCTCTTTCTCTACCTCTCTCTCTCTTTCTCTACCCCCTCTCTTTCACTGGGAATTATTTACCGATCACAAAAGTTAATAAATGTTTACCCGAAAAAGGTAGCACCTATACTCATATTAATACCTTCATTTACAGAGATTTCCCCTTTTTAGCTTTGTCGTCTGCTGCAGATGTTTTGTTTCATGAAAAAGGCTCAAAGTATATATGCCTTATACCAATTTTACCTCTATAGTATCATGACCGAGTCGTACTAATTCAGTAGAAGTTCCCCCGTCAAGCAAAGTAAGCGTCATTCCATCCATCATCAATCTGTAAGGTAATGTAAGGTAAATGGCGGACATATAAACAAGGGGAATACTCGAGTTCTTCTAAGTTTGTATTTTCTTTTACAAGGGAAACAACCTCACAATAGAAAACTAGTTAGGGTCATGTTACACCAAAATAAAACCCAAATTGTCCCTAAAAACCCTTTTTCTTTTGCATAGAATTGAGTTTACACAATCACCAGAATATATTGAAAATGTGATAATTAATTGTAAATGCATTTCCCATATGCAGACACATTTTGACACCTCTGCAGCAGACGACTTTTGAAAACAGTGTGACACAGTGTAGGCCTAAATAATACCGGTAAAACTGTTAACCTAAGCAGGAAACGCCGTGATGTAACTGAAGAATTGTTGAATACGACCGACAGATTAAACACTGAACAAATTCACCTTGTAAATTCACTGCTTAATTAAAACAAAGAGTTTATGAGGTTTTGGTCCATTTATATTTTTCAATACAGGAACATAGATATCTTACATGAATCTATGTCCCTGACAGAAAAGCATGACATAAATACTATTCTTCTGGTTTAGGTAAGCGCATCGGTAGTGATATGGTAGGGTGTCCGCCTCGGGTGCGGGAGGTCGCGGGTTCGATACCCGGCTTGAGTAATTCAAATACTTAAATATTGTGGTAATGGATATCCCTTCTTAGCACTCTGGGTGTTGGGGTTTGCATTACGACTAACTCGCTGGTGTCTAGTAACTTAAACAGGAGACGCCGTGATATAACTGGAAAATGGGGTATATGTACAAATACCACTTCTACATGCCTTGTTGTGCATGCAGGCTTTTATAGCAACGTTGGTAGAATGGTTGACTTTTTCACAAAGTTAAGCCGCGAACAAACATCGCGGTCAGTGCCTGGTGGTGACCCTTGGTGGATTATCTCCGTCAGGGGCGTAGCTCCCTTTAGGCACTGTAGGCACGTGCCTACACATCTTTTCTCAAAATGCCCCAAAATGCAGCTGCGGCGATAGACATCTGCGTAATGTATCGACCAGATCAGCCTGTGCTGTCCGCGCAGACTGATCCGGCCGACACATTCCGTCTTAGGGAGATATATGTATATAGTAGTTATTCCTGAAACAGAAAATCCACAGGAGGCGAAAAGTGTCTATCCGGGTAGGCCTGTGTGGTATGCTTAGGCTGATCCGGATCGATACTTTACGCAGAGTTGATTTTCTCACGAGACGGCCTACACATTGATTATTGCAAAGCTACGCCCCAGTCCACGAAGGACCCCGGTACACGTTACACTACGATTCGATCGAAATTTGATCTACTAACATCTCATTAATGTCAATGAAACATGAGTCTGAATTCAAATGAGGTGCAACATAGTAGTATAGACGTAACATTTAGTTTCGCCTACGGCGATTTTAAATATGGACGTGGAGCAAAACTTCCGGTGTAACTGTGCGCACGCACATCTTCATCTGAGGTTTCAAAGTCCGTACATGCTTTAAATCTTACCTAATATGATAATTCAAACGCAAACAAAAGAGGAACAGCGGATTTTCAACATCGGGAAAACGCCACGGGAAACAAAGGAGCTGTTGGAAAGGGCTTATAACGGTACATATGTGAGCAGAGCACTTGTGGACAGATTGTATGACAGTTTCCGTGACGGTAGAACATGTACACAGTAAAACACATATCTGGTCGTCCGTCTGTGGTTGATGAAAAGGTTGCGATTATGTCAAGAACGCGCTTAATACAGATCGGCGAACGACTGTGAAGGTTATTGCAAATGTATGCAATATTGGTGGAGCGACTGCTCAGCTCACAGGATTTTGCCAGAAGGGTGTATTTGAAAAGTTGATGAAAAGACATGCGAAATGAGTACAGTGCATCGGGCGATACAAATTAGAAAGTGCGTAAAAACAGCATTCTTGTTTAGACGTTACGTGAAAACGACGTTACTGCTTCGGGGACCTTGTATATATCGTTTTATGTGTATTGTTGTTAATGTATATATTGCGTTATTTGAATGAAAATTGTACCATTCAGTAGATTATAACTTAAGGATACACTGCTGTGCTAATTTATTATTAATGTATCTATTAACTGTTTCCGACTTATCATTAAAAACCAAATCTAGTCTCAAAACGTCCCTCGTATATTGTTCCAAGAACCCTCTTGACAGTTTCCGAAGTGAATGACCCTAAGCATACCCTAGCATTTATTGGGGGTTATCTATGTTTGATATCACTAGGGCCTTGCATGTGTAAACCTCAAGCAAAATGTTTCCTGATTTAACCCTTATCCACCTACAATTAATATTCAACAGACGACACCATCTGGAGAAAAGAATATCATCAAGAAAATCTCCTTATATAAACGTTAAGTTTTAGAATAGATTTGAAAACATTATGGCAAAAGGAGAAATTGCTCATTATGGGCAATTTCTTCTTTTGCCACATTGTTTTCAAAATTGTCGGCTGCAAAGGCGTCAGAGAGCACTTTATGTTGGGTAGAGATAATAATGTAATGTATACTCAGTCCATTTAGTAGATTAATTGATTAGTTGGTCTATTACGCCACTTTCAACACTATTGCAGTTATATCACGGTGTTACCTGGGCAAGTTACCAGTAACACTGGTCCATTTATAGAGACACCAGCCAGACAATTCGAGTCGTAATGATAACCCCTTTACCCCGAGCGCCAATGAGGGCAGCCATTACTACCATTTTTAAAGTCTTTGGTATGACCCGTCCGGGGATTGAACCCGTGACCTCCCACACCCGAGGCGGACGCTCTACCACTACACCACCGAGGCGGACGCTCTACCACTACACCACCGAGGCGGACGCTCTACCACTACACCACCGAGGCGGACGCTCTACCACTACACCATCGAGGCGGACGCTCTACCACTACACCACCGAGGCGGACGCTCTACCACTACACCACCGAGGCGGACGCTCTATCACTACACCACCGAGGCGGACGCTCTACCACTACACCACCGAGGCGGACGCTCTACCACTACACCACCGAGGCGGACGCTCTACCACTACACCACCGAGGCGGACGCTCTACCACTACACCACCGAGGCGGACGCTCTACCACTACACCACCGAGGCGGTACATTCAGAACAGCAACTAATTATCATTCTACATAATTGAGCCGTCCTGCGAGAAAACCAACATTATGGCCTCTGCGTAATGTATCGACCAAGCTCAGCTTGCGCAGTCCACGGATATAAATCCGGGTCGACACGTTCCGTCTCAGGGGGATAGAGATATAGAGTAATGATTCCTGAAACAGAAACTCCACAAGGGGTTGAAAAGTGTCTGTCCGGGTAAGCCTGCGCGGCATGCTTTGGCTGATCCTGGTCGATACTTTACGCACTGAGTCCACGGCTCATATCAAAAGTGAAAGTAACTCAAAACATTCTGACCTTAAATGTATACGTCAACGCTTCTGTACTGTTCGCTGTGCTCTTTTGCCTTCAATTGGACGCCGACATCAAAGGCAGACTGTTTAATCGGCAGTTGTAGCCTACGTTGATTGGGTAATATAGTATATAGTTATCATAAAAACTAAGGAGACACGTTTGATGTGGGAAAGAAATGGAAATTGAACACAATCTGTTTTGATAACTTATCCCATACTCTCACCAAACCTGTATAGCTTTACTATAGATAGATCTGTATTTGACAAGCACATAAGAGCATAGTCATATATACATATCTATAATACATATGCAATACAAAATCGTCAAGTATCAATTATTGTTTCCTATTGAAAAACAAACAAACAAAAAATGGAAAATTCAAATACAGTTCTTAAACATTTTAGCATAAAGTGAATAAACTAATTGCCATTCCATTAGTATAGTGAGAAAAAGATGTTCTTTCCATAAATGAATATTTCAAGGGATAACTCATTAAGTTGTAACTGCTCTTACGCACATGATATACGTGGAGTTGTTGGTCTTGACTGGCAATCGTTATGTATGGTTGGACTAGACATTGTTGAAAGCGGGCCTTGTACGTTTGTTGATACCGCCTACATGTTTCGCCATTCGTGCTGCAAGCATTACTTAATATAAGTTACATAGCGATGTCAATAGAATTTACCGATATATATATATATGTATAATTTTAACACCCACTCTTTATCTGCATGTCGCATTCAATTTCCACGTGAAAGAACGCTCAGTGAGATGATCACTATGGTTTCGTAAACAAACATTACAATTCTTGCAGCAAATTGACAGTTTGTTTATGTTGCGGTCGATATTAATCTCAATTAAACTTCGCTCGTTCGTATATCGATCTGATGACTGCCTCATACAGGTCGTCTCAGATTGACGCTTTGCGTCAGCCAATCTAATTGGCGCTTACCAAACCGTTTGGTATCAAACAGGTAATATAACCAATATGAATAAACGGTATTGAGAAGCGGTGATTGTCGAGTTCTCAGAGTGTATAGCACGGTCGCTTGTTGTATCGTGCAATTTGATTGGACATAAAAACCGAGCACGTGCTCACGAGTATTAACGTGTGTTTTAGGTCAATTCGAAACAACCATTTATTGGTTGTAGTCAAATCCAATTTAAGTACAGCGAAGTATTTTGGTCTTATTTTAATAAGATTGAGTAATGTACCTTTTACAGAAATCAGACCGAAATACTTTGATGTGCTTATATTAGCATTTGCTATTGCAGCACATTTTATGTCTGTTTTTTTGTGAGTTTGATTAGTTTAATACACCCATGACAGAATTAGACCGAAATACTTCGCTGTGCTTATATAAGAGTTTGCTACTGCAGCAAAGTTAAGGTCTAATTTTAATTAGATTGGGTGGTTTAATACACCTTGTACAGACATCAATCAGACTGTAACACTTTGATGTGCTTATGTAAGCGTTTTTATACCGCAGCAAAGTTAATCTCTTGTTTTAGTAAGATTGGTCCTGAACGTATCAGTGTATGGCAAGGATGTGAGTCATATCTAGCGGGTAGGAATATTAATTCATTTGCGTACAGTGAAGACTCAGACGAGCAAGTGCATCCACACAGTCTCAGCAGAGCCTTCAGTCTCGTGTCACTCGTTTTTCAGTCCTAGATGCACATTTTGACAACAAAACTTGAACTGTAGCACCATCAGTTTTACACATATTAACCTGTATATGATCTCGTTACGTAGAGATAAGTAAACCCCAAAATAGCCAAACTGGTAATTACCATGGCATACATGCTTCGTCATCAAATCTGAAATCTGTCCTAGGAAGCATTTTTTCGCAGAATTACTGACACACACACACACACACACACACATACACACACACATACTCGAGTTGGAAAGGTTGTGGACACTGCCTACCTAAACCTACTTTGTGGACACTTACAGAAATAATAAAGGTACAGACTCTTTGTTTACATTATTAGTAACTAGTAGGTCTTAAAAACATATACAGTCATAGAGTACCTGATAAAATGCAAAAATAGTAAAAGTAGTATAACCTATGTTGTGGACACCATATTTGCACTGTGGACACAATGTGTGTACATGCACTTTAGACAGTCACTATGGACACATATTAGAGTATATAGGATAAGTGTCACGGTGTTTGAGGATTTTTCACCTAGATGCATGACCATATAAAATTATTGAAAATAACAATTAAAGTTCTACATTCAGAAATGCGGTTGGGACGCGAGTATGTATGATATGATTTGATAACACATTTATCTTTTCATGCAATCAAATAATTATTTTTGCATTATAATCTCAAGACTCGGCACCGCATGTTAGAAATGATTGATGGTCTTTTCGCTACCTTGACTGTTCGCTACCTAGTCTAAAGTAGTTTGTAATTCAGACTGTTTCTCTGCTCATACATTTCGCTTCCTAAATAATGACAACTAAAGAGCTTCGTTTTATTTTAATACAAACTATGTAGACCTGGAGTTTAAATGTTCTGTATGTAATGAATATATTAATGTGAATAAGTAACCATTATTCGCCAAGACAAAGAATTGTCTTATAAAAACGCATATGAAAATGATTGTCACTGACCGTCTCGATGAAGTTATATTAACCGCCCTTTGTCGGCTATCAAAATATGGCAAGCTTGAAGTTTTGCTTAATTGAAATCACACTAAACTCAGCAAGACTAATGAAAGTGAAAATTAAAATTCTCTATTATACAAACTAACATGGTGCAAATTTAAACAATCAAACAATTAGAATAACCTTTTGTTAGTAAACAATTTATTTGTGTCCAGATCAGTATAAAAGTGTTCCCGTGCAAAAACAAACAAAATCCTCTGTATTTTTTCAAACTTTCAGACATTTCAAATAGTGTAGATATAAATCAGTTGTTATGTTGAAAGTATTGTGTCTGAACTAGGCATATTTGAAGAAAACATATTATTGACTCAAGCAGCTGAAAGTGTAGAAACTGATAAGACGCCGTATGAAGCGAAATAACTGGCAGCGTCTACACTGTTTTGTAATGTCTCATTGTTGGACACCGTGCAACGGCGCTCACGTATTTTAACTTTTCTGTTATTATTTTTACAAATAACCATTAGTAAACAAAAGTTGTTCTGTATTCATAAACACACTCATAATATTATTATGCATATACCATAATGAAAGTGATATAAATGGTTACTAGTTGATTCGTCACCTAGCGTTTCGCTACCTTACACTTTCGCCACCTAAGTCGTTTCGCCACAGTCGATTTGCTACTTAGTCAGGAGTCGTTTCGCTATCTAATATTGTCCGATACCTGTTCAAACTTAACAAAATATTTGCTTACTATTTTTTAACATAGTTGGAACATACGATTTTCATATTATAGTATATGATCAACCTCGTTGATTAAAACAGTGATTTGATACAGTGTTATAAAATATACATTACCCCAAGTACACTATGTACCACTGCATAAAAAAGGAGGGGGGGGGGGCGGATAATAAGTGTTGCCTGTGAATTTCACAAGCCGTGATATCGTAATTAATGGTGCTAAAAAGCGTCTGTGCGTAAATACATGTTTGTTCTCGCGTTAGTTGTATAACGTTTCCGTATTTAAGATTCATAGAATATGTATACCGGCAAACACAACGAACAATGTATCAATCCGAAGTTACCTTAAAGTGTTATATTGCTGTAAAGTATAAACGTGACTGTAACGTCGCCCATTGTTATATTTGTACTTTATTTCCCAGAGTTAATCGATAACTGTCCATTATTTAGAAGTAAATATCCTATAAGTCAATGATGGCAACAAGCATTTGGACGTCAACGTGTGTAATTTTTAATAATGGACAAATATCGATACTGCATGTTTAAAACAATATAAGGACGAGACAACGAGAAATTGAAGTCTAAGCAGCCCTATTACTATTGTGAAAATCGTCGCCTGCTCAAACTTTCGTCAACGTCAGTTTGCATATTTATTCGATTTGCTTAAAAATACAAGGTGAAATCATTAGCCGTTTGCAAAATAGCTTGGAACAAGATCTGATTCCGAAACACTCGGCGTGATCTGGATTCAAACTTATAGTGTAAATATTAACTAAACGTCACATCAGCGACTCGACGTTTCGTCATGATCTACGCTGTTTGCATAGACAGAGGACTATAGTACTTCTGAATCTAATTGGTGACAAATATTATAGAAAATTTGTGAGATAGAGTGGTTGATATGTATAGCCTACTATCCAACGGCTTGGTTTCGATCAAACGCCAATCGATCAACCCTACTGCCAACCAAACGTCTTGTTTACACCAATAGCATTCCTTCATGTTTTGATAAAATTACCTTTATTATCCTAATTGCGACCAAATTATTAATTTCAAATTTCTTTGATCGAAAATCAACTCGACTATTCCAGCACCCGAGAATTATAGCAGCATGATAAGGGTTATAAGAGTGTGCGGGTTGCATGTTTCTTAACCCATATTCCACCGATTACATGGTTCTGATACAACGTACGCAGACAGCTGTCACGTATTTCAGGCGACGAGTAACTCGGATCTTGATCCAATTCAAAGTTGATTGTCTCTAAATTACAATATATTCTCGACAAAATAAGGGAACCCGACATATTATTAGAAATGAAACAGAATATATTTGATCCGACGATACGTACTGTTTGAGATATGTAAAATCACCATGCTATTTGGACTTGCAGCATATTTTATTTATAACTAACCACCGAGAAAAAGATAGTACAGATCTAACAAGCTCTGAGAAGATCTCACGCTTATTCATAACATGTGTCCACAACGACGGTGGGGTTATTAGCGCAGTGGTATAACTGTTTCCTGTGAAATACACATGCCGTGATCACTTTTACACCCTTTTATTGAAGTTGAACATTAAAACGAACACATGATGTTTATCTACACGCTATGTACATTTAAGGGACTTCATTTCATATTAAATGTTATCTACATTGTTCCGGTTTTGTAACAACGTGCCTTAGAACAAGGATCTTGTGATTCACGCAAAACGAATTCATCTAAATGAATAAAAATACGTTGTATCCATCTAAGGGGGAAACGGATAATTAATGCGATATTACTCTCACGATATTCATCGACTTCTGAACGATTTCACGCTGGATCAAAAATGTGTCCACAACGACGGTGGTGTTATAACTGTTGCCTGTGACTTACACATGCCGTGATATCGATATTTATGGTGCTTGAAAAACTGTTTGTGCGGAAACATATGTTTGTTCTCGGGCTAGATGTGTAACGTTTCCGTATTCGAAATTCATAGCAATTGTTTACCTGCAAACATAACGAACTATGTATCAATCCAAAGTTACCTTAATGTGTTATATTGCTTTAAAGTTTAAACGTGACTGTAACGTCGCCAATTGTTATATTTGTACTTTATTTCCCAGAGTTAATCGATAACTTTCCATTATTTAGAAGTAAATGTCCTATAAGTCAATGATGGCAACAAGCATTTGGACGTCAACGTGTGTAATTGAAAATAATGGACAAATATCGATACCACACTGCATGATTAAAACAATATAAGGACATGACAACGAGAAATTGAAGTCTAAGCCCTATTTCTATTGTGAAAATGGTCGCCTGCTCAAACTTTCGTCAACTTCAGTTTGCATATTTATTCGATTTGCTTAAAAATACAAGGTGAAATCATTAGCCGTTTGCAAAATAGCTTGGAACAAGATCTGATTCCGAAACACTCGGCGTGATCTGGATTCAAACTTATAGTGCAAAATATTAACTAAACGTCACATCAGCGACTCTACGTTTCGTCATGATCTACGCTGTTTGCATAGACAGAGGACTATAGTACTTCTGAATTTAATTGGTGACAAATATTATAGAAAATTTGTGAGATAGAGTTGTTGATATGTATAGCCTACTATCCAACGGCTTGGTTTGGATCAAACGCCAATCGATCAACCCTACTGCCAACCAAACGTCTTGTTTACACAAATAGCATTCCTTCATGTTTTGATAAAATTACCTTTATTATGCTAATTGCGACCAAATTATTAATTTCAAATTTCTTTGATCGAAAATCAACTCGACTATTCCAGCACCCGAGAATTATAGCAGCATAATAAGGGTTATAAGAGTGTGCGGGTTGCATGTTTCTTAACCCATACTCCACAGATTACATGGTTCTGATACAACGTACGCAGACAGCTGTCACGTATTTCAGGCGACGAGTAACTCGGATCTTGATCCAATTCAAAGTTGATTGTCTCTAAATTACAATATATTCTCGACAAAATTAGGGGACCCGACATATTATTAGAAATGAAACAGAATATATTTGATCCGACGATACGTACTGTTTGAGATATGTAAAATCCCCATCCTATTTGGATTTGCAGCATATTTTATTTATAACGAACCACTGAGTAAAAGATAGTGCAGATCTAACATGCTCAAGCTCTAAGAATATCTCACGCTTATTCATAAAATGTGTCCACAACGACGGTGGGGTGGTTAGCGCAGTGGTATAACTGTTTCCTGTGAAATACACATGCCGTGATCACTTTTACACCCTTTTATTGAAGTTGAACATTAAAACGAACACATGATGTTTATCTACACGCTATGTACATTTAAAGGACTCCATTTCATATTAAATGTTATCTACATTGTTCCGGTTTTGTAAGAACGTGCCTTAGAACAAGGATCTTGTGATTCACGCAAAACAAATTGATCTAAATTAATAACAATACGTTGTATCCATCTTAGGGGGAAACGAATAATTAATGCGATATTACTCTCACGATATTCATCGACTTCTGAACGATTTCACGCTGGATCAAAAATGTGTCCACAACGATGGTGGAGTTTTAACTGTTGCCTGTGACTTACACATGCCGTGATATCGATATTTATGGTGCTTGAAAAATAGTTTGAGCGTAAACATATGTTTGTTCTCGGGCTAGATGTGTAACGTTTCCGTATTCGAAATTCATAGCAATTGTTTACCTGCAAACATAACGAACTATGTATCAATCCAAAGTTACCTTAATGTGTTATATTGCTGTAAAGTTTAAACGTGACTGTAACGTCGCCAATTGTTATATTTGTACTTTATTTCCCAGAGTTAATCGATAATTTTCCATTATTTAGAAGTAAATGTCCTATAAGTCAATGATGGCAACAAGCATTTGGACGTCAACGTGTGTAATTGAAAATAATGGACAAATATCGATACCACACTGCATGATTAAAACAATATAAGGACATGACAACGAGAAATTGAAGTCTAAGCCCTATTTCTATTGTGAAAATGGTCGCCTGCTCAAACTTTCGTCAACTTCAGTTTGCATATTTATTCGATTTGCTTAAAAATACAAGGTGAAATCATTAGCCGTTTGCAAAATAGCTTGGAACAAGATCTGATTCCGAAACACTCGGCGTGATCTGGATTCAAACTTATAGTGCAAAATATTAACTAAACGTCACATCAGCGACTCTACGTTTCGTCATGATCTACGCTGTTTGCATAGACAGAGGACTATAGTACTTCTGAATCTAATTGGTGACAAATATTATAGAACATTTGTGAGATAGAGTTGTTGATATGTATAGCCTACTATCCAACGGCTTGGTTTCGATCAAACGCCAATCGATCAACCCAACTGCCAACCAAACGTCTTGTTTACACAAATAGCATTCCTTCATGTTTTGATAAAATTACCTTTATTATGCTAATTGCGACCAAATTATTAATTTCAAATTTCTTGGATCGGAAATCAACTCGAATATTCCAGCACCTGAGAATTATAGCAGCATAATAAGGGTTATAAGAGTGTGCGGGTTGCATGTTTCTTAACCCATACTCCACAGATTACATGGTTCTGATACAACGTACGCAGACAGCTGTCACGTATTTCAGGCGACGAGTAACTCGGATCTTGATCCAATTCAAAGTTGATTGTCTCTAAATTACAATATATTCTCGACAAAATTAGGGGACCCGACATATTATTAGAAATGAAACAGAATATATTTGATCCGACGATACGTACTGTTTGAGATATGTAAAATCCCCATCCTATTTGGATTTGCAGCATATTTTATTTATAACGAACCACTGAGTAAAAGATAGTGCAGATCTAACATGCTCAAGCTCTAAGAATATCTCACGCTTATTCATAAAATGTGTCCACAACGACGGTGGGGTGGTTAGCGCAGTGGTATAACTGTTTCCTGTGAAATACACATGCCGTGATCACTTTTACACCCTTTTATTGAAGTTGAACATTAAAACGAACACATGATGTTTATCTACACGCTATGTACATTTAAAGGAATCCATTTCATATTAAATGTTATCTACATTGTTCCGGTTTTGTAAGAACGTGCCTTAGAACAAGGATCTTGTGATTCACGCAAAACAAATTGATCTAAATTAATAAAAATACGTTGTATCCATCTTAGGGGGAAACGAATAATTAATGCGATATTACTCTCACGATATTCATCGACTTCTGAACGATTTCACGCTGGATCAAAAATGTGTCCACAACGATGTTGGAGTTTTAACTGTTGCCTGTGACTTACACATGCCGTGATATCGATATTTATGGTGCTTGAAAAATAGTTTGAGCGTAAACATATGTTTGTTATCGCGCTAGATGTGTAACGTTTCCGTATTCGAAATTCATAGCATTTGTTTACCTGCAAACATAACGAACAATGTATCAATCCGAAGTTCCCTTAATGTGTTATATTGCTGTAAAGTTTAAACGTGACTGTAACGTCGCCCATTGTTATATTTGTACTTTATTTCCCAGAGTTAATCAATAACTGTCCATTATTTAGAAGTAAATGTCCTATAAGTCAATGATGGCAACAAGCATTTGGACGTCAACGTGTGTAATTCAAAATAATAGACAAATATCGATACCACACTGCATGTTTAAAACAATATAAGGACGTGACAACGAGAAATTGAAGTCTAAGCCCTATTTCTATTGTGAAAATCGTCGCCTGCTCAAACTTTCGTCAACTTCAGTTTGCATATTTATTCGATTTGCTTAAAAATACAAGGTGAAATCATTAGCCGTTTGCAAAATAGCTTGGAACAATATCTGATTCCGAAACGCTCGGCGTTATCTGGATTCAAACTTATAGTGTAACATATTAACTAGACGTCACATCAGCGACTCTACGTTTCGTCATGATCTACGCTGTTTGCATAGACAGAGGACTATAGTACTTTTGAATCTAATTGATGACAAATATTATAAAAAATTACTACACGGCATGCACTGATTACTCCCATTGCTCACGGTGTGGAAATAGTGATATTAAAACAAGTTTGACTGAGCATATTCTAATTAACTGTTTTTGTGTAAGATCCCTCTCGGATTCCTTTCAACAAATAACTTATGTCAAATTTGGTAGTAGTATTTTCAATATGCTAGATTCTTTGAATGGTAAGGAGTATGTTGAAGCTCTATTCGGTTTGAATCCGAACTTGAACAGCGTACTGCTTAACAATTATGATATGTTTTACAAACATGTGGTACTATTTCTACATAACGTATGGAATAGATACAAGTACTTTTTACCGGGTTAAATAAAAACTGTCAGTATTATTTTATGTCATGTTTGTTTTGTTTGTTTTTGTGCTGTTGTAATATTGCATGAATTAATTGTTGAGATGTGTTGATGTGGGTATATTTCTGCACGTGTTTTTGCACCCCCTTCCCTATGAATGCTTTTCTCTTCGTTTCGGTCAAGCGTTTCTTTGGTGGGAAGCTATGATCAACAAATGCATTTAGTTAAGATCAGCTACTGTGCATCTCATATACTGTCATTAGTATTTGTTTTGTTGTATTTTCTTTCCCTCTGTTTCTCTCTCTCTCTCTCTCTCTCTCTCTCTCTCTCTCTCTCTCTCTCTCTCTATCTCCCTCTCTCTCCTCTCTCTCTCTCTCTCTCTCTCTCTCTCTCTCTCTCTCTATCTCTCTCTCTCTCTCTCTCTCTCTCTCTCTCTCTCTATCTCTCTCTCTCTCTCTCTCTCTCTCTCTCACTCTCTCTCTCTCTCATTCATAATGTTGTATATTTCAATCGACATTGTTAATAATTGTCTTTGTTATTTTGAAATGATCTTCCATTTGGGAGGAAATAAAGAATAATAATAAATAAATAAAACTATCCAACGGCTTGGGTTTGGATCATACGCCGAGCGATCAACGCTACTGCCAACCAAACGTCTTGTTTACACAAATAGCATTCCTTCATGTTTTGATAAAATTACCTTTATTATGCTAATTGCGACCAAATTATTAATTTCAAATTTCTTCGATCGGAAATCAACTCGAATATTCCAGCCCCCGAGAATGATAGCAGCATTATAAGGGTTATAAGAGTTTGCGGGTTGCATGTTTCTTAACCCATATTCCACCGATTACATGGTTCTGATACAACGTACGCAGACAGCTGTCACGTATTTCAGGCGACGAGTAACTCGGATCTTGATCCAATTCAAAGTTGATTGTCTCTAAATTACAATATATTCTCGACAAAATTAGGGGACCCGACATATTATTAGAAATGAAACAGAATATATTTGATCCGACGATACGTACTGTTTGAGATATGTAAAATCCCCATCCTATTTGGATTTGCAGCATATTTTATTTATAACGAACCACTGAGTAAAAGATAGTGCAGATCTAACAAGCTCAAGCTCTAAGAATATCTCACGCTTATTCATAAAATGTGTCCACAACGACGGTGGGGTGGTTAGCGCAGTGGTATAACTGTTTCCTGTGAAATACACATGCCGTGATCACTTTTACACCCTTTTATTGAAGTTGAACATTAAAACGAACACATGATGTTTATCTACACGCTATGTACATTTAAGGGACTTCATTTCATATTAAATGTTATCTACATTGTTCCGGTTTTGTAACAACGTGCCTTAGAACAAGGATCTTGTGATTCACGCAAAACGAAGTCATCTAAATGAATAAAAATACGTTGTATCCATCTAAGGGGGAAACGGATAATTAATGCGATATTACTCTCACGATATTCATCGACTTCTGAACGATTTCACGCTGGATCAAAAATGTGTCCACAACGACGGTGGTGTTATAACTGTTGCCTGTGACTTACACATGCCGTGATATCGATATTGATGGTGCTTGAAAAACTGTTTGTGCGGAAACATATGTTTGTTCTCGGGCTAGATGTATAACGTTTCCGTATTCGAAATTCATAGCAATTGTTTACCTGCAAACATAACGAACTATGTATCAATCCAAAGTTACCTTAATGTGTTATATTGCTGTAAAGTTTAAACGTGACTGTAACGTCGCCCATTGTTATATTTGTACTTTATTTCCCAGAGTTAATCGATAACTTTCCATTATTTAGAAGTAAATGTCCTATAAGTCAATGATGGCAACAAGCATTTGGACAACAACGTGTGTAATTGAAAATAATGGACAAATATCGATACCACATTGCATGTTTAAAACAATATAAGGCCGTGACAACGAGAAATTGAAGTCTTAGCCCTATTTCTATTGCGAAAATGGTCGTCTGCTCAAACTTTCGTCAACTTCAGTTTGCATATTTATTCGATTTGCTTAATAATACAAGGTGAAATCATTAGCCGTTTGCAAAATAGCTTGGAACAAGATCTGATTCCGAAACACTCGGCGTGATCTGGATTCAAACTTATAGTGCAAAATATTAACTAAACGTCACATCAGCGACTCTACGTTTCGTCATGATCTACGCTGTTTGCATAGACAGAGGACTATAGTACTTCTGAATCTAATTGGTGACAAATATTATAGAACATTTGTGAGATAGAATTGTTGATATGTATAGCCTACTATCCAACGGCTTGGTTTCGATCATACGCCAATCGATCAACCCAACTGCCAACCAAAGCATTCCTTCATGTTTTGATAAAATTACCTTTATTATGCTAATTGCGACCAAATTATTGATTTCAAATTTCTTGGATCGGAAATCAACTCGACTATTCCAGCACCCGAGAATTATAGCAGCATAATAAGGGTTATAAGAATGTGCGGGTTGCATGTTTCTTAACCCATACTCCACAGATTACATGGTTCTGATACAACGTACGCAGACGGCTGTCACGTATTTCAGGCGACGAGTAACTCGGATCTTGATCCAATTCAAAGTTGATTGTCTCTAAATTACAATATATTCTCGACAAAATTAGGGGACCCGACATATTATTAGAAATGAAACAGAATATATTTGATCCGACGATACGTACTGTTTGAGATATGTAAAATCACCATCCTTTTTGGATTTGCAGCATATTTTATTTATAACGAACCACTGAGTAAAAGATAGTGCAGATCTAACAAGCTCAAGCTCTAAGAATATCTCACGCTTATTCATAAAATGTGTCCACAACGACGGTGGGGTTGTTAGCGCAGTGGTATAACTGTTTCCTGTGAAATACACATGCCGTGATCACTTTTACACCCTTTTATTGAAGTTGAACATTAAAACGAACACATGATGTTTATCTACACGCTATGTACATTTAAGGGACTTCATTTCATATTAAATGTTATCTACATTGTTCCGGTTTTGTAAGAACGTGCCTTAGAACAAGGATCTTGTGATTCACGCAAAACGAATTCATCTAAATGAATAAAAATACGTTGTATCCATCTAAGGGGGAAACGGATAATTAATGCGATATTACTCTCACGATATTCATCGACTTCTGAACGATTTCACGCTGGATCAAAAATGTGTCCACAACGACGGTGGTGTTATAACTATTGCCTGTGACTTACACATGCCGTGATATCGATATTTATGGTGCTTGAAAAACTGTTTGTGCGGAAACATATGTTTGTTCTCGGGCTAGATGTGTAACGTTTCCGTATTCGAAATTCATAGCAATTGTTTACCTGCAAACATAACGAACTATGTATCAATCCAAAGTTACCTTAATGTGTTATATTGCTGTAAAGTTTAAACGTGACTGTAACGTCGCCCATTGTTATATTTGTACTTTATTTCCCAGAGTTAATCGATAACTTTCCATTATTTAGAAGTAAATGTTCTATAAGTCAATGATGGCAACAAGCATTTGGACGTCAACGTGTGTAATTGAAAATAATGGACAAATATCGATAACACACTGCATGTTTAAAACAATATAAGGCCGTGACAACGAGAAATTGAAGTCTTAGCCCTATTTCTATAGTGAAAATGGTCGCCTGCTCAAACTTTCGTCAACTTCAGTTTGCATATTTATTCGATTTGCTTAAAAATACAAGGTGAAATCATTAGCCGTTTGCAAAATAGCTTGGAACAAGATCTGATTCCGAAACACTCGGCGTGATCTGGATTCAAACTTATAGTGCAAAATATTAACTAAACGTCACATCAGCGACTCTACGTTTCGTCATGATCTACGCTGTTTGCATAGACAGAGGACTATAGTACTTCTGAATTTAATTGGTGACAAATATTATAGAAAATTTGTGAGATAGAGTTGTTGATATGTATAGCCTACTATCCAACGGCTTGGTTTCGATCATACGCCAATCGATCAACCAAACTGCCAACCAAACGTCTTGTTTACACAACTAGCATTCCTTCATGTTTTGATAAAATTACCTTTATTATGCTAATTGCGACCAAATTATTAATTTCAAATTTCTTGGATCGGAAATCAACTCGACAATTCCAGCACCCGAGAATTATAGCAGCATAATAAGGTTTATAAGAGTGTGCGGGTTGCATGTTTCTTAACCCATACTCTACAGATTACATGGTTCTGATACAACGTACGCAGACAGCTGTCACGTATTTCAGGCGACGAGTAACTCGGATCTTGATCAAATTCAAAGTTGATTGTCTCTAAATTACAATATATTCTCGACAAAATTAGGGGACCCGACATATTATTAGAAATGAAACAGAATATATTTGATCCGACGATACGTACTGTTTGAGATATGTAAAATCACCATCCTATTTGGATTTTCAGCATATTTTATTTATAACGAACCACTGAGAAAAAGATAGTACAGATCTAACAAGCTCTAAGAATATCTCACGCTTATTCATAAAATGTGTCCACAACGACGGTGGGGTTGTTAGCGCAGTGGTATAATTGTTTTCTGTGAAATAAACATGCCGTGATCACTTTTACAACTTTTATTGAAGTTGAACATTAAAACGAACACATGATGTTTATCTACACGCTATGTACATTTAAAGGAGTCCATTTCATTGATCTTGTGATTAACGCAAAACAAAACAAATTCATTTAAATTAATAAAATTTACTTTGTATCCATCTTAGGGGAAAACGAAAAATTAATGCGATATTACTCTCACGATATTCATCGACTTCTGAACGGTTTCACGCTGGATCAAAAATGTGTCCACAACGACGGTGGTGTTATAACTGTTGCCTGTGACTTACACATGCCGTGATATCGATATTTATGGTGCTTAATAAAAGTGTTTGTGCGGAAACATATGTTTGTTCTCGCGCTAGATGTGTAACGTTTCCGTATTCGAAATCCATAGCAACTGTTTACCTGCAAACATAACGAACAATGTATCAATCCAAAGTTACCTTAATGTGTTATATTGCTGTAAAGTTTAAACGTGACTGTAACGTCGCCCATTGTTATATTTATACTTTATTTCCCAGAGTTAATCGATGACTTTCCATTATTTAGAAGTAAATGTCCTATAAGTCAATGATGGCAACAAGCATTTGGACGTCAACGTGTGTAATTCAAAATAATGGACAAATATCGATACCACACTGCATGTTTAAACAATATAAGGCCGTGACAACGAGAAATTGAAGTCTAAGACTTATTTCTATTGTGAAAACGGTCGCCTGCTCAAACTTTCGTCAACTTCAGTTTGCATATTTTTTCTCGATTTGCTTAGAAATACAAGGTGAAATCATTAGCCGTTTGCAAAATAGCTTTGAACAAGATCTGATTCCGAAACACTCGGCGTGATCTGGATTCAAACTTATAGTGTAAAATATTAACTAAACGTCACATCAGCGACTCTACGTTTCGTCATGATCTACGCTGTTTGCATAGACAGAGGACTATAGTACTTTTGAATCTAATTGATGAAAAATATTATAAAAAATTACTATAAAATGTGTGAGATAGAGTGGTTGATATGTATAGCCTACACTCAAACAGCTTGGGCATGGATCATACGCCGAGCGATTAACCCTACTTCTAAGCAAACGTCTTGTTTACACAACTAGCATTTCTTCATGTTTTGATAAATTTACATTCATTATGCTAATCGGGACCAAATTATTAATTTCAAATTTCTTCGATCGGAAGCGCCAATGAACTAGACTATTCCAGCACCCGAGAATGATAGCAGCATGATAAGGGGTATAAGAGTGTGCGGGTTGCATGTTTCTTAACCAATATTCCACCGATTACATGGTTCTGATACAACGTACGCAGACAGCTGTCACGTATTTCAGGCGACGAGTAACTCGGATCTTGATCCAATTCAAAGTTGATTGTCTCTAAATTACAATATATTCTCTATAAAATGAGGGAACCCGACGTATTATTAGAATTGAAACAGAACAGATTTGATGCGACGATACGTACTGTTTGAGATATGTAAAATCACCATCCTATTTGGACTTGCAGCATATTTTAAAAGATCTCACGTTTATTCATAAAATGTGTCCACAACGACGGTGGGGTTGTTAGCGCAGTGCTATAACTGTTTCCTGTGAAATACACATGCCGTGATCACTTTTACACCCTTTTATTGAAGTTGAACATTAAAAACGAACACATGATGTTTATCTACGCGCTTTGTACATTTAAAGGAGTCCATTTCATTGATCTTGTGATTTACTCAAAACAAATTCATCTAAATTAATAAAATTTACGTTGTATCCATCTTAGGGGGAAATGAATAATTAATGCGATATTACTCTCACGATATTCATCGACTTCTGAACGATTTCACGCTGGATCAAAAATGTGTCCACAACGACGGTGGTGTTATAACTGTTGCCTGTGACTTACACATGTCGTGATATCGATATTTATGGTGCTTGAAAAATAGTTTATGCGTAAACATATGTTTGTTATCGCGCTAGATGTGTAACGTTTCCGTATTCGAAATTCATAGCAATTGTTTTCCTGCAAATGTAACGACAATGTATCAATCCGAAATTAACTTAACGTGTTATATTGCTGTTAAAGTTTAAACGTGACTGTAACGTCGCCCATTGTTATATTTGTACTTTATTTCCTAGAGTTAATCGATAACTGTCCATTATTTAGAAGTAAATGTCCTATAAGTCAATGATGGCAACAAGCATTTGGACGTCAACGTGTGTAATTCAAAATAATGGACAAATATCGATACCACACTGCATGTTTAAAACAATATTTGGACGTGACAACGATAAATTGAAGTCTAAGCCCTATTTCTATTGTGAAAATCGTCGCCTGCTCAAACTTTCGTCAACTTCAGTTTGCATATTTATTCGATTTGCTTAAAAATACAAGGTGAAATAATTAGCCGTTTGCAAAATAGCTTGGAACAATATCTGATTTCGAAACGCTCGGCGTGATCTGGATTCAAACTTATAGTGTAAAATATTAACTAGACGTCACATCAGCGACTCTATGTTTCGTCATGATCTACGCTGTTTGCATAGACAGAGGACTATAGTACTTCTGAATCTAATTGGTGACAAATATTATAGAAAATTTGTGAGATAGAGTGGTTGATATGTATAGCCTACTATCCAACGGCTTGGTTTCGATCAAACGCCAATCGATCAACCCTACTGCCAACCAAACGTCTTGTTTACACAACTAGCATTCCTTCATGTTTTGATAAATATACCTTTATTATGCTAATCGGGACCAAATTATTAATTTCAAATTTCTTCGATCGGAAGCGCCAATCAACTCGACTATTCCAGCACCCGAGAATGATAGCAGCCTTATAAGGGTTATAAGAGTTTGCGGGTTGCATGTTTCTTAACCCATATTCCACCGATTACATGGTTCTGATACAACGTACGCAGACAGCTGTCACGTATTTCAGGCGACGAGTAACTCGGATCTTGAACCAATTCAAAGTTGATTGTCTCTAAATTACAATATATTCTCTATAAAATGAGGGAACCCGACGTATTATCATAATTGAAACAGAATATATTTGATCCGACGATACGTACTGTTTGAGATATGTAAAATAACCATCCTATTTGGACTTGCAGCATATTTTATTTATAACGAACCACTGAGAAAAAGATAGTGCAGATCTAACAAGCTCTCAGAATATCTCACGCTTATTCATAAAATGTGTCCACAACGACGGTGGGGTTGTTAGCGCAGTGGTATAACTGTTTCCTGTGAAATACACATGCCTTGATCACTTTTACACCCTTTTATTGAAGTTGAACATTAAAACGAACACATGATGTTTATCTACACGCTATGTACATTTAAAGGACTCCATTTCATATTAAATGTTATCTACATTGTTCAGGTTTTGTAAGAACGTGCCTTAGAACAAGGATCTTGTGATTCACGCAAAACAAATTGATCTAAATTAATAAAAATACGTTGTATCCATCTTAGGGGGAAACGAATAATTAATGCGATATTACTCTCACGATATTCATCGACTTCTGAACGATTTCACGCTGGATCAAAAATGTGTCCACAACGATGGTGGAATTTTAACTGTTGCCTGTGACTTACACATGCCGTGATATCGATATTTATGGTGCTTGAAAAATAGTTTGAGCGTAAACATATGTTTGTTATCGCGCTAGATGTGTAACGTTTCCGTATTCGAAATTCATAGCATTTGTTTACCTGCAAACATAACGAACAATGTATCAATCCGAAGTTCCCTTAATGTGTTATATTGCTGTAAAGTTTAAACGTGACTGTAACGTCGCCCATTGTTATATTTGTACTTTATTTCCCAGAGTTAATCAATAACTGTCCATTATTTAGAAGTAAATGTCCTATAAGTCAATGATGGCAACAAGCATTTGAACGTCAACGTGTGTAATTCAAAATAATGGACAAATATCGATACCACACTGCATGTTTAAAACAATATAAGGACGTGACAACGAGAAATTGAAGTCTAAGCCCTATTTCTATTGTGAAAATCGTCGCCTGCTCAAACTTTCGTCAACTTCAGTTTGCATATTTATTCGATTTGTTTAAAAATACAAGGTGAAATCATTAGCCGTTTGCAAAATAGCTTGGAACAATATCTGATTACGAAACGCTCGGCGTTTCTGGATTCAAACTTATAGTGTAAAATATTAACTAGACGTCACATCAGCGACTCTACGTTTCGTCATGATCTACGCTGTTTGCATAGACAGAGGACTATAGTACTTTTGAATCTAATTGATGACAAATATTATAAAATATTACTACACGGCATGCACTGATTACTCCCATTGCTCACGGTGTGGAAATAGTGATATTAAAACAAGTTTGACTGAGCATATTCTGATTAACTGTTTTTGTGTAAGATCCCTCTCGGATTCCTTTCAACAAATAACTTATGTCAAATTTGGTAGTAGTATTTTCAATATGCTAGATTCTTTGAATGGTAAGGAGTATGTTGAAGCTCTATTCGGTTTGAATCCGAACTTGAACAGCGTACTGCTTAACAATTATGATATGTTTTACAAACATGTGGTACTATTTCTACATAACGTATGGAATAGATACAAGTACTTTTTACCGGGTTGAATAAAAACTGTCAGTATTATTTTATGTCATGTTTGTTTTGTTTGTTTTTGTGCTGTTGTAATATTGCATGAATTAATTGTTGAGATGTGTTGATGTGGGTATATTTCTGCACGTGTTTTTGCACCCCCTTCCCTATGAATGCTTTTCTCTTCGTTTCGGTCAAGCGTTTCTTTGGTGGGAAGCTATGATCAACAAATGCATTTAGTT
>JASEVX010000008.1:36207747-36225273 GCA_031761405.1 Serripes groenlandicus | reverse complement strand
GTCCACAACGACGGTGGAGTTATAACTGTTGCCTGTGATTACACATGCCGTGATATCGATATTTATGGTGCTTGAAAAATAGTTTGTGCGTAAACATATGTTTGTTATCGCGCTAGATGTGTAACGTTTCCGTATTCGAAATGCCATAGCAATTGTTTACCGCTGCAAACATAACGAACAATAGTGTCCATTATTATCACACTATATGGGCGTATAGAGGGGCTATTTATAGTAACACGTGCGGGATTCCCCAAATTACCATTACGATCATTTTTATCAAAGCGTTTAGACAATATAGATAGACTTTTTGTGTATTTTAACGAGGTATTGTGTGATTTTCCGCATTTTTTGCTGTAATAGAAATTCGGACGCCTGTGGTATAAACAAAAACCTTACGGTGAATGTTTTATTTAATTTGTGTGTACTCCTACATGGTGATGAGTGGTGACGTCATGGTAAATATACGCAATAAAATGACGTAATAAAATATTTCAACTGTACCATTCCTCCTTAGTGTACATAAAATTGTTAAATAGTTTTAGAATTTAATCGACTATCTAGGCTGATACATTATCAGGTCAACACGTAATCTGTACATATGATAAATTCATTCGTTCGTTAAGTTTAGTGTATCGATTGACCTATGATATCAAAAACAAACCGTTTGCTATATCTATTTACAGAATAATTCAGTAATGAGTGTTTGATTAAAAGTATGTAACATACCGGGTGTTATGTGAATATGTCAAAGAGTCTTAATCAGGCTATGGACTTATCTACTGAACAAAAAGGGGTAGACGCAGACACGCTGGACATTCTTTAATCGACGTTTGCATCTGGGTCTACACGGTTTTTACATCCACCAACACAGTGTATTTTGTCTGCATCAACTGCAGTGGAGACCCTAATTAGAATAGTCTGAATCTGTATTAGTTTTTAATACTAAAATACCCTTGACCCATAATAAGCACATAACGTAATAAAGGTTAGACCAGTACATAGCAATGAGGGGATCATTCCCATTATTTTTGAGTAGGTCATAGAATGGATATTTGCTATAGGCTATAATAACATAATTACATGTATAAGAGGACTTTCCCCGCCTGGCATTCTATATTTACCAATGTTTCAATGTTGTGGTCCACTAATCTAAATCCGGATGTACATAATTTTATAAATGCTGAAAAGATAGATTTCTTAGCAACTATAATTTTATATAAAATATCTTACTGTTATTCGCACAAATGACCGTTAAATAGCCGATAAGCCCCGATAAAGCCCGCCCTAACTGTTTTATTGCTACTTTATTGCGATTTATTGCTATTCTGGCAGACTAATTGCCATGACTTAGACCCCATGAGAGGCGAGATGATATCATGTTACAGAGAGTGGCATCTGTCGGGAGATTACTTGTGCCACACACCAAATTCTGCAAATTTTTGAGGAATTATCTATGTGTGTGTAAAAGTGGTTCACCAACTGCGGTTTGCTCTTCCCGTTGAAAATTAAAAAAACATATTAAATGTAATCATATTTAACGTTAACTTTGTGGACACCACGTTTTGGTGTCCACAATTCAAAATGTGTCCACAGAAGTAGGTTATTTTACAACTGACTGTGTCCACAGCGTATTAAGTCTGAGAACACACACACACACACACACACACACACACACACACACTACACACATTACATTTGATGAAAATGAAGGTAAGCCATGTCATTATATATATACCATGGGATACATGCTTCCTCATCAAATTTGAAATATGTTCTAGGGAAACATTAAATTTGATGAGATATGAAGGTATGCCATTATTTATATACCGTAGCATACATGCTGTCGTCACCGAATTTGAGAATTGTTCTGGGGAAAAAGTAATATGTCGGAATAAATGAAACATATACTTATCTTAAGGTAAGCCATTATTATATATATCATGGGATACATGCTTTGTAATCTAATTTGAGATCTGTTCTAGGAAACATATTATGGCGGACCAAATAACACACAAATTAATTTTGAAAAAAGTGAAGGTATGTCATTATTATGTATACCATGGCAGAAAGGTCAAAATCCGGTACGTGTTTTCAGTCAATGGGCTCGTTTCGATACCTCGGTCTGAATATGAACTATAATTGGTCAATTAAATACAATTGAATTTAACCTTTGGCGAAAAAAATAACACGCAAATGGAACATTAAGCAAACGCTATTGTCTAAATCAAGGATTTCATGTCAAACGATTGTAAGTATTTATTGTTACTTGATGTAGTTACAACCGTTTTGCGTGAATCCATTAATTTATGCACGAGCATGTCACGAGCAATGATAACGATACAGTAGGTGGTAATTCAGAAGTTCAAGCCCCTTTCCCACATACAACAAATCTGCAGCAGATTAATTTCAAACCACCAAGGCAACTCTATGGGAAAATCTCTATTATTTTTTGTTTAACTACTTAAAAGACTTGAAACCATTGTGGCAAAAGTATAAACTGCCTCGTCTGATATAGAGGCGTTGAAAAACGTCTGTATGTCGGCAAGGGTTAAGTACAGCTCGACTTCATTATACCCTTTAATCCGTGCCTAGGTGCCGATATAGGTATAATGATGCTACATCACGCCTTTGATGTAAGATCTACGCGTGTAACCCTTCCCCTCATATGAACGCTTTCTGACGCCTCTGCAGCGTTTTGAAAATATGGCTACAAAAGAAGAAATTGCTCAAAACGAGCAATTTATACTTTTGTCACCATGTTTTCGATTCTATTCAATAATCGTGCTTTCATTTAACTTGAAGGGATTTTCCATTTTTTTACCACGTCGAGCGATTTAGGGTATTTCTAACTCTCCGATTTGGCATTATTTGGAATACCATTTGCGTAAAACTAGTGGGGCCACACTTCTAGCATTGCGTCATAGTTTGCTTCCCGGAATATGTTACAAGTAGACCGACAGTGAAGGATCTGATGGGACTGCGAGGTTGCACTGGCTCGGCCTAGTATTTACTATTCCAACAGATAACGGTACCCCAAATCGTTATGCCACACACAATGGGGTTACTTATACATGTATATGAGTTCAGGAAGTGGTTCTACACTGCTGCTGATCTGTTGTATGAGGGAAAGGATTAAAATACAACTTTAACCCGCCGTGGCAGATGTTCTAATTACCTTCTCTTTAAGTTTACATTTTCCCTCATATAAACGTTCGCATTTTGGCCTATTTACAGTTCAGGTTATTTCGTTGACATTGTGATAAAATGAGAAATCTTTCAAATTCGAATTATTCTTCTGTTTTCATTATAATAAACGTTTCTCTATTTATCACAGTTATACTACCATTGCGGCATATTTATCCTTGTCTTCGTTTCTTTTTAAATTTCAAACCTGAAATATAGTCAACAGCCCTCTAGTTAAAGATGTCATTAACTCTTTCCATATGCATATTCAGTCTGACACATCTGCAACACTAGACCTTTGAAAACGGTGTGGGAAACGGAGAAACTGCTCATAATGAGCATTTTCTCATTTTGTCCCAATGTTTTTTTTAAATAAAAATTCTTTCATTCATAGATATTTCCACAAATTTACCAAGATGTTTTTAAAGTCGTCTTCTGCTGCTTTTTTGTGTGTATGTGGGAACAGGGTTAATCCCACTTTGTGCGTGACTGACATTGTCTTAAGACCTAACCACTGAAGGACTCACTGAGTTCGGGTATAGGAGGGATCTAACAGGTAGATTGTATTTGTCTGGTTTATTGCGGTGTTACTCCATTTTCAATATAATGTTGGTTATATGACGACGCCATAAAAACGTCTTCATAATCCCTGGATGACTATCCAGCGCTAGGCTTGATGAGGCTATTATATATTTGGATCAGCCAATATTATTTTTTCGGATTATAGTAGTACATAAAGGTAGTTGAGGTTCTTTTTGTTTGGTGGTTGGTAAACAATGTTTGAGTCGTGTTTTTACGCCGCTCTCAACACAGCCTCAACACTTCTTTAGTAACAATTTATATTTTATACCGTCATCATTTATAGTAATGTCCGTACAATAATCTTTTTATTGGGGTTTAATCCCGTTTTCAAAAACGTAATGAAAAAGTGTTTTCAGCGTGGCGTGTTACGGGCGAAACCCACCGTTTGCTCTAAACGGCCATTAAGGCCCGCGAAAAACACCAATCGTTGGATTGTGTGACCTTATTAGACTAGCTACAGACTACCCGTTTGTTCCTATGCACTATAAGGATGCTTTTACGTACTGAAAACGTGTTTTCTTACGCCCGTTCTCCACACAACAGTCTTTCCACGCAACTAGCTGCTTTTCCACATAGACTGTTAGCCCATTAGTGAAATACGCTTATCACAGTGACTTTTGTCAAACGTCGGAAAGAATGTTGGCCGAGCTTGGGTTCGAACTCTCAACACTTGCATTGACAGCCCGCGTCGCTTCCGACTGCGCAACCGAGGCCCGACTTGATTGGTAATAAGTGAATCCCTTCTTCATATTTTAAAATATTTCCAATATGCAGCTATCTATGCATTTATCATATGTATTAATCTACATCATACCATTTTGAAGACATTGTTGACAATTTGAAAAGTTTTCAGCAAGTTCATAAAAGGATAGAGGATAGTAAAATTAAAAGGGCAATAATTGTTCGAAGCCAAGGACAAAGTGTAGGATCAAAATGAATTTGTGCCTCTTAAGATGTTTAGACTGGGTGTCAGTTATGATCATTCAAACAAATCATATATCAAGCGCAAATATATTGATCTATAGTATTTAATTTTTGTATATTTATTCATTTAACCATTTCCCACATACAAACAAATCTGCAGAAGATGAGTATGAAAATATTTTATAAATATCAATTATTGAATAAAGTTGAAAACGTGGCAAAACAAGAAATTGCTCATTATGAACAATTTCCCGATTGGCCATACTGTTTTCAATTGTCGGCTGTTGCAGAGGCGTCAGAAATCGTACCGCGACGGACGGCATCGAGCTCGATACGCTTGAGTCGGCTGCATTAAAACATATTTGTTTAAATATTCGTTAGATCTGCAAAATTGTCGCAATGAACAATTTCTCCTTATATAAAAATCCTTCCACGGTTTCGTCTGTATCAGTGAAACAGTTAACCCAACTGGATTGTTTCCCTTTCTTTTTTCAGACAAGATGGTGTCCATTCGAAATTCCTTCAGTGTAATAGATTATTGCATTTTCGCTTTTACGATCATAGTGTCGCTAGGCATCGGGCTTTATCATGCATTATCCGGCGGAAAACAACGAACGACTTCGGAATATTTCGTTGGAAATCGGAATATGGCGATTCTCCCCGTAGCGATTTCACTTATGGTGTCGTTTGAATCGTCTATAATGATGCTTGGATACCCAGCAGAGGTAGGTTGATTTTCGTGCATTTTAACCTTTACCTGTATGGTTCGAATCCCTTGATAGCGTGGGCAAACCTTGGGATGGGAGCAATGGAGAGATCACTTATATATTTGTCTTATCTAATGGCCCTGTCACACTATTGCGTATGAGAAGGGGATACGCTTGCCATAAGCCAATCATACGCTAGTTGTACGTTATGTATACGTTACTCAATCATCAGGCATACGCTAATATGTCTATATAACAATGTTTTCAAAATGGGTCTGCTGCAGAGGCGTTAAAAAGCGTCTGTATGTGGGCAATGGTGTTCATCCGGAGGATTTCTCCAAATATGATATCAGAGACTTACACAGTAGATATGTTGATAAGTCTTACAAATCATTCACTGTCTATGCAAACAGCGAACACATGTTAGGATAATATTGAACATCTCACTAGATATGTCTGGTTTTGTATACATAGTATGTGGTGGTTAATATATTACATGAACATATGAGCCATCCACGAGACAACCAACATTATGGACTCTGCGTAATGAATCGACCCAGAACAGCCTGCGCAATCCGCGCAGGCTAATACGGGCCGATACATTCGATCTCCGGGGGATAAAGGTATAGAGTAATGATTCCTGAAATAGACAATCCACAGGAGGCAAAAAGTGTCTGTCCGGATTATCCTGCGCGGCATGCTTAGGCTGGTCCGGGTCGATACTTAACGCAGAGTCGACAATGTTGGTTTTCTCGCGGGACGGCTCATATAGCTGGTTGGGCAATGACGTATTTGAGCGACGCTCTGCACATATCAACTGAAGGTACTTTGACCAGTGTATATCCATCTCTTTGTAAGAAGAGTCCGAGGTAAACCATTTAACATCCTAATAAATGACAATATACATGTATTTCCAATATGTACACAGAAAATGAGTAAATTGTAACAATTGTAACACATTTGAAAAGTGCGTACATCATTTGCTTAAAGTTGGTCCATACAAAAATGACATGACCCAAGAGTGTGACTATTTCTATATAAACTAGAATAATCATACACGTTAATTTTGTCGATATTAAACCGACTTAAAAAACTTCAGCACAATATTTAGACTTTAAAATATGATAAATTAGTGCAAAAAGTTCAAACTCGGTTTTCATAGTAAACTACTCCACCGTCTATTTTTTTCTTTATATCTGGAAAATTGTCAAAGCATACATATCGATGTTATATATGCGTAAGGAAAATACTTCAATTGTGACTCTCACAAAAAATAAGAACGATCGGAATGCACCAGGAAAACACCCAAAGTGATGCCCCGTTCTCCTTTTGAACTCACAATTTCGTCTCTATTTCCAGGTATATGTGTACGGACTCCAGTTGTTGGTTGGTAACGTGGGATTTTTTATATCTAACGTTCTCTCCATTCTGATAGCTGTTCCACTGATTCACCCGTTAAAGATCACAAGTGCTTATGAGGTAATTTTTATTCTTATCTTTATTTTTTTATTTTATTTAAATATTGTGTCCTCATCTAGATTGGGTGATTCGAGATCAGAGCTGTCATACCAAAAACCATCTTAATATGATATGAATTTCGGATACACCGTGACCGGTTGGTTTTAATCGCGCGTCCGAGATCGATTCCAATTGACTGCAATTCATTGTGGTAGTTCCTTGTACAATGATTAATTCTAGTCTGATGTGTTACCCAAAAGTAACGGATAAATGTACTGGCATCGTGATATAACTCGTACACTAAACATCGGTGTTAAAAATCTCCTGGTTTTAAGTCAATATAACTTTGAAATATGCTAAACCGCAGAAACTTTAAGACTCGAAATCACAAGGCGTCGCTCTTACCTGTATGTAACTACCGAAGCCCAGAAGCAGCAATACTTTATTTCACTGAAGCTGTGTTTGTATTTCAGTATCTACATCTCAGGTTTGACTCCCAGGCTGTGAGGACACTCGGATCACTGATAGGGATGCTTGGCTATGTAAGTAAAGCATTTTTATTTATTTTTGGTCATCTCAGTACATTTATTGTAAACTTATTATTCATATCGATTGTAGGACATGTTTTAATAACTTATATATGTAAATACTCACGCACAGTTAATACTCTTTATGCTCGACTATTAAACTATATGATTGGTATATGAGGGATTGCTTGTCTGATTTATAATAAATCTACAACACCAATATGAGACTGAATGCCATTGGTTTGAAGAAAAGCGGGCAAATTTATATGTTTATCAACGGCACTGGTGCATTTTTAGTGTTTTCAAAGAATGTTTTAATTACTTAAGATTAATCAATCTAACTGCCGGACCGCTTTAAGATTTCGCGCCACTGTTTTTTTTTATCAATTTACTCTAGGAGAAATATTTGTTCAGCTCTTTCAAAATGTTAAATCGCGAGCTCTACATTTTGAATTAAGCACTAAATACGTCATCAATACATCATCATTTGTGTCATATCTAATAATAGCCCTTTACGCTACCTAGTATTTTTCTCTCTCTAAGTGGATACAGACATCTTAAGAAACATTAATAGTACATTAGCTGTGCTTCTTTATCATGATTTCTGCGTTTTCGCTTTAGGCCGCCTATATGGGTATAGTTTTGTTTGGACCAGCAATAGCGTTAGAAGCAGGTAAAGCATGGATCATATATACTCAGAAATAAACAGAAGATATATGTTCGTGGACGACCGTTTATGACGATTGCCCCGTTAAAAATATGTTTAAAGGTGCTGAACTCCAGATGGAGATAAAAAGAATTGAAATGTTTAAACTTCTGCAAATGTTGCTGATAGTGACAAAGTATGTAATAAATAGTTCAAAACTATTTTGGCAGTAAATGTTGAAAAGTCATGAACATGAACACAATTAGGTGGCTTACTGGGTGTGTCTACCAAGTAAAAATGAAGCATAAAATGTCAATATTTAGATATGTATTGTACTGGAATGTGAAATGATTACTCTAATGTTATCCCAGAATTATGATTCTAATATTTCAAGACAACTTTTGAACAGTTTTAAAACTTTGACTTTACTATCTTTAATCTTGAATTCAGCACCTTTAACATAAAAAACTGATATTCAAAGGATCTTATCAAACCCTGTCCAGACGTGTCAAATACTCAGGACAATACATTTATTGTCCAACACGATTACGGTTGGCTCTACGTAGTCATATTAATGGCCGCCGTGGTGGTGACATGTGCTGTTTGCTTACGATCGGATCGGATCGGACTGCAAATGTTATCAAGGCAATACATTGGAGGTTTATGGATTATACAACTTTGAATTTACATAGCAAACTATACATTTATGTATGCGTTTTACGCATTTTGATATATCTGTAGAAACCAGCCCATTATTGACTAGAGTTCACGTTAGAACTGTATCACAGATACAACCATGCATAAATAAGCAGATGGGAACAGATACGATGGCCACCCTTACAGAAAAGATGATTAATTAATGTGTTTTCGGAGTCTTAATTAAAATGACAGATATGCAACTATTTAAGTTTGCTTTAATTGCAAGCGTACGAAGAAAGTAATTTAAATTCTCGACCGACACAAACTTGTGATGTGAAGTTTAGGAGAACGGTAGATTACGAGCAGTATCTTTTTTACCTACGATTTTCTCAGAATTGCCTGCTTTAGCATTATAATAGATGACTAAGACTGTTCCAACATTTAAAATGTCTGAGGAAGTACATCAATTACTTGCATTTGCATTTGCTTTTGCGACTAGATTTGCCAGATTATCCGCACGTCTACGCCGCCTGACATGAATCTGCACTGTGCGTATTTTAGTTACATATACTTTCAAGAAACGTCTGATTTCAAAGTCAACTTGAATTGGATTGCATGGGTTTACAGGCAGAGCTTAATCTACACGTGCGACAAATATTTTAATGATGTTTTACCCGGAGCATAGTTCATACAATCTTGCATGTTCCCTTTATTTGCATTTAGATAAGCAACTGCTTAGCTACAATGAACCATAAACTATTCAAACAACCTCTGTCAACAGACCATTGAGATAATATATTAAGTGAACGACCATTATTTAGTTTACGTTAAGGTTATTGTCCGAACTCCCCTAAGAGTTTTTAATAACGTTGCTGCTTTGTAACCTTTCAACCACCAGAATGGACATTAATCTGGAAGTAATTTTAACCTTTATAAAACGCTAAATAGAACGCATTACAACCGACTTACGTTAGATGCTATAATGAACAGTCGACGTTCATGTGACTTTACTGTCTGCTCCGGTCTCGTCGGTTTCGTAACGAAAATAATTGCGAATCTCGATAGAATCCAATCAACTACAACCCGTCTGGCAATTTGGGATTGCATTGAATCTCTGGCTTGACATTAGTTATGGATACATTTTCGTAAACTTAGTGGGGACTTCTAATACTCTTTTCATGACACTAGTGTACGTCTATGAAATAAGGATGATCGTTGAAGAACGCATTGCCTCTCTCTGGCTTGATATTAGTTTTGACACATTTACGTACACTTAGTGGGACTACTAGTAATCTTACGTCTATGAAATAAAGATGATCGTTGAAGAACGCATTGTCTCTCTCTGGCTTGATATTAGTTATAGACACATTTACGTACACTTAGTGGGACTACTAGTAATTTTTTCATGACACTCAGTTACGTCTATAAAATAATGGTGATCAGTAAAGACTCTAGTAAGTGTGTCACGATAAATCACTGTAAGTAGACGCATGAAGACACCAATCACCAGACGTGTCATAACGTAGTTTAAACGTCAGGAACGCAATCGGCCTGTTCGAGCCTGTTGACTTGTCATCTGTCTGTATGTCTGTTAGCTTTCACTAACTTACACATTGGTTTGAGATATAAGGGTTTTTCCAAAGATAATTGTGTTTATTTGTTTAAATTATATTCGATCACGAATTTTTAATTCTTACACAAGTCAATTATTTAAAGTCTATTGAACGCCGTCATTCAATAGCGAAGCTAATTGTATCTGTATAATCGTCTCACTTTGTTTTCTAGAACTATAAGCGTGCTTGAACGAAAACCGGACGACCCTTGCTCGGTCATGGTACGGGTCGGAAATAGTACTAGTGCTTCTTGAGTAAGGCATACATTCTTGTCTGACGTCAAAGAATTAATGATTTCTTCATTATTTATGTGATATAAATCTTTTACAGTGACCGGTCTCCCTCAATGGGTATCAATCGTATCAGTGGCTTTGGCATCTGTAATCTATACAGCCATTGTAAGTATATAAACCAGGGTTTATAAAAACATGTAACATATTTGAAGGCTTATTAAATAGAGCCTATTTAGCAGTAACTACATTTTTGTTTTTCCAATCGAACGTTTCTTCAATCAAGATTTCATGACGATGGTAACATAGCTTGTGTTGGCATTTACCATCATATAAGGTCACCAATCTCGTGATTATAGCATCCGTGTTTTTCAGTGACATATTGATACAGCTTCGGTAAGTGTATGTTTTAGTTGCAAAATGAGAATTTTTCTATGAATAAACTTTCATGTATCACTGTTTTGATTGTTATTCCTGTCTCAAGTTTTGGGGAGAAAATTAGGCGTTTATTGTGACATCACAACTATATTTTTGTAAACGCATGCAATCTTAATGTGAATTCGAAGCCTTTAAGGCTTAAATGAAACAGTCAAATACTTGCTTATGTAAAATAAATATATATATTTATCACAATGTGTGTTTTCTCTATACACATTCTAGGGCGGATTAAAAGCCGTCATATGGACGGATGTGTTCCAGGCCGTTGTCATGTTTACAGGGTTCTTTGCCGTGTTGATAAGGGTAAGTTTAATTGTTTATCTCAGTAAACAAAGCGTTGAATGTATCTGCAGAAGACGACTTTTGAAAAACATTGAAGAAAAGTGAAATATTTGTTATCTCTAAGCCAGTTTTTTCGTCTTCGTTTAAGCAATACTAATTACAATAGTCAATTAAACTATTTCTTCCATATTAAGACATTTTGATTGATTGTCTGTCATCTGAAGTTATTTGAACAATCTTCCAAATATTTTAAACACAATTCAATACGTTAATGTCGTCTTTAATCATATTTATTTAAGAATGAATGAATGTATAGCGTTTTATGGCGCATCGACAGCTAAGGTCATTTAGCGCGCATTAATATCAAATAGTACATGAGGTATTATTTAAAAATGAATATGTTTGATAGAACTATATATTGAGAAATGATGGAAGTAGAAACAAATAATGTTTTATGACTAGAATCTACGTAATGGGAATGAAATGTATGTTATATAAATAAAAGTATATATATATATATATATATATATATATATATATATATATATGTAGACAAATAAAGAGTATCACAGCTTATAGTAAAGTGCAATCTCCTTTAGGAAAGAAATTATAGTATGTATTGGGACAGTGTCGAATAGTGTTTTAAGACTATCAACACTGTACTAATTAACACGAATTGGTGCTTAGTCAGTGCAATCAATTAAAATGTGCTGAATGGTATAGCTTGCAGAGCAAGGTATACATTCAGGTGCATCATCCTTTGTAAAGAGCCAAGAATGTGTAAGTCTAGAGTGCCCAATTCGGCAACGAGCTATAATAACCTCTTCTCGACGAATAGACCTGTACACGGGGTTCCAAGGATTAGATTTATTTAAGAAATCAAACCTGAAAAAGCATATTTGGTTTTATAAATTTATAATAATAATTTCATTTCTTTGGACAAAATTTAATGTGGTTTACCTTGCATATATATTCTATCATGTGCTAGCCGAATCAATAAATAAAATTGCACTTGTCAAGCACGTGATGTGTTGAGACAATCTAAATACATTCCTGCTTCACGAACAAACAAGGATAATGTGTTGAAGTCTGTTGCTAAGGCTACTTGCAGGTTTTTGTGGCACCCATGTTTAATCTGCTTTTAAAACCAATTGCATATTCTTTACTAGTGAGTACCTGTTTTTCTAATGATCTTTTGTGTGCACGACATCCATGTTGCATTTGTTGGTATATCCGTGACATATGGATAGGTCTGAATGCCTGACCTCTGAAGATCTGAGCACATTAAGAAATACATTCGATAACCCAATCGATAATATCAATAGAGTAGAAAACTGATGCTTCTAAAAACGATCCTGATCAGCGTAGGACATCGCAAAGTCTTTTTAGGGACCTTTCTGTTCGCCAAACAGATTATTCTAAGACTGTGAGCTTCTGATTAACTCGTTTAGTCAAAAGAATATCAAAATAACAGTCTGTGCACATTGGACTGTCGCAGTATGAATGCATTTCCAGGTCAGCTTATATAGATAGCAGTATATAAGTCTTCACTGACATGTCGAGGGCTTGGTGTGAAACGGTTGTAACTAAAAATCTATTTTGAAAAGCCTAGTTTAGGGGCCATTTTAACCATTTTGTAAACAATGCAAATTTAGGTGCCATTGCTCAAAACGAGCAATGGCACCTAAATTTTCATTGTTTAACAAGGAAAATTATTTAACGCTTATAAAGACTTTATGGTGAAGCGATTAACCTTGGTAAAAAAAAATACAAATTTAAGTTACAACCGTTTCACGCCAAGCCCTCGATGTACATGTAATAGTCACGTGGCTTCGACGTTCAATGAATACATTATCAGTTTGCGTATGTATTAGAATTGACCCTATACATTTAAATATTCATGAGCAGGTTTTCATGTTTATGTCCAGTGAAATCGCACGATGCAACCAACGCTCGGCCATCACCCTTCTCTTTCTCGTTTATTTATATGGGTTGCATCCCCTCGTGAAGCACAATGACTTTGTAGGTAACCATTAAAGGTCAATAGGAGACGACCTGTAATAGGTAGTAATCAATTCTATTCGAGCGTGTGTTACTGCAGCAAAGATAAGCTCTTGTTTTAATGAGATTGCATAAGAAGATAACCAGACGACACCAGATTTATCGACACCAGATCTATACGAGCGTGTGTTACTGCAGCAAAGTTAAGCTCTTGTTTTAACGAGAATGCATTAGAAGATAACCAGACCACATCAGATATATACGAGAATGTGTTACTGCAGCAAAGCTAAGCTCTTGTTTTAACGAGATTGCATTATAACAAAACCAGACGACACCAGATATACACGAGCATGTGTTACTGCAGCAAAGATAAGCTCTTGTTTTAACGAGGTTGCATTAGAACAGAACCAGACTACGTACTTTTTTATATGTCTAACTTAATATTAATTATGTAGTACAGAAATTGTAAACCTTTCAGGGAACAATGCAAATTGGAGGTGTACGGAAGACTTGGGAGATCGCGTATGATAACGGAAGAGTGAATATGTTTAAGTGAGTTTCCTTATTATAATACGTCTTTATATCTACGATACCAATTATAAATATTTGTCTATACTTTAGGGATTGTTTATGGTGATATATATGGAAATGGCTTACATATACGGCTACGTGTTGTCCTTCTACTCTGCAGAATCAATCTTGTCCGCTCATATAACCAAACCAAACGAAATAAATCATCACCATTCATATAAACAGGACTCACATACATGTACTATCAGAAGTTTGCACAGATACTTGAACCGATAACAAAATATTTATGGCCAAAAGAGCGAGATTTATGCTTTTGTTTGTAAAACTGTCGTCTGCTTATGACGCTGGGGAACAGTCAATAAGAATGACAGCCACAGTATGACCCGTGATTGTACAGTAAGAGCCGGCCAAACGGGTCCGATGTAGCTCTTGAGCGTCAGCAGGTGGGGTGGTATTGGTTTCATACCTTATCTCGATGTAGATATAAGGTGTGGAAACATTATCATCTGTTCTGTCCGCTGCGATATGACGAACAAACTTATTCGAAGGCGTCATAATGCGTCTGCATATAAGGAAAGGGTTACGCTATGAGCATCGTCAAGCTAAATAAGGTGTTATCGAGGGCTTGGCGTGAAACAGTTGTAACTAAAAACCTATTTTGAAAACCCTGGTTTAGGGGCAATTTTGACCCCTTTGTAAACAATGCCAATTTAGATGCCATTGCTCAGAACGAGCAATGGCACCTAAATTTGCATTGTTTACCAAGAAGAATGATTTTAACACTTATAAAGACTTTGTGGCGAAGTGATTAACCTTGGTAAAAATATACCAATTTTAGTTACAACCGTTTCACGCCAAGCCCCCGTTATGTCGGCTCCTTTTCGGTAATATCTCCTACATAGGGGGCAATAAAGAAATTGTGTTGTATTGTATTGTATTGTATTGTGTTGTATTGTGTTGTATTGTGTTGTATTATATTGTGTTGTATTGTATTGTATTGTATTGTATTGTATTGTATACCAGCAATACTTGTTATTGACTGAGGAAAGGCCGTGATGTCATTTAAACACTGTTGAAATCGGTATCAAACACAACTCATTTAATCAATCAATTGATCAACCACTTTATGAATGATATTTCTCTATAACTTCAGCTTCGATCTCGATCCTACAGTTCGTCACACGTTTTGGAACCTGTTTTTCGGAAGCATCATTCGAGGCTTTGGACTTGTGTTCAATCAGTCTTCCGTCCAACGAATAAGCTCTACACCCACAATACGTGATGCCCGAAAGTAAGTATGTCTGTTTTGTTTTTGGTTTTTGGCCCTGGTCATAGTAGTGATACCATTTTTTGTCGGAGTATTGCCAATTGCCGTTAGCACCAAACAACGCATGGGAAACTGCGCGAGAAAAACAGTTCATCATGGATTCAACAAAACTGCATTTAAAAGGTTAGGATCTCCCCAATAAATATCATTTTAATGTTGTTGGAACATCAGTGAAACACTTAAGGCGTGAGTACTCCAATATAAGTTTAAAAAATGCTTTAGAAATGAATGTGCCGAGAGGTCAAATATGGACGCTTGTTAACATAATTAACATTCGCGAAGAGGAACGGGAAAAAAAGAAAGAAGTCACGTGTATTAACCGGGGGGCCGTAGGGCCCGTGCGTCGAAATATTAATGGCAAACAAAGAAAAAGCGTGGCAAATGTAGTGGAGGATTTAGCGGGGGCCCATAGGGCCCGTGCCCGACTCCCCCACCCCACGAAAGAAGTCACGTGAAATATACAGTGGCGGATAAACCGGGGGACGTAGATGGAACATGTGCGTCGAAAAATCCAACCTTCCAGAATAACTTCAGTAGTATTGCAATGTTTAGGATGATAACACATATTACCGGTGAGTTTATCCCAACATCGATGCATCGGGTTATTTTGACTTCGCTGCAATTCTGAGAATATTTCATAAAATATAGGCCATAATTAAACTGAACGTATACCTACCATTCGGTTAACCAAGTTTTAAATGCGAATATAGGAATCATATTAATGCGTGCAATATCAATGGGTGCACTTTCAACGGGTGCAATTACAATGGGTGCAATATCAATGCGTGCAATATCAATGCGTGCAATATCCATGCGTGCAACATCCATGCGTGCAATATCAATGCGTGCAATATACATGCGTTCAATATCAATGCGTGCAATATCAATGCGTGCAAAATCAATGCGTGCAATATCAATGCGTGCAATATACACGCGGGCAATATACATGCGTGCAATATCAATGCGTGCATTATCGACAGAGACAACCCGCCTTTTTTCATACAATTCTATAATTTATTACAATTTTATCCACTACTAAGAGGTTAATGGAATTATTGAAACTTGTCTTTTTCTGATCATCCCAATCGAACTGAAAATCTGATTAATTGAAAAGATTGGAATTTGAACGTCGCTTTTGAAAGTGTATCATTTATACCAAGATGGCCAATTCTCCCAACCATCATGAACCATGTATCCTTTGCTTTATTGCACCAGTATTCCGAACACCATTCGTCCAAGGCAACTGGCTACTTTCCAACATAAACTTGTTTAGGCCATTGTTGGAAGATAAATTCCCGCTAGTCTCATATGATTTTGTCAATCATCTGAAAGAGACAATATGCGAGTCGAGGTTAAAACTCACGACCCCTTGCCGTTACGGCATGACATGAGCCGTTCCCCGAAAAAATAAACATTATGATCTCTGCGTAATGTATCGACCTAGATTAGCCTGCGCAGTCCGCACAGACTGATCCGGGCCGACACATTCCGTCTCAGGGGGAAAGAGGTTTAGAGTAATGATCCCTGAAACAGAAAATCCACAGGAGGCGAAAAGAGTCTATCCTGGTTAGTATGCGCGGCATGCTTTAGCTGATCCGGGTCGATACTTTACGCAGAGTCCACACTATTGCTTTTCTCGCGGGACGGCTCACATGATTATCCTGTTTATCGTAAATTTCCAGAGTGTTGCTGCTTGTAGCCCCCGGATTTTTCCTGTCGCTATCGTTTGCTGGTATCGAAGGTGTCATAGCCTATGCGTATTACGACACATTGAAGTGTGATCCACTTGCATCGAAACGAGCTACAAATCCGAATCAGGTAAATGCTCTATCATATGTTATGTAAGTTGTGGTTTACATACGTTTGATTTTAAGAAAGGATACTTATAATATAGTCGATTGTATATACGTGGCACATCATTATGAAGAAATGTTCGGTACCTCGAAGTCGAATATATTTAACAACATTCAACATTTCCACTTCCTTATCAATCTTGAACTAGTTAATACCTTAATCGGCCGACACCTCTGTACGTCGAACCTTTTCGTTAAGTTTCTAATTAAAGATATTTAAGTTCAGTTTGAACACATAGTTTCAAGTATATATTCGAGTATATTTGAACCTATGAAGAGTATATATGAGCCGTTTAACGAGAAAACCAACATTATTGTCCCTGCGTAACGTATCGACCCAGATCAGCTTGCTCAATCTGCACAGGCTAAACGGGGCCGACAAATGCCGTCTCGGGGGTATAGAAGTATAGAGTAATGATTCTTGAAACAGAAACTCCATATGAGGCGGAAAGTGTATGTCCGGGTTAGCTTGCGCGGCATGCTTAGGCTGATCCGGGTCGATACTTTACGCAGAATCAACAATGTTGGTGTGCTCGTCGAACGGCTCATATAAATATTTATACATTATTTTCTTGCGATGTCGAG
>JASEVX010000008.1:36168211-36205047 GCA_031761405.1 Serripes groenlandicus | reverse complement strand
ATTTACAACATTTCCAGATTACCGGAAGTTTACTATCAGCATTTGGAGGACCTCTGACAGGATTGTTTCATGTTCGGAGCATTCTGCCCATGGGGCAACTCGATTGTAAGTATCCATTTGAGTGACGTCGAATCGGACTTAATGCATCCCCAGTTGGCAATTTCTTATGGCGGTGTATCACTTGCCAATATTAACCTGTCACTGACCGTTGCAAACATTTATGTACATGTATATATCATTTTGTGTGCATCCTTTTCAAGTTTGAAGATTATAAAAGTTTCAAAGTAACACAATTTCTAAATGGCTAAACTAAATGTTTAACCATTTACCTCGTACGACAAATCTGCAGCAGACGACTTTGAACGTATTTTGTTAAAACATAGAAAATCTCCATAACTGAATGGATAACCTATGACACAAAGTGGAAAACATTGTGGCGAAAGGAGAAATTGCACGTTTTGTGTAATTTCTTCTTTTGTCACTATGTTTTCAAAACGCCGTCTGCTGCAGAGGCGTCAGAAAGAGCGTCTATATGAGGGAAAGGGTTACGCCAACCAGAATACGTATGAACTACTTTAAGAGTTGTTAATTAAAATAAGAATCATATTTAGAATGATTGGTGTATTTATAAGTGCCGTGGGGATGAAACAGAACAAAGTTATCTTGTGAATGTCTCATTTCCCGAAATATAAAATGTGTGTCTGACCACTGCAAAAAACGTAATCTAATATTTTCCTTCTTTAAATTGTATTGAAAACGAAGAACCGCATTTAACAGCTGTATCAGGAACATGTCGGCAAAACTTGTTAACTCTGATGTAGTTGATGAATTTTGTCTAATTAATGGCAGCGTCTTGGTTTCCGGGGTCATGTGGTAATTTCACAAATTGGGACAGTAACACGAATGGATTACATTCACTGCGATTATATTCGATCCAGACCAACATATCTGTATATTTGTATATGAAGCCTTAAACGAGCCTTTATTTTCGCAAATGACCGAGAGGACCCGAATGAAATCGGCAGTTCTCCGGCACGAGACGTCAAGATGACATTTATGTTTTAGTACAAACATATTTTATTACCAGAATAACATGTAATATTTACAAAGATACATATTTATACATAGTTAACCAATTATATAAAGGCAAAAGGGTCTGGCCACAAGTTTTTTCAACTTAGGAAATGCCATTCCCTAAAATTTAAATTACGCATTTCAAATGACTTCTATATTACAATAAATGTGTTTTAGCATTTTTTATTTTGGAAGACATTCATTCCGTTCAAGTGACATTTTTACAGTGCATAAAAGGAGAATTACATGTTCACAGAAATGCTTCATCAATATATCAGTTTACAAGCATGCGAACGTACTATCAGTTATAACAACACATTAAGGATAGATTGTGTCCACCTTGCCGCTTGATAGGAAATATTTGACCTCTCTATGTGAAATTTATAAGAGTTTTAGGGAATAATTTATTTGGGTGAGCGCGATTTTTTTTAAAAAAACCATGTTACTTTGCAAACAATGATACCATCTTTTCCGCATTTGAATCTGTGTTGCAATATTACCTAGCGAGTAATTATACAATCATATTGTGTTATAACAATAACTGATTCTCATTTTGTGTACTATTTTAGGGAGCATTCTGGGGAACCATCATGTCAGTGATTGTGACCTTTGTCTTTTCTATCGGGCAAATGGTGACAGAAGGGGCAGTTAAAAATACTCGGCTACCCTCGGCGCCAACCGACTTCTGCCCAGCTAACCTAATTGCATCAGCAGCCAATTTCATCAATGGTACCTTGGCTGATCCAATGACAATGGCAAATGAAACCTCCTACAATATGACGTCAGCTTACGTGACAAGCACCATGGAAACCGTGACGTCATCAGCATACGCAGCAGAACCGTTCGTTCATTTATACTCTTGTTATATTGGGTGTATTTAGACTTACTTAACACAGTGATAGATGTGTGTATGTATTACCCTTACAGATGCTGACCTTACTGGTTTTAAGCGAAAATAACAAAATGAACGACCGGTTAGTCTGCCTCGTCAGCGAGAAACCAGGATTCGATCCTCGATCGGGTGTTATAAAAGACATCATTGGCGCTCATGGTTGCGGGGATAGTATTTATATATACTTAAATTTATGTATCGTAGTAAGGATAAATGATACCGGTAGTACTGGTTGTTTACCCATGACTATATATATATATATATGTGTGTAACGTTCCACGAGAAAACCAACAGTATGGCCTCTGCGTAATGCATCGATCCAGATAAGCCTGTGTATTCCGTCTCAGGGGGATAAAGGTTTAGAGTTATGATTCATGAAACAGAAAATCCACTGGAGGCGAAACGTGTCTGTCCGGGTTAATGCTAATGCTTATTCGGGTCGATACTTTACGCTGAGACCTCAATCTTATGTTTGTCGTAATTCGGCTCATATGTATATAACTGAAGGAGTAAAATACCAATCAAACAAATGACATGTTAGTGAAACAGTATCGCATCCTACAATCGAATAACAGTTTCGAGGATTATTGATTGGCATATGTGTAACACCAACACACAGGTTAACATATCCTTCAGATAAATATTGCAACTAACACTTGCCTGAGAGGAGCAATTACTACAATTTCTAAAGTCTTTGGTGTAACCCGGCTGGTCTCGATCCGGCGATCTCCCGCACACGAGGCAGACGATATACCATAACACCACCATACACATGCCCGAGCGACTTCCGTAAATCTGAATACACCCTTGATCTAGTATTATTTTCGTATATTACTCCTAAGAATAAAATATTACATCTGTTTATCGACGGATGACCCACATTTTGAATTATGCGAACAGCGAAGGCATATATTAGCTCTGTATTCATTCCAAGGGACAATACATGTAGACTTAGCTATGCTCAAGAAAACCAAAAATTGGCTGTTTGTAATAATTGAAGATCCAGATCAACCTGCGCTTTCACGCAGAGTGATCCGGCTTTAAACCACTATAAGTCATTTAGTCCAGTAGAGTTTAAGGAAAACCCGACAAATGGTGTGCATGTAGATCAGATAACATTGATGGGCGGACAGACCCTTTAAACATTTTGCCATAAAGACGCTAAGGTGTGGGTTTCCTGGAGATAGACGTACCCCTTTCCACATACAGACGCTTTCTGTCGCCTTCCTATATTTATTTAACGTACATCTAGATGTATGTATACACAGACAATATACAGCTATGGATCTGGCTAGTACTATTAGCCTGCACCGTCATGGTGTGTAGCATCATTGTCTGGATATAGAGATCGCTGCTAGTAAATCATTTGTTGGTTCAAGCTTGTTTTGCTTTTGTATTTTTTTCACATTGGTTGTGAAACAAGTTCTTACATCTTTGATTAATCAGTCTTCGTGGTTTCCTTTAAATATTCAACATGTGTTTGAACCGATACTTTGGGGTCTTCCTGAAGAATGACACTGTGCACTTAAACCAAACGAATGTCTATATCCCTTTCAGGACTGGAATAAGCCGTATGTTTATGTTGTCGTATCAATGGTTTGGAGCTCTTGGTATTGTACAGGTATTGTTATATGGGACCATCATATCCTTCTGCACAGGTGAGTTGGGCCAGGATAACTTTATTAATTTAGTTATTTATTACTTATCAAATGCAAAACCTTCGATCTTAGCATTTTCATGAACATTTATTTTGTCATACAAATGGTGTGGAGCTCTTGGTAATGTACAGGTATTGATGTATGGGATCATCATATCATTATGTACAGGTGAATCGAGCCGATATTGAAACAAATCAATTCCTCAACCGCTTGTTACAAGATGTCCACCAAGAAGTTTTAACGTTTTTAAAAGTTTTAGGTTACGCTGACGCAATATGTTTCGTTCGTAAAACACTTTCATTCGCATTCCCATTCTGTTCCAGGCTACAAAAGACCCGGTGAAGTGGAGCAGAAGTATCTCATTTCCTTCTGGGATAGTTTGACGCCTTTTTTGCCAGAATGTATTAAACAAGTCTTGAGATGTGGCTACCCAAAACCAAGTAAAAGAGAGGTAAGAAGCGCAATGTCATAATGTTCACTTCGAGAAAGGGGTGATATTATCGTAGAGTCATCCAATTTAAAACACGATGAGAATAACAACGTCGTAGAATGAAACAATTAGGAAGATAGTAACAATGTCGCAAACCAAACACCAAGTTAAGAAAGAAATAGTGAACTGATCATTCAATTTACAATAAAAAAAAGCTGTCTTTCAATGACGATTAATAATAAATTTGTGAAATTTCAATAACAATGTTTACAGTTATTTTTGACAATCGTCGGAAAATGTTAACCGTCAATTTAAACTCATGACTGTTGTATTGAAACTCTATCCCGTAACGATCAGAACTACAAGCGTAATGACCCCACTCTGTTATGTATGTAAATACCCATAGAGAATGAGGATGTGTCATTTTTGGGCTACTTACGCAAATATAATGGACACGTATCAAGATAAATGCCATTCACACGGACTGCTTTTAATTAGTGTATTTTGACCTGGACACATTTTCTATTCGATTATATCGAACGACTACCGATTGAATTACTATATATTTCAATAAGCATAGTGATGTCCGAAATGAGCTAACAAATTAATACAAGGTGATCCGAGTGTTGCCGATGCTAAGCAGCAACAATCTTTGGTACAGAGATAACTATCAAGCCCTTTCCTATTCACTGCATGGTACTACCATTCGTTATTTATATATTTTCACAGCAATCAGTCTCTACAAATGGTGATGTCGAGTATGTTAAGATATCAACTGAAAGGGACGATGTCTATAACACAGAGGTTGATGTGGAGCCGTCTAAAGATACAGCACTAATTGTTGATGAAGTCATTAATCTGAAACTGGACGTAAACGGTTCCTTACCTGCATCAACTAATTACGTGACGAGGTCAGTAGGTGATCTTAGAGTGTCGAGTGTACCTATCAAGGACATGGAGCTAACAATTGTTAGAAACAGACACGAACATTCGGGCGAATCTACATTTGTTGTCATCGATAAAGAAACCATGGCTCTGAGACTGAAAGCAAAGAGTATGGAATTCGATGTAGTACCTACTGCGCCACCTGAAATAGCCATTATGGAACCAACTTCTAACGATGAAATTAATGATGATGACCATGAGGTTGACAGTGGTGATACCATTGAGTCTAAATATTCAAATGTACCAGATATAACTATTACTGAATCTGATGACAATAAAGATAGTGAAGCAGATACTCCAACCTTAAACAAGACTGAGTCTGATATTCCGGATGAAAATACAGGAATAGTCGTTGAAGACGAGACGAAAGCCGAAACGGGAGAAGTAAGCAGAAACAAGGACACACAAGTGGGAGTGGTTGATAGAGAGATAGTTGTTGGCGATACCGATGCAGATAATATATGAATAATAAGACTGACTAAGATGTATCCTAACTTATAGATGACCTTTCGGTTATATATTTATATGGAAAACTTAATCATACCGACGACAGATTATGCGAAATCATTATAAATTCGGCCAATACAGACCAAACTTGAAGTGTATATATGCTCATTATAATGCCATCTGTGCATTTATTTCACCCGACTTATCAAACGTTTTGGCGGGGTTAGTTATTGAAATTGTCAGGAATCAACAGATAACATTATGACATTATAATATTTGTTCAAATATGTGTCTTTCTTACGTATCTTGAAAATATGCAATTAAACTATCTGGACTTAGGATACCCACCTCATTTGCAACACAGTTAAGAGAATTAAAAAAAGCAATGTAGTCCTACTATCAATCTACTTTCCCTGACGTCAAACCTTTTAATATACATTCTTTATATAAGTAGGTTTAGATTTAGTCTAAGGATGAATGGACTTGTAAAAGGGGGTTTAAATTTTAAAAATATGTCAATTACTGTTAATAGTATTTTTTAATATTCTTAAAATGTGAACCACATTGTATACTTCTTATGACTTTTTTTCTACGGATTTAAAATATTTCCCCAAAGTCAGCGACAATACTCTGGTAAAGCTCTCGAGAATAACTGAAACGCAAGTGGGATTAGACCGGGTTGAATCAAGGACCCTTAATGATAAATTAAGTGGCAGCAGTAGTGTTACTTAAACAAATATGTTGGTATCTGCAGTGAGTGCTAATAAAAAATGTTCGTTTCTTTTTCATGGATATAACCAAAATGATCTTGAGAACGGCGTAAGACCTCAATAAATGATAAAAACAAACATTTTTGCCACACACAAGAAAGACATGCATCAGATACCTTAAATATAGGCGTACAAGCCGGCCATACTTATCAGAACGGACGATAATGTCACCAATTTGCACATAAATGTTTATTGTTTTTTGTATGTGTTTAATGCCACTTTTAACAGTATTAATATCACGGTGTTTCCTTTGTATATTACAAGCTATGCACATCAATCGCAACGATATCCTCGGGCAGTCATCAGAGAAGTCATTGTGATACCTTTTTAAGTCTTTGGAATTAACCGATAAGGGATAACACCCTGGTATGCCTCTCTCAAAGCAGATGCTCTAACAACTTAACCGCCGAAGCAGTTCATCTATAGTTTTATTTGCAACGGACTTAGCTTTAATGCTACTAAGATGGATGAGATTTGTAATTGATTTGTTTGGGTTTGACGACGTTCTTAGCAGTTTCCAAATCGCATCATAACGACTAATGCATTTTCTGTTTTTCTTACAGAAGCAATCCAATCAATACTTTGCTCAGGGTACCAACCAATTCATATATCCATATATCGCCTGGTGTGAATTCCGACAATAAGGAAACAATTACTAAACGGTGCTGAACTCCAGATGGAGATCGACATTTTGAAATGTTGAAACTTCTGCAACTATTGCTAATAGTGACAACAAAGAAAGTTATGAATAGTTCAAAACTACTCTGACAGTAAGCAGTGTCCATAATGTTGGTTTTATCGTGGAACGGATCATTAATGAACACATCCGTGCGAAAAGGTAGAGGTTGACCGGTTCAGATCACCAATTCCATCAGAATCCTCTAACAAGCTTATGTAAATAAGTTATAGTTGAACCAACGTCTACCTTTAACCATGGACTTGGGCTCATTCATCTTTTTCTGTAACTGTCTCAGTCCTTTAATTAAAAGTCTTCTTAGATCACGATTCGAATCCCAGCTCGGCCAACATTCCTTCCGACGTTTGACAAGCGTCACTTTGACAAGCGTCGTTCGTCTTTCATCAATGGGCTAATAGCAGTCTATGTGAAAAAGCATCCAGTTGATTGAAATGGATGTTTTGTGGAGTACTGGTGTGAGAAAGCCATGAAACACACGCATATTGTGACTGGCCGACGTGATATGACTGAAAAATTGTTGAAAGCAGCGTTAAACCCCAATCAATCAATTAATCAACTTCAGATCACGACTCAAAAACTGAATTCCTGAAAATGTTATTAGAGCTTACGCCATTTCCAACACAATTCCAGTTATATTGCTGTAGAACACTCAATTATGGTCCGTGGTTGACAGACCGTTTGTAAACAAGGAAAGGTACCCTGCACCAGGATACTCCACCCTGACCGCCCTGAGCTGGGATTAAACCCTGGAGGTTCGGTTCCAAATCCGGCACGCCTACAACTTGGCCGCGGGGGATTCCTTTCTAAGTTTTTACAAGTTAGAGTTAAAAAGGCATTGAGGTCGCAACATGCACATTCGAGCAGTGGAGACTATCGATCAGTGTCACCATGACCTTTACTGTGACTGTCTGCATGTATTTATAAATAATACAAATGTTATTTCTTACGATAAACTAGAACTGTAGCTCCACTGGTACCGAGCCCCTAATTGTCAATCCAGGGTTTGTCAGTTCGAACCCTGGCTCGACCAATATTATTTCCGGAGTTTGACAAAAGTCTCTGCGACTAGCGGCATTCAATTTCTACAAATGGGCTAACAGGCTATGGGGAAATCAGGCAGACGCTTGGAAAGTCTGTTGTGTGGAGAACTGGTGTAAGAAAGCAAGGAAAGGCATGAGTATGTGAAATGGCCGCCGTGATATGACAGGAAAATTGTTGAAAACTAGCTTAAACCCTCCAATCAACCAATCAATCAATCAATCAAAAAATAAATTAACTGGTTTGACTCCCATACCAACGTTAGAAATGCAAATATAACGGTACAATAAAACCTCCATTTCGCCATACGCATTCGTACAGTCTTATCAAGATCTACACACTATTCACATATACACTGAGCAGATAGACATGGTGATCTGTACCTACACTGTACAGAATTGCAAACTTGAACGGGTTTATTTTTTGCACGGACGGGTTCATTTAACCAATTCTCACATATAGACGCTTTCTGACGGCTCATGCAGTAGAAGAGTTTTGAAAACATTGTGGCGAAAGAAGAAAATTGCTCATAATGAGTAATTTCTCCTTTTCCACAATATTTTCAATTCTACTCAATATTGAAACATTGATTTAAAGATATTTCCAAATGTTTGCATATATATTTTATATAGTCGTCTGCTGCAGATTTGTTGTTTGCTGGAAAGGGTTAAAGATAATCTAAATCGGCAAGGCCGATCCATTGTAACGGACTTTAAAAGTCAACAATGGACCTTATTATTAAGAGCGAATAAAGATCTATAGAAATATACAAAGCTAGCTCACTAGTTACTAAACTATTCCAGTTTCCATTAACCGGTTCTCACATACAGAAATTTGGCAGTAGACGACTTTGATAATAAAGTCTTAATACAAATGTGGAAAATCTCTTGTTATGACAGTATAGTTATTGAACTGAGTAGAACACTTTGTGGCAAAAGGAGAAATTAAGAAATTCCTCATAGGGAAACATTTTTCCTTTTTCCACAAGGTTTGCGTTTCTGCATACAAATACAATTCATCCTATCCAAGTCAGCAATTTCATCTGTTTCAAGCATTTTCACAGCAGATGTGACACTGTCATTCGTCTTTCACCAATGGGCTAAAAGTATATGTAGAAAAGCAGCCAGTTGCTTGGAAAGTATGTTGTGTTGAGTACTGGTGTGAGCAAACCAAGAAACATATGAGAAGGTGAACTGGCCGCCATGACATGACTGAATTGTTGAAAACGGCGTTAAACCCCAATCAATCAATCAATCAATCAAAGCAGATGATTCTTAGCGAGTTGTATTTGTTACACGGTGCTTTACGCAATTTTAAACAACTTTTCACACACCGTAGAAATAGATCAGGATCAGTCGTCCGGCGCAATCTTATCTGCGCTTAGATCGTCCACATTTAATTTACATATCGTCAACGTATAGAGGGCTTGGCGTGAAACGGTTGTAACTGAAAACCTATTTTGAAAACCCTGGATTAGGGGCAATTTTGACCCTTTTGTAAACAATGGAAATTTAGGTGCCATTGCTCGTTCTGAGCAATGGCACCTAAATCTCCATTGTTTACCAAGAAAAATGATTAACGCTTATAAAGACTTAATGGCGAGGTAATTAACCTTGGTAAAAAAATACAAATTTAAGTTACAATCGTTTCACGCCAAGCCCTCGGTATGTTCCCTGTATAGTACAACGAAAAGCGTGCTCGAGACGAAAAAGGAGATATATAATGATACGAAAGGCGTCTAGCGGTTTAAAGTATTAATTCGTCTTCGTACATGTATGCGAGCCTGTGCTTGATTTGTTTGACAGGCATCATGTGACACACATTGTCTGCACTTGATTTGTTTGACAGGCATCATCTGACACACATTGTCTGCGCTTGATTTGTTTGACAGGCATCATGTGACACATATTGTTTGCGCTTGATTTGTTTGACAGGCATCATCTAACACATTGTCTGCGCTTGATTTGTTTGACAGGCACCATGTGACACACATTGTCTGCGCTTGATTTGTTTGACAGGCATCATGTGACACACATTGTCTGCGCTTAATTTGTTTGACAGACATCATGTGACACACATTGTCTGCGCTTGATTTGTTTGACAGGCATCATGTGACACACATTGTCTGCGCTTGATTTGTTTGACAGGCATCATGTGACACATATTTTCTGCGCTTGATTTGTTTGACAGGCATCATGTGACACATATTGTCTGCGCTTAATTTGTTTGACAGGCACCATGTGACACACATTGTCTGCGCTTGATTTGTTTGACAGGCACCATGTGACACACATTGTCTGCGCTTGATTTGTTTGACAGGCATCATGTGACACACATTGTCTGCGTTTGATTTGTTTGACAGACATCATGTGACACACATTGTCTGCGCTTGATTTGTTTGACAGGCACCATGTGACACACATTGTCTGCGCTTGATTTGTTTGACAGGCATCATGTGACACACATTGTCTGTGCTTGATCTTTTACATAACAAAAACCCCGCCCACTTGTCATGAAACTACGTTAAGACATGAAATAGTTCTCTAACGCAATTCCTCCTCTCTAACGCAATTCCTGCTTATGAACGTTCTCACCATAGCATTGACTAACCACATATGAGCCGTCCCGCGAGAAAACCAACATTGTAGACTCTGCGTAAAGCATCGACCCGGATCAGCGCGCAGGCTAACCCGGATATACATTTTTCGCCTCCTGTGGATGTTCTGTTTCAGGAGTCATTACTCTATAACCCTATGCCCCTGAGACGGAATGTGCCGGCCCAGATTAGCCTGGGTCGATACATGACGCAGAGGCCATTATGTTGGTTTTCTTGCGTGGCGGCTCATATGTATTATATAAACCTAAATGCATACTCTCACAAAACAAGTATAAGCTTAGCACTTGTAGTTGTATGCCAATGTAACTTGAAATGATACCGAGTCGGAATGTCACTTACACTACAAATCGACAAACGTTGCTCATTTTAAATCATCAGGATAATAAATCGTTCAATTAAATATAAAGTTGAAGTTAAAATTGTTTGTGTAATAAATTGATTGGTTCTTTTATACAGTGTTTCTGTAAACGTTCCTGAGTGTGGCCCGATTTTATTGTTCAAATACTTGAGCGTGTTTGACTAACTCAACTACATGTAGCTAAAAGTCGGACAAAGGTTAATTAAGACGTTCAACCGTTTACCTAATATGGGCCGGGGGGGGGGGGGGGGGGGAAGAGGGGGAAAGATATAAATGCATATCCGTACAGTGAAGACACAGGCAAGTCTGTGCATCTGCACATCGTCAGGATATGTGTTATACATATAAATGCAACTTTTGACACAAAAGCTGGAAGTGTAGCCCCCAGTAGTTAACTGTACGCCAATATACGTTCAAAAGCGGAGGTGTGGTTAAAGCCCCAATACAAATTAGACATTAGCAGAATCGTTTCAAATCGACCGTATCAGGGAAATGGTATAACCGTTTCCCGCATACAACAAACCTGCAGCAGACGACTTCAAAAAAATCTACACAAAATACTGGATAATCTCTATGTATAAATGAAAGTATCATTTAATGAATACAGCTGAATATAGTTTAAAACATTGAAGCAAAAGGAGAAATTGCCTCCTCTTTTGCCACACTGATTTTGAAAGTCGTCTGCTGGAGAGTTGTGTTAAAGCTTCTTTATGTGGTTAAGGGTTATGTTTTGTTAATCGAATGATAAATATGATTGTAATGTGAACATTTGAAAGTTTCTAATTCAATAAATAGAACGATAGTGCGTATGTATTAATTGTATAAGCCGTATGAGAATATATGATCTTTGAGCAAGGTAGACTCACCAAGCCTGATTGTGACAAGGGAAGATTAGAAAAAGATGTGTGGCTTTTTAACGAACAGTGGAATAATCTAATCGAATATCGCTAAATATCTTAACCGGTACATCCAACTCGGTTATTACTAAAGGTATTTACAAGCTGGTGATAGTTTTACAGGATTGAAACGGGGAAGATAAGGCTAGATTTATTCTGGTGACAATGACGGAATATAGATATAAATTAAACCATTTTGAATGGAACATAGATATAAATTAAATCATTTTCAAAACCTTTAATATTTGTAATATTTGCGATAATGGATTCGTTTTATGTATGGCGGATATAAAAATAAACCAGCTGTTGTAGTGTGTCGATCATCGGATAAAATAAGTAAATATTCAAATTTGCTGGTTTCAAGAAAAACTGGTGACAAATTTACAGAAACAAAACGGATTCAGAAGACTTGATTTATTCTGATGAAAATGAGGGAGCATTGATATAAATAAATCAAACTACTTTTAATAATTTAAATAATCGTTTGAAAACCAAAACATTACGTTGCAAGTGTAATTTAATAAAAACACAATTTCGCTGGTTTCAAGAAGAGCTAAAACAGCACCCAATCAAGGAAACGCATTCTTAATGCATAATGGGATTTTTTTTAATAAAACTTTTTTTAACCTAACACAACACATTTTGTAGAAGTTAAGAAGTCGCTATGGAAATCACTATTAACAACAGCGTCACGCTCCACCAGACATTTTTAATCTTAACGTTAATGCTCACTAGTTTATCATTGAAATGTGTTTGTGCTGAAACTTCGCCGACGGGTTGCACATTTAATACCGTACAGGACAGAGCCACGTGTGATTTCGGAACCTGGTCTCCGCCATTGTTGGATTCCCAGTTTAGCCCCGGAGATGTCTGTGACATAAAGATAAACAATGTGAACGGGAACATACTTGGTCAGGTCAGTTCAACTCTATTGACTGCATGGTTTTCTGTGTGTTATTTATTTGTTTGTGTGGTGTTAAACGCCACTTTCAACAATATCCCTTTCCCATATCGAGGGCTTGGCGTGAAACGGTTGTAACTTAAATTGGTATTTTTTTACCAAGGTTAATCACCTCGCCATAAAGTCTTTATAAGCATTAACTAATTTTACTTGGTAAACAATGGAAATTTAGGTGCCATTGCTCGTTCTGAGCAATGGCACCTAAATTTGCATTGTTTACAAAGGGGTCAAAATTGCCCCTGAACCAGGGTTTTAAAAATAGGTTTTTAGTTACAACCGTTTCACGCCAAGCCCTCGATATATGTTGACGACTTTGGCGCCTCTGAAGCAGACGACTTTTGAAAACATAACGCACAATGGTCACTTTTTTTTGCTACAATGTTTTCAACTCTATTCAATAATTGTGCTTTAATTTATAGAGATTTTCCATATGTTTTCATATATGATTTATATGAAGTCGTCTGCTGCAGATTTGTTGTATCTGGGAAATGGGTATTTAAGTTTTTATCTGTGCGTTTTCCTTGGGTACATACCGGTACCAGTTATACCGGTATTATTCATCCTGACACTAGCGCATCAGTTGTAATACTTTTCCCACACTCCTTAGTGCCAAGGACGCAAGCAATAACTACCATGTATGAAGTAAATGACCCGACTGGGAAAATTTACTGTATAGTTCAGTAAGTTGTATCAAGAAATAAGTATATTGATTAGTTTAGTGAGTATTATCTTACTGATTAATTCAGTGAGTTTTATCAAGACATGCTTAATAGTGTTTTAGTTTCGTGAGTTTTATCAACATATATTTAATACTGTTTTAGTTTCGTGAGCTTTATCAACACATATTTATAGTGTTTAATTCGATCAGTTTTTTCAACACATAATTAATAGTGTTTTAGTTTCGTGAGTTTTACCAACACATATTTAATAGTGTTTTAGTTTCGTGAATTTTATCAACACATATTTATAGTGTTTAATTCGATGAGTTTTATCAAGACTTACTTAATAGTATTTAAGTTCAGTGAGTTTTATACCAAGACATTATTATATTATGAAAATATCATTTCAATAAATTATAAAATGATTAAAATTTATATAACTAAATAGTATTTATTAATCATACACATTTTCAGGCGTTCAGTGGTTTAGGGGGACCTTCCGGTAACGTTAATGGAAGCACATTGGCCATAACATTTAAATGTAGCCTAGAAAACATCGTCTTGTCACCGGACACGTTTACAAGCAATCTGAACTGGGTGAAAACTGTAACCTTCCAAAACTGCTACATCCGGGAAGGTACGTCAGACCAGGGACATATGTGTTTTATATGTATCTGGTCACACATTTAAACACCATATGAGCCAGTGCATGAGGAAAGGTATACGTAGGCATTTCTGAACAGTGAAGGATCAGATAATCTTGTCCATCTGCTCAATCGTATAAGTATGTACACACGGTGACGGAATCCTCTTACCTAGCCAATATGTGAACAGTGTATATTATGATCAGCCATTGTGGATGCATAGGCTGATATGAATCGTTACTGTACACAAAGGTCAACTTGTACCATGTCCCATGTACAGACTCATATAATTCAACAACCAAACAAGACTTACCTGTTAGTTGATGTTTGGTTGGAATTCTATATAGTCATATGACTAATGAAGAGATCAAATGAGATGTGCAGTGACCGTTTCAGTATTTGTCAGTATAACAAGCTATACATAGCAAGTCGAATTTGTTTCTAGGAAATATGATCAAAGCCATTCCCCCATTACTCTGCTAACGCCTTTTTGGGCTAGGGGGGGTAGGCATTTGATCCCTTAAATAGTCATATGTCTATATAGAATTCCAACATAAAATCGGTCTACACTCTATGAGCATCAACAGCGCACTGACAAATACTGATACGGTTACTGCACATCTCATTTGATAAAGTATGACGTAATATAATATAATTGAATATCGAGGGCTTGGCGTGAAACGGTTGTAACTAAAATTGATATTTTTTTACCAAGGTTAATCACCTCGCCATAAAGTCTTTATAAGCGTTAAATCACTTTTCTTGGTAAACAATGTAAATTTAGGTGCCATTGCTCGTTCTGAGCAATGGCATCTAAATTTGCATTGTTTACAAAAGGGTCAAAATTGCCCCTAAACCTGGGTTTTCAAAATAGGTTTTAAGTTACAACTGTTTCACGCCAAGCCCTCGATATAATTGAGCTATGTGATAGATATGAGCCGTTCCACGAGAAAACCAACATTATGGACTCTGCGTAAAGTAACGAACCGAATCAGCCTAAGCATGTCTCGCAGGCTTACCTGGACCGACACTGTTCGTATCCTGTGGATTTTCTGTTTCAGGAATAACTACTGTATACATCTATCCCCCCTAAAACGGAATGTGTCGGCCGGATCAGTCTGCGCGGACAGCGCAGGCTGATCTGGTCGATACATTACGCAGATATATTGATATGAGCCGTTCCACGAGAAAACCAACATTGTGGACTCTGCGTAAAGTAACGACCCGTATCGGCCTAAGCATGCCGCGCAGGCTAACCCGGACAAGGACTTTTCGCCTCCTGTGGATTTTCCGTTGCATGAAACATTACTCTATACCCCAATCCGCCTGAGACGGAATGTGTCGGCCCTGGTTAGCCTGCGCGGACATCGTAGGATCTGGATCATTGCATTACGCATACTAATAATAGTGTTGGTTTTCTCATTGAACGGATCATATTTAATTTGTTTCTTAAAGTGATCTCCCTATTGAAACGGTCAGCCATGCTGGACTACTTAGACACATTTCTTTGCTGATTGATCTTTGTTTCAAAGTACATGCGGACATTGGTATGCATTGCTAGCAATGCCTTTCCCACAAATAGACGCTTTTTGATGCATCTACATCAGAAAACTTTTGAACTTATACTGAGTAATTTATCCTTTTACCAAAATGTTTACAACTCTAATTAAACCTTCATTTAATTTAAAGAATATATTTTATAGTTTTTCCTAGATGTTTGCAAAGTCTTCTGCTTCGGATTTGTGGTATTTTGGAAAGGGTTAAAGTATAGGATACGCCAATGTAGATTTAAGTCGCGAATAGTGGGACAAGAGTTGTACATTTATAAAATCGATGGTGTCATGTTTCTGTTTTGCAGGCTTACCCAGCAACATATTCGCCAATCTAAGTGCATTGGAAACACTTAACATCAACTCCGGTATTGTCGGGCCGCTATCAGATTCAAGCTTTTCCGGGCTGTCCAATTTAAAGACAATTGTTATAAACAGTGACTTCCTCGATAACACCCTACCCGATGGACTTTTCCATGATCTCGTATCGTTACAGACAATCGACCTTCACACTTCCGGCATTACTTCATTATCTTCTGGAAGCTTTACCGGATTGTCTAACCTACAGAAGCTTGATTTATCTAGTAACTCCTTGACGACACTTCCTTCAGGGTTATTTACGTCATTATCCCAGTTGACGACGGTTACCCTGACGTCAAACGATTGGGACTGCACGTGTGACCTAGCATGGCTGAGTACATGGGCACTTTATTCAGGTACCACTTTTTATTTACAAGTTATCTAATAATTGACCTTTCTCGACTTTCTCTGGAAACAAATTTTGGGGAATGATAACGTGCTTTTGAATGGCTCTTTCTCTTAGACCATTTTACCACATGCAAAAAATCTGCAGCAGACACTTAGTAAACATCTTACATAATTATGGAAAACATTTATACATGAGAGTATATGTATGGAACATGTGGAATGTAGTTGAAAATTATCAAAAGAGGTCTGCTGCGAATGATTCAAAATGCGTCTGTAAGTGGGAAATAGTTTAAGATGCATTAGCACCGGTCCGAGGTCATTCCGGATGAGAATAATTGTGTGGAATGTAAGAGTTTCGAAATAACGAGTTAAAACAACAGTTTCAGGGTGTTGGCAACTTATGACTTATATCTGTTGACCCTTTGCTAGTATCGATTTTGTGAAGCCTGTGCAACGCAGAACTCCCGCCGGCTTGCCAGGCTATAATTATACTGCTGGATGCTCAACGCAACATTTTCGATTTTTCTAAAAGATAACTATGGACTTTTCCAAAAGCAAGGCTTGGTGAATCCATTTTTTTTTAAATTACAATTGAAAGGGTTAAACACAACCCATATGTTACTAAGGGTGTACCAAACCAGATATTTACCAAGAGTTTAACTAATTAGACCAAGTGTTTTCAAATACCTTTTGTTTCAGTCTTTCATTTAACCTTTTTCTTTTGATACCAGGTGTTTCTATTGATGCCGTCTGTGCAACGCCATCTAGTTATTCTGGATTTACTTTAAATAGAGGATTACTTTCACTTGGCTGTTCCAGTATTTATGGGGTAATGTCTGAGTTCTTTTAATCTTTTTCTTTTTTTAATATTATATCTTTATTATAATTGGAGTTTTTCCGCGCTGCCATTAACCAGAGTTTCCAGAGCTCTGGATAAGGTACATTTTTTATCAAGTTCTAAACTCTTTATTTGATATTCAAACCCTATGTTGTGGGTACTCAAAAGAATCGTCTCAGTGAGACGATTCTTTTAAGTACCCACAACATAGGATTTGGTTGAGTAATAAGAGAGATATTGTTGGGAAAAAACCTGTTCACTCCCTCTTATCTAATCCTCTGGGTTTACATGGTTCGATACCTGCAAGCGGCGGTTATGAGGGACTGTGTTTTGCCGACGTTATATAACTGACATTCTGTTGAAAAAGGTCGAAAATCCTATACAATTAAAGCACCTAAAGCAGGATCTGTACTGTTCGCCAAAGAGCATAATTAAATGTTATACATAAAGTTATTCTAGACAAATATATAAAACGAAAACAATCAAAAGCATTATTTTTTCACACGGGTAGCTACACGCAGGGAAAAACATTCACGCAAGAAACACGGATTGCAACTTATCATCGTCTATTCAATCATTTTAAAAATCAATACTTATGGTCATAGGCGTATTGGGTTTTTATCTTATCTCCGCGTCAGTATAATTTAACGTTATATTGAAATGGTATTCAATCAATTCAATTCAAGACCAGAATACTTCACTGTACGTATATTGGATCTGGCTACCCCTCAAAACAGGGATTGTGCTACACTACTTATCATTGTCGAAGGGTGTATCTTTATCTCTATAAGTTGTAGACGGACAGTACAGGCTCTGGTGAGTCTGTCTGGATGCACAGACTCACATAAAGTCTATAATGTAAGCAAAGCCATTAAGACCCCAAATCGCTAACTCAATTATTCAATACAGATATAAGCATGTATTATTTCTAGTTGTTTCATTACATTTCAATTTATCTCATCTTTGTAGGGTTCAGAGAACTCAACGAAATCAGGTATGAACACTTTTTGCGAATTATATGTTGCATTTTTCCATGGTTTTACTTAACATTTTTTTTACCATAAGGGATTTTTGTATACAATCAAATTAGTATTAGTCTTTATTTAGCGGCTAACATGCAATCAGTTGAAGGTTAGCAAACGACACTGTCCTACATGTTGTACTTGTATTTAGCGCCACCTCGGTAGTGTAGTGGTAGAGCGTCCGCCCCAGGTGCGGGAGGTCCCGGTTCGACTTTAAAAATGGTAGTTATGACTTCGCCTCTTTGGCACACAGTTAACATTGTGGGCTTGGCATTATAACTGACTCGCTGATGTCAGCATAACTAGACCAATACTAAGCCGTGATATAACTGAAACAATTGTTGAAAACACCATGCAAACAAATATACAAACAAACTAACAAAGCTATTCACAAAATTTACCAAACATCTTATTAAATGACCCGAATCAGGTCAAAATGGTTGAGTAATACCGTGTTGATTTAAATGTTTTACAGATGACAACACGGCAAGACAGTATGCCTACATTGCTATGGGTATTGCGGGACTGGCCTGTATTATATCTGGGACTTTATCGTGTGTTTTGTGTTACATGTGTCGTAACGTCAAGCATACCTATCCTGTAACACCAAGTAATCAACGTTACCTAAGACCAAAACAAGAGAAGAGAACTCGAGTAGCAACGGTATGTATAGTTAAAGGTATTGCAGGGGCTTGGTGTGTTCTCTCGAGGATTTCATTATATGTTTAAGTTACATGAGTCGCGATTAAAGCACGCCCATCCTATAACACCGAACGTTACCTGAAACCTAAACAAGAGAAGACAACTCGAATAGCAATGGTGTGTATAGTTAAAGGTATTTCAGGGGCTTGATGTGTTCTCTCAGGGATTTTACTATATGCTTAAGTTACATGTGCATTAACGTAAACCACGCATAATCTATAACACCGAGTAAACAACGATACCTGAAACCAAAACAAGAGAAGAGAACTCGAGTAGCAACGGTATGTATATTTAAAGGTTTTGGAATGAGCTTTCTATGTGATTTATCATAGGTTTGATGTAATAGTCAGTTCAACGAATATCGTATTATCACAAATATCAAGGTAAACACAAAACCGGTCTTTTCTTTGTTGCGCATGACGACCGGATGTTACATGATTACAATACGAAACCTCGTTATCCCGACTTTCAAATGCTACTTATTTCTTTAGTAGAAAACCTGTAGTTTTCGTTGTCTTTCAAATTTCAACATGTTGTCTATTTATTGCTCATGACATTATAGGCACTTGCTGTCACATGATCACATTAGGCAACGTTTTATCGGCTATAGAAAGCATGAAATAAATTAACGAACAAAATGGTAAAAAAAGCAATATGTAAATATTTGCCTGTACGTTTGTGGTGGTTATAAATTTGAACAAATGATACTTATAAACTTCTAAGTTATAAATTGTATTACAAAAATTAAGAATGCTATTATGAGGACTAAACATTAACAAAGAAATTAGTCGTTATTTTGAAAATATGAATAAATTGTGCCAATAAGAAAACTAAACAAATTCATTCTGAAAAATATCATGTAAATACGTTCACAGTATGAAACAGTTTATAAATTAACATTTACAATTCAAAAGAAATGTTTTAGTGACATATGATTTAAAGGAGAAACATTTTCACATAAAATTACATAATCTTGTTGAGATTTGGTACAGCCACCATACTAGCTTCTTGTAATTATTATCTCCCTTGAAGTCAATTTTCAAAATGGTCGCCGATGGAAACGATTTTTTAAAATTTCACAGGAATTCCTGATCATTGGTCTGAGTCTGAGTTTATTGATAAGTAAACTTTTCCAAATAAATCGTAAGTACACCGATATAGGCGTGTTACATCCCATCCTACTTGTGTAGTATCAATTAATACAATCGAAGAGTAGTTTACCATTTCCCACATAGGGCAAATTTGCAGCTGAAGACATTTGAAACATTCAGTCAAAAATATGGAAACTCTCTATAAATAAAACATTTACATTGAATAAAGTTTAAATCTGTGTGACAAAAGGAGAAATTGCTCATTATGAAATTATTATGATTTTCTCGGTTTGTAATGGAATTCGAAACCGTTGCGAAAACTTGTTCAAACCCTTCGTCTACCTGTACCATAACAAAGCACGGACATGTGTAATTGACGGTGATGTTGGACTTTCCCATACCCTTGTAAACTGCTTCCTCGCAGAGCTCAGCTATATGTGCGATAACCGTGGTATCAGGGGAGGTAACCAATCTAATACATTTCAATAGACGTGTATGTCAGGTCACAATACACAATACATCCTTTTTTTCCATATGAATCGACCAGTTTCAGCCCTCAATTGCTACTCTTTCTAAGCTTTTCTCATGTAAAACACCACATATTATTGAAAAGAGTTACCTCTAAGCTTTAAATAATAAGAATACAACCGCTTTTTCAGGGACTATATGGCTTGTATAATGGTGCCCGTGGAACATAGCTATATATGCGATGGCGTGATATCAGGGGAGGTAGCCATTGTAATACCATTGTAGATTTATGACAGTGAGATAGGATTACTTACGACCGTTATCGAATTGTTTTCATATAAATTTCCTGTCGTTTAACGCATATAGAGATATTTCAACCTGTGAAAACATCACTTTGGATCTTTCACTCAATGAAAACATAACTCTAAAGTTACATCGAGACAAACAATTTCCCTCGATTTGTATTTTTCAGATTTCAAGAAACGAAAATGGACCGTCATTGAACACCACAATGGACAGACTGTTCGTACCATCTCCAAACATAGGCCAAAGGCCGAAACCAGGTCCTTATATAGATGTGGATTCTCGTACAAACTTTTAAATGTTTCCCTAATAAAACGACTTTTCGACGCTTCTGAAGCAGATGTAACGTTGAGCACATTGCGGGTAGGGCGAGAGATTTTTTCTATTGAGGAATTTCTCTCTTGTTTAAAATGCGTCTACAAGTGGGAAAGGATACAAATTATTTGGGGGAAGTGTTTATGTTTTTAAACTATCATCGTAGTGTGCCAAGCCCCAGCAGGTCAATCGGAAATGACGACATTCATTTCGACGTTTGAGAAAGTCAATGCGATATGCGTTTTTCACAAATTGGCTAACAATATAACAACCAATTTGATAGTCGTTTGTCACAAGGGAGAAATAATGTAAGAGTTGTATAATATTCCTGACTATTTCATTTAATATATTGAGGAAAATAAAATTAAATCAGAATATGTTTTCAAATACCACCTGCTAAAAATACGTCAAATATCGTTCATATCCTAGAAAAGATTAACTCGTTTTCACATGCAATCGCAGTTTGACCCATGTGTAGCAGACGACCTTTTGGTAAAGCAAAACGAGTAATCGCTCATAATAAACAAAATCTTCTTTTTGCACCACGTCCTAAACTCTTTCTAATAGTTAAACATTCATTTGTAGAGATTATATATTTACTAAAATGTTAACGAACCCGTATGAACTAGACTACTTATTAACCATGCTCTACTTGCAGACGCATTCGACGCATGTGGGCAGACGACTTTTGAAAACTGTGTGGTGAAAAGAAGAAATAGCTCATAATGATATACGTTATTCAATAATTTAACTTTTATTTTTAAATATTTTCCATGTTTTTCCATTGATGTTTTCAAAGTCGTCTGTTGCAAATTCGCTGTATTTGAGAAAAAGTTAATGAAGGTGTCGTCATTTACCGATAAGACAAATGAAGAACAAGAGAAGGGGAGCGCGCGTATACGATAACGTTACACGGAAAGTCTTTCTTATTGGTTTATTTCTAACCGTGATATATTTTGATTGGATATTAAGATGTACTTTTTACATACTACACATTCGAAGGGTATTGTAAACAAAAACAGCTTTTTAGGCGATTCACCGGATACAGATCGCGAGATGATATATGCAGTAGACGATGTTTGAAATCTTCAGGGGCGAATGAAACAGAAATGGTTCTTATGTCATTTTATCTTTTTACCAAAATAGTTTTTGAAATCTAATTCAAACTAATTAAAACAGCATGTTAACCAAAAGTAGAAAATAACTATACACATTTTTGTTTGTTTCTTTGGAAAAGGAACGTGACGAATTTGGACCCGATGTGTGTTACGGTTTGTTGTACCAAAATGTTCTTGAAATAATCCCAACTATTACATACACTAACCCGGTTGCGTACCTAACGAACTTAAATATGTAGTGGTCATGTTGGACCGATCCAAAACTTCGTCTAAATTGTAGACGCACTACATAGACAAGGACAAGATAAAGTGATATTGACATAGTGCCAGATGGGAGATTAAATTATAGCTTTGATACCATTTTTATTGTTCTTTTATTTGGGACACTATTTGTTCTCAGAACCAGTTTTCTAATAAGGATTTTCAGCTTGGATATAATAGCAATTTTGGTTCATTGACCGATTGCCCGTGTACTGCACAAGATCCAGGGAAGGTTAAAGCAAGCTTGCATATTCAATAACTACACTTTCAGTTTACCGAGTGTTTAAATGTGTCCTTTGTGTCTTCTTCAAAGCAGACGACTTTAAAAATAACACATCATAACAACTGTTTAGCCTTATAGTGAACCAACTTGGGTTCGTATTCATTGTTTCTACCGGAATGCCTCAGGGTGTATATAATATATTTCAAGACTGAAAAAAGATTAGCATATGTATACGGGATGATATTCGTCTTCGATCTCACCAGAAATATAACGCGGGTGGACTATTTTAAGCACTATTTCAGCTTCCTCTAGGCATAATTTCTATGTCATTCTGTTTTTGGACTTATGAACAGTCGTTAGCGGAAAGACGTTTACTATACGCCTAACGAACTAATCAATTTCAATATTAACGGTTTGAAGAGAACATCTATAACATGACAATAATAACGACCTATTACTCGACAAAATTAAAAGTTTGAAGAAAACACCTATTACTTGCCGCCGTTATATAACTGACATTCTGTTGAAAACGGCCGATAGTCCTATACAATCAAAGCACCTAAAGCAGGATATGTAGTGTTCGCCACAGAGCATATTAAATGTTATACATATAGTTATTCTAAACAAATATATAAAAAACGAAAACAATCAAAAACATTATTGTGTTCACGCAGGTAGCTACAGGCAGGGAAAAATATTCATGCAAGAAACACGGATTGCAACTTATCATCGTCTATTCAATCATTTTAACAAGAGTGCCAGTGCCGCCACAAAATATAAAGATCAAGATTGATCATTTTAATTATTGCTTTTAACATGTATCACAAGACTACCATTGGAATCTCTATCAAAATGGCCCAACCGAAAAATTGTAATTTCATGAAAAAAAAAATCTCAAAACTACCATTATGGTAAAACAATCATTTAATGGAAAAGAAACAGCAAACAAAGTATTGGATTGGATTGTTGGAGCTTAATGTCCCATTCAACAAATTATTTCAGTCAGGAAGAAAATACTGATACATATAAACAGAGATAGAACCCTATAGAGGCTTCCGATATGAAAGTAGGTCAAATGGCAGTGTCGATATGTATCCTTTTTTTCCTTCTGAGCATAACTCTTGCAAAAATCACTCTACCGGATAATCCCTGCTTTATGCACTTCTACCTGTTTGGAAACTTGAGTTGCGTTCTCAAGTGAATATGCTATAGAGACCAAGGTTCGAAAGGCATAACTATTGCAAAAATCGCTGAACCGGAAAATCGCCGCTTCATGCACATCTACCCATTATAGTCATAATATTGACAAGGTTTTGAAAAGATTCAGTCAGAAACGTAGGAGGAGTTGCGTTCACAAGCCGCAATATCAATCAGCTACAGAGACTAAGTTTCAAGCGACATAAATCTTGCAAAAATCAATGAACCGGAAAATCGCCGTTTCATGCACATCTACCCATTATAGTTATGACATTGACTAAGTTTGGAAAAGATTCGTTCAGAAACATAGGAAGAGTTGCGTTCACAAGGCTGCAATATCAATCAGCTACAGAGACTAAGTTACAAGGGACATTAATCTTGCAAAAATCAATGAACCGGAAAATCGCCGCTTCATGTACATCTACCCATTATAGTCATGACATTGACCAAGTTTTGAAAAGATTCGGTCAGAAACATAGGAGGAGTTGCGTTCACAAGGCTGCAATATCAATCAGCTACAGAGACTAAGTTACAATGGACATTAATCTTGCAAAAATCAATGAACCGGAAAATCGCCGTTTCATGCACATCTACCCATTATAGTTATGACATTGACTAAGTTTGGAAAAGATTCGGTCAGAAACATAGGAAGAGTTGCGTTCACAAGGCTGCAATATCAATCAGCTACAGAGACTAAGTTACAAGGGACATTAATCTTGCAAAAATCAATGAACCGGAAAATTGCCGCTTCGTGTACATCTACCCATTATAGTCATGACATTGACCAAGTTTTGAAAAGATTCGGTCAGAAACATAGGAGGAGTTGCGTTCACAAGGCTGCAATATCAATCAGCTACAGAGACTAAGTTACAATGGACATTAATCTTGCAAAAATCAATGAACCGGAAAATCGCCGCTTCATGTACATCTACTTATTATAGTCATGACATTGACCAAGTTTTGAAAAGATTCGGTCAGAAACATAGGAGGAGTTGCGTTCACAAGGCTGCAATATCAATCAGCTACAGAGACTAAGTTACAAGGGACATAAATCTTGCAAATATCAATGAACCGGAAAATCGCCGCTTCATGCACATCTACACATTATAGTTATGACATTGACCAAGTTTTGAAAAGATACGGTCAGAAACGTAGGAGGAGTTGCGTTCACAAGATATGGACGTACGGACGTACGGACGGACGGACGGACGGACAGACGGAGAAGATGACGCCAATATACCACAGCCTCCGGCGGCGTATACAAATCGATACTTATGGTCATAGGCGAATTGGGGTTTTATCCGCGTATGTATAATATAACGTTATATTGAAATGGTATTCAATCAATTCAATTCAAGACAAAAATACTTCACTGTACGCATATTGGATCTGACTACCCCTCATAAAGGGTCGTCTCAAATTGACCATATACACTTACATACCTGCACGTGCTCGGTTTTCATGTTCAATGTAATCACACGATACAACACACTACCGTTCTATACATTCGGAACACTCGACAACTATCGCCTCTCTATATCGTTTATTTATATGGGTCATCTTACCTGTCTTATACTCTAGGATTTGGTAAGCAACAATTTGATTGACTGACGCAAAGTTCAATCTGGGATGACCTGTATCGGGCAGTCATCAGATCTATATACGAGCCAGCGAAGTTAAGATCTAGATATAATGAGATTGAAATGGGGTTGTGCTTCTTGTTCTTTTCTCAAACGATGCAAAAAGGTAACGGTTTGAAGAGGACACCTATTACTCGACAAAATTAATGATTTGAAGAGAACACCTATTACTTGACAAAATCAACGGTTTGAAGATAACATCTTTTACCTGAAAAGAAATACACCTATTACTTAACAAACTAACGGTTTGAAGAGATCACCTATTACTTAACAAAATAAAGGTTTGAAGAGAATACCTATTACTTAACAAAATAACGGTTTGTAGAATACACCTATTACTTAACAAAATAACGGTTTGAAGATAACACCTATTACTTAACAAAATAACGGTTTGAAGAGAACACCTATTGCTCGAAAAAATAACGGTTTGAAGAGAACACTCATTACTCGACAAAATCAACGGTACGAATAGGACACTCATTACTTGACAATATTAACGGTTTGAGGAGAACACTCTTCACGCGACCAAAATAACGGTTTGAAGAGGACACTCATAATTCGACAAAATTAACGATTTGAAGAGAACACCTATTACTCGACAAAGTCAACGTTAAGAAAAAAACACCTTTTACTCGACAAAATTAACGATTTGAAGAGAACACCTATTACTCGACAAAGTCAACGTTACGAAAAAAACACCTTTTACTCGACAAATTAACGGTTTGAAGAGAACACCTATGACTCTACAAAATTAACGGTTTGAAGAGGACATTACTCGACAAAATCAACGGTACGAAGAAGACACCTATTACTTGACAAATCGAACCTGATCCCGACTTTTGTGTAAATATAAAAAATGACGTACATGTTTTTTACTGCAAATTTAAATCGTGTGTCGTTTATCTCAATACGTGTATTTTCATAAAGCTGCTCACAAATTTGATAGAAAATCCTTTATATCCTTAAGGTATACAATGGACTCACAATTATTCAAACATATTGACAATTCGAATACATCGGAATAATTCTTAGAACGGATCTGTATTTTGAAAACAGCGTAGTAGCAGTTCTGATTGCTCATACGAGCATTTAGAACTACTGATGCGCCGTTTTCTTGATATCATTCTATCATTTACATGCTTTCCATAATAAAGACTGAAGTATCAACGAAATGATAAATACTTTGTTCACAAAGATCCAAGCCAGACCGATAGTCTTGTCTAATACACACATGAAATGTAAAATGACATTTAAACATCATATGTATACTGGACACGAAGACATACACCAACTTGACTTTGTATCTGTAAGTAGACTGGCATCTCCTCCAAGTAACGACGGGCAAAACTGCCAACAGAGACATCATCCACGTACATCTACAACGAGAAAGCAGTACGGGTACTAATTGACAATATGAACCTGATCTTGACCTTTGAACAAATAGGCAAATTATCATGACGGTTATGTGTTTTATCCACTCAAGTCACGAACAAAATAGTGATTTACTTTAGGAACAATCACAAGGTCGAATAAATGTTCGGTATGATTAAGTATTTTTGCACACATTTCAGAATCAGATAAATATTATCAAGTTATAATAACAGCAATACATGTCGTCAAAAAATCACAGTTCTGTTCAATTATACTTTTCCCCTGAAAATTGATTTTAAGTAGGAGGCGGCTTTTGAAAAGCAATTGAAAAACGAAACTACTTAATGATGTTCTCAGAATGCATCGGTTTATAAAGTGTTTTAGTAACCAGTCAGTATATGTCGGTAACCAGACGGATTCATGAGCAACATCATAATCAGCAGAATCAACATCATTATAGTCGTCATCAAAATCACCATTATCATCGTCATCATCATAATCGTCAATACCACAACTACCAAAAGCATCATCATATGCATCTTCATGTGCAACATCATCACCATAATCAACAGCACAATCAGTATCAGTATGATCATCATATCATCATCACGTCATTATCAACATTACCAGCAACATCAAAAGCAGCAACAGCATTATATCATCACTATTGTCAACATCATAATCAACATCATTATCATCACCACCATCCTCACAAGTGTAACACCCAGGGGCCCGTTGTATCAAATGTCCTAAGGCCGGTCTTAGTTAAGACCGGCCCTTACACCAAATTTAGGACCGTAGACCGTTTTTATCAAAATCGTCCTAACTAGGACGTCCTGAATATGGGTCCGAGTTGGTCCTAACTCGGATCGTTGGTCGTAAACATGGCGGCCGATTTGTTGTTTCTCTCGCTTCGAGAAATTGTATAGCCTTTAACTCGATAGTTATGGATGATTCATGAGAAATATGCACGTCGGAAGCAATTTATTATTGATAAATTGTAAGATGATGACTTTTATACATCCACACCACTCTTAGTCATCAACAATTCGCGGATCCAAAATGCAGAAAACGAGAAAGCAATACGGGTACTACTTGACAACATAAACCTGATCCTAAACTTTGAACAAATAGGCAAACACAGCATAAAAAGAGATCCGGTCATCAGGAATTCAATTGTGTACTGAGTGTTACTCTCAAACTTGTCAGTTCGACGCTTTTCTTCACGTGCCCAGTTGTTGCTTTTTAAACTGTTATATGTGACCAACCGACTTCTGTACCGCAAAGCAAAACTTGCAACGACAAACTTTGGACTTGTCTGCACCAAAAATCGGAATGCAAACCTACAACACAATTCATACCATCCAAGACACAATTGTAACTCAGTGGTGTGAGGCAATTGACGTTCAGTCATATGGACTTTTTTTCCAATCAACAGAAAGTATGAATGGCTAACTTAATTCTAACCCCTAATTAACTTTTTTTAATAAAATAAGAGTTATGAATTAGTTCGATAACTAAAAGTCAAACACTGCTGATCTCAGATAAGACAGCTCGTTACGCGCTGAATCACCCGAATCTGTATCGTTTGCAAAAATCTAAATATATGGCTATTGGCGTTGACAGATGCAGCTCTTGTATGCTACAGATTAGGCTAGGCACGGCTCGACTACGCCGAAGGAACTTTTCTGATACAAAACTTTCGTAGCCCTTTATTATTGGCCTGGGGCTTTTGCCCCTGGTCATAGTAGTAAAACCATTTTTGTCGGAGTTGGCAGCCTGCCAATTGCTGTTAACACCCAACAACGCATTTAAGAGTGAGAATGCGCGAGAAAAAAAGTTCATCATGGATTCAACATAACTGTATTTTAAAGGTTAAGATCTTTCCAAGAAATATCATTATAATGTTCTTAGAACATCGGTGAACACATTAAGGCGTGGGAACTCCAATATAAGTTTAACAAATGCTTTAGAAATTAATGCGCCGAGAGATTAACTATCCGTTTCCAGGTCTGATTATGACACTAGTACTGAAAAAGCAGGCCTTTCAGGAAGCTGCGGCTATTGGTGAATCCGTCGGCATAATACCTACTATATCGGTTTATGTAGCCGACAAACACGCCGTAACAACCACCCCGGTGATACTCAAAACCTCATCGCAAACTGATAGCACATTAATCGGTTGATGCCTGGCCGATGTCCGGCCTGGCATCACACATATCGGGTGAGCGCCGGTCCAAATTTGCCGCTCAGAGCCCAGCCGCACTTCACAGAAGGTAACAATTTAACACGCAGTTTATCACAAAAGTGTCAGAATAACAGTACTACAATATGCCCTAGAAAAGAAGGGAGGACTGAATGAGAAGAAGAGGGCAGTACCCACAAGAGAGGGAGAGTGGCAGTGAAGTGAATGAGACCATGCCTCTCCTCTTCAGCCGCCAATGCACAAATAACTAGGTTGTATCGGTAGCGTGCACACGCCAACCCCTCCATCAACCGGACGACTCGATGGCGATGTGCAAGTGCCCGCAAGCGATGTTGAGGTTTCAACGGCATTCTCGTCAGAATGTTATTTCTTAATGACATCTAAGTCAAGATCGAATATGGGTCATATTGGGTCAGAAACTAGACCACTTGGCCAAATTGAAGGGAAATCTTGTTAACACTCTGGAGGCTGCATTTTTAACTTGAGCATGTTGATACTGTTTCAGAATGTTTTTCTTGATGATATGGAGTCCAAGTTTGAATATTGGTCATGCCCGTAGGTGACTAGGCCAAATTGAAGGAAAATCTTGTCAACACTGTAGAAGCCACATGTTTAAAAATGTGGTCAGAATGTGGGTCATGCCGGGTTAAAAACTAGGTTAAAATTTTTGATTGATGATATCTAGCTCATTAGCGAATATGGGTCGTATCTGGTAAACAAAAATAGGTCACTAGGCCAAATGAAGGAAAATCTTGATAACACTCTGGAGGTTGCATTTTGAATCTTTGTCAGAATCATTGTCTTGATTAGTTTTACATTGTTCAAACACTTTCACCCAGTCTAGTCCATGGTTTAGAGAATTATTTCTACTTGATGGAAGTTGATTTAACATTGACATATTTCTCAATATAATAAGGCAGAAACTTCAAAATATTCTACCTAAACCTGCTGTGATATTTTCTTTTGATTGTTCATGTCTTAAATGTGTATACTTGTGAGCTCCTGCACTCAGGTGTGAGCGATAGAGCCAACAAGGTCCTCCTGTTTTCAAATTGGCAGTTTCATAATATTTACTATTTTTGATATGATCTTTCAACTTCTTAACAATAAATACATAAACATAAGCTGAAATTGTTATTTCCTTTCCCATTTCCCTACTTACCAATCCTTCCTGTAGCCCCCAGGCCGCCAGCACTTCAGTGCTTTGATTTTTACTATTGTCGCCGTTAAACCCATTCTGACCCCCCCCCCCCAAAAAAAAACCCGATACCAGAGATCGTTTCAAGCGCCGCCCTGGCGCGTAACATCGTCAGAAGTATATAAACGAGTTATTGTCAGTTCATTATTCCTATTGATTTTTATATACTAATGCCAAACCGTTTTGATTCAATTTAAGCTCATCTGATATATGGTGACTGTAATTGTCATGTCTCAACCACGCATCTCGCTTGCAGATTGGCCATTGATTGACTAACAATTATCTTTATGTATTGCGTATAGATTAAATGTCTTCCTATAGTGTAAACGCAATGACTTTGAAACTATTCACCATCGCAAGGCAACCACTGTGCTATCAGGGCCAAAGTTCTGTCATGTATATTAATGATGTATTGCCGTTTAAAACAAATAATGAACAATTGCACCTGCTCGCGTTTTTTTTTTTTTATTGTTTCCTCACCTTACGATATCATGTGAGCCCGACATTCAGTACTCTGAGTACTTTGGTTTCTTCATGAATCGTGTTTGCTATTGAGCAAAATGTTAGTTTCCAAGTAGTTTACAGCTTTATACACATTATCATAGTGATTCTATTTCAAACATTTAAATATGGTCATGGAATATTATATATGAATGAATTCGAGTTCAACTCTCGAAACTATATTTATTACTTGACAATATTGACCTGATCCTGACCACTTTGTAAATTTATGTATTATTATGACTTTATGAAATGTTTGTTCATGAAATATAGGTTGGGTGGCATGCATCTTACAGCACGTTATGTCATAAAGGAATGAAAATACATCTATTTGCATAAAGGTCACGATTATGTCAACATAAGAAACACTCACCAGTCCCCCAATGTTTTGGTGTCAATATAGACACTTACAGACGAGTATATCCCAAACTGACTTGGCAGGTCCCACGTGTTATATGACGTCTGAAATAAACATATAACTTTTCGGTTCAATAGACACTACATTTGACTGTTACACGTTAAAACCAAAATCGTTTGATGATATGAAATCAGTTTTTAAAGAAAAATGCCTGTATCATACTGGTTCTTCTTGAAACATTTTTCTGTTTAAGTGTGTTTTGAACGAAGAGCAACCACAAAAGCAATATTGGAAGAAGAAGAAGAAGAAGATGAAGAAGAACTTTGTAAATTTAGCCACCGCATTTATAAACAAACATTCGCAGATTACAATATTAATGGTAACAATAATTTGACCTGAGATTCATGACCAGTCCAAATCAATCGATATGCATGTAAATCAAACAAGCTTTATTCAACAGATAACATATGTAGCATATCATTTTGTTTCATGAACAAGTTAATTGTCATCGGAAAAGCGGATTATAAAAAAACCAAATAAATTAGAATGGCTCCTAGGTCATATCTACAATTACGATATTTGTGCAGCGTTAAAGGCAGAGATTACTGTGTTACATGGAAATTAATTTCATTTGGCCATAGATCAAAAGTACAAAAACGGCATTCGGATAAACAAAATTAAGGTGGTAACAGTCGACACTCATAAATATATAGGAATAAGTTTCGAGAGAACAAGAAAATGTACAAGCTCAAAGATATATGCTGTGGAACGGGCAAGAAAGGCTTTGATCTGCATTCGAAAAAAGAAAGAAGACATTTTGATATTACACATTGACAGCAGCCTTAAACTATTTGATAATACAATTGTACCTATGTTTTGTATGCATGTGAATTATGGGGCTTTGGCGAAAAATGTCATACTCGTCTTTAAAAATTAATAGTAAATGTTGGAAAAAGTACCAATAATGTTATGCTTTGTGGTGCAAATAGTTTTATACGATATAGAATCTGCAATAATCTCCCAATTTAAACTGGATGATCGACAGGCATTGAACGACATTCAAGAGTTTGCATACTCCGTAGACATGAACTAGGCGATGAATATCGCAATGTATTTAAATGCAAACACTTCAATGAAGTAAGAACAAGTATAACCTCATTTGTTAATATATGACCTGCAAATACATATACACTCTCTATTCAACGAAACATATGTGATAATTAGATATTTGATAATTAAATATTTGTCTATATAATTATGCCCGCTTTATTTAACCCCCTCCCCTCGTTTCTTTCTTGTTGTCAGTATAAGTTCAATGTGTTTGCATGTATTTTGATGAGTGCGTTCGTGCATGTGCCCTTTTTTTGGAGTGTATATATATATATATAATTATATGCCCAATGGGCCGGGTGTGGTTATATTTTGTTTTTAAATTAACCAAAAAATGTTTCACACATGTCACGTTAATAAACAATTTCTTATCTTATATATGTATATACATATAAATGCTCGTATTTATATACTAAGGTATATGGATATATGTTTCATGTACATGTACGGCCAGCGTGAAAGTGTGGGCGGGTGTTGTGTGTTAAAGGCATGTAGTTTGGTTTACCCTTTGTTAAAAATAACTTGTTATTATATCCACAAATCACATTATGTAAATGTGCTGTGTGTATTTATAATTTCTCTGAAATTATGTAAATGATGATCTTATCCTTCGCCAGTCACACAGTCCTAATGTTTTGTTTTCTTGTGACCTGAATCATGCGTAATTTGTATCGTAGCATAGCCTCTTCACTTTTCCATTATCGGACATAATTCTTTATCTCACATATATGCAGACTTAGTGTGAATAACATGTTTAATGTTCGTTTAGTTTCCAAATAATTCAAAAACCAGTTACTAATTAGATTAAGTCATCCATTTTTGCACAAAAATAGTATTATCGCCCTGCCCTCACTGGTTATCAACACAGAATGTTATTTATTTATTTTTCAAAACTATCTGCTTGCTAATCAGAAAAACAGCATTCGATATCTCGAATGAACTTATCGAAATATCGACATCCCCAAGTCGCAAAGACTATTGACGTACATGCTTATTGACATAAATATCAAAATAAATAAGAAATATGATCTAGCATTATCAAGTTACCAATATAAAAGTATTACTTGATTTACAGGAGATAAGCACCTGAACCTCTTTGAATTATTTAAATACGTTCAAAAGACTGAATCTACCATTAAACCGTGTAAAATTCCACAGAAAGCATCCGGATAAAGTAGAAAGTACAAAAATTGAATCACATTAATTGGCCTACACACATCATGATTGAGCGTTAGTTATTATTGTATTTTTCATTATTTAGAGGCTATTGTTCCCAATCAGATATATTTGTAGGTTGTGTACAGGGTGTTTCATAATATATGTTACCATTAAAAACTATTATAACATATGTCATTTTGAAGCAGTCAGAATAAAGTTGTGTGTGGTGTATAAAGTACGGGAAAATGTTGACGCCATGACGTCATCAACGACGTCATCCAAACAAGTCGTTATTCCAAGATGGCGCTGTCCAAAGAGCAGTGCACAGAAGTTGTTAAACTGTATTATAAGAGTTATTCACCAGTTACAGTGATCAGATGGATGCAGAAATTGCACCCCGATAATGAGAAACTCAGTAAGATGCAAGTTCACAGAATAGTCAAAAGGTTTGACCAGTCAGGATCACTTATTGATCGACGCCGTAGCAATGCCGGCCGGCCAAAATCAGTCAGGACTTCAGAGAATATCGAACAACTGAGAACTGTTATTGAAGAAACTCCACAAAGGTCTTTACGTAGAGTGTTAGGTGACATTACTAACAATGCAAGTGCAACTAGTGTTTACAGGATGCTGAGATTCGATTTGAAATTAAAACCGTACACTATTTCTATTATGCAACACTTGAAACCTTCTGATATTGACAGTCGGCTTGAGTATGGCCCCCTCACTCTCCCGATCTGAGTCCGCTGGACTTTTTCCTCTGGGATATCTCAAAGACAGGGTGTACAGCCCCGCACCAGCATCTCTAGAATATTTGAAAATATCCATCAAGCGAGAAATAAGAAATATTTCAACGGACACCTGCAAATCAGTGATTTGTAACTTCAAAAAACGTCTGGACGTCGTAATTCAACAAAAAGGACGTCATCTGGAACACTTGTTGTAAAACTGACATATTGAGAACACCCGTATAAAGGCATGTGTTTAAGGTAATCTTCTGATGTCATATATGAAATAAAACTTTACTCTGTCTACTATCACATTGTTACGTTTATTTAAGCGTGTTTTACATTGTTAGACAAATATAAAGCACTAAAATGGTAACAGATATTATGAAACACCCTGTATATTTATGCTAAGAATAATTTTGAATATTGTATTCCTACTTTTCTGCAAATTTATTCCCGTTAGAAGTCATTGTCTTCAAAAGTAAGTAGTTTCCCGTATTCCGATCCGATGTTGATTTAAAATATAAAACATCACTTACCGGTTGGAAAAACTGTTCGAACGTCTTTAGTAAGACGTAATTGTGGTGATTCACCAACGTTTGCGTCGAAAACCACGAATCTTGAAGCTCAAAGCACTCATTTGTCTGGTTATTAAGCGATATACCTCTCGCGTAGTCGCTCTTCTGTATTGCACAACGGACACCGATCATTGAACTATCCTTACTCGTTATTGTGAAAGAGAGTCGGCTATGCATAGCAGCAAATCTTCTTACAATAATAAAGAACAATATGTTTTGAAAAATCTTCTGAGCAAACATCTTAAACTTAGAAAATAATAAAACGCGAATTGTTTTCTAACGACTGTATTTGTCCAATTCTACTTTGACTTTAACGTGGAACTTTCATTAAAAAATAATGGAAACAAACAAAAGGGCTCAGATGGCCCAATGTCGCTCACCTGAGTATGAAGATATGTTATATGTTTTGCCACAATACAGTGAACTGTCTGAAGTCGATCGTTTTTTAAAGGCTTTTTTTTTTGCGACAAGTCAAAATGATTCGAACAAAAGAATAGTTTTTTTTTTTTAATCGAGTCTGACGTTAGCAGGAGTTTTACTATGGACACATATGGGAAAGAAGCTTCATCACTCGTCTTGCTTTATTATTTTCCAAATCAAGAAAACTTGAATAATTCATATGATTTGTTATTAAATTTTTGTATTTGAATTAATTCCATATTTTGTATTTTCACTGTAGATCTTCAAAGAAGTGTGGATAGGGTATAATAGCCCAGCAATCTCTTAACGGTCAGAATTCTCGACGAAGCAAGTACTTCCATAATTATTATCATAACGTTAATTAATTTAAAAACGGTTCGTTTCAATGATCCTGGGAAAATATCTTAAGAGTTGAGACAATGTAAATGTACACATTTTGCAAGCCCTGTTCAATACCAGAGGAAGAGTTTAACACCCTGATCAATATGGCTGAATTCAATGTCTTGCTAATTTCAAAATGAGTTCATACAAATAAGCCACAACGTTCGATTTTGAGTCTGCTTGCATCTGCGTACAGTAAATACTCATGTGAAATGCCAATGAGCCCATACTCAATAACACCCAAAACCTCCAGAAGCAACACGATGATGACGGAAAGTACGAGACCCCGTTACGTTAAGGCTATATAAAAGCCCGTTTCACGCCCAAACATGGAAACATACTGGGTTTCCGAGATTGATTGATTGGGCTTAACGTCATATCAAGGCCACCTACTCATGTTTTTCCTAGCTTTAACACACCAGTACTCCACACAACACACTTTCCAAACAAGTGGCTGCTTTTCCACATATACTGTTAACCCATTGGTGAAAGACGAATGACGCTTGTCACAGTGACTTTTGTTAAACGTGGGAAAGAATGTTGGCCGAGCCCTGGATTACCAGCCCGCGTCGCTACCGACTGAGCTACAGGAGCTCGGTTTTTTTAGGAGCAATGTTTCTGTTCCGGCGTCCGTAGTTGAAGAGCATCCGCCTCGGATGTAGAAGGTCACGAGTTAGATCCCCATCCGGTTCATATAAACAAACTTAAAAGTAGAAGTAATGACTATCCCTCCTTGGCGCTCAAGATTTGATGCGTTAGTATCATGACCGACTCAATGGTGTAAGGATGAATGGACCAGTTGTACAGACAACGCCGTGATAAAACTGAAACATTGGTGAGGGCAGCGTAAAATCCCATACAAAAAACAAAAACAAGACGTTTCAGAGTTCGCTTTCAATTGAAATAAATCGTTACTGCTTTGCACTAACATTTACGTCTGACATAAATTCGTATAGAAGTAATTATCAAATCAATAAACAATTATCCAGTTTCAATGTTTAAAACAAATGTTTGCATAGCACACGAGACAGGAGTTTTGATATTTTGTACATATTTGTTCATTCACTTCATGTCACAGCCGTTTTTTTAATGAAGTTCACAAATTAGGTAGACGACTAAATGTCGCTCATATATTAACCAGATCAGACTGCACGTAGGTGGAGGCCAATCTGGATCATTGCTAATAGCAATGTCAAAGAGACTTGTTTCGTGCGACGTGACTCAGTAAGTCTTTATCATGGCCAGTCAGGAATTTCATATGATGAGTGTCTACTTAGAACTATAATTTAATCATTGATAAAAGAC
>JASEVX010000008.1:35998313-36168011 GCA_031761405.1 Serripes groenlandicus | reverse complement strand
TAGCATTGCTTGATAAAGGAACTTTACTCTCTTTGGCACGTTTGGCTTATCAAAATGGATATAATCAATTTCAGTGCATCTTTTTAAAATACAACTGTAATAAGTGTGATTATAAAAATTAAGGAAGCAGTGGATTTTCTTGCTTTTTATGGTGTAGGTAGCAACACTTTTAAAGATGTAAACGTTTATTTGGACTATTTTGTATGTAGTCAGAATGTAAGGGTTCATTTACAAGCTGACGATCTCTTCATGTACGACGGCAATGATGAATGTGATGTCACTGTTACCATAGTCCGATTACTTTTGACGCACTTTGAAACAAACAAATATTTAAAACATGACGTCACTTCCGGTTTGATCATCTCAATTGATAGAAAATCAGAAATCCTTTTCAATGGGCCCAAACACAACTACATTCGGACAAGAAATAAAGGAGATATCGGCATTTACGCATTAAGAAGACTTTTGACGCACTTTGAAACTTAATTTAAAACGGCGATAACTAGAGAACTATTAGTTTTAGGATCATAATTTTTTCATATACGAAAAGGGCTCAACGAGATCTTTCCAACGGTATATCAAACTTGAGGATCGGGGCAAGTTCATATTTGGGGTTTAAAAATCTCTCATATTACATAACTCTAAAACGGTAAACAATTATAGCGACAAACTTTGGTTTAAATGAAAGCTTTTTAGGTCTTCTATCATTTGGTAGCATAAAGAGAAAAAGTTAAAGCGTAAATAGTGATACAAATTAACAAAAACCGATTTGACGCTTTTAATGGGCTCCTTTTCCCTCTATATTTGAAATCTGATCAAATTGGTAAAGTCGTGTTTAACTACAGTGACACTTTTCAAGTGCAAATTAAAACATGATAATAACTTTCATCATGTAGGGTAATCTTTTGAACAGCAGTGTAAAGGGTTATTCTCAGACAAGTGTTAACGCGTTCGTTGCAGGTGTTCAGACGCAGACAGTATGTCGCCTTTAAAGGGGATTAATTTTCAACATGTCAATGGGCTATTGTACACGTTTCCGTCCTTAAATCAATAGACGCTGGACACTGTGTCGCCTTTAAAGGAGATTGATATTGACATGTCAATGGGGCATTGTTCATGTTTCCGGCTTTAAATCAATAGACGCAGACAGTATGGCGCCTTTAAAGGAGATTAACTTTGACATTTCAATTGGGCATTGTTCATGTTTCCGGCCTTAAATAAATAGACGCAGACAGTATGGCGCCTTTGAAGGAGATTAACATTTCAATGGTCTATTGTTCGGACACCTGGTGTGTTTCTGATTGTGAAATAACGTGTCTAAAAATAGATCGTGGTGTCAGGATATACGCATCTGTCATTTGAACTCTGGACGTTCTCGAGGTAAGACGTTACATTTATTGCTTTACCATACATGTTTGACTGCGTGCTTCGGCTCGACTATACGACATATTAAAGGGATATATCGTGTTGTATGGATGTCTCGTGTCAGGTTTCCCGAAACAATGTAGCAAAGGTTAGGTCGAATTTCCCCGCCATTATTTTCGAGGGTTCCAACAACATACCCGCTAGAATCTATTGGTAGAAGGCTAGAGACAAATCGTTGGTGGTCTCGCCCGAAGGGTGCTACTGAAACACTTGCTCCATTGTTAAAGCTTTCTAAATGTATACCTATGATGTCATTCTAAATATAGACCTATGATTAAAAAATGGCCGCCACGCATGCGCAGTCATTATATGCAAATAACTAGGTCAACACAATGGCGTCCTCATTCGTGTCACTCCTTATATGCAAATGAGATACTATAAATAGTAACTAGGTCAACAAAATGGCCGCCGATTACGTCATCTTTGTTTACACCTAAACCGCCATACATACTACTTGGAAATATCCATTAGCCATTACATACGAATAAGTTAAGCCGGGCCACTCTTAACCCTTTCCCAAATAGGTGGAAGAAAGTATGATAATAATGTTGAACAAGAGCGCCGCGGAACGAACGACAATACTCGTCTGGGTTTTTTTCTAAGTCGAAAAGGGGGCATTATTAAATTTGAAAATGTTGAACGTATATTTAGTTAGAAAGTAAGGTCAAAGTTTTGTGACGACGCCAAGGATATCACAATAGCCCTACCTTTTTTCTTCGAAAAACAGACGAGCTAAAAATACTCACATTAGTCACAATGTTCTTGATGCCGTCTCGTGTTAAAAATGGTTTCCCAATTAAGTCGTTTCCATGGTTTGATATGCCATGAGTCGTCTGCATTGAACATTCTTTTTCGATACAAAATTAAAAATATTGCGATAATGGGAAACCTTGCATGCTATTAACAATTTCTCATAATTTCATCTGCTCCAATACACCAAATTCATCCGCGAATGAGATGATCTACAACGAGTAGTCTGCTTTTAAAATCGTTCAGGAAAAAGAGTTTCATATTTCAAAATTCAATACGATACAAAGTTGAGGAAAGTATTTGCGTTAAAGGTAAAACAGCTTATTATCAGCAATTTATCCTCATTAAGAAAATAAATAGTTTTCATATGTCGTCTCATCCAATGTACCAAATTACCAATTCATCAGTAAAATAAACAACCCGTTTTTTAATGTCTCCAGGTGAATTAAATTGAATGTGTGGACGTGAGTCTACAGGATAAGCGCATAGTGGAAGTGTTTGATTTTTTTCAGTTCTCGGGGAATTGACCTTGCCCGCAAAGTGAAAGTAGGGGTGAGGTGTACCAAAGCCGGATTTAAAAGATGATGTCAACATTTAATTGACACGTTCTTTTTTACATTATAAATGACCCCCTCGATACGACCACATTATCTTCAAGTCTGTTTCAAACCTATGTTTACACTTTTTCACATTTGACATTCGATTTTCTCGGATCAGCAAGCGACTCTCATAGTTAATCAAGGAATTAAAAACACCTTTCATTGAGCCTTTCCCTCATATAGACGCTTTTTGACGCCTCTGCAGCAGTGGCCTTTTTGAAAACATAGTGACAAAAGAAGAAATTGCTCAAGACGAGCAATTTCTCCTTTTGCCACAATGTTTTTCACTTTTAGTCATAGGTTATCCATTCAGTTATGGAGATATTCTATTTTTTGACAAAATATGTTCAAAGTCGTCTGCTGCAAAATTGTCGTATGGGGGAAAGGGTTAAACGGACTCTCGATACCTGACTATTAAGGTCAGTCTGCGTTTCCGCCAAGAATGATTGAGATCTCCTTTAACCCTTTCCCACATACAAGAAACTTGAAGCAGACGACTTCAAAATCATCTGGGCAAAAATATGGAAATTCTCTATAAATGTAAATTCAAATATTGAATAAAATTGAAAAATATTGTGGCAAATTTCTCCTTTTGCCACAATATGTTCAAACGTCGACTGCTGCAGAGGCGTCAGAAAGCGTTTATATGAGGGTAAGGGCTAAATACCATAAAGCCGTTAAAGCAATATCATTAAAATCAGACCTAAATACTTCTATGTACATATACACTGTATATATACGAGTTGCGAGTTTAGATCTGGTTTAAATGAGATTGCCGTTAAGGCAGTCTATAACCTGGATACTTCAACATTAAACCTTTAAGGGTCCGTTTTCAGGTGACGTGACTAAATAAGAGATCATGCAGCAATTTTATGAATTATTATTTTTCCTTTTCCTTTGTTTAAAATGATTCTTCTATATTGTTTATAACTGTAATTGTATTGGTAATCATAATGTTATGTATCATATGTAACTCTCCAGAAAATGGAGGTACTTAAAGATGTATTATCAATAACATAACAGCTATGATATCTGTTATTTTATTGATGAATTACCAACCGTGAGCTACTAAACTGTTTCACTGAACGGGTGGTAAGTTAATGTCAATCGCTTCAATGCTTTAACCCGTTCCCTCATACAACAATTCTGCAGCAGACGACTTTGAACATATTTTGTCAAAAAATAGAAAATCTCTATAATTCAATGGATAACCTATGACTAAAAATGGAAAACATGGTGGCAAAAGGTGAAATTGCTCGTTTTGAGCAATTTCTTCTTTTGTCACTATGTTTTCAAAAAGCCGTCTGCTGCAGAGGCGTCAGAAAGCGTCTATATGAGGGAAAGGGTTAAAGGCAAACATGGACTTTCAAAGGGTGTTGTGTCCTTTTAAAACAAATCCAGTTATACCATGTCGACAGAACACTTATTCGTGACCCCTTAGCGACAAACCAGTATAAGACTTACTAATATTGTTGATTGAATGGTGTTTTACGCCGCTTTCAGCCATTTTCAGTTATCACGGCGTTACCAGGACTACTGGTCCATTGTATCCCGACACCAGCCAGTCAGTCGTAATGCTAACCCCGTAATCCTGAGCGCCTGGGAGGGCAGCCACTACTACCACTTTTAAAAGTCTTTGGTATGACTCGGCCGGGTGTCGAACCCGCTACCTCCCGCTCCCGGGGCGGACGCTCTACCACTATACCAGTGAGGCGGACGCTCTACCACTACACCACCGTGGCGGACGCTCTACCACTACACTACCGAGGCGGACGCTCTACCACTACACCACCGAGGCGGACGCTCTACCACTACACCACCGAGGCGGACTGTAACACCGACGCTCTACCACTACATCACCGAGGCGGACGCTCTACCACTACACCACCGAGGCGGACGCTCTACCACTACATCACCGAGGCGGACACTCTACCACTTCACCACCGAGGCGGACGCTCTACCACTACACCACCGATGCTGTACTTACTAATGTATCTTTCCCAAGGCCGTTCAAATTGACGACGATTTCTTATTAAGCCTACATAGTGACTTAAATAGTGTATCGATGGATTCTTTCCTTGCTGCCGAGCCCCCGGTATCTCAGTCGGTAGCGACGCGGGCTGTCAATCCAGGGGTTGTGAGTTCGATTCATGGCTCGGCCAACATTCTTTCGGACGTGTGACAAAAGTCACTGTGACAAGCGTCATCCGTCTTCCAACAATGGGCTTACAGACTATTTGGAAAAGCAGACAGCTTCCTGGAAAGAATGTTGTATGGTTTACTAGTGTGAGAAAGCCAGGAAAATACATTAGTAGGTGACATGGCCGCCGTGATGTTGAAAACGGCGTAAAACCCCAATCAATAAATCTAGCTTTCCTTGTTTTTGTTTTACGTAGGAAAGGGCTTAAGGAAGAAGCACTTTCAATTAAACTCCGTCGAAATCAAAACCATTATAAAACATAGTTATAATTTTATTTCAACAAAAGTAAAATTGCTTTATAAAAAGAAATCAAATTTGTAACAATTCAGTCAAATTAAAATACATGTACATACATGTATATATAATTTTACAATTAACAATCTGATTGATGCAATCAAAATATGGAACATTTTATCCTTCTACTTATGTAAAGGGAGGGAGTCCGAGGGACACAAGACTCCTAAATCGATCGACTTTCGGTAATACTCGGGCCAGGCACTTATATTTGATGGAGTATGAACAACTTATCGAGTCGCTTCCGGCGGATGGGTGTTGTGTTGCCTGAGCGAACATTGAAGACTCACAAGCAGGGGCGTAGCTCCCTTTAGGCATTGTAGGCACGTGCCTACTTATTTTTTCTAAAAATGCCCCCAAAATGCAGCTGCGGCGATACACATCTGCGTAATATATCGACCAGATCAGCCTGCGCTGTCCGCGAAGACTGATACGGCCGACACATTCCGTCTAAGGGGGATAGTTAGAGAAGTGATATTCCTGAAACAGAAAATCCACAGGAGGCGAAAAGTGTATATTTTGGTACACCTGTGTGGCATGCTTAGGCTGATCCGGGTCGAGACTTTAGCAGAGTCCACAATGTTGATTTTCTCACGAGACGGCCTACATATTGAGTATTGCCAGGCTACGCCCCTGACCAGATCATTATACATGTATATATAAGTGTGTCCCCACTTAGATAATATTCATGCATAATTAAGTGAAATTATATTGAAATAATAACAAGACCCTAAATCGCCACTTTAACGCGAAAGTCATGAAATATGCCTTACCGATATAACAAGTAAATAAAACAAACATACAAGCTTGTGTCTGACATGCGATATAATGCACTGCAATCGAATTTATTTATGTAATTTGTAAATCGACATTCGGGGTTTTAAATCTTGGTTTTTCGATCTGGTGTTTGATAAAATGTCTTAAACGAGAAGATACAAAAAGTTTGATCACAATTTATACATTCATTAAGTATGCTCCTGAACAACAGTTCCAGTGAGTCCAGCATTTCTTGTAGAGTCTGTACTTTCAAAGCCCTCGTTAGTCTCTTGCAAAGTATTGTCATGTTCATGAATATCTGGCACATTTGAATCAGTTTGACAATGAGCAGTGTTTATAACACGACCAGCATTTGGCGAATAACGGTCAGTATCATTAATATCCCAAGTCACACCAACAGATTGTACACTGCTATTATCAATATTAACACAATGTCCTGTATTTCCTTCTGTAAGGGAAGCCACTGCAATACGGTACGGTGGCGGTTGCTCAGCACACGTTCTTACAATGTCCTCATACTTAGGCGGGGATAAAGCAACGCTACTGTACGACGGCGGTAAACCGGCAGCGTCGTACATCAAAGGTGTCCTTTCACTCCCATCGTATCCAGTGAAACCAGTATACCTATGGTACGTATCATGCCTATCCTTGCACAGTTTCTGAATTAACATAGAACTCGTGATTCCAATTAAAAGAACAGCCATGCCGTGAATTAAGAAATAAGCCCACACTCTTGGAACGCATTTTGTGGTGAACTTTGGATGATTCGCTTCACCAATGTCATATTCGTCATCCACATGATAAACCACTGTAAAGTCTGGTCCATCTAAACTCACGGAGCATTCTAATGCATCAGTACATGCAGGCTCTGCGTTGGACAGATCGTATACTGTCCTGTTTATATCCAATTTTAAATCCACCCATGCGGAATCAACGTCCTTATTTGAGTACACGAAAAACATTTCACTTTCTTTGCTAATGTCAAGGTCATACTCCTGATAACTGTTATCATCACCGTTGCATTCCCGGCCATCCATGAGGTAGATTTTAACATCGTAGCAGAATTCGCAATGTTGGTCATTTTGCCATTGTTGAAAATTATATAGTCCGGTAAATAAATAGAAGACGACTAGGTTTTTAGCACAATGTTGAAGTTTTAACGTTGAGCCCGGCAATAAATACAGCGAGAAATAATTATAATCATAAACATCGACATATAACGCTGTCCTAGTGATGATTCTAGCTCTTTTTACTGTATCGATTGTTAAAGGGCTGGGCACAGCGAACGAATCGAAGGATATTCCTGGTGATTGTATGGAGACCGCTTCACAAAACAGGAAGTGAACATTTTGGTTTACCGGCCTCATGTCGGACGGTGACGAATATGGGTAATTGGCCTTGTAAAAATAGCACGACAAAACCACGCTCGAAAGAGTCCCTAAAATAAGCAGCCATGTCCACACGAGTTTTATTCGTGTTGACTTCTTGATGTTGGTACAACAGCATAAACAACAGAACGTGGAACAACAACACGTTACACAACAATCACTTTCATTTTCTGTGTACGGAGTATGGCCGACGAGGGGTGACGTCATTGTGTGACGTAAAGGCAATCTGTTGTTCCGGAAGTGGCGTATATATCGGTTTTCAAAACTAGGTAGCTCAAGAAAACTTTCTTCAGCTTCTGTAAATAGAAAGAAATATTTTATATACATTTGTACTAGTTTATCATGACCCAATTACGAACTTGTATTTTAGAGAATAGGAGCCCGTCTTTATTTGAGCGGAAACTAAGCTCAGTGTAATTATCACACGTGTAAAAAGACCTGCCTGCATATCCATGCTAAAGGATCCAAATGGATACTGCTTTTGTAGAAGTGTTGCGACCAATGTAGATCTCGATCAGTCAGAGCATCCGCGCAGTCTGATCGGATTCGCCAATTAGTCATAGAAGGCGTCAATAATCTTCTGTGTCCATTTTTATCATGAGCATGAATGCGCTTGCGCGTCTTTTCTACATGTGTAATAATAACGTCAATGTTGGGTTTCGAAGAACCCTACGATCTTACTTTGATTAACAGCTGTTCTGATAGTGATTGACCAATCAGAAACAAGCTGGTGCATTGCTACTGCATCCAAAATCGCGTCCGCCATTTTGTCAGACAAACTCCCGAGCATGTCTAAAACGACATAAAGCTAATGTGGTGTTACATTGCATATACTTCCTATCCGTTTAAATCGCACAACACTCAAGGCATCGTTTTACCGTAATAATAATTATATATATTCGTGAATGGTGGCCGAATACCATTTTCTGCATTCCAAACCCCTGTCGTAGAATTTAAGTGTTAGTTAAATTGATTGTTGTGAACTTAATCCTTCTCCTCATATAGACGCTTTCTGACACCTCTGCAGAAGACGGCCTTTTGAAAACATGGCGACAAACAAAGAAATTGCTCAAAACAAGCAATTTCTCCTTTTGTCACCATGTTTTCAACTCTATTCAATTATTGTACCTTCATTTAAATGTAGTTTCTAACAAAACATTTACGGCTATGTTTTCAAAGTCGTCTGCTGCATATTTGTCGTATGTAGGAAAAGGTTAATGCCGATCTTAACAATTGTTCAGTTAGGTCAATTGACATAACGTTTGTTTACTGGCTTTCTCGCACCTGTAGTCCACGCATCATTCCTCCCAGGCAACTGGCTACCTTACCACAGAGACCATTTAGACTGATGGTGGAACATTGATAAGGCTAGTAGTGATGTCAAAGAAAACGGGAAGAATAAATGTTCACGATCCCTGACTTGGTAGCCCTTGTTTTTACCGACCTACCGAATGTTGCAGATGAGTTTAAATCCATCTGCACGTGGAAAGGGGTTAATAGTTTAGTCAAAGAGGTCTGATTAAGAGCCTTTGTGGTCAAGATAATTGCATAGTGAGAATAAACTGACGATGGACACACAAAAACGTCATTTAATTTTAGTTATCCTGTGTACAGCAACCTGTCTAACTTTAACCATTATCCCTCATGCGACAAAAATGTAGAAGACAACTTTGAAAATATACAAAATCTCTATAAGTCAAAGTATTATTATTGAATAGAGTTGAAATTATAAAGGCAAAAGGAGAAATTGCTCTTTATGATAAATTCTCCTTTTTCCAGAAATATTTCTGTCAGCTAGATAGGCCCCAGAATGCATCTGCAAGTGGGAAGGGGTTGTTAATACCACGCTTACCTTTCAACAGAACAATTTCTCCTTTTGCCACAATGTTTTCAACTTTGAGTCATAGGTTATCCATTCAATTATATAGATTTTCGATTTTGTGACAAAACATGTTCAAAGTCGTCTGCTGCAGAATTGTCGTATGAGGGAAAGGGTTAATACCACGCTTACCTTTCAACAGATAGACCGAATATTTCCTAATATATTTTCGAAAATTCAAGCAGCTGATTTTAATAAAACCCAGAATAACTTGTGTCTTTTTATTCAGGAATTTCAGAGTTGCTGTGGTCGTAACAGTTTTAAACAGAGTTTCTTTTTTACAGTTTAAGTTACACACGGACGTTTTTACACTCCACTTCTGTTCACAAATAGTCACGCATGTCCGGTATTATTATAACTATTAATAAAAAAAGGATTGAATAAATGTTTGTCATGCTTGTCAGGAGAAACGAGTTCTTCTCAAAGACAGCAAACAAATAAATAAACCCATAAATGTCAACTTAACAAACCGAAACTTTGAAGAAGAGATAAATACCTCATAAAACTTAAACCTTTCCTTGTGTACATGTTAACGCATTCTGACGTATCTGCAGCAGACAAGTTTTAAAATCATTGCCGCAAACGAAGAAATTGCTCGCAATGAACAATTTCTTCTTTTGCTACATTGTCCGTTCATCTCTTTTCAGTAATTACACTTTCCATAATTTTGCCAAGATGTTTTCAAAGTCGTCTGGTGCAGGTTGGAAAAGGGTTAAGTTATTGTTCGGAAAAAAAAACAAAAACGCCTTTTCAATTAATGTCCTCAAATAAATTACCTGATTGTGACGACTTTTGATGCGGCCGTTAACAAGTTTCCTCGTTTCACAAAATGTTTTAATCACGTTCAAACTTTCAATTATCAGAATTATAATTTTGTTCTCATATTTGTTTGTTTTTTCAAGCAAAATGCTCTTAAATATGTCAACATTTGAGCCACGTTTCTGAAATTAAACCGTCCCCGGGAGAGCGGCGGCGTTCAGGGTTCGATCCCTTTTCAAGTTATATCAATGAGCAGCATTGGCTCGCCTTCTTGACGCTTATATTACGAGGAACCCATTGCGACTGATGCACCGGTGTCACGATAAAAAAAAAAACACCGGCCGCTAGTTCTGGTAATTTACCAAGCAAACGCCGAGATATAACTGAAATGCTGTTGTGGTGTAATAAGCGTTAACAACCAAACACAAACGCATATCGAGGGCTTGGCGTGAAACGGTTGTAACTAAAAATCTATTTTGAAAACGCTGGTTTAGGGGCTATTTCGACCCCTTTGTAAACAATGCTAATTTAGGTGCCATTGCTCAGAACGAGCAATGGCACCTAAATTTCCATTGTTTACCAAGAAAAATGTTTTAACGCTTATACAGACTTTATTGCGAGGTGATTAACCTTGGTAAAAAAATACCAATTTTAGTTACAACCGTTTCAATCTATTTTGAAAACCCTGGTTTAGGGGCTATTTCGACCCCTTTGTAAACAATGCAAATTTAGGTGTCATTGCTCAGAACGAGCAATGGCATCTAAATTTCCATTGTTTACCAAGAAAAATGTTTGAACGCTTATAAAGACTTTATTGCGAGGTGATTAATTGATATAACCAATTTTAGATACAACCGTTTCACGCCAAGCCCTCGATATAAGTCCGCACGGGACTCATCTCAAGTCTCACCAGACGTTGCACTGTCAGCCTACGTTATATAAATGTAACTGCATCTTCTGACCCAATAAGAACTAACAGTGTATCGCTACTCGCTTTACTCCATAATTGTTTGAGTGAGTCTTTAACTCCGTTTCAACAATCTTTCAATTTATATCGTCCAATTCACCTACTCATGTGTTTCCTGGCTTTCTTTCACCAGTACTCAACACAACAGAATTTCCAAGCAACTGGGTGGTTTTCCACACAGACTGTTAGCCGATTGGTAGAAGTCGAATGACGCTTGTCACAGTGATGATTTTTTGTCAAGCGTTAAAAAGAATGTTGGTCGAGCAGGGGTTCGAGCTCACAGCACCTGGATTGACAATCCGCGTCTCTTCCAACTGAGCTATTAGGGCTCCAATATACAGTGGAACCTGTGTCTCAATACCCCCCCCCCCCAAAATGGGAAAGCAAATATATGTTCTTTGTTCACAGGTGGTCTTTGATTGCAGGGATATTTATGCACAAAATGAGTAATTGAGAAACTAAAAGTGTGGTTGTTATAGACAGGGGATTGCTATTACAATGTGGTCTTAAGCACAGGTTCGGGTTCGGCTGTTTATGTTTAAGAAGTCGAAACGGAGATGTAATGAGACCCCTTATCGTCTGACGCGGCACTTTTGTATTTAGTTCTTTTTTACGTAGATGATTGATTGTTTATATTGGGTTCTAGGTACTTCCTTATTGGTTATCTGTCTGACCTATATATTAAGTGCACTTACTATGACAGCTAGAACAGATCTCTCAAATCTGCACCAATGTTACATCTAAATCAGAACATTTATGAGCATTTTGTTGTTGCTGTTGATGATGGTGATGATGGTGATGATTATGATGATGATGAAGATGATGATGATGATGGTGATGATTATGATGATGATGATGATGATGATGATGATGTGGTGGTGGTGATGGTTATTATGATGATCAAAATAATGATGATGATGATGATGATGATAATAATGATGATGATGTTGTTGATGAAGATGATGATGTTGTTCTTGTTGAAGATGATGATGATGATTTTAATAATGATGGTGGTAATGACGTTCATAATGATGATAATAATGATGATGTTGTTGTTGAAGATGATGATGATGATGATGATGATGATGATGATGATGATCATGTTGTTGTTGTTGAAGAAGATGATGAATTTATAATGATGGTGGTGATGATGATCATGATAATAATGATGATGTTGTTGTTGAAGATGATGATGATGATTATGATGATGTTGTTCTTGTTGAAGATGATAATGATGATGATGATTTTGATAATGATGGTGGTGATGATGATCATAATGATGATGATGTTGTTGTTGAAGATAATGATGATGATGATGATGACGTTGTTGTTGAAGATGATGATGGTGATGATGATATTAATGATGATGTTGTTGTTGAAGATGATGATTATGATGTTGTTGTTGAAGATGATGGTGATGATTTTGATAATGATGATGATGATAATAATGAATATGCTGTTGTTGTTGATGATGATGATGATGATGATGATGATGATGATGATGATGATGATGATGATGATGATGATGATGATGATGATGATAATGATAATAATGATGATGATAATGATGATGATTTGGATAATGATGGTGGTGGTTATTATGATAATCAAAATAATGACGTTGATTTGAAAACATCTAAGTAAAATTAAGGAAAACCTCTAAATGCAGGCATAACCAATGAAAGAGTTGAAAACAAAGTGGCAAAAGTCCTCAGCTGTAGATGCGTCATAAATAGTATCCAACATGGGGAAGTGTTAACTTCCTTCTTGCTCAATCAAAAGATAGCCGAAATCGATTTTGAAATTATAATGAATGCAGTTAAACGTCGAATGTTATGCGAGTAGCTGCAATATATCCTCGGTTATGTGGTCGGTAGGTACGTTTGAACCGAGAGAGCGTAGAGAACTCCGCTAACCGAGACCTTTGTATGTCAAGGCCGATGAAATCTTCTCTAGGGTCACAAAGACGAAATTAATACTGTTGGGGTTTTGCTTGAATCAGCATTATCCTTGTCATACTTGCTTTCGCGTTTCATCTAAAAACATCTGCTGCAGATTTGTTGTTTGCGGGAAATGGTAAAATAAAACTAAATTCCACTAACTGTTATAGGAGCGTTCGGTTTTTACCATAGTGGAAGAACAATAGCCGATAGAAACATGTAAAATTCAGATTGAATCCGACCTTTTGAAAGTTTCAGAGTTAAGAATTAACATTTCCCACATACAACAATTCTCAGGCAGACGACATTGAAAACATTTAGCACTATTGAATGAGCAATTCCTCCTTTTGCCACAATGTTTTCAAAATTCACCTGGTACAGAAAGCGTCTGTATGTGGGAAAGGGTTAACACACTCTTATATCAACATTTATCATAAATATTCTCCTAAAGCTTATAGAATACTTCAATGACGAACACGGAAGTTCTGATAACAGGCCGAGCGGGTATTTATGATGAAGAAGGTTTGTTTGTTTGTTTGTTTGTTTGTTTGTTTCCATTGTGTCTACGCCGCTATGAACATTTACGTGCAGTTAACTGACTGCGTCTCCTGGGTGAGTTACCAGTTCTACTGGTCAAATTTATCCTGTCATCAGCTGAGTAGTCGTAATGAGAAAACCGACACTCCTGAGCGCCGAGGAGACAAAGTCTTTACTTCAATTGATAAAGTGTTTGGTACGACCCGGTCGGATATCGAACCTGCGATCTCCTGCACAGGACGCATGTAGACTTGCATACGACGTGTTTCAAAATAAGGATTGTGAAAGCAAAAGTAAAAGAACCATTTATCAGAAACGCTGGATTCTTATTTAAATTCATTTTCTGAAAATGGCATTCCTATTTTCTATTTCGGTTATGTACAGTTAACCTATGGTTGTATACATGTACAGTACTGCTGCAGAACTGTCGTATGAGGGGAAGGGTTAACCATGTCCATGCCTCTGCAACAGACGACTTCTGAAAACATTTTGACCAAAGGAGAACTCGCTCAAAATGAGCAATTTCTCCTTTCGCCGCATTGTTTTTTACATGTTTCAGTATGTATACGTTTATTCATAGAGAATTTCCATACTTCTGCTTAGATTTCTGAAGATTTGTTGTATGTGGAGAAAAGGTTTAGCTCTTTCAGCGCCGAATTGTTTAAAGTAGACTCTTCCATGTTCAAAATCGGGCGTCTCCATTTCTCATATAATTCAATTTTGGACTATTTTGATAACTAAAAGGCAAACAATGCTGATTTCAGGTGAGACAGCTCGTTACGAGCTGACTCGCCTGAATCAGTATTGTTTGCAAAAACCTGAATATTGCCTTTGGCGCTGAAAGAGTTAGAGAAATCCGAGTTTACTAACCTATATGCAATTCCTGAAAATCTGTAATATTTTAAAACGTTATACATTGAAAAATACGTTTAAAGTCTTCTTCTTAAACAGACATACGTTTAATCGTCTCGCAAGTAACACACTTTTCAAGTCACTTATTGCACGATATATATCGATCTGAGTCAAGTCATCCCGAATGATGTAGATCCAGATCAGCGTGCGCAATTCATAGATTATTACATTTCGTAAGACGCTTTTTTTTTCAAGTGCTTGATAAACCATGACCCGATACGCTCTGTATTTAAGCTTTACGAATAGAAATATGTAAATCATAACCAGATACGCTCTGTATTTAAGCTTTATGAATAGAAATATGTAAATCATAACCATATAAGCTCTGTATTTAAGCTTTATGAAGAGAAATATGTAAATCATAACCATATACGCTCTGTATTTAAGCCTACGAAGAGAAATATGAAAATCATAACCATATACGCTCTGTATTTAAGCTTTACGAATAAAAATATGTAAATCATAACCATATACGATCTGTATTTAAGCTTTACGAAAAGAAATATGTAAATCATAACCAGATACGCTCTGTATTTAAGCTTTACGAAAAGTAATATGTAAATCATAACCATATACGCTCTGTATTTAAGCTTTACGAATAGAAATATGTAAATCATAACCAGATACGCTCTGTATTTAAGCTTTACGAAAAGAAATATGTAAATCATAACCAGATACGCTCTGTATTTAAGCTTAACGAAAAGAAATATGTAAATCATAACCAGATACGCTCTGTATTTAAGCTTTACGAAGATAAATATGTAAATCATGACCCGATACGCTCTGTATATAAGCTTTACGAATAGAAATATGTAAATCATAACCAGATACGCTCTGTATTTAAGCTTTAAGAAGAGAAATATGTAAATCATAACCAGATACACTCTGTATTTAAGCTTTACGAAGATAAATATGTAAATCATGACAAACGTCAGCGTAATGACCCTTTCCCACATTCAACAAATATGCAGCAGACGACTTCGCAAACTTTCTATAAAGGAAAGTTGTATAATTGAATAGATTCGTCTTTTGCCGAAGTGTTTTCAAAGTCGTCTGTTGTAGAGACAGTAGAAAGCGTATGCATGTGGGAAAAGGTTAACGAGGAAATAGCTCGTCAAACAATATTGGAAACTTAAATAAGAAATTAATTATCAAGAGAAATTATTTCCTTTTCCAAAACGCTTAATCCAAATTCGTCTGCTGCAGAAACATTAAACCCGTCTGTATCAGAGAATGCATAATAAAGTCGCTGGGCAAAAGCGGAAAAGAAACGATTGCTTATGCTGAGGTATGTCTCCATATTCCGCGATGTTTTGAAAATAAATCTGTCTGCTGCAGAGACGTAAACGTCGTCCGTATCTGAGGAAGTACGTGTAAACAAATCACATGACATTGTTTATGACAAATGTGATACAGTCTGACTGTCTGTTTACTTGTCTGTCATGGGACTATCTGAGTTATCTTTACCTTTTCGCCTCATGTGATAATCTTAACCCTTTCCTACATACAACAAATCTAAGGAGACGACTTTTCAAATCATATCGTTAAAAGTATGGATACCCTTTATAAATGGAAAAAATAAATAAAAAAATATTGAATAAAATTGAAAATTAGAGACCAAGGGAAAGTTGAACATCGTAAACAATTTCTACTTTCGCTAGAAAGTTTTCAAAAGAAATCTGCGGCAGAGGCTTCAGAAAGAGTCTGTATGTGGGAAAGGGTTAAAATCGTCCGCTTTGATCGAGATTTCAGACGGCACTAAAACTGTAATAACGGTTAAACGATTTAAGTATAAAGTGTATATAGAAAAATATGTCACTTAACCCCCCTATAATTGAATGGATAACCTATGACAAAAAGTGGAAAACATTGTGGCAAAAGGAGAAATTGCACGTTTTGTGCAATTCCTTCTGCTGCAGAGGCGTCAGAAAGCGTCTATATGAGGGAAAGGGTTAAAAAGACCCACTCAAACAATCATGGAGTAAAGCGAGTTTTGTGCAATTTCTTCTTTTGTCACTATGTTTTCAAAAAGCCGTCTGCTGCAGAGGCGTCAGAAAGCGTCTATATGCGAGAAAGAGTTAAATAAATTTTAACAGGGCTAAAAACGAGGTATGGCCGGTATTGTGTTTTACGTTAAGCGTTGTTATATGAGACGTCTTGTTTAAACAAAACAATCGTCTATATATGTCATGGTTACATGATAGAGAAGTTTTGCCTTGTCATCATCATCATTATTAGTATCATAATCATCATCATCATTTCGTAATCATTATCATCATTATCATTTTCGTGATCATTATCATCATTATTATCATCATCATCATCATCATCATCATCATCATCATCATTAACATCATCGTCATTATTATCATCATCATCATCATCATCAGTAGTATCATCATTATCAGCATCATCATCATCATCATTATTATCATCATCATCATCATCATCATTAACATCATCATCATCATCATCATCGTCTTCTTCATCATTATCACAATCACATTCGTCTTCTTTCAATTTGAGTTTTAGTTGAGTTTTTGTTTGTTTTGTATTTAATAATACATTGCCTATAAAATGTATGACATGAGATAAGTATAACAAGGAACACTATTGTTTGTGTCACCCACGATATCTCTTAACAAACCCCTATAGCCTTGATCGCATATTAAAAACCTTAGTCATAAAGATTTCCGAACAAATAAAAAACAAACATTTTAACTGCACTACAACATTCATGTTGGTGACAAATGTATATTCAATAGCCTTTCACTGTAAGACGTTATTAACCCTTTCCCTCATATAGACGCTTTCTGACGCCTCTGCAGCAGACAGCTTTTTGAAAACATAGTGACAAAAGAAGAAATTGCTCAAAACGAGCAATTTCTCCTTTTGACACAATGTTTTCCACTTTAAGACATAGGTTATCCATTCAATTAAAGAGATTTTCTATTTTTTGATAAAATATGTTCAAAGTCGTCTGCTGCAGAATTGTCGTATGAGGGAAAGGGTTAACCATGTTCATGCCTCTGCCTCTGAAAACATTGTGACCAAAGGAGAACTCGCTCAAAATGAGCAATTTCTCCTTTCGCCGCATTGTTTTTTACATGTTTCAGTATTTATACGTTTATTCAAAGAGATTTTCCATACTTTTGCTTAGATGTTTTAAAAAAAGTCTTCTAAAGATTTGTTGTATGTGGGGAAAAGGTTTAGAGAAATCCGAGTTTACTAACCTATATGCAATTCCTGAAAATCTGTAATATTTTAAAAACGTTATACATTGAAAAATCCGTTTACTCCCTCCACGTATCGTTCATAAACTACCACACTATATTGATAGCGTGTCATGTCAGACAATAAGGGGGCCTTACTGCATCTCCGTAAAGTTGTTCACATAAACTGATAAAGGAGTACCCCCCTGGAGGATTACACTTCTAGCGTTATGCCGGAAAGGTTACATCTCGGGCCATACTACATCCTATAGGCAGACAGTGAATACGCTGGTGAGACTGCGTGAATGAGCAGGCTCGCATTCGTTTATAGGGTCCACAGGTGCGGCGAGCCATCTTGATAAAAGCGACTCCTATCTATGCGAGGCTGGGATCCACGCCTGGTGAAAACGCGTGTAAGCCCTTTTTCACATACAGGCGTATTTTTGGAGCCTTTGCAACAGACACATTTTGAAAGTATTGTAAGAATAGAAGACATTTCTCATAATGAGCATTTTCTCGTTTTGTCAAAATGTTCTGACCTATATTCAATAATTAAAGCGACTGAAATCCAGATCAGATAGTAAGAGAAAAAAAAATACTCGAATTCGCCCTAAATGTAATTCTTTATGTTATCCAAGTAAAACCAGGGTAGAAAATGTATCGTTTTTTATCAATAAAGTGAACTTGAGTCGTTTTCAATTGTCCCGATGAAGGAGTTTCCTATTTAAAAATACTTACCCCGTTACTGACAGGGTAGAATTTGCGATGGAAAAAGTATCGAAAACAAGAAAATCTCACCGATTATAGGGGTATGTAATATGTCAGTTATCATATTTTAATGCCCCAAATACAAAAATAACACTTATTTTCTTAAAATTGGAAAAAACAAATAAAAATTCGACAGTTGGGGGTATCTGGAGTTCAGTCGCTTTAAACTTTCATAAATTATTTTTTAAAACATGGTTTTGCTTAAATGTTTTTTAAGCCGTTTGCTGCAGATTTGTCGTATGTGGTAGAGGGTTAATACTGCATCATATCGTCCTCACATGCAGAGGGGGGCCGGGCTACACTTGTTGACTCTTGTCAGCAGTTGCGTCCATGGCTATACAAGCTGAAGACTGACAGTGAAGACTTGGTGAAGTTTGACTGTGTGTATTCACAGACTTGCAATTCACAGACTTGCATTATTATTCACTGTCTTCGAGTACAAATAAACCCCTTTACGCCTGGCGCGTTTCATCTTGTATACAGAACATCCTTGTTTATCACAGATAACACAACTAGGTAAGTCTCACAATCATATGATAACCTGTATTTGTGTCTGTCCGTCCATCCCGACATATATCTATAAGTTCATATCGAGGGCTTGGCGTGAAACCGTTGTAACTTAAAACCTATTTTGAAAACCCTGTTTTAGGGGCAATTTTGACCCTTTTGTACACAATGCAAATTTAGGTGCCATTGCTCAAAACGAGCGATGGCACCTAAATTTCAATTGTTTACCAAGAAAAATGATTTAACGCTTATAAAGACTTTATGGCGAGGTGATTAACCTTGGTAAAAAAAATACCAATTTTAGTTACAACCGTTTCAAGCCAAGCCCTCGATAGGTTCATATGTTTGCAATACCATTGTCCCTTTGTTGTTATGCAGTTTCGCTCTCTGTATCAGTTTATTTTTAACTTCTTTCCGTCCGTCCGTCCGCCCGCAACAAATACATATAGGTTAAACTTTCTGGAGTACACCCAAGTATTGTTATTGTTAGTTCGGAGGCTCTCTTTGTGTCAGTTTATCATTAACTAGACGGTTTTAACTTTAATATATATCTGCATGTGTGTTTGTGTTACAGATTAAAAATGTCTGAAATGCCCCCAAGTCGTTTGAGCTTTAGTGCATTGTCGCCTTTCGTATCACTTCATTTTTAACTAAACGGTGTTAACCCTTACCACCAAACAGACGTTTTCTACAGCAGATGGTATTTGAAAACATTGTGGAAAAAGGAGAAATTGCTCGTAATGAGCAATTTCTCCTTTTACCACAATGTTTTCAGTTATATCTGAAAGTTATACTATTAGTTATAGACGTTTTCCATAGTGATGCCAATATGTTTCAAAGTTGTCTGCTGCAGAATTGCCGGTATGTGGGAAAGGGTTAACTTTGTATCACTTCATCTTTATAAAAAACGATTTTAACTTTAAATATAAATCGATATATCTGTCATCGTGCACGTACTTCCGTCCGCAAAATGTGTCTGCATATTAAAATGTCGGAAATACCCGTAGCCCTTTGATTGTCAGTGAATTATGTCTGTTCTTATCAGTTTATCTCAAACTCAGTAAACGATTTTTATTAACTTTAACATAATATTATCTGACTGTCCACCCTCCTTTGAACATATTTTGTCAAAAAATAGAAAATCTCTATAATTGAATGGATAACCTACGACTAAAAGTGGAAAACATTGTGGCAAAAGGCTCGTTTTGAGCAATTTCTCCTTTTACCACAATGTTTTCAAATATATCTGAAAAGTATACTATTAGTTATAGACGTTTTCCATAGTGATGCCAATATGTTTCAAAGTTGTCCGCTCCAGAATTGCTGGTATGTAGGAAAGGGTTAACTTTGTATCACTTCATCTTTATAAAAAACGATTTTAACTTTAAATATAAATCGATATATCTGTCATCGTGCACGTACTTCCGTCCGCAACATGTGTCTGCATATTAAAATGTCGGAAATACCCGTAGCCCTTTGATTGTCAGTGAATTCTGTCTGTTCTTAGCAGTACATCTCAAACTCAGTAAACGGTTTTATTAACTTTAACATAATATTATCTGACTGTCCACCCTCCTTTGAACATATTTTGTCAAAAATTGAAAATCTCTATAATTGAATGGATAACCTACGACTAAAAGTGGAAAACATTGTGGAAAAAGGCTCGTTTTGAGCAATTTCTTCTTTTGTCACTATGTTTTCAAAAAGGCGTCTGCTGCAGAGGCGTCAACAAGCGTCTATATGAGGAAAAGGCTTAACGAAAAGTGTTTTAAATTCCTTGATTGACTATGAGAGTCGCTTGCTGGAATACATCCGAGAAAATCGAATGTCAAATGTGAAAAAGTGTAAACATAGGTTTGAAACAGACTTGAAGATTATGATTATGTGGTCGTATCGAGGGGGTCATTTATAATGTAAAAACACACGTGTCAATTAAATGTTGACATCATCTTTTAAATCCGGCTTTGGTACACCTCACCCCTACTTTCACTTTGCGGGCAAGGTCAATTCCCCGAGAAACCTTCTACTATGCACTTATCCTGTAGACTCACGTCCACACATTCAATTTAATTCAGCTGGAGACATTCAAAAACGGGTTGTTTATTTTGCTGAGGACTTTGTTTTGGTAATTTGGTACATTGGATGAGACGACATATGAAAACCTTTTTTTTATTTTTAAAAGAATAAATTGCTGATAATAAGAAGTTTCATTTTAACAACCTTTCCCTCATACGACAATTCTGCAGCAGACGACTCTGAGCATATTTTGTCAAAAAATAGAAAATCTCCATAATTGAATGGATAACCTATGACTAAAAGTGGAAAACATTGTGGCAAAAAGGAGAAATTGCTCGTTTTAAGCAATTTCTTCTATTGTCACTATGTTTTCAGACAGCCGTCTGCTGCAGAGGCGTCAGAAAGGGTCTATATGAGGGAAAGGGTTAATTAACGCAATATTTTCAATTTTGTATCGGTATTTAATTTTGAGATATGAAACTCTTTTTCCTGGACGATTTTAAAACCAGACGACTCTTGGTAGACCATCCAAGTCGCGGATGTATTTAACTGCTCCATAGTCTAGTTTCCTTTTTGTTTATATTTTGTTATTTGATGTACCTCTTGTCACATTATTATGTATGTGCTGAGTGAAAAATAAAACTTGTAAAACTTGTATCTTGGAGCAGATTAAATTATGAGAAATTATTTTAAAATAAGTAGGAAGGTCTCCTTTGTGACGCAAAAGAGTTTTCAATGCAAACGACTTATGTCATATCAAACCATGGAAACGACTTAATTGGGAAACCATTTTTAACACGAGACGGCATTAAGAACATCATGACTAATGTGAGTATTTTTAGCGCGTCTGTTTTTCGGAGAAAAAAGGTTTGGCTATTGTGATATCCTTGGCATCGTCACAAAACTTTGACCTTACCTTATAACTAAAAATACGTTCAAAATTTTCAAATTTAATAATGCCCCCTTTTCGACTTAGAAAATGAACAGACGAGTGTTCGCTCCGCGGCGCTCTTGTTCAACCTTATTACCATACGTTTTTCCACCTAGTTGGGAGAATTGGAAACAGAATATCGGGCAATGTGTTAAAACTTAATGATAAAAGGCGCCAATAGTCACATGAGTCAGGATATTGCTTTACGTGCTTGTACCACGTTTCACCCCATCCCATTTGCAGACGCATTTGCAGCAGACGACTTTTTAAAACATTTTGGCCAAAATAGAAATTTATCATGATTGGCAATTTCTCCTTTTTCATTTTTTTTTCATCTCTCTTGAATTAGTTTGCCTTTATTTAAAGAGAGTTAGATAATCTCAAAGTCGTCTGCTGCAGATTTCCTGATTGGGGTTAAGGGTTAAAAACACTGCAATATTCCTATGAGCTGCCGTAGCCCAATTGTTAATTATAATGGGTTTCTCTTTTTTCATAAAGTTTCCTTTAACCCTTTCCCTCATACGACAATTCTGCAGCAGACGACTTCGAACGTATTTTGTCAAAACATAGACAATCTCCATAATCGAATGGATAACCTATGACTAAAAGTGGAAAACATTGTGGCAAAAGGAGAAATTGCACGTTTTGTGCAATTTCTTCTTTTGTCACTTATGTTTTCAAAAAGCCGTCTGCTGCAGAGGCGTCAGAAAGCTTCTATATGAGGGAAAGGGTTAAATCACTAAATGAGTAAATGAATTGAGTCGTAAATTAGGCAATCCGTTCTATTATTCATTCGTGAAAAGGTACATCTTTAACATATGGAATCATCAAGAGATGTCTCCGCAAGTGACGGTACACAAATGGTGGTCTTCATGTTAACTTGAAGGCCACGAAAACCCTTATATATGTTTTATGAAAATGTTCATGAAGTCAAACATTGGGAAAACTGACAGGAAATACTTAAAAAGGCAACGTATAATTAAACAGTCTATAACGTCAGTACTTACAATATCACTATTTGAGCTATATCATGGGGAAAAGGTACAAATTGGCTTAACTCTTTCAGCGCCAAAGGCAATATTGAGGTTTTTGCAAACAATACAGATCCAGGTGAGTCAGCTCGTAACGAGCTGTCTCACCTGAAATCAGCATTGTTTGCATTTTAGTTATCAAAATATTCCAAAACGCTTATTAAATTAGGAATGGACACGCCCTATTTTGAACATGGAAGAGTCTACTTTAAACAATTCGACGCTGAAAGAGTTAAGTGGACAATATAGATCCAGATCAAGACTTTGCCCATATTACTTACATAAGCTTTTTAGTATAATTTTATATCAAAGTGTGTAGATTCTAGTAAGACGGGGCCGGTATTTCAGGAATGCCAACTTAAAGGTGTTCTCACGACGGGCTCATGTAATAATGAGACACGGTCTCACGAATTGTCTGCCCCTGTTGTCGGGGGACACTGCTTAACCCTTTCCCTCATATAGACGCTTTCTGACGCCTCTGCAGCAGACGGCTTTTTGAAAACATAGTGACAAAAGAAGAAATTACACAGAACGTGCAATTTCTCCTTTTGCCACAATGATTTCCACTTTTTGTCATAGGTTATCCATTCAATTATGGAGATTTTCTATTTTTTGACAAAATACGTTCCAAGTCGTCTGCTGCAGCATTGTCGTATGAGGGAAAGTGTTAAACCGTACGAGCCGGATAAATGAGTCTGAACGATTGTAGTCAATGCAACTTTTGAGCTCCAGCTGGTGGTAGGTATTCGTTTCACACCTTATAAATGTTTTTATCTCGATGTTAATATAAGATGTGCGACCAATATCGTATTTTCTGTCCGCCGCGATATTACCTTAGCTGTTGAAAGCGGCGAAAACCCGAAAGCAGAAAAACTAACGATTCCGGGTGTTATTGCCTCTGCATGCACAGTCTGATCCGATATTTCACTGTTAACCTATACGTAATCTAGAGCTTCTGTATATGAGCCGTCCCGTGAGAAAACCAATATTGTGTTAAGTATCGACCCGGATCAGACTAAGCATGCCGCGCAGGCTTACCTTGATAGACACTTTTCGCTTCCTGTGGATTTTATGTTTCAGGAATAATTACTTCATACCTCCATCCCCCTGGGACGGAATGTGTCGTCCCGGATCGGTGTCTGATCTGGGTCGAAACATTACGCAGATGCCATACTGATGGTTTTCTCTCTCTGCTTATACAAATCTAGAAGTGTAGCACCAATATAACTTGTAATGATGTCGAACCAAACAGATTCCAAATCGACAAACACGTCTCATAAGTTGATTGATTGGGGTTTAACGCCGTTTTCTACATTGTTTCAGATACTTCACGGTATCCGGTTTTAACCTACTAATGTGTGTTTCCTACTTTTTCCCACACCAGTACTTCACACAACAGACTTTCCAAGCTGGCTGCTTTTCCACATAGACTGTGTTAGCTTATTAGTGGAAGACGTATGACGCTTGTCACCGTCACCTTTGTCAAAAAACGTCGGAAATAATGTTGGCCGAGCTTGGGTTCCAACTCATTAACCCTTGGTTGACAACTCGTTTCGCTTCAGACAGAGCTGTCAATCCGCTCGAATGTAGTTTTCAAACCATATATGAGCGAATGCCTGAGTAAAGGTACCAGTTGGCATTTCTAAACATGGGGGTGTCAGGGGCGTAGCTCCCTTTAGGCACTGTAGGCACGTGTCTACACATTTTTTTTTAAAAAGGCCCCAAAATGCAGCTGCGGCGATACACATCTGCGTAATGTATCGACCAGATCAGCCTGGGCTGTTCGCGCAGACTGATCCGGCCGACACATTCCGTCTTAGGGGGAATATAGAGAGAGTAATGATTCCTGAAACAGAAAATCCACAGGAGGCGAAAAGTGTATATCCGGGTACGCCTGTGTGGCATGCTTAGGCTGATCCGGGTCGAAAGGTACGAGTTGGCATTTCTAAACAGTGTATGTTCAGATTATCTTGGCTTACTGCTTAGTTTATCAGAACCTACATATCGACACAAGTTGCCGTACTTATATATCAAGCGAATGTACGTTATAATGTAGATCATGATCAGACAATGTGGATGCACAAGCTGATCTGGATATTTGGATATTTACTCTTCACAAATGCCAACTTTTACCTTTTCTCATGAACTGGCTCATATTAAATGTTTAGAATAAAACTATTTAAAAAGCATATAATTTGGAAAATGAGAATACACAGTTTGATGCAGAGCTGCGAACACTGTGAGAAATGGAGATGAACTAACCTAATATACGCCTGGAATTATCCATATTCTCCTGTTCGTGAACATTAACAACTATTTTCAATTTCATATTTGATGTTTCCGCCAGTATATATAACCCTCCGTGACATATAAATAACGTATTATTTTTTTCTTCGGTTTTACCAATAGTTTAAAAATAAACATAGGCTACTCGTCTTGTCCAATCAAACACTCGGGAAGTAAACCGAAACGCCTAAAATAATTATTTCCTGAAAAAGCCACTTTAAATTCCTCGCGCAAAAGACGTCATTTAAACACATTGTGAGGACAGGAAAAATTGTTCCAATTCAGCTACATGATTTTTCTACCTATGCTACGATATTACCCATTCTGTTTAACTTAAGAATGACTGTAGCCTGTTAAGAAAGTCTATTCATTATTCGCCATGTTTTTCAATTTGGGTTAACCCTTTCCCGCATATAGACGCTTTCTGACGCCTCTGCAGCAGACGGCCTTTTGAAAACATAGTGACAAAAGAAGAAATTGCACAAAACGCGCAATTTCTCCTTTGGCCACAATGTTTTCCACTTTTTGTCATAGGTTATCCATTCAATTATGGCGATTTTCTATGTTTTGACAAAATATGTCCACAGTCGTCTGCTGCAGAATTGTCGTATGAGGGAAAGGGTTAAAACCTATATCGTGTTGATAGTTACGAGTATGTCGTCAGTCGTCTGCATCATATAACGTGACACATATATCCGGTTATGTAAAGCTTTCCCACATACAGACTCATTTCAACGCAGACGACTTTTGAAAATTTTGCATAGAGGGGAAATTGCTCATAATTTCTTCTTTGGTCACTATGTTTACAATTTTATTCCGTAATTATACTTTCATTTACAGAGATATTCCATATGTGCCTTGACCAGTGTTTTCAAAGTCGTCTGACGCGGATTTGTTGGTACCTGTGAATGGTTTAAACTAAATGCTGCAACAATATTAACACTATCTCACATACGACAACTTTGCATCAGACGCCTTTGAAAACACATAGGCTAAGATATGGCAAATCTCTATAAAAGAAAGCATGATCAGGTAATACAGTTGAAAACACTGTGGTAAATGGAGACCTTTCTCGTTTGGAGGTATTTCTCGGATTGACATGATGTTATAAAAGTCGTCTGATGTAGAGGTGTCAAAAAGCGCCTTCATCTGTGGGAAATGTTAAACGACATTCTCATAGCACGTATTCGTATATTAACCCTTGCCCACCCGTCTGATGTAGAGGTGTCAAAAAGCGACTACATCTGTGGGAAATGTTAAACAACATTCTGATAGCACGTATTCGCATATCAACACTTGCCAACCTGTAACCCTCTAGAAAACATTGTGACAAAAGGAGAAAATGCTCAAATCGAGTAATTTCTTCTTTTGCCACAATGTGTTGAACTGTTTTCAGTAATTATACCCACATTTATTTTCTTTGTCTCTGCTTAGATGTGTTCAAAGTCGTCTGCTGCAGATTTGTTGTATGTTGGAAAGGGTTAAAGATTTTACTAGATATACCTATTCACCGGTTAACTCATGATATTTTACGATTCGTCTGATTTAAAACCAAAAAACAATCCGCGGTAACCATGTCAAATTCAGAGAATGTTAAAAATAAATGCAAGTTTCAAAGAGTTGTTGAAAAAATGGGAGATATTGCTGGGCCTTTTTATATTGTAAAATGATTCGTCCATGTCAAATAAAACGTAAATATAATCAATTGAATCGTACTAAGATGGGGGTACATTATGATTCGTATTACCTCTTCCGTGTCGTGTCTTTATAAAATACCCATAAGCTATATCCGTGTAGTGCATGTAGGTGTAAATCCGATTTACCTCATTGAATATATTGATTTGGGGTTTTTACGCCGTTTATAACACATGTTCAGTCATATTACAGCGGTCAAGTCCACCTACATATGTGTTACCAGGCACTGTACACACCAGCAACTAGCTGCTTTTGTCAGATAGACTGTTACAGAAAGACGAATGATGTTTGTCGCATTGAGCTTTGTCAAACGTCGGAAAGAGTGTTGGCCGAGCTGGGGTTCGAACTCACAATCCCTGGATGTAGTTTCCACGTTGCTACCGTGACTCGGCTCCGATTTACTAGTACCTAACACTTGGACGTGTGTTAGTTTAAAGCTGTAATTTGATTGAGGGTTCGACTAACAATTTTATACCAACTTGTTATTATCTTAATACTTTTTTGTGATGCTATATGAACTATATGGGATTGATTGTCCAATGCTGTTTCAACACTATTTCAGTTATATCCAGGCGTACCATGACTGCTGGCCCATTTGCCCTGACACCAGCGAGTCAGACGTAATCCTAACTCCGAAACCCTGACGGGAACACCGGAAACAAAACGGGCAGCCATTACTGCCATTTGTAAAGTTTTTGGTATGAGTCGGTATGGCCCGGCCGGGGATCGAACCCGCGATCTCCCGCACCCGAGGCGGACGCGCTACCACTCCACCACCGAGGCGGTCTGCTATATGTGAAAATGTACAAGCTGGTATTTGTGAACAATGTAGGTTCAGATCAGCCTGTATATCTCCTCCGTCTTACCAGAATATACGCGTGTCGTTTGAGGCTTCTAATAAGCTTACGTGCGTAATGTGTGAACCGTGTATATCATGATCAGACTGTGTGCACGCACATGCTGATCTGGATCGGCGCATGAAGCCAACATGTACGTTTACCCATTGACGGGCCCATATTAAGGAACATCCATATAAAATCAAACCAGTTCTAAAGACCACCTTTATTTAGCAATTCCGTCTATAGCAACCACCTTTATTTAGCAATTCCGTCTATAGCAACCACCTTTATTTAGCAATTCCGTCTATAGCAACCACCTTTATTTAGCAATTCCGTCTATAGCGACCACCTTTAATTTCCCAATTACTCATTTTGCTCATAAAGGACCCTGTAATTAAAAGACCACCTGAAAACAAAGACTAACTTGTATTCCCAATGGGTGGTCTTTTAACTCTTTCAGCGCCACAGGCAATATCGAGGTTTTTGCAAACAATACTGATTCAGGTGAGTCAGCTCGTAACGAGCTGTCTCACCTGAAATCAGCATTGTTTGCCTTTAAGTTACCAAAATAGTCCAAAACTGTTATAAATTGAGAAATGGACACACCCGATTTTGAACATGGAAGTGTCTACTTTAAATAATTCGGCGCTGAAAGAGTTAAACACAGGTTCAACTGTATATTGGGGTTATTACTCAACAAATTTGACACCAGCCTGACATTCGTGCAAATACGTGTTTTATTGGTACTCGGTAACTTGACCACAGAAAATTTGACCACACACATTTTGACCACAGTAATTTGACCACAGGAAAGTTGAACACTGTATAATTTGACCACAGTACAATTTGACTACAGGAAAATTGACCACAGTAATTTGACCACAGTAAGTTGACCACATAAAGTGTACAGGGGTCTAGTTTACAACAGATAAATACACTGAAACATAATGTTATAGTGGTAAAATTGTGGACCAAATGTCAAAGGACTTATTTGAAAACTAATACATAATTGCATTCGATCATTCGAGTAAATATGGAATGTTCGTGCTGACGTCATATATAATTGTATTTGTTTTCACTGCAGACAACACTAGTACGTAACTTTTACAGCACATTTGGTCGGACCACAATTTTACCACTATAATATATTATGTCTTAGTTTATTTAACTATTGTAAACTTGATTTAGTTTATTTAACTATTGTAAACTTGTCTGAAGTAGACCCTTGTAAACTTCCTGTGGTCAAGTTACTGTTGTCAAATTACTATGGTCAAATTATTGTGGTCAACTAACCATGTGGTCAAATTACATGGAGTCGTTTTATTATGACGCAGATTAATTTGTTTCCATAAAAATTTAGATTTATTTGCAATCTGTTGATTTCTGCTTAATTTTGTTTTTGTTTGTTTTGTGTTGTGTTAATGCTTTGTCTGTGGCATCGAATGATCGGATACCTCTTATATCGGAACAGCAACCAAACTGTCTAAAAAAAACTGCACGAGAATCTCGATCTGCAGGGTAGAGTAGAGGAATCTCATTGATTACGCGGTTTTTAAACAACTGTTTATTACGTACTCACTGTGGATCGTTATTTATCTATTACCCAAAAAGTGTTTATTGTTTGGCGTTGAACGCCGCTTTCAACAATGTTTCAGTTATATTACGCCGTTTCCTGGGTAAGTTACCAGAACTACTGGTCCATTTATCCCGACACCAGCCAGTCAGTCATAATGCTAACCCCGCAACCCTGAGCGCCAAGGAGGGCAGCCATTACTACCATTTGTAAAGTCTCTGGCATGACCCGACCGGGGATCGAACCCACTACCTTATAACCAAAAAAATAAATTCAATATAAATGCGAGTTATTCCGATAGGGCTTTCATACTTTATACTCTCTTTTCTTCATATAAAAAATGCATATATTTCAACTAAAATGTGCAACAATGATCTGGTAACTCCCACGTGTTTTGAATCAAGTTTGCTGTGTTGAAAAATCGGTTTTCAGAAAATGTAGAAAACAGTATGACAACAGAAGGCTCCGGATAATAAATCTTCGTCCGCTTCAATTATACGAACGCGGAAAAACTGAATAAATATAAAAGTAACACCTTTTTTTCCCCATAAGTTAAATCGTTCCCACTTGTAGACGAATTTTGACACCTCTGCAGCAGATTTTTTTGTGTGACTGTTCAATAGTTGTATTATTATTTCTTGGATAGGTTTCATTGTCTTTCTTTTGTGTTTTAAATGTCGTCTGCAGCAGATTTACTGTATTTGAGGTTTCTTTTAAGACTCACGATTTTCATTGACGTTATATTTGGATCACAGATTACGATGATTTCAGCCGAGCCCCTGTAGCGACCCGGGCTGTCAATCCAGGGGTTTTGAGTTCGAATCCCAACTCGGCCAATATTCAATCGGACGTTTGACAAAAGTCACTGTGACAAGCTTCAATCCTTTCACCAATGGCCTAATAGTCTTTGTGGAAAAGAAGCCAGTTGCTTGGAAAGTATGTTGTGTGGTGTACAAGTGTGAGAAAGCTAGGAAACACATTAGTAGGTGAACTGGCCGTCGTGATCTGACGGAAAATGTGTTGAAAACCGCGTTAACCCTTTCCCTCATATACTCTTTCTGACGCCTCTGCAGCAGACAGCCTTTTGAAAACATAGTGACAAAAGAAGAAATTGCTCAAAACGAGCAATTCCTCCTTTTGCCACAATGTTTTCCACTTTTAGTCATAGGTTATCCATTCAATTATAGTGATTTTCTATTTTTTGACAAAATATATTCAAAGTCGTCTGCTGCAGAAATATCGTATGAGGTAAAGGGTTAAATCCCAATCAATCAATCAACGATAATTTCATGGCGGAACTATATATCGTGACCCGGCCGGGTAGCTCAGTTGGTAGCGTATCTGACTTGTGATCTGTAGGTCACGGGTTCGATACCCGGTTGAGGCGAACATTCTTTCGGGCGATTTTTCCCATTGCCTCTCACCTCTGATTTGTGTGAGAAAGTAGTCAGTGGCTTCGAAAGAATGTTGTGCAAGTACTGGTGTGGGAAAGCCAGGAAAACATGGGTAGGTGCACTGACCGCCGTGATATGACCAAAGCTGTTGAAAGCGGCGTTAAACTCCAAACAAACGTATATATCGTGACCGCATTGCATATGAATGGAAATTATTTCTTTTAGGACAATTTGATTTCCCCATCCCCGAATAATTCTATAAATCGTTCTCTTTATGCCACAAATATGTCTTCTGTATATGCGTCTGCATGAAGGAAAGGGTTTATTACAACTAGATAATGGATAGATTGCCGACATTGCACAACAAAGCGATTAACAGATATGTCGTAATTTAATATATCGAACCCTTATGCTAAATAGTAAACTTACAGGCCCATATAAAACATAAATAATAATTGTATTTCTTCTATAACTCTATTCTTACGTAAACCAATTAAGTAATTATATCGAACATGTTTAAATTTAATAATAGAACAGTGACCGACCTCGAGTGCCATTGACGAATAAAATTAAACAGTTGGCTATAAAAGAATTATGCTGTGGGACATGTGTTAACTATTTCAACTGATATCTAACAATAAGTATATTTAGTTATACGATAGAATTATAAGATTCTTGCTAGTCTATAACAACCAGCCCTTACCGTCACATTATAGGATGCATTCATTTACTAGTTTTGCCAGATCAAGTGCAGGGCGTAATACAAAAGAACGCTGTTTGTTTTAGGATAAATCGAGTATTTGATTATATAAAGGAATACGTTCGTTTAGTTAATGTTTTTTTTTTTTTACCTTACACTCATTTTGAACTAAGGCACACATCTGCTATATCAAAGGATTTCACGTCGACAAAAGAATGAATAACCTCATAGATATCGTCTAAGTTTGATTACTCTAATCTTGACAAATATTTATGAGATACCTTCGCCTGGCATTCAATACGACATGGATATTCACAAGGATATTATTAAGTAGTGAGTATTATACCCGTGTCATAAATGTGTTCTTGACTGACAAAGGTAAAGTAAAGGCCAAGTGTAACTTTTAAAGGTATACTGAAATCACCATTACATGAATAATAACGTATCAAACAAATACATTTCAAAGCAACGATGGACTTATTTTGTACAAGTTTAGAATTAAATTATCGATATACAAATTCTACATGTCTCTCACATTTGATTCTTTCCCACATATAACAAATCTGCAGCTGACCTTTTAGTAAAAATATGGAAAATCTCTATAAAAAGAAGTATAATTATTGAATATATTTGAAAACATTGTGTCAAAAGGAGACATGGCTCTGTATGAACAATTTCTACTTTGTCAAATTGTTTTCAGGTGGTCAAATAACGTCTGCAAGGGGAAAGGGTTTACTGTTAGCATTATGTCATAAACACATACTTTTAGAATCGGATTGTGAAAGCCCCGACTTGTATACTTTCTGTATGACCCGTCAAGATCACGTTATAAGACATGTTTGATAAACATTGCCATACAAGACAATCACAATATATTGGACAATCTTCCTAGAAATGTCCCCATGCGTATTATTTTTAGCTAGGCATTACCATTTTAAAGATAACGATGGTGATTATTATTACTTGTAATATTTTTAAATTTCATAATTACTATTTCATAGCTTAAATGTTGATTCTAGCCATGTGTGTAAAAAACAACACATGAACAATCTCCATGCTCCGATGCACCGCCTCGGTGCGGGTTCGATCCCTGGTCGGGGCATACCCAAGACTTTGAAACTGGTAGCAATGGCTGCCCTCCTTGGCGCTCATGGTTGCGAGGTTAGCATTAAGACTGACTGTCTGGTGTCAGGATAAATAGAACAGTAGTACTGATAACTTAACCAGGAAACGCAGTGATATAACTGAAATATTATTAAAGGCGGCGTAAAACAATAAACGATCAATCCATGCTGGGTATCCGGAATTGTGCAAATAACCAGTGATACTCTAACTGTAGTGGACTATGACCATTGCTCCCTAAAGACTATTGGGTTGCGATTAGTATCAAACTTGGTTTTTGTCCATACGTTTAACATATATGAACCGAAAACACTCTGGTCTGGACATGTGATAACCAATTAGTGTTTCGTGATTACGATGATAAATTATCCATTGCGAAAGGGGTACCAAAGGAGTCTGGGTGTAGAGGAATTACATACAACAAACATAAATTATTTGTTACGTTTACCGGGGAACAGCCAGCTGTGAACATTGGTAACAAGGCCATGATCTTTTTAGTTGTCCACTTTATATAGCACTGCATCACAACGGAAATATGCTATATGTATCCGACTGGGGTAATAACACGGTAATAAGTTTGAGTATGGACGGTCAAGTGTGCAATAGTTATAAACATGAAACCTTGAAACGTCCAAAAGGTCTGACCGCGAGTGATAATAATAATATTTAAGTGGATGTATATACAGCACCGTGTACACCCGTTCAAATTATTTTAGAAGAGAAGGATAGTGTTACCAATCCACAGACAGTGCTTTACAACAGCACAGCAAACACGTTGTATGTGTGTAACTGTTGAGATGGCAAGATATCGATCTACAAGTTGGAATTTATATAGAAAACAACATTGTAATACTTCATCTCGGTGTATGCATATGTATTGACAACTTGATTGCACTGCTCTGATATCAATAACACTTTACCCACATGTAGACGCGTCTGAATCAGACGACTTTTGAAAACAGTGTGACAAAAGGAAAGATTTCTCATAAAGAGCAATCTATTCTTTTACTACAATGTTTTTAACTCCATTTAATAAATATATTTTCATTTTTCTATATGATAACCCAGTTTCGCCTAGATACGTTTGAAGTTTTCTGCTGCAGATTCAGTGTATGTAGGAAAGGGAGGGTTAAATCACCATTATCAGCATTGAAATAGTCACCCTTCTTATATAATTGATATTACCAACACCTGTTTATGGTAAAAATATTAAATACTAAGAACAAACAAACATCCATACTTTTCAAAACTTATCTAAAATGTTCAGCAAAAACAAGCATTTAAAGAAACCAGTTACCACCCGACAATGTACTTTAGATTCGGCATTATTTCCTCCTGGTGGGCTAAGATTAATGTCACTGGAATTGGTGTTTCAGTATTTTAAGGTGTTTTAAACACATACATCGTTAATTATCAACTCGATCAAGACACTTGTACATAAACATATATCTTTAAAGGCATACTAGTGCTTAACAAGTATAACAAGAGTTGTCGGAGGACAATATAGCTCGCCTATCAGGGCGTACTTCAGAACAGTTATAGCATTGGTAAAAGTCTATAACTATAACCCATCATTCCCAGTCTTGCACACAAAGGTTTTACCAAAAAGGGGCACAATTCAGTCAAAATCCATTCCAGAGTTATGGGACTTGACATACAAGGTCATCTAATGACCCTGAATAAGTGTGGGAAGTTTCAAAGCAACAGCATACACAGTGTCTGAGAAAAGGCCTTGCAAGCAAAGGTTTGACCAAAATTCTAAGTCCAAAAAGGGGCACAATTCAGTCAAAATCCATTCCAGAGTTAAGGGACTTGACATACAAGGTCATCTAATGACCCTGAATAAGTGTGTGAAGTTTCAAAGCGACAGCATACACAGTGTCTGAGAAAAGGCCTTGCACGCAAAGGTTTGACCAAGCTGGCAATGCGTACGCCAACGCGGACGCCGGGGTGATTACATAAGCTCCCTATTTCTTTGAATAGGCGAGCTAAAAACCAATAAACCATATAGGTAAACGGAGGTTCTATATATGCATGGCAATTAAAAGTAAACTTGAAAACGAACAAAGCGTAACAGCACTATTGTTACTTTTTCTGTACTTTATTAATTTAACTACCACAAGGTAAACAAACTGTTGAATTGCTGCCAACTTTTTAAGGTTTGTTTAAAAAAAATTACAACAGTAATCATGTATATGCGGAGATAAAGAATTTTTTTTTTTAATTGCCTTGAATATATAGAAACTCAATTTACCTATATGATGTATTGGTTTTTATATTTTTTAAGCGGTAGTAAAAGCGTACATAAATGTTTTTCCTCATACGATAATTCTGCAGCAGACGACTTTTAACATATTTGTCAAGTAATGGAAAATCTCTATAATTGAATGGATAATCTATGACTAAAAGTGGAAAACATTGTGGAAAAAGTAGAAATTGCTTGTTTTGAGAAATATCTTCTTTTGTCACTATGTTTTCAAAAAGCTGTCTGCTGGAGAGGCGTCAAAAAGGGAAATTTATACCATATAATGTATTTTTATAATAAAGTTACAAATTGTATGTACAATTGGTCTGTTTGTTTGTATGATGATTTATATGCCTATGGAACATTCTTAAAATCAGACAAGCAGATCCAGAGGAGAAGAATTTTGAAACTGTTGTCACTTTTCCCACTTTCAGATGCCACAGCAATCAGAAGTTGTTTATAGAATTTACTTCTTTAATCAATGTTGAAATAGACCAACCAAAGCAACTTTCTTGTGTAGTTTGATTGAAATTGGTCCAGTGATTTAGGAGAAGTCGCTTAATATTAAAAGTTAAAGATGGACAGGCGGATAAATGATAAAGTTGAAAACTATTAAATAGCAATTTATTATTTTCATAATTACTGACACTATTTTAATAACAATAACATTAGTTTGCGAGCATCATTTACTACCAGCTTCATGGGACATTAACCCTTACCCACATACAACGAATCTTGCGAATGAATCTGTCGCAGACGACTTTGAAAACATCTCAACAAAAATATGGGAAATTACAATAAACGGTAACGTAATTTATGAATTATGAAAACATTGTGACAAAAGGAGAAATTGCTCATATTGAATTTCTCTATTTGTCTGAATGTTTTCAAAATACCTCTACATGAATGACAGTAAACCATGTCCCCAAGCAACTCTTGCCTTTGCTACAGACCATTTTTAAAAACGAATGCCTGTTAATTATTCCTTACATAAACCCCAAGGCTTAAACATATTTAATTAACCCTTTCCCTCATAAAGACGCTTTCTGGCGCTTCTGTAGCAGACGGCTTTTTGAAAACATAGTGACAAAAGAAGAAATTGCTCAAAACGAGCAATTTTTCCTTTTGCCACAATGTTTTCAACTTTTAGTCATAGGTTATCCTTTCAATTATAGAGATTTTCTATGTTTTGGCAAAATATGTTCAAAGTCGTCTGCTGCAGAATTGTCGTATGAAGGAAATGGTTAACCCTTGCCCACATGTTGATGCAATATGAAAGATCTGCTGCAGAAGACTCAATACCTTGGTTTATAGACATTTCCCACATGTTTGCCTAGATCATGTTTTCAAAGTCTATTGCTGCATATTTGATGTGTGTTAGGCTTAAATAAATTGCATAAACTCTACCGGATATTAAGTTTTTCCCTCATACAAAAAAAATCTGCAGCGGACAACTTCTACAACTTTCAGGCATAATATATTAATCTCTAAACATTTAAGTTTTATTTTGAATAGTTAAAAACATTGTAGCAAAAGGAGAACATGCTCACTATTAGCATACAGTTATATCACAGCAACAATCAGACCGGTTGACAGTACAATTATTCATCATATCTGAACAAATATCAGAAGTCAAGACAAGGAAGGTCTTTATCAAAAAATATCTCACTTATATTTATAATTTATTTCAACCCTATGTTGTAGATACCACTTCATAGGGTTTGAAGATCAAATAGTGATTTATACCTCTCCAACATACAACAAATCAGCAGCAGACAACTTTGAAAACATCTATATAAGTATAATTATAAATATCAGTTGAAATCGTTTTGGCAAACAGACAAATTCCTCAAGATGAGCAATTTCTCCTTTTGCCAAAATGTTTTCAATAGTTGTCTGTATAGTATGTGTGTTAAGCAAAAGAGCTTTGAGTTGGTTTTGTTTTCTAGTTACTTAAATATCGTATTTGAAGCCCTTACAACACAAGAGTTTTAACTTGTCATGGGAAAAAGACAAATGTTAATTTTGATCAATTGTCACTTATCCGGTTATCCCGCAATGTTTTTAGCTCTGTATTAAAATAATGCCATCTTCAAATGTTTCAAAGCAAATAAGCAAATGAATAAACATCCATATAAGTTTAAACAATATATATTAAGCATGAAAAGGCAAGCACAGTTTTTTTTGTTTGAATAGTGCTTTGACACTGCTGACAACTGTATTTCATTTTCAGATATACCACTGCGTTTCCAGGGAAAATTTCCAGTACTACATGTTAGTTTATACTGACAAAGATACATCAGTTGTCAAATTAGCTAAATGGAGGGAAGCCACTAATCCAGACGATGGATTAACGCATGTCTACCTCTACTAATGTATTAAAACATTTCGAGAAACATAACCAACAACCTAATAAACCATTTAACCCTTTTCCAACATACAGCAAATCTGCAGCAGACGACTTTGAAAGCATCCAGGCAAAAACGCGGATAATATTTATAAATGAATGTATAATTATTGAAAAAAATTATAACATTGTTCCAAAAATTATCTGCTGCTGAGGCGTCATAAAGCGCCCATATGTAGGAAGGTTAAGACAATTATTAGTGATTATAAACATTGTGAAAAAAGGCAAAATTCCTGATCATGAGAAAATCTTCCTTATTCCACAATCTTTATAAACCTAGTATCTGGGAAAGGACTTAACCCTTTCCCTCATACGACAATTCTGCAGCAAACGACTTTGAACGTATTTTGTCAAAACATAGAAAATCTCCATAATTGAATGGATAACCTATGACTAAAAGTGGTAAGCATTGTGGCAAAAGGAGAAATTGCACGTTTTTGCAATTTCTTCTTTTGTCACTATGTTTTCAAAAAGCAGTCTGCTGCAGAGGCGTCAGAAAGCGTTTATATGTGGGAAAGGGTTAAAGGACACAACAGCATATTAATACAGCTAGAATGATGAACTCTTTCCCACATGCAGATGACTTTTAAAATCATGGTGGCAAAAGACAAAACTGCTTATAATAAGCAATTTCTCCTTAACCCTTTCCCTCATATAGATGCTTTCTGACGCCTTTGCAGCAGACAGCTTTTTGAAAACATAGTGACAAAAGAAGATATTGCTCAAAACAAGCAATTTCTCCTTTTGACACAATGTTTTCCACTTTTCGTCATAGGTTATCAATTCAATTATAGAGATTTTCTATTTTTTGACAAAATATGTTCAAAGTCGTCTGCTGCAGAATTATTGTATGAGGGAAAGAGTTAATGCAACATATTTAATAATTAAGCCTTCGTTGATAGAGATGTTCCATATTTTTTGCCAAGATGTTTTCAAATGCAGATTTGTGGAATATGGAAAAAACACCAAGGTTGAACAGGAAGAATAAATAATAAATAAGTATTAACTGATACAAAAAGGCAATAGGAGAGAAAATGATCTCAATCTTTTAACACATTCCCTCTGACAGACCCATTTTGAAGCATATGCAGCAGACAACTTTTGAAAACATTGTGGCAAGGGGGGAAATTGCTCATTGTGAGTAATTTCTCCCTTTGCCGAAATGTTTTAACCTTATTCATTTAAAATAATATACCTTCATTTATAGATCTTTTCCGCATTTCAACCATGATGTTTTTCAAAGTTGTCTGCAGCAGATTTAATGCATAATGAAATAGGTTTACACTTTCCAAAATACAAAAAATCTGCAGCAGACGACTGAAAATATCAAGTCAAAAATATGAACAATCTCTATAAACAAAAAAATAATTATTGTGGCAAAAAGAGAAATTTACCAATTGATTATTTTTCTATGTTATCTGCTGCAGAAGCATCAGAAAGTCTCTGTTTTTTGGAAAGGGTTAACCCTTTCCCTCATATAGATGCTTTCTGAGGCCTCTACAGCAGACAGCTTTTTGAAAACATAGTGACAAAAGAAGAAATTGCACAAAACGTGCAATTTCTCCTTTTGCCACAATGTTTTCCACTTTTGACAAAATATGTTCAAAGTCGTCTGCTGCAGAATTGTCGTATGAAGGAAAGGGTTAAAGGAAACATGAAGTGTACACCAAAGCCAGGATGAGAACAAATAGCTCAGACTTTTACTCAAACAGTGGTGATAAAAAAATCCTATTTAGTTTTCAGAAAAACTATAGGGTATTCCCATTCTATTCTCAAAAAAATAAAATTTGAGAACTTTTCGAGGATAAATCTGAATGCTCCTGCTTCCTACAACTCAAAACAGTATTTGTTTACAATATTAACCAAGATTAGATTGCACTAACATGCAGCCTCATTTAGGTCTACAATTGTATGTGTATCTTTGGTGAACAAGCAGAAATAATCCTAGATTTTTAGGACATTTTCAGGTTATCTGCCTGTGTTATTTGACTTCAAGGCCTTAACGCTTTCTGGCGCCTCTGCCGCAGACAGCTTTTTGTAAACATAGTGACAAAAGAAGAAATTGCACAAAACGTGCAATTTCTCCTTTTGCCACGATGTTTTCCACTTTTTGTCATAGGTTATCCATTCAACTATGGAGATTTTCTATGTTTTGACAAAATACAATCAAATTCGTCTGCTGCAGAATTGTCGTATGGGGGAAAGGGTTAAAGAAATTCTAAATTTCAAGAACCTCAAGGCCTTCAAAAGAATCCTAAATTTCAAGTTTTTTTTCATTCCAGTTTTCAAAGAAGAGTCGGAACTCAGACCATTTCACAATTAGACAAAGTTCACTGATAGTTAACCGACTGTGATAATCCAAGAACTTGTGTTGCAGACAAAGAAGACCTTGAACCCGGGCTACGGATAAACGCCGACACAAACTGAGACATTCCTGAAAGTCCAAAACTAGACAGATATCGCACAAATTCACGCTTTGATTCCTGAAAAACATAAAACAATATGCTATTCAAATTTAAAGTTTCTTATTTCATTGTATTATATACAAAGGTTTCAATGACTGAACTCAATTTAACTATACAGTCATCATATTATTTGAGTGCTTTACTCAAAAAGTCATCCTGAATCTTCTCATGCAGACACTTTCTGACGATTGTGTAGCAGAAAACTTTTGGAAAACAAGAAACCGCTGAAGACGGTAAGGCTGGATTGTCGGCAATTTGACTTTGAAAATCGACAAACCAAGGTCAAGGTCAAAGTAACCATAGAAATCAATAGAACTTGTAACTGGTTACCTTCAGGCAAAGTTTCAAGTTTGTAACCTTTTCCAGTGCTGAGATTTTGCCTCAACCTGAAACTTTAACCAAAATGTTGACAGACAGACACAGGGACGGACATCGCTAGAGCAATCTGGCCAAAAAATAGCAATTTCTCCTTTTGCCAAAATGTTTTCAAGTATATTTAAAATAAAGCTCAACTTTTTTCCGTTTTTGCTAATGTATTCAAAGATGTCTGCTACAGATACAGATATAGGTAGATCATTCTCTAGAGTATCAACAAATAATGGGGATAATTCTTTGATGAGTGAGACAATGTTGCGATAGACAACTATATAGCTCCTACAGGCTTTCACAACATCACAGTGTGTCGTCGCTTTTAACCAACTATATAGCTGACAGAACTAATAAAGTCACTGGTACAAGAATTGGAATTGGAAGTTTTAAGGGAAAAGAACAAACATGGTATTGGCTGAATACTTTCAATGTTTTGAATTAATAGATCAATTAGTAATTAGCTTTACCTTCATTAATATCATTAATTTTGGAAATGAATCAATGCCATAATCCATCTGTGAAAAATAAAAATAAAAAGTACATATTAACCCTTTATTATGTTATTAACTCTTTATTAAAAGCCGCTTTAAGGCACCTCTGCAGCAGACTACTTTTGAAAACATTGTGTCTAAAGACGAAATTGCTCAATACAAGCAATTTTTTCTTTTGCCGCAGTGTTTTCAATGCTTTTAAATAATTAAACTTACAGTTATAGAGATTTGTCCTATTTTTGCATAGATAGTTTCAAATTTGTCTGCTTTAGATTTGATGTATGTAGAAAAGGGATAAAACATAGTTGTCACTATCATTTACCCATGAACATAGCTAATCCAATTTTAAGTTCTACTGGCACAAAGCTTTAGCCTGGGAGTTGTGTCTGTATACAATTCATTAAAATGATTTCTCCTTGTGAACCATTGAACCATATACATGCAACTTCACAGGAAGCAACCTCGTATCAAGATATCAGAAAGGATTTTCTATAATGATCATTTGAAATAGCTAGAGTTATGTGACTTGGTATAGACATGTACATTCCTAGGAGCATGTGTACCAAGTTTTATTTGAAAATGTTGAATGAATTTTGAGTGATGCAAGGCTAAAATTTTGTGACGACCCCAAAGGTTTCACAAACAGTTGAGCTTAAAATTGATAGGACTGAGTAATCAATAATAAACCAGTGTTCAAAGAAAAACAATTGTCACATGCTAATATGTACTTTGGGAAAGTGTGATGGAGAGGCGATTGATTGATTGATTGGGGTTTAATTCATATCACGGCAGAAGTTCACCTACTCATGTGTTTTGTGGCTTTCTCACACCAGTACTACACAAAACAGATATTTCATTGGTGGATGACGAATAAAGCTTGTCACAGTGACTTTTGTAAACCGTCGAATAGAATATTGGCCGAGCTGGGATTTGAACTCACAACCCCTGGATTGACAGCCCGCTTTGTAACCAACTGAACTGCCCGGGCTCGGCCGATGGAAAAATTACCTTAAGTGCATTGTTATATGGGAAAGATTTAAAGGTCAGTTTTACCTATACATGACCTTGTCTGAACTGGGTTAAGCAAAATCCCAAAGGTCAGTTTTACCTATACATGACCTTGACTGAACTGGGTTCAGCAAAATCCCAAAGGTCAGTTTTCCTATGATCTGGTTCTGGTCAAACTTACCTTTTTTAAGAACCGAAGAAAAAATCCCATAAATGCTTGATGTTTGTAAAGAACGAAGCTGTCACTTAAATCCAAGTCTTTCAACGGTTTGTCCATTTCTCTTCGACCAAAATTAAAGATAGATAACTTATCTGGAAGTTGAAGAAAAAGAAGTTTAGTTTAAAATATGTCTATGACAGGGGTCACACTGGCCCAAAATATTCTTGAGCCACATTTCTTTTTGGATAGACATCAACCCGTTTTTTCAAGTAAATACATGAATATAGTGCTCCGGATTTGTTTTTGATATATGTGGTTAGCAATCGAGAAAAAGTGGAAAAATGGGACTGTCGCCAATGCCATTTTCTTCTGAGCCACTTATAGCCATTGGCTCAAGTGGCGAACAACAGCATGAGCCCTGTATGATATGGGAGACAAAATGGTTGTAACCACATCAAAACTGTTTTGCATGTAACCATCATTACTTTGAATAGGTTATACGAATCAGAAATAGTTTTTTTCTTCTATAAAGATCAACACATAATATAACCGTTAATCTTTTGAAATAAATATCGATTGGACTTATCAATTGATGATAAACAAGAGTTTTTAAAGGAACACACATATGTGTCATATGCTGATATGACAGTCTGATGGCGAAGTGATCTCTATGTGTCACCCTGTCAAGGCAGGCTACACACAAAAAATATATGACATTCCCATCAAGTTTAATTGACGCAAGGTCAAATACTTGACTTATATATACTTAATTCTTAGATGGACACTAAACAGAAACGTAGATTGTTTGTTTGAATGGTGTTTCATGTATAGATAAAACTTGCTTAAATTACTTACATTATTCAAACATCAAAATAAACATCCCCTGAGGCATGTAATGTAAACTTTAATGTAATAAAGTAGGAAGGGAAGCATGATAACATCATAATACTACCACTCAAAACATTTCAATAAAGTAGGTCTGTATTTTTTATTCTGAAGATAATGCTTTTGATAATGTTACTTTTTTGTAACCATCATCAAATGTTATTTATAAACTACCAATACAGCAAGTAAATTTATCATAATGACAGCAAATCAGTCTTGAGAGGATTTGGTATGACCCCCCTAGCAGGGATCAAACCTAGATGTCCAGCTCTCAAGGCAGATTTTCTTATCCCTTTCCCACATTGAGATGCTTTCTGACACCCCTGCAGCAGACTACTTTTGATAACACTTTTGCGAAAGAAGAAATGAGCAATTTCTACCTTTGCCAGTTTTTTCAACTCTATTTAATGATTCAACTCTCAGTTACTGGGATTTTGGACACTTTTGCCAAGACATTTTTAAAGTCATCTACTGCAGATTCAATGTATGAGGGAAAGGTTTTACGACTACACTACTGAGACTTGTCAATATAGAGGGGACACAGATAAATCGGCTTGCTTCACCTTACAAGGTGGAAGCAATAAATTGAATTTAAAACATGTACTTACTTTCCGAATTACACCCTTTCGATCGCCATAAACAGTTACTGAAGTCAATGATGAGTAAATTACAACTAGAGAGCATATTTAGACTGTGAGAACTAGGCATGTGTATCTCTCCTGCTTTCAGCATTCTCTTCAAGGAATTGAGATTCGTCCTAAACCTGGAATATAAAAAGAACATTTATTGAATTGATTTCCCTCACTGAAAAGGGGCAAACAATCTGGTCATTTCAAAATCATACTTAAATTTAAAGGGTAAGATTTCAAATGGTGATAGATAGACATGTCTATATGGTTTTTATATATTATATATAAATATAAATCTGAAGTAATTACTATTTTGGGAATTGTTTAATTGTCTGAACCATTTCTGTATGTAAATTATTGAATATCAACCATGAGCTGTTTAAAATAAAATATCTGTTCTGTTCTGTTAATCAAATACCTACAGCCATGCCTTACATATATGGCAGACAACCTTTGAAAACATTATGAAAAGAATATTCCAACAAATTTTAACCACTGTTATATTACTCAACAAAGTTAACCTGACCCTGACAACGGTGCAGTGATGTAATTAACGTAAATTTTACAACAAATTAAAAGGGACTGTTTAACTATTTTGGTGCCAACATTTTTCAAACTACAAAGACTGTTTCAATAATCACTCGACCCATTTTCACATACAGAAATCCGCAGAAGACAATTCATTCCATAAACATATTGGCAAAAATATGGAAAATCTCTCTAAATGATAGTAAAGTTGGTGAATAGCGTTGAAAATATTTAGCATCTTTAGTCATTAGACAAAAAAACTGCAAGTCCTTTTTCTCTCAAATGTCGATTTTCATAGAAGAGTTTTTGAAGAAAACACATTTGTTGTCTGCCAATGACTTACACACACACACACAGACAGATATACAGACAGGTGATGTGTTCAGGATCAGGTTATGTTGTTGATTTATACAATCCTTACCGACAAACTATTGCACAAACTCGGGACACCGTGACTGGATTGGGACTAATCATCAACCTCTCGTATAACATAATGTCTGTTACCACAACATAGGGTATTTTATACAACTGGTGTAATGAGGAAACCTGTAATAAAGGAACCAATAATGTTCTATGCATAATGCTTTGAATCCTTTCCAGAATACGCAATTTTTAAGCAGATGATTTTAAAAACATCTAGGCAGAATATAATTCAAAATATAATTATTGAAAAGAGTTGAAATCAATGTTGCATTGGAGCAATTGTTCATATAAATAAATAAAGCTAACAGAATGAATGCATGTCATTTACAATGTAACAAAAGTCTGTCATCAGCATGTTTATAATGCATTATCATTGCAAACATTTATCAACAGTCATGACCACTCCTTTCCCTGAAAAGCATTTTTAAATGCAAAGTGAATGGGCAATATGAAAGTAGGCAATGAACCAGGAATATTATGTTGTAACTTGTAGTAGCGATACAGGTTTTAATATTGTACTACAAGGGGCCTGGACAATTGATATCTTGCTAAAACTGAAGGTTGAAAGAGATATCAAATTATCCATGACCCAGGTAGACAATATTAAAACCGGTATCTCTACTGCAACATAATTTTCCTTTTTTTTTTAAATACCATGTATATCTTTTAAGACAGAAATAACATAATTTAAACATAAAATATAATTTATGATTGGCATGTGAACCACGCCCAACTACAAAATTTTGAATAACGTAAGAGCATATTTCAATGATGTCAAATCAAATTTGGAACCGTTTTTGACGTAGTCAAATACAGAATTTAAACTGCATTTATTTGAAATACTGAAACAGACATTTAGAATTCTTGCTTGAGATCACTGATGAGCTACACATAACTTCATCTGAAGATGACTTTAAAAATACCTAATTAAGGAAACAGTTAAAGAAATCAATTAATTTATTGATTGACAGTTAACATGCTTTTCAATATCATTTCAGTTCACTGTACCATGTATTTCCTGGCTCTCTCTCTCTCTCTCTCTCTCACTAGGACTACCCCCAAAAATGATTCCAAGACAACTGGCTACCTTTCGAATACTGAAGAAAACTGAATACTTACCAGATCTAAAAAGTCTAAGACACAGTACTCAAACAATGCATGATGTTTTTCTTTAATTGATGCAGTCAATATCATCTTACTAATGAACTGGATACACTGTGTCAGTGTTTCTGTGCTGTTAAAATCTTCCTCAACTCCACCACAAAACAAGGACAAACTGAAATCATGAGGAAAAATGTTTACAAATCAGGAATAATTAAATCTATTTATCAGAATTTCAAGATTGAATAGAGGATATAAATTTGTTAGTTTTTGTGAAAATCTAAATGATCACAATATCATTGAGGAACCTCGAGTCTCAATATCTGCACAAGTCGCGAAACCACAAGTTAACCCTTTCCCTCATACGACAATTCTGCAGTAGACGACTTTGAACTTATTTTGTCAAAACATAGAAAATCTCCATAATTGAATGGATAACCTATGACAAAAAGTGGAAAACATTGTGGCAAAAGGAGAAATTGCATGTTTTGTGCAATTTCTTCTTTTGTCACTATGTTTTCAAAAAGTTGTCTGCTGCAGAGGCATCAGAAAGCGTTTATATGAGGGAAAGGGTTAAAAGATGGAAGCTGAGAGATGAAATTGATTTTGATCATTCATCAAAACATTGACATTTTTAGTTCATGTTAAACAGTTTCAAAGGTGAAAAAGTAACATACATTTTATAACTGAAGTTGAATTACAATGACTGGTCATAAATACTGGTACAAACTGGTCCAAGACTCATCAAGATTAAGTTTTAAGTTTTTTTACGAATACAAACGCGGAACAGACAGACAAAAACTAGAAATATCACTGTAGGTGATGAATACCCCCAAGCTGGTGCCTGACAATATACATATGTATGAGAAATTTAAGGGGCCATAACTCATTTAAAAATAATTCCAGTGCAACACACAGACAATATGCACAACTAGGCTTGGTATAAATCATTCTTGTGAAGTTATATTGAATTCTCACCAAAGGTTGCTGAGAAATAGTGTTCACAAGAAATAGCTACAGACCAACTATGTATGAGAAATTCAAGGGGCCATAACTCATGTAGAAATAATTCCAGTGCAACACGCCGACAATATGCACAACTAGGCTTGGTATAAATCATTCTTGTGAAGTTATATTGAATTCTGACCAAAGGTTGCTGAGAAATAGTGTTCACAAGAAATGGCTACAGACCAACTATGTATGAGAATTTCAAGGGGCCATAACTCATTTAAAAATAATTCCAGTGCAACACGCCGACAATATGCACAACTAGGCTTGGTATCAATCATTCTTGTGAAGTTATATTGAATTTTGACAAAGGGTTGCTGAGAAATAGTGTTCACAAGAAATGTCCAGACCAACAGACCGACTGACAAGCGTGACTCCTATATAGCCCCCATATACTACGTATCTGGGAGTATAATTAATATCCAGTTTCATTACAAACCAACGACAGTAATCAAGTTACTAATAGTTAGAAAATTATAATCATAGTATTTAATGGTTGTGCATCAGCAACATGTTATAGCATTCCCATATCGGTGTTCAGAAAGTATTCCCGGATTATGAAAAGGGCACATCAATTTGCTAAGGATTTATAACTTGGCGACAATCAAAGAGGAACCAGCTTATCAGTGTGAAACATTATTTTCCCCTTAACACCAAACCCTGAGACCATGAACAGTTCATTGCAAAATGAAAAAAAACAGGGGGGGGGGGTGGTGGAGGAGGGGGCCCTGCATTATTACCTGATTACTTTCAAAATAAGGAAAAACAACCATCATCAAACTAAACTTAATTTTCATGAAATGAAATATATAAATCTGTAGCAATGTTTGGTTTAATCAAAATGATCAGTCAATTATAAGGAATAACACGACTTGTGTTTTCAGAACTCCTGAGTTTGTCCGTCATAATGATATCTTTGCTACTGTTGATTAGTTTTTACAAGCTTTCGTTATACTTAGGGTTCATTAACTTCTGGATTTCTTACATTTTGCATTTAAAGTTGTTGCAGACATGGCAAATGATTGCTTGAAATGATGACAACTTTTAAATCTTTACACCTTAGTGGTCAATATAAGGCCCTTGGCTATAAAAAGTTGAGATAATAATTCCACAAGTATTTATCCAGTCATTAGACTTTACAAGACTGTAAAATAATAGTTACTTTAGTTGCAGTTTATCGCACAATTTAGTACAATTATTTGTTCCACACTAACTGCAAGGTATAAATCTAATTGAGCCCAGATTTCTCATACAATAAAATGCATAAGCTGCACAATTTGTATCTTTTAAAGTATTTTTTTCAAAGTCTGAAATTCTGTTAATATTTTTCCCCAATAAATAAATATTTAGAAATAAAAAATATAAATAAATGTTACAAGTAATGTAATCACAAAGTTATCATAATTACAGCTCAGCCAATCAATTTGATAACTAAAATCTGCACCCTTAACAATAGAAATTTAAGCTGTATTTAATACAAAAAGGTCTATTTAAAAAATAACTTTCTATCTTACTGTGAACTGGAAGTTGCAAGTTCTTGATGTCTTGGCCACTCATTTGCGGCTACATTTCTAATAAAATCAGTTAAACACATCATAATTTGGCACTGCAAGAGTAATATGAAACATACATTATAAATCGTCTCAATCAGTATGTAACATTAATTTCACTATTTTGCAGATATCAGGTATGGCATCATGTGAAGTTCAACTGAATGTTTGTTTTACGTCATTTTTTCAACAGTATTTCAGTAATATTACAATGTTTCCTGGGTTTATTACACATAGTACAAGGAAATTTATCATTAAAATGACAAAATAATAGTAATCTAATGCCATCCCTTGAAATCTGAATGCCAAAAAGGGAAAGCATAACTATCAAGGAGAGATCTTGGCACAGTCTCACAAGGGTATTTCCTTTATAGTAAATTCCTATTCCTCAAATCCCAATCTTATTAAACCTGATAGTGGGGTGCATCCTAAGAAATATTTGCTCATAAAAAAATAAGTCCCTACACATTTTTAAAAGCCTTTGTTTCCCGATGACAAGGATCTGTTTAGCAGGGGTTTTATTTATCCATTACCCAATAAAGAAGACGTTTGATGGATATGAAACAAGACTTTTGAAAACATAGTGGGAGAAAGGAGGTGTAACAAGAGTAATAACTTCTTTTCCCACAATGTTTTCAACTATACTTCTAACTTTTTTGTCTCAGAGATTTAACAAAAACTTACTTGTTATTAACTCTTTCCCATATACACATCAAATCTGCAGCAGACAACTTTGAAAACATTGAGGCTATATTTGATATCTCTCTATATAAATGAATGTATGAGTAACAGATGAAAACATTGTGGCAATAAAAGAAATGGCTCCTTTTTGCCATAGTACTTTCAAAAGTCATCTGTTGCAGATACTTAAAAATGTTTCTTCACATGGGAAAGGGTTATAATATATCAGGCAAAGGATTCAGAACAAAACATATATTTACCTTAGAATAAACAGAAGAGGTTAAAAATATTTTTCTTAAAGGCTCCAAGACAGACAGACACAACACTGAAATATCAATAAAGAAACCCATTATTTACATATTCTAAATGTAGAATTTCATATAAATGCCAAAAGATATTTTACAAATGATGAATAAGTGTGCAAAATTATAAAGACATTATTTTTCAAGTATAAGACAGAAGTGGAACAGCGCATAAAAATCATGAATCTAACAGGAAGCGCTTGAATGTTTTGAGCAATTGTAGGAACATCTCCTTTTCCAAAAGTCATCTGCTGTTGAAATCAAATAATCTCTTTCATCAGGAAAAGGTTTCTGGATTTGGAAAGAACTGATGCACTTACATTTACATATGATTTTAATTCTTATAACATCAAATTTAAGTAGGCACAAAAGATTGTACACATATATATATAAACAACCTATTTTTTCCAAGCACAGAAACACTTTGATTGATTGATTAGTGTTTTACGCCGCTTTCAACAATTGTTCAGTTATATGACGGTGTTCCTGGGTTAGATACCAGTACAACTGGTTCATTTATCCTGACACTAGCCAGTCAGTCAGTCTTTATGCTAACCCCGTAACCCTGAGCGCCTAGGAGGGCAGCCAGTACAACCATTTTTAGATTTTTTGAAAAAATAATGACAAACTTCTTGCCCTGATGTTTTCAATTCTTTTCAATCAATAAATCATATATTTGCCATGATATTTTTTAATTTGTCTGTTGCTAATCAGCTGCATCTGAGATTGATTGATTGATTGTTTGATGTTTTTCGCCAGTTTCAACAACTTTTTAGTTTTATATTACGGCGTTTCCTGGATAAGTTACCAGAACTACTGGTCCATTAATCCTGACACCAGCCAGTCAGTCATAATGCTAACCCCACAACCCAAGAAGGGCAGACATTACTACCATTTTGTTATGACCCGGCCGGAGATTGAACAGCTGCATCTGGGAAAAGAGTTAAATGCTATACATACCATTAAACGAATAGAGGCGACATTTACTGATGAGTTTAAGAATTAGAGGAGCCAATTCCGCACCATTCCAGTTTTGTAAATACTCAACTAACACAACATCCACAGCTGGAATACCTTCCTGATTTAAACAAAGGAAAATCCAAGTATTCATTAACACATTCCCACATACAGACAACTTTAAAAATCTTTATAGCAAAAGGAGAAATTACCTAGGATGAGCAATTTCACTTTTTTTTCACAATGTTTACAACTGTATTTTTTAGTTTTACTTTCATTTACAAAAAAATCATATTTTTGTTTAAGTGTTTTCAAAGTTGTCTGCTGTAGATTTGTTGTATATGGGAAAGGGTTAAATATTGCAGTCTAATTACAATTATTTAAATAGTTGACCCAAGTTACATTTAAACTGAAGAAATCTAGAAAAGAAAACCTAAGCCATTCCAGTTTTGTAAATACACAAGTACAATGTAACACATCATTCACTGTTGGAATATATTCTGGATTGTTTTTATTATCAATTAGAAGCATGTTAAATTTGTTTTTAAGTGGAGCCAAGTCACTGTTGGACATTTTTCTGATTCTCTTATTGAGACGAATTAAGTTCCCATAACATACCATTGGGTTAAGTTTTGTAATGGATGAATGAAACCATGCTGTTCTGTTTGGGTTTGGTAATCAAAGAGATTTTATGGGGAAGATACCAATATATTCCTCCTTAATTCTGCTTTTTAAATTCATAGTAGTTATACTATAGAAAAACCGAAATCTCATTGAAAAAAGAACAAAACACATAGCTGTACAGATATTGGACCTGATGACAGAGCTTTAACCCTTTCCCTCATTCGACAATTCTGCAGCAGACGACTTTGAACTTATTTTGTCAAAAAATAGAAAATCTCTATAATTGAATCACTAACCTATGACTAAAAGCGGAAAACATTGTGGCAAAAGGAGAAATTGCTTGTTTTGAGCAATTTCTTCTTTTGTCACTATGTTTTCAAAAAGCTGTCTGCTACAGAGGTGTCAGAGAGCGTATATATGAGGGAACAGGGTAAAGGTAGTCTCAAATTGACCTTGAACGATTATAAACAATCAAAACACTCTGCAATCTCCACTTCTCTATCTGATTTATTTAAATGGGTATCTTCCCTGTCAATCTGAGATGACCTGTAACAGGCAGTCATCAGATCTATATGAGCGTTTATTACTTCAACTGAGTTAAGGTCGGGTTTAAACCAGATTGGATAACAACATCAATCTATTTTAATATTCATCTGCTTGGAAAATACTAATATATGTCAGACAAAAAGGTGTTTTAATCATTGCATTTGTCAACGTTGAAGACTGGCGAGCTTGTGGATTATACACATGTAACTAAGCCTTCACTGATTCCCGACAGAAATCAGACTATAATTTACAAGATCTTTTCATCCAATGTGGCTTGCTTGAAAACAAAAATTTCAACAATATTAATTGACACAGTATGATTGCAAAAGCTCACTCACAAGTTTACCTTCTTACATGTAGACATTGTGGAAATGATCAATTTCTCGTTTCACAGCAATGTCTTCAACTCTATCCAATAATTATAATTTCATCAAATGAGATTTTCCATATGTTTGCCTAGATGCTGTAAAGGGCTACTTTTGAAGCAGAAGAATTCCTACTTACTTGGAGAAAATCACAGAAAGATGTTAATAACGTAAGGAACCTGGTTACTCGTGGTTTGTAATCAGCTTTGTTTCGGTGATGAATTAATTCTGCAATGATACATGAAAACAAATGATCTTCTGGTATTGAAGCTAATGGCAATTTAATAAGATAAATTGCAATTCAATTGCATGTATGGTCTGTTTTTGGTATAATGAATCGCTTGCCAGGAGCTTAGAAATAAATTTGACTATTAGACTAGATAAAGAACACTGACGATCCAGATCAGAATGAAGGGAGGCATCAATATAATTTATCTTTGCTGGTTGCCAAGACCTAAAGGTTAGTTTAAGTGTGAGATGACCCATATTGGAATTTAAACGATAAACCCCCCTTCCCAACATACAACACATCAGCAGTTAACAACTTCAAAAAAAACATTCCCTCATAAATATAGAAAATCTTCACAAAAGTTATGTATAATTAATAAATAAAGTGTTGAAAATATTTAGGCAAAAGGAGAATTGCTATTTACGAGCAACTTCTCCATTTGCCCGAATGTTTTCAAAAGTCTTCTGCTGAAGAGGCATCTAAAGGCTTCTGTATGAGGGAAAGGGTTAAACTTTATTAAAATGAATAAACATATCAATCATGAAGTAAATGTCTTCTTTTAGGACTGTTTAACCCTTTCCCTCTGACACCTCTGCAGCAGACGGCTTTTTGAAAACAAAGTGACAAAAGAAGAAATTGCTCAAAACAAGCAATTTCTCCTTTTGCTACAATGTTTATCACTTTTAGTCATAGGTTATCCATTCAATTATAGAGATTTTCTATTTCTGACAAAATATGTTCAAAGTCGTCTGCTGCAGAATTTTCATATGAGGGAAAGTGTTCAGGAAAACAATGTCTAGGTGAGGAATCCCAATACTCAAGGTTAAAATAGCTATAAAATGAAGAAGTTATTCAGGCAATTTCTAATTCATAAAATGCTAATCAAAACATGCCTATCAATGAAAGAATTGATTCAATGTTAATCAAATTTGGGAATGATGCTATCCTCCTTCTTGGGAGCGGGAGACAAGGGTTTTAAAGATCCCTAATCAGATTGTAAGTTCTCGAAAGAACCATCTCACTATGACCATTCTTTTGAGTGTTGAAGGTTATAACGGACAGATTGTATTGTTGTTCAGTCAGTTTTGTTGGCGTAAGCTGTTTCCATAGGATTCCTAGATGCTTGTATGACTATCGACTAACATAGTTGTATGACTATCGACTAATATAATTGTATGACTATCGACTAACATAGATGATCAGGATCAAATTAAAACAAGAAACCGCTGAATACAGTAAGGCCGGATTGTTGGCAATTTGACCTTGAAAATCGACAAACCAAGGTCAAAGTAACCATTGAAATCAATAGAACTTGTTACTGGTTACCTTCAGGCAAAGTTTCAAGTTTGTAACCCTTTCCAGTGCTGAGATTTTGCCTCGACTTGAAACTTTAACCAAAATGATGACGGACAGACAGACAATCAGGCTCTATGCTGTTTGCAAGGTCCCAAAGGTTGTTTTCCCCAATGTTATTTGCATTCTTGTATGACCTACCTTCTTCTAGTGTTTCCCCAAGCCAGAACTGAAATCTTGCCGCAGCTGTATGGTCTTTTGTGTAGCTCATCAAATGGCGTAAAGTGTCTGACCTTAACACAGCACCTATTTGACTTGGGAACTGATGAAATAAAATTAACACAAATACATAATAAGATGGGCATGATATTTACAATTGACTTGTTATCCAGAAACAAAAAACCTTAACGTAACTAACACATGAGAAAAAGGACATGCCTGCACTTCCATGCTCAGGATCCAAATGGATACTGCTTTATAAAAGTTTCTTGAAACTTTCTATAACTTATTGGCAATAAGTGCAGTCGGACTGGATGTGCTGGCTTTTCTGGATCTACACTTATCACAAGTACATTACAGTTGCTTTTCATAAAGCACCCCTTATATCAACTCACCTCAATGGAGTCAATGTGGTCAAGAATGCTCTTGAGTGTATCAATCTGTACAAAGGGGATTCTGTTCAGTCCCAGGGTGTGTTCTAAATTGTCCTTCTTGTATGTGGATTTTGTCGTCAAAGAGTGAAGGACTGGGATTGGATCTATCTTCCTTCTTTTTCTGGACTGTAAATGTTGTAATGGAAAAACGTACATTTATGTAAACCAAAAAATAATTTCTAGTCTATGTAAATCAATGAAAAGAGTTTTGTACAGAAGCCACAGCTAAAATCATTATCTCATGTCACACTTATTTCCAGCAATCAGTATCTTCAAATGTATATATGGAGTAGTTTTTGCCACACATAGTTAAACATGAATATATATGGTGAACAATACAGACCAAGATAAAACTGCATGAATTTACAGGCAGACTTTGATCAACATTGTGCCCATATAGAGCTTTGAGTCGCTCTGAACTTGATATTAAAGCAACTGTTGTTTATAGACAGTATAAATATTAAGTGCTTTTTAAATAAAGTTTATTGAGCATTAACTAGCGCAAAGTAGAGTGGTCCAACAAACACATGTGTCACCTGTAGAAATACATAGTAGATACAACTAATAAACTTTAATTTTAATGGTGACATGATGGGGAGATCTGTAGGTGTCTTCTTACATTCTGGTAGCAAACATCACAGGCCATTTCCATTAAACAAAAGGTAGAACTTGATCTCGATGCAATGACTAGTTTGCAGCAATGGTATTTATTAATGTAACAATTTCTTTCAAATCCCCTCCATACAGTGTTTCTCATCTCATAGCAATTGCCATCCATATGGTTATACCAATAAAACATAACTGTTTTAATATTTTCCTTGTGGCCTAATTAATACCATGTGAAATGTTTTTTTCAAAAAATGTCTTATGGAAGGTATCGAAAGTCATGTGTACTGAGGAAAATGGACTTTTGTAGTAAGGAAACCATTAGCCAAATAGAGAACAAATAATAATGAAGATCTTTTTTAAGCCTTTCCCACTTTCAAGTGTACTACAGCAGATATTTTCAAATAATCTTTAAAAAGTAGAGGGCCATGATGGCACTGGATCGCTCACCTGATTTTTTTTTTCACTCAAGCCATAAAATTATTTGAAATCGGCCTGACACTTTTAGGGGAGAAGATTTTTCAAGTTTTCACTATAGCCATATATATTAAAGGCAAAATAGCACCGCTCCCTGGTGGCCATCTTTTTCGACCAGTCAACATGGCTTGAAGGACTATGATAGTGGGAACATTTCTACAAAAAGTTTTACTATATAGCCATATACGGCAAAATAGCCCGTCCCCTGGTGGCCATGTTTTTCGACCAATCAACATGGCTTTAAGGAATCTGATAGAGAGTCATCTGAGGAACATTTCTACAAAAATTAGTTGAAAATCTTCAAACTAGTTTTGGAGAAAAAGAATTTTAAAGTTTTTTTTTCGTTTCGTTGCCATGGAAACCAGAATTCTGCATGGATCCCTTAAATTTGAAGAAATTCTGGTGAGGTCATTGAAAAGATGCTTTCTGTGAAGTTTCATCCCAATTGACCCACTGGTTACTGAGGAGAAGATGTTGACAGATGCCGGACAAAAGGACAATAACTCACCTTCAGCACTTCGTGCTCAGGTGAGCTAAAAATGTGACAAAAGGAGTAATTACTCCTTTATGAGAAGCTTGTCCTGACATCACAATGTTTTGAGAAATCTTCTGCTGCAGATATATCAAAAAGTGTATGCAAGTGGGAAAGAGTTGAATGACATACTGGTTCAAGATCTATGGGCTTCCCAACGGAGTGAAGCCTCTCAGTCAATGCTTGCTCCCAGTCCGTATTTGCTTCTGCTGGCAACCCACCCTGTTCGCGGACATGACGAATTTGTGCCATCCATTTTCTGTCGTAGGTCGGGAAGAAAGACTGAAAGGACATATATATATATTTATAACAAGAACTAGTGGCAAAATAAAGTGTGTAATAGCTGTGTTAATGTGGAAATCAAAATGCTATTACTTGTTAACAGGCAATTCAATAAACAAATATATGGTCAAATTAAGGCCATTAGTTCTTTGTTATTTAGATCTTTTTAAATGGAGTGTAAAGCTATATTCAACAGTTTTCTGTAAGATCAAGGTGTATTCTTGGTAAATTCTTTTTAACCCTTTCCGTCATATAGATGCTTTCTAACGCCTCTGCAGCAGACGGCTTTTTGAAAACAAAGTGACAAAAGAAGAAATTGCACAGAACGTGCAATTTCTCCTTTTGCCACAATGTTTTCCACTTTTTGTCATAGGTTATCCATTCAATTATGGAAATGTTCTATGTTTTGACAAAATACGTTCAAAGTCGTCTGCTGCAGAATTGTCGTATGAGGGAAAGGGTTAAAACAACACAGGTTATTTGTACATGAGAGATATTTTGGAAAAAAAACATCAATTTCAACTCCTCCTTATCTCTCTATGTTATTTATAAAAAATAGGAAAATTATAAGCCAATGAAACATCTTTTCTAACTGTATCTTTACCCTTTCCCACATACAGTAGTTTTGATTGATTAGGGTTTTACACAATTTACAACAATTTTCCAGTCAAATCACAGTTCAATTACTCATGTGTTTCTTGGATATGAGCCATAATATGGTGTCCGGATTGTGTATTACATCACAAAGACTGTGGTGTCCTCTTTTGAAATATTTGACTTTTGTCAAATTAAATGCTATATTTGGTTAGAACAATATCTAAAGCTGTTATATTCTAAATGACATAAATAGTTTTTAGCTTTGAATAAATATTAGTCTGGGGTTTAAGTTGTATTGTTAGTAACACAGGACACCACATAATAAATCGTTTTTATGAAGCTCTTGCCTAGTTAAACTTTTTTAGACCTATTTTACATTTTCACCATCTAATAATATTTAAAATTATTTCAATAAATAAAATGGTTTTATTTTATATAATAGTGAAATATTTAATATTATACAACTAGATGAAGAATAGTGTAACAGGACACAAAATGATGTAACTGAACACCAATTGTGTAACAAGACACCAAAATATAACAGCCAATATTACGTTTCTTCCAAGGTGATAGACGAAACATTTGTTAATTATAACAAAATAATGGGACGTAACAAAAAAGACACCATTTTCATACACGATATTTTGACTAAGCGTCAAATTAAATATATCTGTCCCAGAACAACACACAAGTTTACGACATTACCAAAAGAACAGTAGTAATCACGTGATTAAAATGCAGTGAAAATATGGTTATCGGTCCAGGTTTCGAATTTTGATGCAATTTAGACTTGATGAAACTGGGTTGACACATTTGTTACGCCATTTTCCAAGATCTGATTTAGAATCAGAATCGTATTTACGTCGCTCTATTAAATCTTAAGATTGTATTTACAAATAATTTGTTAAATTATTATTTCACACATGTAAGTTTACAGGCTTTAAAGTAAAAGAAAAACGGTTTGATTTGGTTTTCAAAAAGCCCTCCCATGCATTTGGCGGGAAGGACAATTTGAAAATGCTCAAGAAAGGTATCAATTCAATGAAACTAACAGTTCTTTCAAAAGTCAATGGCATATCATTAAATAAATTTAGTTGTTTCTAACAGTTTATGACATGCTATTAAACTAAATAACACATAATTCTTCAAATATAGGAGAATAAATCATGACTCTGTGATGTAACAAATTCCCGGACACCATATTATAGCTCATACTTTACAAGTCTTTACAAGCAACCAGTCACTTTTCTTGAAAGACTGTAAGCCCATTGGTGGAAGACGAATGACGCAGTGACGTTTGCCAGTGTTGAAAAAGAATGTTGGCAGAGCTGGGGTTCAAACTCACAATCCCTGCATTGAAAGCCTACTTCGTTAGAACATCCTGCAGACAATATTAAAACCATCTAAACAACAAGAGGGCCATGATGGCCCTTGAATCGCTCACCTGATTTTTTATTTTTTTTTCACTTTAGCTATATAAGCCCCGCCCCCTGGCAGCCATAGTTTCCGACCAATCAACTTGGCTTGAAGGAATCTGATAGAGGGTCACTCTAGGAACATTTCTACAAAATTATTTGAAAATCGGCCAGATACTTTTGGAGGAGAAGATTTTTTAAGTTTTCACTATAGCCATATAAGGCAAAATAGCCCCGCCCCCCTGGCGGCCGTGTTTTTCGACGAATCAACATGGCTTGAAGGAATCTGGTAGAGGGTCATCCAAGGAACATTTCTACAAAATTATTTGAAAATCTGCCAAGCAGTTTGGGAGATGAAGAATTTTGAAGTTTTTTTCGTTTCGTTGCCATGGAAACCAGAATTCTGCATGGATCCCAAAAATTTGAAGGAATTATGGTGAGGTCATTGAGAGGATGCTTTCTGTGAAGTTTCATCCCAATTGACCTACTGGTTACTGAGGAGAAGATGTTGAAGATTTTTTAAGTTTTCACTTTGGCGATATAAGGCAAAATAGCCCCCGCCCCCTGGCGGCCATGTTTTTCGACCAATCAACATTGCTTGAAGGAATCTGATAGAGGGTCACCCAAGGAACATTTCTACAAAATTATTTGAAAATCAGCCTGACACTTATGGAGGAGAAGATTTTTTAAGTTTTCACTATAGCCATAAAAGGCAAAATAGCCCCGCCCTCTGGCGGCCATGTTTTTTTACCAATCAACATGGCTTGAAGGAATCTGATAGAGGATCACCCAAGGAACATTTCTACAAAATTATTTAAAAATCGGCCTGACACTTCTGGTGGAGAAGATTTTTTAAGTTTGCACTATAGCAGTTTTTTTCGTTTCGTTGCCATGGAAACCAGAATTCTGCATGGATTCCAAAAATTTGAAGGAAATCTGGTGAGGTCATTGAGAGGATGCTTTCTGTGAAGTTTCATCCCAATTGACCCACTGGTTACTGAGGAGAAGAAGTTGACGCACGACGCACGACGGACAAAAGGCGATCACAATAACTCACCTTGAGCAAAGCTCAGGTGAGCTAAAAACATAGAAAATCTTAAAAAATAAAAGTATAATAATGTCGAATAAAGTTAAAAACTTTGTGACAAAGGGAGAAATTGCTCATTATCAGCAATTTCTGCTTTTGCAACAATGTTTTCAAGAATCATACTGTAGCTGCATCAAAATGGGTTAGGTGAGTACCTAATTACAAGCAATTTTTTCCTTTCCAACAAGATTTTTCAAACGACATCTGATGCAGAATCAGGCTTTAAAAGTTGTATGCATTACCCTTTCCCGCATACAATAAATTCGTCAAAGACAACTTTGAAAACATAAAGACACTGGAAAATCTCACTAAATGAAAGTGTTATTAGTGAATAGTGTCATCATGAGAAATTTCCTCTCTATGCCCAATGCTTTCAAAAATCATCTGAAAACATTCTTATGTCAGAAAGGGCTAAGATAAAGGTTGACTTCAAAATAATGAGGCAAGTATCAACGTGTTACCTTATAAGTGCGTGGTAATACAACATAAATCAGGCCTGGGTAGTAATGTTTATATATGGACAGTAAACCAATCAGAAAAGACTGAGATCCCTGAAAATAAAAGAAAAAATATTGATTAAACCAATGGATGTTCCAAGAATAGGTGGTCAAATATCAAAGCCAAATCTTCGCCATTTTTTTTGGTCAAATTGGTGCCAGCTTGACACTGATGCTTCCAACAAGGTTACATTGAATGTGCCTGCAGTTGATTAGAAATTAATTTCTTTAAAACAAGACATTTACTTCACTGCAGTAGCAAACCTTGATCTGATGACTGCACAATACAGGTTGTCTCATATTGACCTTTGTGTCATCTTATCAAATTGTCCCCTACAAAACTATTAGGTAACAACACGAGAATAAATTTGTACACATTATGACATAAACAAGATACACAGGCCGTGATGGCAGTGTTCCATTTGTAAATGAACATGTGTAAATTGTTTCGTGCAATTTCATTCGTCAGAAAAAGGAGCACATTTCATGGAGATTCACATGTATAGGCTCAATTTGAGACAACATTTAATGCAGTGTTTTCAGATCCAACATAGACACAGTGAAGAATTTTGATCTGATTTAAATGAGATTGCTGTAAAAAAAATCTGAAAAAAGAAAGAGAGACAAACAAGGCAAAATGTTGACTGTGTTGCAACAATATTTTCATGGAGCATAATTCATTTATCATAAATAATCAATTTAAGTTTGTTTCTCTCTTCACAATTATTATAATGTCAAGTAACTACCTACCAATGTTCAGTTAGATTATACCATATATTATCCATTTCTTATGTCCAGAATGAGCAATTTCTTCTTTACCAACAATGTTTTCAAAAGACATCCACCTGTCATAAAGTGTTGCTAGTCCACTCAAAACATTTACAAGGATTTCCCAGATAAGTTTCAATTTTCTAAAATTTCCAGGACTTTCAAGGCCAGGGCATGACAAGAACTGAAAAAAAATATCATGTACCCCCTCCCCCCAGTTTTCAAGGAAGATTTGAGAACATACCAAATCCTTCTGGTACTGAATCAACATCCTAACTCTAAACAGCTTGATGTCTTCCTTTCTTGTTAACAGGTACAGTAAGTGGCACACATAGGGCATCTGAAATGTATTTATTTTATCTACAACTGTAAAAGCATTTATTAATTGTGACTATTGGCAATCAAATAAAGCTTCATAACTCTAGGTTCAAACATGCAGATATATATGCATGACACAAATAACTTACAGATGAGAAAAAAAGATTAATGTATTTCCCAAATTACAAAGCGGTGGCAAAAAATTACACATAGATGAAAATCATATTTGTTGAACAGATATTCCTCCAAAGTGATCCTAAGTGACACTGTTGTTCCTTTAACCTGTATGCACATATACACAGTTTGACAAATAAGCAGTAGACAAGTTTTGAAATCATTGCAAAAAAAAAAGAAAAAGGTGTTTATAAGCAAATTCTCCTAAGCCAAAAGTTCAACTTTTATGGGTAATAAATATAACCATGAAAACTTTGGCAAGGACACCTGCATTATGCATAAGAATTTGAAGAAATGTGTAATCTAAATAATAAGTTCTTTTAAAGGTCAATGGCATATATCAAGTTATATATACAGTTAGTTGTATCTAATGGTTTCTGACATATTTTCTTTTCAACTATATAACATATATACTTCTTCAAATAACAAGAAATTAAACCAACAAATCTATGATGTAACACAAAGACACGGACACCTTGTATTTAAAGTCCTCTGCTGCAGTTTTCTTGTATGTGGGAAAGAAAGAGTTAAAAGACAACCATAGCTAATTTAGAAGGGTAACTCTAAGTTGCCAGAAAATTTGAACTATCTTATGTCAGTAATAAATGAACAGTGCAGATCTTGATAAGACTGTGTGGACACATAGACTGTTCTGGTTCTACGCTGTTCACAAAATCCAACTTATACCTTTTCCCATGGACGGACTAACTTGATCCCTCTGCCTATGGTGGGATGCAAAATGAAAAACTTCTACTTACCATTGATCTGTAGTGAAGGAAATGGAAGAATATTCCATACAAGTTGTGGATGCGGTCTAATTTGTCTATAAACTCGTAGATAACAAGTATCCATCGCACAAGTAAACACTGAAAATGAACAATACTTTATTCAAAAGTTTACACAGCTTTCAATGTTGTCAAAATAAGCTGATTTCTGACTAAAACCATTGGTTAAACAAGATGTGTTTGTGAAACACTGATGCCCCCGAATGGCAACATCTAGGTCAAAGGTCAAGGTCGCCAGGTCAAAAATGTTGGTACTGACAGAAAGGTCATGTCACAAGGAATACACATGTGAAATATGGTAGCCGTACCTGTTATGGTTCAAAATTAGTGGTCAAAGTTAAAGTTTTTTTCGAGAATGGCAACATCTAGGTCAAAGGTCAAGGTCGCAAGGGAACAATTTTGGTATTGACAGAAAGGTTATGTCACAAGGTATACACATGTGAAATATGGTAGCCGTACCTGTTATGGTTCAAAAGTAGTGGTGAAGGTTAAAGTTTTTTTCGAGAATGACAACATCTAGGTCAAAGGTCAAGGTCGCAAGGTGAAAATTGTTGGTACTGACAGAAAGGTCATGTCACAAGGTATACACATGTGAAATATGGTAGCCGTACCTGTAATCATTGTTATGGTTCAAAAGTGGTGGTCAAGGTAAAAGGTTTTTTTGAGAATGGCAACATCTAGGTCAAAGGTCAAGGTCGCAAGGTCAAAAATGTTGGTACTGACAGAAAGGTCATGTCACAAGGAATACACATGTGAAATATGGTAGCCGTACCTGTTATGGTTCAAAAGTAATGGACAAGGTTAAAGTTTTTTTCGAGAATGGCAACATCTAGGTCAAAGGTCAAGGTCGCAAGGTCAAAAATGTTGGTACTGACAGAAAGGTCATGTCACAAGGAATACTCATGTGAAATATGGTAGCCGTACCTGTTATGGTTCAAAAGTAATGGCCAAGGTTAAAGTTTTTTTCGAGAATGGCAACATCTAGGTCAAAGGTCAAGGTCGGAAGGTCAAAAATGTTGGTACTGACAGAAAGGTCATGTCACAAGGAATACACATGTGAAATATGGTAGCCGTACCTGTTATGGTTCAAAAGTAGTGGTCAAGTTTAAAGGTTTTTTTGTGCAGACAGACAGACGTGCAGACAGACAGACAGACAGACAGACAGACGTGCAGACAGGCCAAAAACTATATGCCCACCGAATCTATGATTCCGGGGGCATAAAAATGTTTTTGATAGGTTAGATTTGCTTCAACCCCTCCCCCCTTTGTTTCAGAAATGATCTGTGTATATATATATTTATGTATAAAACATTTTGATAACCATGAGATCTCAATTCAATGAGCAAATGTCTTATTTGACCATTTATTGAGATCATTCTTTAATGAACCATTGACCTAATTTGTATCAGAAAAATTGCATTCTACACTTTATTAAATGCTGCATATAGTACAGTTCTACAATCAAACAATATACTGGAAGCAAATGTCCAACCATTTGCTTTCCTACATATGTCTTAGAAAATAACTGAATGGTACAATGCCGAATGGTACAAACCTGCATGTTTATAGATGGTTTTCTGGTACACATCCATGATACACACTTCAAAACGGCTTCATCTGGGACAACTGTAGCAGGGATCAAAGCTTTAATCAGTCTTTTGTTCACGGTTTCCACTGAAATAGAAACATTTCATTTACTGTAACAATATTGCAATTTTTAAAATTTCATTCACTGATAATTGTAAAAATGTGTCTTTCAACAGTATAAAAAAATATCTTAAAATCAAAGTAGTTTGCTTGACAGTGTTCATAAAATAAATATTGTGGACCTTTTCTCTTGCTTGCTTTATAAATTTAAAAAGGTCAGCCAAGTCACTTCAAAATTTAATCAACATGAATTGAAAAAAATCTGACACCCAATGTTAAGAAAAAATTTAAACCCTTTCCAAATTATATCTCATTCTGATGCATCTGCAGCAGACGACTGTTAAAACCACTGACTTTTTTGTAGCAATAGGAAATAATTTTTTCCCTATAAGGTACCACTATTTAATAGTTATACATGTACATATTACAGTACTTTAATACTGATATATATCAGTGTGGGACAATCTATAACTTGTGGGACCAAAAGCAGGTATTGCAAAAAAAGTTGCTACTGCACGGTTATTTTCCTCTTTAAACTAGTATATAACTAGTAATACTTTAAAGGCAGAACAAAGAATAATAATACAAATTTCTATGTTTTCTATAACGAAACAACTCAATTTACATTTTTAAAATGAACTAGAACTATCACTAAAGGTGATTAATACCCCCGCACCAACCCCGGACACATATTATATCTCACAGTATTATCTTTGACTAAAGAAATACTAAGATGAAATCAAACACAAAACGGCTCCTTTTATCTGGACCGACCGACAGGCTGATGCCACACAAAACGGCTCCATTTTGCCATGTTTCAAGTAAATCTGGTTGAAATTGAAGGAGGAGTATGTCGCACCAGATTAGATTGTAAGAAAAAAAATCCTATTTCAAGGTCAGAGTTGAAGGTCAAAGGGACATGAATTTCTCATCAAACTTTCAATGATTTTACTAGATCATAAAGTTTTGCCAATGTGTTATCTAAGTCTTCCTGCAGCTGATTTGTTGTATGTGGACATTTCCAGATAGGATCATTTCAATGCATCACTGGTTAATTACCTTGAATTCCAGATGCTGCAACACCAATCAATGTTGTAATGTGTTGGGGCTCCAAACCTTGTGTTTTAGCTCTCCTCTCAATTGTATCTAGTGCCTTTTGTAACTCTTCATTCCCTTTGAGTTTTAGTCTTGACTTGGCTAAAAACAAACAAACAGGAATTTTATTACAAAGATAAAAACATTGGAAAAAGTTTCATCATTTAATGATATTTAAGTTTTACATTTTCAAACATGGTTTCCTGGTGTTTCAAGGTACTTAATAGTAATACTAATAGTTGTGTGGGAAAAATGGAATTTCTCCTTTGTGGATTTCGTCTAACTGATAATATAGAATAAGTGGGGTAGAGATTTCGTCTAACTTATCAATTATAATACAGGGTTTCCGCTGTATTTCGCCAAACACGCCAATGGCGAAAAAAAAAAAAAAAATGGCTGAAAAATGATTCGCCGTAAACAGTTGCTTTTTATACACGAAATTCCCTTTACTAAACTTCTCGATCTGGCCGTAAATCTGCATAAATCTGTGTAAAACACACAGCTGAAAACTATACAAGATAAAGTTGACGCAAGGCATCACTGTTGCCAGAAAATACTGCATTATTCTATTTTTTATCATACATACATTCTTGACTTCTGCCCGGCGACAAATTATCTGTATCGATATGAAGGTGTAATGGTAAGGTTATAGTGAAAGACAACAAACAATTTCAATTAGTTTGAAAATTTACATCCCTTGGAGACTTTGTCCTCTCCCCTCAATGTTTTCAATCCTAAAGCACTGTTTAGTTGTGAATTTTTACAGCCACTTCCTGATCGAGACATGTTGACTTTAGAGAGATCTCATATACTATGTTTAACCCTTTCCCTCATACAACAATTCTGCAGCAGACGACTTTGAACGTATTTTGAATGGATAACCCATACCGAAAAGTGGAAAACATTGTATCAAAAGGAGAAATTGCACATTCTGTGCAATTTCTTCTTTTGTCACTACGTTTACAAAAAGCTGTCTGCTGCAGAGGCGTCAGAAAGCGTTAATATGAGGGAAATGGTTAAAACAAATGCAAGGTTTAAGAAGTAGATCAAGGACAGATATTGTACTTGGTGTACTTTATGCTCTTCCACTAGTAGCCGAAATAGAGAAGAGAAAACTTGTCTCTTCGGTCAACTGTGTCGATTAGAAAGGGACTGTACAGCCAAACGTTGTTTATATTACGTCTTAGTTTGTATAAGAATGGGTCACCCGATTTCGGGTTTATTTCAGATGTTGTTTCTCTGCTGCAAAAATATATATTTACAATAGCCTGGAAGACTATTTAGCATATATATGGTGATTTTTCTAGTATATTCTTGGAAACAATTGGATCAACTCAGCGATTTCCCTCGAGAATCATTGACACTCTGTAACAGTCTACGCGAAAAAGTCGTCATTCCTCCAGTCCTGACTGACAAAAATTCTTTCGGACTGACAAGTTTTCATGCAATAATTGTTTGAGCAAAGAAGAGGACAAATCAAAAATGAGCTTTCAAAAGATTTCGTGAAGTCTGCTGTAAGTTGTCGGAAGTTTTATAATGTACTTGCGTATGAATATGATTTACCTTTGGAGGTGTGTTTCAACTGGCCAATCAAACAGTCCGTAAGAAAATGACGTTTAGCATAAATTATCATGGCCGATATTTTAAAGATGGAGAGAGTCTGATGAAAACAAAAGGTGTTTTACTGCCTATGAATAAGTATTGTTTTCCTGATTGAGAGTTATGACCTTCTAAAACGTTGATTTATGAAATACCAGTCAGTTTTTCGGTGAAAACCGTGTCATTGCATCTTAATCTGGTGATTATTGACTTGAAACTCACGTTCAATTAACGTCTACTGTTCTGAGTAAGCGTTTTGTTGAAAAATTCTCAAAACTTTTCACCGCTTCGGCTCGATTCCTCATTTCAAAACATAATGCATGGTATTTTATTGAAGCAAAACAACTGTGCTACTGATTGCCAATCGATTTGTATCGATATATTAAGTATTAAGAAGAGGAAATAACTTTGAAGTGAGCGTGTCGGCGAGGCTCTTTTCGGAGTTATTTACCTTTTCTATAATATTATATGTAAAGTGGGCGGATTATGTGCCGGGGAACAGAACAGAAAGTTTATTTTGACGTATACATACAAAGTACATAGTCATTGACAAACATAAATACATATATTCTATCCTGTTCTGGAATGAATAACAACATATTATTAATATAAGAACACATTGGACAATCAATCGTATTATAAACAAATTTTACTATATATAATTTAACTTCTAAAAATATATTACATATATATTATAACTTATGTATACGGGTAAACAAATCGACGGCGAAGCCGGCGATGTTTCCCGTCAAAAGGTAATGTGTATGAACTCTGCAAAATTTTGCTATACCGTCTTTCCAAAAATTGTGTCCAGAATGGATTTTTCGATGCAGTCACGATTCTGCTACAGTGCTACGTTTTGATTGGATGAAAAGAAAATAACGAATAAAAAAAAACTTCTAGAGAAATAATTAAATATGATAATTCGTACTCGATAAAGGAACGAGCACAAGTAATTTTATGTGTGATAATTTCCGTTTAATAACACTCGTCGTCCATTTCTAAAACAAGTTCAAAAAACAACTCGTAAGGGTTTTTTGACCTTTGACTTTCCGGAAATTATAAATCCAAATTCCTGTAATACGACGTCATTCTATAAGTGGTGCAGAGGTAGATCGTCGGCCTCTTGTATCAAAGGTCCCTGGTTCGAGTCCTGTGATGAGCGGGTCCTGACTTTGGGATTTTTTCACACAAACGGCGTGAGTACTGGTTAAGTCTCCAGCAGCAAGCAGACATCAAGCGTGATTAATATAAGCTGAAAACTTGTTTTTGTTTCACAATTTTCACAATAAATAAGTTTAAACTAAATGAACCAAAAGGAAAACGACAGAAATTATAGGAAACGTTAGTTTGACTTGTCACAAATGTAGTTCCGTGAATTATGGAATCATTTTATTTGAAGTACTTTATGAAGGGCAAGTTGATTATTTGTTGTACCTGTCATAATAATTTCATGGATGTAAAAACTTGGCTATATTTTAAAGTTAAATATAAGCTTAACCTGATGATGATTTTTATTTTCTTTGCTTAGGTCGGTAGGACTCGTAATTGACGTAAATAACGGATCGTGCTGCAAGCAAGGGACTAACTGCAGTTCGCGGGGAATTATTCACCGATCACAACATATAATAAATGTTTACCCGAAATAGGTAGCACCTATACTCATATTAAGACATACTAATCCTTCTTATTTATAAGTTAGACGAAATCTCTACCCCATTTACTCTATTGTATAAGTTAGACGAACTGGTACTGGTAGTTAGACGAAATCACCAACATCTCGAAGTATCCTATGATTACTGTACTGTATTGAATAGATTTGAAAACAATAATGAGCAATTTCTAATTTTGTCATTAAGAATAATATGATTTAAAAATTCTTGCGCAGACTGAGAGAGGCGTCAGAAATCGTCTTTAAGTGGACAGGGTTATCAATGACTGAGTGTCGGTTGATAATTTTGTTATCATTCATTCATTGACAGTTCTAAGTTTATTGTGGATGACAGAAAGTGGTGTCTACAGTAAATCGGCGATACACACAGCAAATCATGAAGCGTTATGAATTTTCTTAGATTTTTTTTTTTCATCTCAAAATATTTTTTTCCTCAGATCATCCAAAAGTTACGAATAATCAGGTAGACTTACCGTTTGCAAAGTATTTTACTGCATTTTCGGTGGCCATTTTTCCGCTTTGTATTTCAAAAAATTCTCGTGAGAATCACGCTAGGCGCGAGATTTAAAAATGGTTCCCGATTTTTGAAAAGCTGGGTGACAACATTTGCTTAAGTAGAGAACCATCAGTAAAAGTAATAACTTCCGTTGCAATATTTTAGCGCAAAGTTTAATTTTACGATTCACAGCAATGTCTCGTAGAAATAAAAGAGCAAGTCTGAAGTCAAAAGAAAAAGATGTTGAAACACCAATGGAGGTTGATGGAACCGATGATTTGAATCAACCAAACGATCCAATCCAGACTTCTGTATCAAGAGGGTTTAATCCTGAAGGTATTGACCAACTTTCTTTTCAAAACACAAGTTTGACAGTTGTTTTAAGAAGCTTTGTTTACACTTATATCATGGTAATCTATTCAAATTCCATGGGGTTTTAATTATTTGATTATGATTGTAAATAAATGATTGGTAACATTGGAGATTGGATCTGCAAAAAGGTGCAGATTGATATTTCCTGCATTGTCCACAAATCCTGTATAATCCCTAGACTAAACGAAATCGACGTGGTTACAATTGACTGGTGCATAATGTGAAGTCAATTTCGGTTATTCTAGGGACCCTAAGTTATTGTTTAGTACTGTAACAGGGCCTGCTCTGGGTTGAATTTTTCTTTCGCCACCACTTTTGCCACTTTAAAATTTTAGGAGCCACTTTTAATTTTAAGGAGCCATTCATTTTCGCCACTTTTGACAAATATTTTAGCCATTTGTTCGCTACTTTTCTTTAATTTCAAGAGAAGAAATATTTATATTCAATCTCATTAATGGGTCCACTTATTGTGTGTACTCGTCCATAATTAAATAGATTTTTCCCAATCAAAAGTGACAAACTTACATTGTCATTAAAAATCATGAAAGCCTTTAGGTATACGTCAATCGTCTAAACCTGCTTCAAAAAGCGTGCCGATATATTTAATGCATCTATAATTGCCAGTTATCATATGTACGGCCTTTGATGTATCAATATCGCTCAGAGTTGTTGGTCATTCGGATTAAAAGGCTGAATTAACACTTCACAACAATAAAACAAGTGTGAAATACACAAGCTGTCAAAATGATAAAAACGGGTGTCGTAAAAATGTCGTAAAGTGGTCACTGGTTCCCAACATTGAATCAAATGGCAGTGCATTATCTTAGATTAACGGAACCAGTCACTGTATGTCGTAAACTGATACCCAAAACAGGTAAATGTTGATGATGAAACCCTTTCGCCACTCATGAAATAACTTCGCCTCTTTAGAATAATCTTCGCATTTGGCGAAAGTGGCGAACGACAGCGCAGGCCCTGCTGTAATATGAGCAAACATTCTGAAAACTTAAACATTTTAGAATTATTGTAAAAGAAGCTCTCACTCTACTTGTCAGCTAAATAATTAATCTGAAGTCATCTAATTTCTAATGATCTACAGAAGTCAAGGCTGGTCTGTATCTAGTTGTAAATGCCTTAAGTTTGCTTTTCCTTGATCACGCAAATTTCTTTTCAGATTATGGAGAAATTGAAATTCCACCAGCACCAGAATCTGTGGCGAGTTATGACATAAATGGACCACGTTTGATGATTGCAAAAATTGTAAATGAAAACTTCAAGTCTTATGCCGGTGTCAGATCACTTGGACCTTTTCACAAGGTAAGTTTACTTTAGTACTTTTTAGGTTTTCAGCTTTTTTACGGTAACACTTCACACTTTCCCACATGTAGAGAGAATTTGCTCATATTTATTAATACATCAACAGTATTCAATTGAGAGGGATTTTCCTTATTTTTTCTAAGAAGTCATCCTCTGCAGCTTTATTGCAGTCTTCATGAAAGTCCTCAGTTCTTCAGTCCTGACTTACACAAATTGATCTATTTAAAGGGAGAGGTTGAACAAAGCAGAAAATAGATGAAAAATAGCTTTCAGACTGACAGGCTTCAAAAGATTTCGTGATGTCTGTTTATGTATGTTGGAAATTGTTTAGGATCGCTTTGCTGTCCATCTCGCTAAGTGACTTAGATTTGGTCTTATTCATGGTTATTGGCAGGCAACATGTCATATGCCTATCTTCAAACAGTTAACACTTGTAAAAATATTGTGACAAAAGGGTGAAATTGCTCATAATGAGTAACTTCATTGCACTAAGGTAACTGACTGTGAACCTCATTTTTGTATGGGAAAAAAATGCCTTTATTATGAAAGTATTTGATAATTCTTATGTGGTGTTTTATTTCTACAGAGTTTCACATCCATTGTTGGACCAAATGGAAGCGGAAAATCAAATGTGATTGATTCAATGCTGTTTGTGTTCGGTTATCGTGCCTCCAAAGTCAGATTAAAGAAATTGAGCGGACTTATTCATAACAGCGAAAACCATAGGAATTGTCCAAGCTGTACTGTGATCGTGTATTTCCAGAAAATCATCGATACTGGGGTATGGCTGTTTCTTCATACTTAGAAGTCTAGATAAGCATGAGGATCAGAGGAAAGTGTTACAAGTTCAACAACATCTATCTTCATACCTTAACCAATTTTATGCTATGGTGACCTAAAAGAATCATCTCATCATGCACATTCTTATGAGTACCAACAACATGGAGTTTGAAGATCTAATAAACAATTAATAAAAAAGTGTCTCTCCCTTTTCTGAATGCTATTTTTTTTTGTCTACATTGCCCAAACAGGGAGAAATTTTACAGAGTTGTAGAGAAGGGGGTATTTCATGTTCTGGAATCCTTATTTGATTATCAAATGATATGTTGTGGGTACTCAAAAGAATCATCTCAGAAAGATGATTCTGTCAAGTACATGTGCACAATATAGGGTTTAAAGAAGTAATCTATACTCAAGATAATTAACCCTTTCCCTCACATAGACGCTTTCTGACGCCTCTGCAGCAGACAGCTTTTTGTTAACATAGTGAAACAAGAAGAAATTGCTCAAAAAGAGCAATTTCTCCTTTTCCCACAATGTTTTTCCCATTTAGTCAAGGATTATCCATTCAATTATAAAGATTTTCTATTTTGTTTAAGTCATCTGCTGCAGTATTGTCATATGAGGGAAAGGGTTAAGAACTGTCTTTTTACTCCTCCTTATCTTGGCCTCTGATTTTAGGTTGGGAAAAAAACCAATTCATCTGTCCATCTGTTTTTAGCTCACCTGAGCTTTGCTCAAGGTGAGTTATTGTGATCGCCTTTTGTCCGGCGTGCGTCATGCGTCAACTTCTTCTCCTCAGTAACCAGTGGGTCAATTTGGATGAAACTTCACAGAAAGCATCCTCTCAATGACCTCACCAGAATTCCTTCAAATTTTTGGGATCCATGCAAAATTCTGGTTTCCATGGCAACGAAACCGAAAAAACTTCAAAATTCTTCTTCTCCCGAATTGGTTGGCAGATTTTCAAATAATTTTGTAGAAATGTTCCTTGGATGACCCTCTATCAGATTCCTTCAAGCCATGTTGATTGGTCTAAAAAAAAGGCCGCCAGGGGGGACGGGGCTATAGTGCAAACTTAAAATATCTTCTCCTCCAAAAGTGTCAGGCTGATTTTCAAATAATTTTGTAGAAATGTTCCTTGGGTGACCCTCTATCAGATCCATCAAGCAATGTTGATTGGTCGAAAAACTGAAAAACTTAAAAAATCTTCTTCTCCAAAAGTGTCGACCCGATTTTCAAATAATTTTGTAGAAATGTTCCTTGGATGACCCACTTTCAGATTCCTTCAAGCCATGTTGATTGGTCAAAAAACATGGCCGCCAGTAGGCAGGGCTATTTTGCATTATATGGCTATAGTGAAAACTTAAAAAATCTTCTCCTCCAAAAGTATCTGGCTACAAATAATTTTGTAGAAATGTTCCTAGGGTGACCCTTTATCAGATTCCTTCAAGCCAAGTTGATTGGTCGGAAACTATGGATAATGGCTGCCAGGTAGCGAGGCTAATATAGCTAAAGTGAAAAAAAAATAAAAAATCAGGTGAGCGATTCAAGGGCCATCATGGCCCTCTTGTCTTAATAATCTTGTGCTAAATATTTCTCCAACCTGAAAATGTGAGATAAATCACAATTAGTCAAAAAATTTGCTTGTTTAATTGACAGACCGAAGAAAATGATTTCACAGTTATTCCAAACTCTGAATTTACTGTGGCGAGAACCGCCCATCAAGATAATTCCTCCTTCTACAGCGTCAATGGAAAACGGACTCAGTATAAAGAGGTGGCGACACTGCTACGAGCCAGTGGAATTGACCTGGATCATAACCGATTCTTGATTCTTCAGGTACACTTTTCTCCAGCTTACTTTTATCTGGGATCAGGGGTTGAATTTGATCTCTAGCTTAATTTTTGATGAACTTGAAAGCGAATGCATCAGCTTGCTTTGGCACACATTAAAAAAATCTATGATCACGATGAAATTCTTCTCTTCCAAATTTATAATATTGATGGACCTTGACCTTGAACACAATTTGCAAATAGGAAATTTTAACATGTTTTTTGTCCAAAGTCAAGCTCAAATCATTGTAACTAGCCAATTGTGAGCTATAAACATAACTTTCCTCAAAATTAACATAAATTGAACTAACTGGCCTGAAAAAGCTCTTAATTATAATTTTTAATATTTACACTCATCAGCCATCTTTGTATGTTATATTCTCCTGGCTTAAAGCAAATTTTCAATGTACATGGGCGGTGGGGCTTGTGCTAATTTTGATGTCTGTAATAATTGTCATAAACTAATTAATAGACATCTGATTAAACTGATCTATTTAAAGGGAGAGGTAGAGCAAATTGCCATGATGAAAGCCAAAGCTCAAACTGAACACGATGACGGGATGCTGGAATTTCTAGAAGATATTATAGGGAGTAACAGATTTAAGGAACCCATTGAAACATTGATGAAAAGAGTGGAGACCCTTAATGAAATGAGGGGTGAAAAGGTAGGATATATTCTACGGAGACCGTTTGGGGACTTATAGGTTTGCTGGCGTCTGTCAGTCCGTCCAGGCTGTATCTTCCACATGTTTGAATGGATTTTGATATTAATTCACCCAATTATTCTCCATAACAAGATGATATGCCATGCACATCACCCAGCAACCCACTTCAAAGATCACGCTCACAGTTTGGGCTATACAATTGTCTGGGCTGTATCTTCCACATGCTTGAATGGAGTTTGATATTACTTCACACAATAATTTTCCATAAAAAGATGATGTGTCATGCAAATCACCCAGCCATCTACTCCAAAGGTCAAGGTCACAGCTTGTCAGTCTGTGCGAAATGTTGTGGCTAGGCTGTAATGTTCCCCATGCTATAATGGATTTTGATATTACACCACACAACCAGCCACCTACTCCCATGGTCAAGGTCACAGTTTGGGCTCAAACATTGTCCATCCGTAATTTCATGTCTGGGCTGTATTTCCCACATGCTTGAATGGAGTTTGATATTACTTCACACATTTATTCACCATAACAAGATGATGTGTCATGCACATCACCCAGCCATCTACTCCAAAGGTCAAGGTCACAGCTTGTCAGTCTGTGCGAAATGTTGTGGCTAGGCTGTAATGTTCCACATGCTTGAATGGATTTTGATATTACACCACACAATTGTTCTCCATAACAAGATGATGTGTCATGCACAACCAGACGTCTACTCTCAAGGTCAAGCTCACAACTTTGGCTCAAACATTCTTGGGATTTTCTGACGTGTGTGGTTTGTGTTTTCCACATGCTTGAATGCATTTTGATATAACTTCACACAATTATTTCTCATAGCAAGATGATGAAATAACTAGCCACTTACTCCCAAGTTCAAGGTCAGGCTTAAAGACTACGTTTTGCAATTTCATGTCTAGAACGCCACACATTTAATCAAGAATATTAAAAGACCATGTAAAGACCATACATCTAAATCTTTGTCCGGTAGGGAACTTTTGTATTGCTTGCAATACTCTATTAACTTGTTTTGACTTGATGTCTTCAAAGTTGTCTGCTGCAGATTTCCTGTATTCACAGAAATGGTCAGATATCAATATTGTTTATACAGACAACATTGATGCCTCTGCAATAGATGACTTTTGGAAACATAATGGGAAAAGAATAAATAACTCATTTGAGCAGGGGGGTTTTCTCGTTGTCTTGACAGCATTTTAATAGAATTTGTATTCTTTTCTTTTAACATTTTCAATTTGGAACTGAATGAGTGTAAGTTGGATATCAGGTAAAGGATTACTTAATTGAATGTATAAAGCTGATAGCTGTATTGATTATCAAATAATTCTGATTTTTTATTCATTTTAGCTAAACAGAGCAAAAGCTGTCGAGAAAGAGAAAGATGAACTGGAGGAATCAAAGAATGAAGCTGTTGAGTTTTTGACAATTGAAAACAATATTGTTAAATTGAAAAACAAACATTTTCAAAAATACATGTATGTTAACATCTTTGCATAGCAGATTCAGTGTAGAAATAAATAGCTCTTCTGTTTTATTATGCTCCCCTTTGAAGAAGAGGGGTTTAATTGTTTTGCACATGTTGGTTAGTCTCTTGGTAGAATAGAGCTTGTTTGGTTAATAACCGGTTAATGTTTGGATCTACAGTATTCAAACTTGACAGGGAGGTTGGGCATTACCTAACCCCTTTTAATTTTGAGTTAATCTGTTGTAAAGTCAAGGTCACAGTGATCTGGAACGAAATAAGCTTATTAGCTCCCTCTTCCCAGGTCATGCATATTTTATTCAATCTTCCACATTTCTGACAATATGACACGCTGAGGGTTATAATGTTTAACAGACATCTCTTGTTTTAAAAAAGTCATATGGGCTTTTGTCATCACTTGGAATCATAAAATAGAAACTCTTTCATAATAAGTATATGTGCAGGTCTTATCTTATTCAACGTTATTTCATTTGAGAGATTTGAACTTATTTGACTTTGACAACCTTTGTTACAATGATTAAAACTAGGTTCTAATCTTCTGTCTTAACTTCAGTTCATCATGCATGAGTAATGAAGCAAAAGCTAAAGTAGAGTACGACAAAATTAACAGTGGAATGGAAGAGTTCAACAAGAAAATGCAGGAATTGACCGAAGAGAAACAGGGAAAAACAAAGAAACAGAGGAAAATTTTGAAGTAAGTTGTTTTTCCTTAAATCCACTAAAATGTCTAGGAAAGACATGAAGAATATTGTGTGGAGTTCTGATGGGACATTATCATGGAAGGGTAGGTAAACACAGCCTACTTAGATATAACTGAATTTCATTAAATCACTAACAAATTATTAAACTTGATTGTTTTCTTAGGTTAATCAATGGGTGACAGTGCCTGTTTATTTCCCTTTCCCTCATACGGCAATTCTGCAGCAGACGACTTTGAACATAGTTTGTCAAAACATGGAAAATCTCTATAATTGAATGGATAACCTATGACTCAAAGTTGAAAAACATTGTGGCAAAAGGAGAAATTGCTCGTTTTGAGCAATTTCTTCTTTTGTCTCTATGTTTTCAAAAAGCCGTCAGCTGCTGAGGCGTCAGAAAGCGTCTATGTGATGGAAAGGGTTAAAACTTGTAATCTTCATATCATAATACTTTCAGAGCCTATGATGATCTAACAAAACAATGTGAAGAAAACAAGGAGAAATTTTCTGAGATGGAAAAAGCTGATGTGAAACTGAGAGAAGATTTAAAGCATGGAAAAGCCAAAGGGAAAAAGCTTGAAAAGAGTGTTGAGCAAGAAAAGAAAAAGGTGAGTGTCCATATGCAAAAAAGTGATGTTATCTTTCAACATAAATATAAAGAATTTTTAGTCAAAGTGCTCATGGTCACATTTGCACTGAAAGTGTGGGTGTTGGAGACCTTATTATATATTTCCTTAATATATATTTACAACTTTTGATGACATAGCTATAGATGAATTGAAAACATGGTTGGTAAAAACCAAAAGATGATAACACCAAAATAAGCTATGTAGTGTCACTGTTTAACCATCTCAAAATCTATTTCTTTTTATTGTATTTGAAACAGCGCACACGTTAATGGACATATTGGGTGTTTTTACGCCCGAAGAGCGTTTGCGTACGCCCAAAATTGACAAGGGAGACATCCAAGTACGTCCATGAAATAAAGATTTTCAATCCAATAGTGTTAAAAAAATATAATTTGCTTTCAGATAGAAGAATTGAAGGAAGTACCAGGTCAGGCTGCCAAAAATACTGAAGATCTTAAGACAAAACAAGTTCGATTGGAGAAAGAGAAGCTAAAGGAAGAAGAAAACTTGAAAAAAGTGATGGACGGTCTGAAAACAGAAACACAGGTATAATTTTACCCTTTCCCATGTTCAGAATTTTTTTTAACAACAGCGGGTTTTCTGAAGATAGGGGAGAATATAGGACCACTGCCAGCCTAAGAAATATAACCTTTAAATTCTACACACCCTGCACTCAATTTTATTCATCCTAACTTTTCATGCTCATGACCTTTATAATTTTTGAATTTATGAAAGTTTATTTATTTTCATAAAAGATGGTTCAGAGGTATAGGAGGGGTTGAATTTTAACCCTTTCTCCACCTGCAGACGCATTTTTGATGCAATAGCAGCAGCCAACTTTATTTAACAATTAAGCTATCATTTATGGAGGTTTTTTCAGGTTTTTGTCACAATGTTTTCAAAGTCGTCTGCTGCAGATTTGTTGTATGCGGGAAAGGGTTAATGCAGAAAAATGTTCAAAAGAGTTGCAGAAGACTGTTTACATTCCTCCTTTTCAATCAATTCTTCTATTAACCCTTTCCCTCATATAAACGCTTTCTGACGCCTCTGCAGCAGACAGCTTTTTAAAAACATTGTGACAAAAGAAGAAACTTGCTCAGAACGAGTAATTTCTCCTTTGCCACAATGTTTTCCACTTTTAGTCATAGGTTATCCATTCAATTATAGAGATTTTCCATTGTTTGACAAAATATGTTCAAAGTCGTCTGCTGCAGAATGAGGGAAAGTGTTAAGTCCTTACAGTACTGTTGTTCTAAATTTCTCTTATAATTAATCATAGTTTTAAAGAATATAAAGGTTGGTTCTTCTTAAATCTTAAAATGAATAAAATGGTTGAGAACTGCACTCATTCAAAATAAATGACAGACATGCATGACTCATGTGACAAGGCATATCGGATGTCTGTCATCGATTTTAGATTGCCGTTTTACTTTGCTGAATTGTATGCATGACGATCACTCATTTGTTGTGCATGAACTGGAGAAAATAAAACTGCTCAAAGGTCAGTCTATGCGTGAATATTTCTATATTACTTCTTATTACATGATACATAAACCCTTTCCCTCATACAACAATTCTGCAGCAGACGACTTTGAACATATTTTGTCAAAACATAGAAAATCTTTATAATTGAATGGATAAACTATGACTAAAAATGGTAAACATTGTGATTAAAGGAGAAATTGCTCGTTTTGAGCAATTTCTTCTTTTGGCACTATGTTTTCAAAATGCCATCTTCTACAGAGGCGTCAAAAAGCGTCTGTATGAGGGAAAGGGTTACGGTTTCAAATTTATTTTATTTTAAATAGGAATTGCAATCAGAAAAAGACAAAAACGAAGAGAAGTTACTTGGAATGCAGAAGACAGTAAATGAAAAAAAGTCCAGAGTAAGTATAACAAATCTCTAATATTCTAAGCAAGCATTTTCACAATAGTTTCCCGGGGTATTTATCCATAATTTTGAAAAAAACCAACACTTTTTGTGTAGGAAATGAAAATAACTTGATAATATTCATGCATATGCAGTATTCACTTGACATCTGTCACAACCAAAAAAAGAGACCTGTATGAAAACCTGCCCTGCTGTATCAAATAATGTAACATCTTAAAATAAATATGAAGACACAACCCGTCGTATTTTTCCAAATCATCAATACATATACTACAGTAAAGAGATGTAATATATCTAATATATTTAAATATCCTCCTTCTCTTCCAGACATTTAAAAACAATTTTTATATTGCTTGTATGTTAGGAATGTGTATTTTATGTGGCAGGACCTTTCTAGTTACCTTATACGAAAGTAGCCAATCAGAGGTCCAGATAAGGAGGGGGTATTCAGCTCTTTTCCTTACAATTTCTCTCTTATTATTAATCCTTTCCCACATACGACAATTCTGCAGCAGACGACTTTGAACGTATTTTGTCAAAACATGGAAAATCAATATAATTGAATGGATAACCTATGACTAAAAGTGGAAAACATTGTGGCAAAAGGAGAAATTGCACGTTTTGTGCAATTTCTTCTTTTGTCACTATGTTTTCAAAAAGCCGTCTGATGCAGAGGCGTCAGAAAGCGTCTATATGAGGGTAAGGGTTAAAAAAAGCAAACCCTATGTTGTGGATAAAGAATCATCTCACTAAGACGATTCTTTTTAGTACCCACAATATAGGGTTAGGGGGTCAAATAAGGATTTTAGAACATGCAAAACGCCCCTTATCTAGATCTCTGACCAATGGTCTTGAATTTTGTATCCTTGTATTGCTGCTTTGGTTTGTAGAGGTCTAGATAAGGGGGAGTAAACTGGTATATTTTCTCAACCATATCTCTCTTATTACCATTCCATACACGGTTGTGGGTACTCAAAAGAATAACCTCAGTGATATGATCATTTTGAGTATCCACAACAATGGGTTTGAAGGTCAAATAAAGATTTAAAATCAGGCAATAAATAACTGATCTAGAGCTCTGCATTTGTGTTTCACAAAACACATGATGTGACGTCTTCTTTTGCTAAATTGTTTAGTTGGAAGTGGCACAATCAGAACTGGACATCTACCTGAGTAACCAGAAACAAGAAACAAACAAGCTTAATGAGATGATTAAAAGGATGGACAAATCAAAGGAATCACTAAAGGACAGACAAGGGTATTCTATTTGTTATCTTGTAGACTTTTGTGTTAACAGCCTTGGCTGGGTGACCCATAGGGATCACTTCTCTGTCTTCTGTCCATTTGTCACATTTACCGATGTGATTTTGAGCACTGTTGGTTTGTATCAATCACCTGTATTTTATTTAGGTTTTACACTGCATTTCAAAGCATTTCACATATATCGAGGGCTTCATGCAAAACGGTTGTAATTACATCATGATCTTGTTCAAGATGTAGTTAAAACCGTTTTGCATGAAGCCCACAATATATTACATCAATCAAACAGTTATTCCTGATCATTGAGTGACATACCGTATATCCGCGGCCATAAGTCGAGGGTCCACTTTGACCCCAATTTCGGTGGTTTTGAGGTTACTCCAAGCCATAAGTCGGGGGGCGACTTTTTAAAAATTTCGGCAAAAAAACCACAAAAAAACATGGTTCTCGATGTTAAACTGGATAATGATACATTAAGATGCACAAACCTGATTTTATAAATCCAAATAAGCCAAACAAACTAACTAGTCCAAATTTCTTAATATTTGTTTTAATCTATAAAAAATAAAAGCGCGAAACTCGAACAAAGGGTTTTATCGGTGTCAAGTGTTTCTACCATGCATTGACGAAGTTTATTAAAAGTGTGTGTAGTTCACAGAGAGGTGAAGACAAGGGTTTTAAAGGTCTATGGAAAGAAGTTTGGACTCTGTTTATATGAAAACGGTTGTAATTTCCACTGGAACAGGCTGTAGTTACAACCGACTTGCGTTAGCCCTTATAACTGTTTGTCGTGTGAAAAACACAGGACTCAAAAAATGACGTCACTAATTTACCAGCTGAAATTGAGCCGCGACAAATGAAATACACCCATATAAATTACTATTAGCTTAGTAAATTATACTTGTGTGATTAAACTGCACATACTCTTTTTTTATGACGTAGCTCATTTGTTGGGGAAAATGGTTTGCGGAAATAAAGGTCTATATAGATTTCACTCATACCCATTTTCACATGCATTTATACGCATCTGCAGCAGACTTCTGACAAAAGGAGAAATTACTACATATTCTTATAATTGGACAAATTAACTTTGAATTGAAAAGGATTTTAAAGGGTATGGTATTTATTTTAACTTTGTTTACGGCTTTAAAACTAGATAAAAAAAATGTAAGGAAAGGATGCATCGCTGATAAAAAGTAGTGTTTCTCTACTGTTTGTCGCATGTAAAATATAGCCTTAGGAGAGCTTGTCATTCAGTCATAAGTCGAGTCCCTGCTTCAACACCAAATTTTGAGTCTCAAAAATTCGACTTATGGCCGCGGATATACGGTACTAGTCACAATCTCCTTTACTATCTAATTGGTCAGCGCAAATTACTGTCATCTTCTTGCGAGACTGTTAGCCATTGATACACTTAGGGATCACTTACTATCATCTGTCTGTATGGTTAGACCCATACAGACATGTCTGCCTGTAGGTGTAACATATATGAGCGACAAAACCAACATTGTGGACTCTGCAAAAAAATATTGACTCTGATCAACCTAAGCATGCCACGCAGGCATACCCTGATAGACACTTCACATCCTGTGGATTTTCTGTTTCAGGAATCATACCTCTATACCCTTGAGAAGAAATGTGTTGGCCCGGATCAGACTGCGCGGGCTGGTTTGGGTCAATACATTACGCAGAGGTCATAATGTTGGTTTTCTCGCTTGACGGCTCGTATTTCTTGGAACGCCCATGTTTAAATTTAATTACGGGTTCTGTAAAGCAGTAGACACTGTTTTCCTCTAATTTATATCCAAAGTGGCAGAGTAAAGTGAACTGCTGCAACATCTCATATTTTTTTTTAAATATAACTGGAAAACATAATTGTCAATGTAATGAAAATTCAAATTCCTCAGATTAAGTAGTTTATTTTTCAATACATACAATGTAAGCGTGTGCTACCAATGCTCTACCCTTAAATGCATTAGAGACACCCAGTTTATTTTTATGATTCAGCTTGATGCGGCATAAACCTCTATAAAGTAATCTGTTCAAAGGTTAGAGAGATTCAAAACGCTAGGATTGTATCAAAGGAGAGCTTATGTTGTTGACGTCAGCAAGGATGATAGAAAATGTATATTTTTTTGCATTGATATATTATTATAACAATACTCTGCAAGCTCTGTTGTCCCTGACAAGGATTGTTTATAGCTATATTGAAATGATTTTGTTATTTTCCAGTGTCATATCGGACCTTGACAAAAAATTCCCAAACTTAGAGAATGGTGTACAAAAAGCCCAAAAAGATCTGGAGGAGGCGTCAAAGAGAGAACAAGAAATCAGAGAAGAGGTATTTAACCCTTTCCAACATACAACAAATCAACTGCAGACTACTTTGAAAACATATATGGAAAATCTCTATAAATGAAAGAGTATCAATACTGAATAAAGTTGAAAACATTGTTGCAAATGGTGAAATTGCTCATGACGAGCATTCTCACCTCTGTCACTATCACGTTTTTAAAGGTTGTTTGGTGCAGAAGGGTCAGAAAGCAACTAGGTTGGGGAAAGGGTTAAGTCTTTCTCGCATGATGAAAACCTAGTAAGGAAAGCAGCGCAATTTCCCAAATTTGATCTATTTGTTTGATGTTTTTGTCTTTCATATAAATTTAATAAAAATTTTTTTAGGTATCTAGAAAAATGTAATTTTTTTCTATATTTTCAAATTTCTATAAATTTATGTTGGAAAGCATAATCAATTTCTTGTTTCTTCACAATGTTTTGCAAAAGTTTTATGCTGCTGATGTGTCCAAATATGTTAGCAAGTGTGAAAGGGTTAAGAGACAATGGTACTTTACCACGTTGAATAGTTGTGTAATATACTCAGCAGTTATGTTTTACTTTTTTCATTTTGTAGAAATATTATACAATTATTGCCTTTTGATGAGGTCAATACATTGTTTTATCGACCTGAGAAAAGGGATATTGACCGAGGACGAAGTCCGAGGTCAATATCCCTTTTCTCAGGTCGATAAAACAATGTATTGACCGATATTAAAAAGGCAATTATCGTTTTATTATAAAATCCCAGGGGAAAAATTCTAACCCAAGTGTCTTTAAAAAGTTGACAACAACCGACAAAGAGTGATCTAAAAAGGCGATAATAGTTTTATTATTAAATTTTAAATAATCCGTAAAACACTTTACTGCAGTTGCAGTACCTCTTTTGGTGTTCTTTGCATCAACATTATCTAAGATAATTTGTTTTTCTTCGTCTGACAGATGAACAAAGCGTCCGTCAGCCATTATGTTTGTTTATAGTATGACGTCATAGAACTTGTACCCGTGCTATTTCGCTCGCGGCCACGCGCTCCAAGTCAATTCGTCTTTTTTAGCTCCGCCCTAGAGTCAATTCCACTTTTTATCAGATATCATGTGACCGTGTCTGTGCCAATCAAAATCATTAAATAAACTGATAAATGTCTGCACGCTAAATACTCCCGAAGTACATTTACTGCAGTAACTGTTGACTTTTTGGTGTTATCAGAATTTACGTCTTCTAAAATTTTAGTTTTCTGTTCAGACGACAACTTTGCAAATCTGTCGGCGTCCATTTTGGTTGTTGTGACAGAACCACAGTTGTAACGCCGAATTTGATTGGATGATAGTTAACATACGTCATTGTATCATTCGTCCCCAGCGCTTTTCGCTCGTGACCATTTTCTAGCCCCGCCTACGAGTCAATACGAAAAGTCAATATGCATTGTTAGCCTTTCCTCAGGTCAATACGCTTTTTTATAGGGAATCATGTGACCACCGTCTGTCCAATCATTTTCTTTTAAATTTTTGATTTTATAATAAATAACTTTATAGAACAACTAATATTAATAACGCTCTTTGACTCTTTGATAATTATACCCCCAAAAAACAAAGTTTTGGGGGGGTATATAGGAGTCACTGTGTCGGTCGGTCGGAAGCCATATTTTGTCCGGACCATATCTTAACAATGCAACATAGGATTTGAACGAAACTTCATAGGATGATACAACACATTGAGAGGAAGTGCGGTGTACAGGAACCATAACTCTATTTTATCTAAATACAGAGTTATTGCCCTTTGTTACTTTTTCTTATTCGTAGAGTCTTGTCCGGAGCATAACTTTAAAAGTAATTGTTGGAATTTAATAAAACTTCACAGGATGAAACAACACATTGAGAGGAAGTGCAGTGTACAGGAACCATAACTCTATTTAATCTAAATACAGAGTTATTGCCCTTTGTTACTTTTTCTTGTCCGGAGAATTTCTTAATAACTAACAGATGGAATCTAATAAAACTGCATACAATGGTAGAGCATAATCAGAGGAAGTGCAGTGTACAAGAACCATAACTCTAATTTACATAATTACAGAGTTATTGCCCTTTGTTACTTTTTCTTATTCGTAGAGTCTTGTCCAGAGCATAACTTTAAAACTGATTCTTGGAATTTATTAAAACTTCATAGGATGATACAACACATTGAGAGGAAGTGCAGTGTACAGGAACCATAACTCTATTTAATCTAAATACAGAGTTATTGCCCTTTGTTACTTTTTCTTGTCTGGAGAATTACTTAATAACTAACAGATGGAATCTAATAAAACTGCTTACAATGGTAGAGCATAATCAAAGGAAGTGCAGTGTACAAGAACCATAACTCTAATTTACATAATTACAGATTTATTGCCCTTTGTTACTTTTTCTTATTCGTAGAGTCTTGTCCAGAGCATAACTTTAAAACAAATTGTTGGAATTTAATAAAACTGCATAGGATGATACAACACATTGAGAGGAAGTGCGGTGTATAGGAACCATAACTCTATTTTATCTAAATACAGAGTTATTGCCCTTTGTTACTTTTTCTTGTCCGGAGAATTTCTTAATAACTAACAGATGGAATCTGATAAAACTGCATACAATGGTAGAGCATAATCAGAGTTATGGCCCTTTTGTTGGTCGGTCGGAAGCCATATTTTGAGTCAAGGTGCTGTTTTGGGGGTATTTATCATCTTCAGTGATATTTCTAGTTTGCAACTGACACAGACAAGGACTAGCCTATGCCTCAGCACAGTCTAGACAGGGTATTCATGTGTTGAATTAGTGTTAAATAAGTCATCTATTCATCATTGCAATCTAAGGGCTGTTCCAGGAAAAAATACCATGGGGTGGGGGTAACGATCAGCAGTTTTTAGGTTACCACCTATCAAATTTAAATAATTTTTTTGGCACCAATTTTAAGTTTTAAGATCAGCCTGCGCAGTACGTCTTTCTCAATGGGATAGAGGCAAAGAGTACTACTTCCTGAAACAGAAAATCCACAGGAGGCCAAAAGTATCTATCCGGGTAAGCCTGCACGGCATGCTTAGGCTGATCCGGGTCGATACTTTACGCTGAGTCCACAATGTTGGTTTTCTCGTGGGGCAGCTCATGTCTGCTTGCTTGAAACTCAACTGGTACTTACTTCAAGTAGATAGGAGATAATTTAACTGCCCACCTTGGAATCCAATCGGGAACATTTCGACAACTAAGCCCATGTTTTCCATGAAATCTGAAAGTTCAGCTAGTCAACAATGTTTTAACCCCTCCATAGATAATTTTCATTTGACTTGGTTCATATATATAGAGCTACAGAGAAGGAGCAGTATACAGCTCTTTTCCTCACAATATGTCTCTTAATGTCCAACCAAACCCTATGATGTGGGTACTCTGAAGAATCGTCTCATCCTTTTGAGTACCAATAACATAGGGTTAGAGGGTCGAATAAGGATTTTAGAACATGTAGAACGCCCATTATTTAAAGCTCTGTATATAAGATTATGATTTGTGTTACGTCATTAGGTTGGGGGATTAAGAAGAAAAGTCGAGGAAGCCAGAAGTGCAATGGAATCCCAGAAAAGCCATGGTAAAACGCTGGACTTCTTGATGAATCTGAAAAAGTCTGGAACCCTACCTGGAATTAGTGGTAGGCTGGTAAGTATTCACTTTGATTAATTATATATAAACCATGCTACAGGAAGACCAATCTTAGTGTGGCTATCACTACAGATCTAGATCGGACTGTGCCAACTCACATGCAGATTTGGATCTACTCTGAAGCACAAATGCCCTTAGGTTAGGTTTCATAGAGCATTGCTCATATTGTATTGTAGTTGCCACTAGGGGGAAATTAATAATTTCGCAGCTGATATTTATTTTAAACAATGATTGGAGAAGTGATTGATTATTTGGGGTCTTATTGTCTCTCCTGTTGGAAAAAACTAGTGGGGCTGCACTTCTAGTTTCTTATCAGAAGATGCATGTAGGTCCATGAAGCATTTGGGTACAGAGATATTTCATACTTTTGCCAGAACGTTTCAAAAATGTCTGCTGCAGATTTGTTGAAAGTGGGAAAGGGTGAAAACATCTCAGAAATGTTTAATAATGGACTGAAATATGTTCTTATTTTTGTTGACTAACACAAATTAAAACAAATTATTATAAACAGCAATTTATCCATTTCCCATAAGGGGAGTAAAATGCTTTTCCCCCACACTATCTCTCTTATTACGCAACCAACATAGGATTGGAATGTATAATAAGGATATAAGAACATAAAAAATGTCCCTTATTTAGACTACTGAATATAATACTATATATATTAATTAAATAATAAATTGAACTGATTTGGAGTCAAATTGCACCTGCGAACATCACTCATATGCTGTCTTCACTGTCCACCTTTCTTTTATCTAGAAACATGTGCATCTTCTGACAAAACAAGTTGTATACCATTCATGGCATTGTAACTCTAGTAAAAATAAGATCCTGAATTACCCAACTCTGCTAAATTGTAAATTGCCACTGATCCCTGATTGTTCCACTTTTGACAGGGTGACTTAGGTGCAATAGATGAGAGGTATGATGTAGCCATATCAACAGCATGTGGAGCTCTTGATAACATTGTTGTAGATACAATAGATACAGCCCAGAAATGTGTGGAGCAGCTCAAGAAAAACAATGTGGGAAGTGCAACCTTCATAGGTCTCGATAAAATGCAGAGATGGAAGGATCATGCTTCACAGACCATTAAAACGTAAGCACTTTCTTTGTCACACTTCTTGTCTCACATCTTGACAGGGAACACATGTGCTCATTAACTCACTCTTGTTGCATATGAATTAATTAACAGTGAAACTTATACAGTATCCTGAACTGCCTCAGTGGTGGAGTGTCAGTCTCTGGTGCTGGAGGTTACAAGTTTGATCCCCTGGTGGGTCATACCAAACTTTAAAGTGGTATTATTTGCTGCCCTCCTTGGCACTTAGGGTTGCAGGGTTTATCATTATGGCCAGAATAAATGGATAAGTAGTACTGGTAACGCTGGGATATAACTGAAAAATTGTTGAAAGCGGCGTAAAACACAGACTAATCAATATACATTATCTCAGTAGAGTGCTTTAAAATATTGAAACATCTGGACAATTGGAAGCATAATTTTGTATGCAGAGCTGGAAAGAATTGCACATGTTGTTGTGTCTTCACAGCCATAAAACATTATAAAAAAAAATCAGTGAATTTAAATGTCAGATCAAACACAAAATGGCAGATATTTAAAGATAATTAGGTGATCCTCTACAAGATTTTTACCTTGGATGCGGGAGGTCCTGTGTCAGATCCCCGGCCAGGTCATGACAAAGATTATGAAAATGATATATACGTAGTTATGGCTTTCCCTCCCTGATTCTTAGGATTGCCGGTTTGTGGATTATAAATTGATCAGAAGTACTGGTAACTTACCCAGGAAACATGTAATATAGCTGAACTTGTTCAAGCGGCATAAAACAACAGATGATCAAAGGTTTTCTCAAGCCATTTTGACTATTGGCAAATATTGGCCATCAGGAGGCATCAGAAAAGAGGTAAAGTGATAACACTTTAAAAAAGGTTCTTCTTTTCTGAAACTGATGTTGAGACAATTCAATAGAAATGTTCTTTATGTGACCCTCTATGAAATAATTCAAGCAATATTGATTTGTTGAAAATCATGGCTAACATCAGAGAAGTAGGAAATTATTTGAAGAAACAAAATCAACTTATATGAAGATACTGCTAAGCTGCGAGTTATATTGCCTTCCTAGTATGGACCATTTACCACTTGCAGTCACTTTTTGACTTACCTGCAGCAGGTGACTTTTGAAACCATCGAGACAAACAGAGTAATTGTTTATATTAAATGAACAATTTCTCATTTTGCCATAATGTTTTGAACTCTATTCAATAATTAAACTTGCATTATAGAGATTTTCAATCATTTGTTCCGCATGTTTTCCCTATACATATGTTGTAGATATATTGAAGGTGGGATTATTTTTATGCCCCTGGAATTGCAATTCGGTGGGCATCTAGTTTTTGGCCTGTCTGTCTGTCTGTCGAAAAAAACTTTAACCTTGACCACTACTTTTGAACCATAACAGGTACGGCTACCATATTTCACATGTGTATTCCTTGTGACATGACCTTTCTGTCAGTACCAAAATTTTTGACCTTTGACCTAGATGCCCCCATCTGTCAAAAAAACCTTTAACCTTGACCACTACTTTTGAATCATAACAGGTACGGCTACCATATTTCACATGTGTATTCCTTGTGACATGACCTTTCTGTCAGTACCAACATTTTTGACCTTGCGACTTTGACCTAGATGCCCCCATCTGTCGAAAAAAACATTAACCTTGACCACTATTTTTTAACCATAACAGGTACGGCTACCATATTTCACATGTGTATTCCTTGTGACATGACCTTTCTGTCAGTACCAAAATGTTTGACCTTTGACCTAGATGCCCCCATCTGTCGAAAAAAACCTTTAACCTTGACCACTACTTTTGAACCATAACAGGTACGGCTACCATATTTCACATGTGTATTCCTTGTGACATGAGCTTTCTGTCAGTACCAAAATGTTTGACCTTACGACCTTGACCTTTGACCTAGATGCCCCATCTGTCGGAAAAAACTTTAACCTTGACCACTTCTTTTGAACCATAACGGGTACGGCTAACATATTTCACATGTGTATTCCTTGTGACATGAGCTTTCTGTCAGTACCAAAATTTTTGACCTTTGACCTAGATGCCCCCATCTGTCGAAAAAAACTTTAACCTTGACCACTCCTTTTGAACCATAACAGGTACGGCTACCATATTTCACATGTGTATTCCTTGTGACATGACCTTTCTGTCAGTACCAACATTTTTGACCTTGCGACCTTCACCTTTGACCTAGATGTTGCCATTCGGGGGGGGGCATCAGTGTTTCACAAACACATCTTGTTTTTTATGAAACTTTGGCTTCAAAAGAATGTTGTGTAAGTACTGGTGTGGGAAAGCCAGGAAAACATGGGTAGGTGCACTGACCGCCGTGATATGACCAAAGCTGTTGAAAGCGGCGTTAAACTCCAAACAAACAAACAAATTTATGAAACTTGATGCACTTAATAACCATAAATTGTAGATGTGCAAAATCATTATTTTTTTTAGCTTGTATGTTTTTCATAGAAAAAAGTCGGGATTTTGTGATACCCTTGGCACAAAACTTGAACCTTACCTCACAAGACAGAAAAACGTTCAACATTTTCAATTAAAACTTGATACGTGTAAATCAAGTCACATAACTCAGACTTTAATAACTATTCAGTAAAAAATGACTATCAAATTGTTTCATAAGTTCTAAATTTACCACCACTTGAACTTTGACATTCTTTATACTACTAGAATCAAAGCAATGTTTGGGGATAGTTAGTCATATCTAGTTAGGTTTCTAGTAAATATCAATATTTTTAAACAGTAGATAACTACTTATACAAAGCATTTTGCACGAGTCATTTTGGAATAAAGTAATATCATAATGATTATTAGCACTTGTTTGTTTTACATTCGTTTAACAACCAATTTAGATATATTGTAAGGGAAAGAATTAACTCTTTATGGCTCACTTTCTGACAATGTTTTTAAAAAAATCCACAATTAGTTCAATTTTATATCAATTCTACAGTTTTAATTTTCCTGATAATTCCACTGACAATCAGGTGTTTTCAAACCTGATAACTCTAAAAATGTCATATTAGGTTACTTAAACAGTTACACTACTTGAGTATCAAGTGCATGTATATATTCGAGCCAGGTCATTAGAAAGGGTACCATACAATGTGGCATTTCTGAACAGTGTAGGTTCATATCATCTTGTCTACCTGCTCAGTCTTATAAATTTATCTGAATCTACACAAGTTGACAGAATATTCTAACAAGCTTGTTTAAGTAATATGAGAACAATATCTATATCAAATCACAAAAGCCAACTTGTACCTCCTTGTTTCTCATTCACTGGTTCATCAATTTTAATTTTTTCAGTCCCCAAAATGTGAAGAGACTGTTTGATCTGATTCAAGTAAAGGATCAGTCGATCAGGCCGGCATTTTACTTTGCTTTACGAGACACTCTGGTGGCAAATGACTTAGACCATGCTACACAAATTGCCTACGGAGCTCAGAGATTTAGGGTGGTCACTCTTCAAGGACAGCTGATTGACCAGTCCGGTAAGATCTGTTTTTTATTTTACTTATATGTATAGTACATGTCGCACGATGAATTCATAGCAAGGTCAGTTTACATAGAAATGTATAGTGACAGTTCAATCTACACAGAGAATACATGTAGGTTAACCCTTGCCTACTTACAAACACATTTTGACACATATGCAATAGACAACTGATGCCACGATACTTTCATCAATACATGTTTTCAATAATTATTCTTTCATTCTTAAAGATTTCCATAATTTTGCCTTATTGCTTTCAATGTCATCAACTTTGTTGTATGTGGGAAAGGGTTCAAGCAAAAGTCTTGATAAGTAGGAAACTCGTCTTTGTATCCCATTTCTTCATTACTCAAGTGCTATCAATCGAGGCTTCAGACTCCTGCTTGGCCAGTAATTCTTTCTAAAGTTATTGTGACTAGCTTCATTTATCTTCCACCATTGGGCTTAATAGTCTATGTGAGAAGGTAAGTATTAACATGGGAAATATGTTCTGTGGTGTACTCATGCTCATTTGGTATTGCTTGGAGTTATATCTCTGGTCCTGTATTGCTTCTAGAGATATAAGTTAAACCTATCTCTATGATCATTTGATATTGCTTCTAGAAATATCACTATTTTTATGGTCATTTGGTATAGCTTCTAGAAATATCACTATTTTTATGGTCATTTGGTATTGCTTGGAGAAATACAGCTATTGTTATAGTCATTTTATATCGCTTCTAGAGATATAAGTTATACCTTTTTCTATGATCATTTGATATTGTTTATAGAAATATCACTATTTGTATGGTCATTTGGTATTGCTTCTAGAAATGTCACTATTTTTATGGTCATTTGATATTGCTTCTAGAAATAAAGCTATTTTTATGTAAATTTAGTACATCTTTATTATGCCCCCGGAATCTTCGATTCGGTGGGCATATAGTTTTCGGCCTGTCCGTCTGCTGGTCTGTTGGTCTGTTGGTCTCTTTGTCTGTGGCAAAAAAAAACTTTAACCTTGACCACAACTTTTGAACCATAACAGGTACGGCTACCATATTTCACATGTGTTTTCCTTGTGACATGACCTTTCTGTCTGTACCAAATTTTTTGACCTTGCGACCTTGACCTTTGACCTACGTCTCTTTGTCGAAAAAAAACTTTAACCTTGACCACTTCTTTTGAACCGTAACAGGCACGGCTACCATATTTCACATGTGTATTCCTTGTGACATGACCTTTCTGTCAGTACCAAAATCTTTGACCTTGCGACCTTGACCTTTGACCTACGTCTCTTTGTCTGTCTGTCTTTTGAACCGTAACAGGCACGGCTACCATATTTCACATGTGTATTCCTTGTGACATGACGTTTCTGTCAGTACCAAAATCTTTGACCTTTGACCTACGTCTCTTTGTCTGTCTGTCGAAAAAAAAATTAACCTTGACCACTACTTTTTAACCGTAACAGGTATGGGGGCATCAGTGTTTCACAAACACATCTTGTTTTTAGTCCCCTACCGGCGTGCCGAAGGGGACTCTTAGGTTTGCACTCCCTCCGTCAGTCCATCTGTCAGTCAGTCAGTCAGTCCGGCAAATCAGTTTTCCGCACTTTTTTTCTACATGCTTTGAGGTATTGAGCTGAAATTTTGTATATGCCTTTGTAATCATGTGTCACAGATCAAGTTCGCGTTTCCTGGGATTTCGTCAATTTTTTAATGAGTTATGCCCCTTTTTGGACTTAGTGCAAACCGGTAGGGGACTATGGTATTGCTTGCAATCCAGTTACTTGTTAAAATTAAATTAATAGGTGACTATTATATCTGTAAACTGTAATTATGTATTTATTTTTTTTCAGGCACAATGTCAGGTGGCGGTAAAACTGTTTGTAAAGGGAGAATGGGCTCGAAATTGGCAACTGAAGTGGACACAAAAGATTTGGCCAATAACGAGACTAAACTAAGAAAGGTATGTACAGCCCAATCTGTGTTTAACCCTTTCCCTCATACGTCAAATCTGCAGCAGATGACTTTGAACATATTTAGTCAAAAAATAGAAAATCTCTATACTTGAATGGATAAGCTATGACTTAAAGTGGAAAACATTGTGGCAAAAGGAGAAATTGCTTGTTTTGAGCAATTTCTTCTTTTGTCACTATGTTTTCAAAAAGGTGTCTGCTGGAGAAGCATCAGAAAGTTTCTATATGAGGGAACGGGTTAAAGACCATCCCTGGGAAGAGAACAATCTGATTTAATGACGGTCACAATTAAATGTGTGATTTTTATAGACAGGGAATTGCCCAACAAAGGTGGTCTTTAGCACAGGTTTGACTCTATATTCATAAGTAAATGGAAAAGTGCTTGAATTTTATAATTATTTTTAAGGCCTTGAAATCAAACAGACCATGCAGACGACCATAAACATGTACTGCAAAGACTTATAGAAATATCTTGGGATGTGAAAAGTCATAATGACCTAGTGAGAAATAATTTCCAAGGGATATTATCCGTCGCCACTATTGTATGAAATGACGTCACTTATTCTACATTACCACCTTTGTCACAATACAAATCCGCTTAAAAGTGCAACTACTTTGAGTTTTATCAAAATAAAGCATCGGTTACGAAAATGACATCTTTTTTCATTGATCCATTATATCATTTATATACAACAGAATGCTTAATACGAGAATTCTTATCCATCTTTGTGCAGAAGAAAATATCATCCAGGATAGAGTTCCATATTGAAAGGTTATTTTGGTTATATGCGTGAAAGAGAAGCAAACAATGTAGACCAAGATTACACCGCATGTAGTTTGAGTCTTACCTTGGTCTATATTGTTTTCAAATGTCGTAAGTTGCATTTTGCAGGGTAAAGGTTTTTAATTTTTGTTAGATATCATCTTAATAGAAGTAAATGAATCAATCAGTATCATTATAGTTTGGGTCATTAAAAATCTCTTAAAAAATAAACAGTCCTTAAATTTCATTTTGAAATTGCTCTAGCTCTCCTCTGATTAAAAACAGAGAACTCTGTTGCACTTTTTTTTATTGATTATAGCTCACCCACGAAGCACAACAATGCCGAACGAACAAAGAAAAGTTGGAAGATTTGGTTAAACAACAAAATAAAGACATGCAACAAATTAAACACAATATACAGAAATCTGAGATGGAGATTAAGGTAAGTGGATTCAGGTAGCAGTGAAAAAGAGTGAGGAGGTCTTTGCAATTCAATATCTCTCATATTACATCAATAAACCCTATGATGTGGAAACTAAAAAAATAATTCTCTTTGACAATTACTTTCAGTGCCAACAACATGGGGTTTAAAGGTAAAAAAAAAGGACTTTCCCTTTCCCATGAATAGAAGCATTTGATGCTTCTGCAGCAGACGTCTTTTGAAAACATTGTGTCGAAGGAGAAATTGCGAGAAATTGCTCATGAAGAGCAATTTCTTCTTTTAACTTTTTCAACTTTATTCAATAATTTCACTTTTATTTTAAGAGACATGACTTACTTTTGCCAAATTATTTTCAAAGTCGTCTACTGCAGACTTGTTGCATGTTGGAAAGGGATAAAGAACCTAAATATGTCCCTAGAAAATTAAATTGTAACAAATATATATAGGTCTTGCAATTTATCATCATCATTAGTTTTGATCACATTGCAATAATGACTGTAAAGTTTAGGGAAGTCTTGGGTTTCATCCTCGGCCAGGTCTTGACTAAAGATTTTCCCTCCTTGGCACTTATGATTGCTGGTGTCAGAATAAATTGACTAGTAGAACTGGTAACTTACCCAGGAAACGTTTGATTTAACTGAACATTTGTTCAAGCAGCATAAAATGCCATACAAACAAAGTTTTCTCAAGCCATTTTGATTATTGGCAAACATTGCAAAAATGACTGTCAAATAAAGGTTTTTATTCATCCTAACAACCATTTGATCCATGCCTGAGATAATGTTCATGTTGGCATTTCTGAACAATGTAGGTTCAGATCAGCCTGTCTATATGCTCTGTCTTATCAGAATCTACACAAGTTGTGAAAAAACCAGCTTGTGTAAGTAATATGTTTATATCTTTATCAATTGCGCGTATTCACAGGCTAATCTGTATCTGCAATGATCACAAAAGCCAACTTTTACCTTTTCTGACGTTTAGGCTGATTTATTATCATCAAAGGAACAGTTTTACGTTATCATCAGAAGTATTATTTGAAATTACTCAATATTGGCAAATTCCTGCTTTCACGTTTCAATGTTTTCAAAATGCGTTCTTCTGTTGGAAGATAAAGGGTAATTTTCGCCAGAACAGTCGTTTATTATCTTGGAAGGTGCAGTTGTAGATTATCATCTGTTAATTTAAATATATTTTCTGAAAATAACATTAGAGTGAAAAACTAATTGTGTCGGCTCCCTTTTAAGGTTGACACGCAGATATCATTTCTCTGTCCAATCAGTCATGCCGGTCATACCAAAGACTATAAAAAATGGTAGTAATGGCTGCCCTCCTTGGTGTTTAGAGTTGAGGGGTTAGCATTATGACTGACTGGCTGGTGACATGATAAATGGACCAGTAGTCCTGGTAACCAAGAACACGAATACTGTGGTATATTAACTTAAAAATTGTTGAAAGTCGCACTCTCATTTCTCTATTTGACATTTTGGCAGTCAACAAATATTCCTCGAATTACTCTTTATGTTCTTGTTTATTTCTAACAGCAATTTACCGACCAAATAGAACAGCTCAAAGTTCAAATAAAAGAGCAAGAAGAAAGAGTAAAAGCTGCGGCACCAGAGGAGAAACAACTGAAAGAAATGGAGAAAAAAGTGGGCGAATTCAAAAAAGGTCTGTTCCCTTTCTTATTTCCAATAACTAATCTGGATCTGTATTCGCTAAACCATTTTAAATTCATTCTAATTCTAAGTTTGGAGAATATTCACAGTTTCTCATTAAACACAATTTCTAAGATGCTAATTCATTATGGTTGTACCAATTTGAAAGTATCATTATTATGTTACTTTGTGAATTTCAGAGAAAAAATTAATGTAGACTCGTTCCTTTTTTGAGGTCTGCAGAGGTCATTATGAATTCCTGAATAAGGCCTCAGGCCGAAATATGAAATAAAATAGTGTTTTAATTGTTACATATATATTTGATTCCCAACAGAATAGATCTTCAAATAGATAATATTAACCCTTTCCCACATACAACAAATCTGCAGCAGAAGACTTTGAAAACATCGAACAATAAAGTTGAAAACATTGTTGCAAAAGGAGACACTACCCACTATAACCGATTTCTCCTTTGGTCACAATGTTTCAAAAAATTATTTGCTACAGAGGCATCAGAAAGCATCTGTATATGGGGAAAGTATAGTTTGGTGATATATAAAAAAGATCAGTTCTTCTTGTTTTGTTCAGCCATTCAGAATTTTAGTCATGATTCCTGTTACATGCCTAAACAGAAATCATTTTCGTTTATTCTTCACCAACCTCTGTCTAGAAATAAAAAATAATTAATTATAATAATAAGTCCCTGTATTCTTAATCTTTCAGATTATCAGAAAGTTTACGATGTTTCATCTAAATTAGAACAAGAAATTCAAGAGTAAGTATAAAAAGGTGTTTGTTTTTCATATTTTTCTGATTTCTGTTTTTCTTCTGATTATCTGACACATGTATGGATCTCAGTATACATCAGTTTTGGGGTAAGACCGGTACATATAGGTAGCCAACCATGATACTGCTCCGAAATATTCATGCATTTTTGGTGTTTGGGTGTTTGACAAATTTGAACAAATTAATTCAAGCAATGAAAACTGACTTCTGCTGTAAACACTGATATACAGAGATAACTATCTAATCCCACCCTGCTTTACCGGGACAATACTCTGCACCGCCTCAGTGGTGTAGTTTTCGCCTCTGGTGCAGGAGGTCGCAGGATCGATCCCCGGTTGGGTCATACCAAAGACTTCAAAAATGGTAGTAACGGCTGTTCTCCTTGGTGCTCCGGGCTGTGGTGTTAGCATTGCGACTGACTGGCTGGTGTCTGGATAAATGTACCAGTAGTACTGGTAACTTACCAAGGAAATTCTGTGATATAATTGAAAAAATTGTTGAAAGCGGCGTAAAACAACAATCAATCAATCAATACACTGGAATTTAGGCAAACAGACAATTAATTTTAAATAGTATTTATATATCTGATTGCAGGGGAAGAAAAGGAGAAATTGCTCATAACATGTCGTCTTTTTTGCAGCAATGTTTTAAAGTCTTCTTCAATTCTATTTTAATCATTGATAAATCCAATGATATCTTTTTAAACCCCTTCCGCTATAAGTAGAAAATATCATCAACCTTGTTATTTAAGATTACACAACCAGATCATGGAGATAGGAGGCTCCAAGATGATGGCTGCCCAGTCGCGGGTGGATTCCATACAAACCCAAATAGACCAGGTGACGGGTCAGATAACCAAGGCGTCTGTGGCTATTAAAACAGCAGAAAGGTATTCATTTATTACAATACTTTTTTAAATTAGCGCGCCAAATTTTAAAGATGATTGTAAAAGCTTTTCTTTCTTGATGCTCACCGGTAGCTCAGTCGGTGGCGACGCGGGCTGTCAATCCAGGGGTTGTGAGTTCGAATCCCGGCTCGGCCAACTTTATTTCCGACGATTGACAAAAGTCAATGCGTCATTCGTCTTCCACCAATGGGCTAAGTCTATGTGGAAAAGCAGCCAGTTGCTTGGGAAGATTGTTGTGTGGAGTACTGGTGTGAGAAAACCAGGAAATGCATGAGTAGGTGAACTGGCCGCCGTGATATAACTTAAGTCATGTTTAAAAACGGCGGTAAACCCCATTCAATCAATCCTTGATGCTCAGGGTTACAGGCTTGGCATTAAGACTTACTTGCTGTTGTCAGGATAAATGGATCAGTTGTACTTGTTACTTGCCTAGGAAACGCCGTGATAAAACTTAAAATAGTTGAAATCGATGTAATACACCATAATGTGAATGTCAATGTTATCAGCTTGTTTAGATTTCGATATTTTTGGGAGTACACTGGCACTCCTCTATAACACTGTACTTTGGGAGCCATGGTCTCGCACAGTGCTATAAGCGGGGTTAAATTGATAACGCTGTTCCAAAAATCATTACCCCACCCACCCAAAATAATGCATACACTAATTCAATTGCAAAGAGGCTAAAACAAGCTTGCAAGATATTTTTGGACAGAATAATACGCATTTCTAATCGTCGATCTTTTACAGGGTTATTTTTTTGACAATTCGTGGTAATTGCAGTGAACTTTCGAGATTTACCGAGTGGCTGGGAGTATACTTATAATTTTGCAATATTTGCGGAAGTTTACAATCGATACATGTCTCGTGCGCATGCCTTTTTAACGGCCCCAATATTGATGACGTTTACTGCATACATTTGAGCTAAATAGTTTTAATTTACATATCTATCGCAAATACGATTGGCTGGAAAAGTCACGTATATATTTTGGGTTCCCAAGTTGTATTCACTACAAAATATCACAAATACGATTGGCTGGAATAGTCACGTGTATATTGTGGGTTTTCCCAAGTTGTATTCACTACGGAGAAGAAGAAATGAGAAAGTAATGGATGACATACAGACCAAATTTTGCGAAATTTGTTTGTTACATTATGAAGTTTGAAATTGAGCTTGTTCGTGTTTCACACCATGACAGCCACGGTCGATTAAAGTTGTATCAGTTTGTAAGGTGACTGAACACAATAAGCGTAATGCCCAAACAATAATTACACCCGATATCGATGTTTTATCTGTATTGTTATGATTAACTTGATACTGCAGTCGCTCGATAACGCTATATCTACTTATTACCTGTCTATTGTTGTAACGTTGAATAAAGCGTTATGCAAACATGTGGATTAACTGCAGCGGAGATCTATTACTCGGATTGTATTTTGGTCTTTCAAACGTTAGGTTTTTGAAAATTTATAATTCTATTCCCAAATATTTCATGCAATAAATTTTGGGAGCCAAGCAAGACCAGTGTTAAATGGGATCCGCTTTAAAACGGAGAGTTTTATAGAGGAGTGCCAGTGTATTCATTGGTTGTGTAGATGTTCTATCAAAAAAAAATCCCCTTCTCATAATCAGATGCTTTCTGACGCCTCTGCAGCAGAAAACTTGAAAACATTTTTACAACATGTGTTAAACTCTATTTGATAATTAAACTCTCATTAATGGAGATTTTTAACTTTTTTTTCCAATATGTCTTCTAACCAACCTGCTGCTGTTTTGTTGTATGTGGGAATGGGGTTAACCTTTTTTCATTACAATTTCCAGAAATTTGAAGAAAGCGGAAGACAAGCTGAAAAGTCTTCATGATGAGATTGAAGAGAACAAGGAGGATGTCATTAAGATGGAAACAAGTCTCTCAGAGCTGGAAGAAGAAGCCACAAAGGTTCTAGACACTTATCAGGAATCTCAGGTAGAACAATTATCTTCTCATTCTGTGCCTCTCACATTTTAATAGAGCTCTAGGTATCTAGACACTTATCAGGAATCTCAGGTAGAACAATTTTCTTCTCATTCTGTGCCTCTCACATTTTAATAGAGCTCTAGGTATCTAGACACTTATCAGGAATCTCAGGTAGAACAATTTTCTTCTCATTCTGTGCCTCTCACATTTTAATAGAGCTCTAGGTATCTAGACACTTATCAGGAATCTCAGGTAGAACAATTTTCTTCTCATTCTGTGCCTCTTGCAAACATGTTTTGATGCATATGCAGCAGAGGTATTTTGAAAACATTGTGGCAAAAATACAAATTGCTCATAATGAGCTATTTCTCTTTTTGTTAAAATGTTTTCAACCCTTTAGAATAATCATACTTTAGAGAGTTTCCATTGTTTTGCCTAGATGTTATCGAAGTTGTCTGCTGCAGATTTGTCCTATGTTGGAAAGGATTACTTTTTTCTTGTGACATCTCTGCAACAGATAATATTAAACTCATCCTCCAGAAAGAACAAATAACAGATGATTATTTATTTGTGTATGTATCACTTTTAAGGCCTATGCATTTGATGGCTTTTCCGGTAGAAAAATAAAATAGAGTAAAAGTGAAATTGTAATTCAATCATTAGTATCCTTTAATTTTCCTCAAAATTATATTTGACCAGATTGCTCTAGCAATTCCGGTCTAAAAATTGGCGATGTCCGTCCGTCTGTCTGTAACCAGTAACAAGTTCTATTGATTTCTATGGTTACTTTGACCTTGACCTTGGTTTGTCGATTTTCAAGGTCAAATTGCCGACAATCAGGCCTTACTGTCTTCAGCGGTTTCTTGTTTTGAATATGCAATACTTTACAGTTGTATTGATTGCCAGTGTCAGAATGAACTGACAGGCTGAGGGGATCCTTTTTTTTTTCATGATCTGTCTGTCTGTCAATCTGTCCTTCACGCTGTTAATTTTATAAATGATTAAATTGGCTTGCAACATGTGTGGTCGTTCAAGCATGTATGTGTTTTGTTTACTTCTCCAGGAAACGATGAAAGCAGCCGAAACAGCCTTAAATGAGGTCAATAAAGATCTTGCAAAACTTGAGGTAGAAGAAAACAAAATACAGAAAGAGTCCATCGATATTAAAACAGAGTTGGATAAGTACGGTGGCATTATGAAAGACAATCAACAGAAGGTTAAACATTGGAAAAAGGAGGTGAGTGATTGGATGTCTTTGTGTTAGCTCTTTCCCACATACAAAATTCTGCAGCTGTTAACTTTTAAAACATTCATGCAAAAATACAGTAATTAATTTCTCATTGAAGGATAATTATTGAATAGAGTTGAAAACACTGGCAAAATTGTTCATCATGAGCAATTTCTCCTTTTCACACAATGTTGCCAATGAGTCATCTTCTGCACAGGCGTCAGAAAGCATTTGTATGTGGTACAGCGTTTTACCTGATATTCTAGTTTTGTGGGGTTATATGCTCCTGAAAATGTCTGAAAAAATACCAACACCTGGGAAAGTATACTCTTTGTACAGTTTCATAGCTCTAGATAAGGAGACGTATTCAAATAGTTATCTGACCTACAAACCTTTTGTTGTTGGCACTTAAAAGAATGATCTCAGTGAGACGATTATCTGGAGTATCTACAACGTAGGCTTAAGATGGGGGAATTAACGAGATACTGTGGAGCAAAGATGCGTTTACTCCATCTGAACTAAGCCTGATATACATGAAAAGACTTGACTAACAAATATTAAAATGATATTATGATCCATATGGAAAATAAACTATTTCTCATTTTCCAATGTTTCTCAAGATTGCTTTTTCAATTACGATAGTGGATGATTTCTCTTGTGTAAAAAAAAGAATTGTGTATTATTGCACTGTCAGTGAATGTAATTGGAGTTTTCCCCTTTTCTTACAATGTTTTCTAGACATCTACATATGATCATTCAGTTTTGAAAATGCAGAATCACATCTTTTACCACAATATTAAAAAAAAAACACCTGTCTTCATTTTCTCTTTCAGTTGTCCCATCTTCAACTGACGCCAATAGACGGTCAAGAAACTGAAGAACTGGCCACTCTAAATGTAGAAGAGCTGGTAGAAATAAGTAAAGAGGATATACAATTCAAGATCACTGTTCTCGAGGAGAAACTATCGGAAATGAAACCCAATATGGCTTCTATTGCCGAGTATCGGAAAAAGGTATTAAATAACATTGTCAAAATTCATCTCATTATATCTTCAAAAGGTGCAGACTTTGATCCAAAAGGGAGCAGGGGTCAGTCATCCTTTCCTACTTTCTTCATCGAGAGTGATTAAAAGAATTTGTGAGAATTGTTTCAGCGTCAATGTAAACTAAATAAGTTCAAACTAATATTCATAATTTTGAGTAATCGAGAGATCTCTTTTTCAACCCGAGTTTTAAAAAAGAGCCCGTTCTTGTAAAAAGAACAAAAGGCATTTCTCAACTGTGTAAGTTCAGATCAGCTTGCTCAATCAGATGTGAACTTGTTTTTATAAGCTTCTAACATACTTTAGTTAGTTATATGTTAACAGTGTAGATAAGCACAGGCTGACCTGGATCTACAGCAGACAACTTTGAAAACATCTAGGCAAATGGTATGGAAACTCTCCATTCAATGAAAGTCAATTTATTAAATATAGTTGAAAACATTGTGGCAAATGGAGAAAAGACAACTTGTACCTTATCCCATAACACTTTCCCACATACAACAAATCTGCAGCAGATAAATGTATTGAAAAATCCCCATTCAAAGAAAGTATATTATTAAATTAGGGTTTTAAAGCATTATGGCAAATGGAGAAATTAGGGCTTATTGTCGTGGCGATTTGTCCGTCGTGCGTGCGTGCCTCCGTGCGTCCGTCTGTAAACAATTGTTAACACGATACAGTCTTCACTTTTGATTGTATCTCAACCAAACTTATACAGTAGTTAGATATCCATGAGAGCTTGGTTCCTTTCAAAAACCAGCCAGATCCGCCGATGCATGTCTGCATTATGGCCCTTGAAATGGTCAAAATTGCTATAAAAGAGCTTGTTAACACAATAGTCTTCACTTTTGTTTGTATCTCAACCAAACTTATACAGTAGTTAGATATCCATGAGAGCTCGGTTCCTTTCGAAAACCAGCCACAGATCCGCCCATGCATGACTGGATTATGGCCCTTGAAATGGTCAAAATTGCTATAAAAGAGCTTGTTAACACGATACAGTCTTCACTTTTGATTGTATCTCAACCAAACTTATACAGTAGTTAGATATCCATGAGAGTTTGGTTCATTTCTAAAAAACGGCCAGATCTACCCATGCATGGCTGGATTATGGCCCTTGAAATTGTCAAAATTGCTATAATACAGCTTGTGAACACAATAGAGCTTCCATTTACTATCTGATCTTCACCAAACTTAGATGGTATTTGAATATTGATGACATATTGGTTCCTTTTGAAACAAGCCAGATCAATGCCAGTAGAGCATAGGCCCTCATTGGCCTCTTGTTTAATTTTGACCACAATGCTTACAAAAGTTGTCTGCTGTAGAGGCCTCAGAAAGCTTCTGTATTTGGCAACAGGATAAAAAAAAAATGATTATAATCTTTACAGGAAGAGTTATACCTGCAAAGAGTCGCGGAGCTGGATCAGATTACGACGTTCAGAGACAAACAGCGACACTATTTTGAGGATCTACGTAAACAGAGGCTGAATGAATTCATGGCAGGTTTCAGTGTTATCACGCTGAAGCTGAAGGAGATGTACCAGATGATAACGCTTGGTGGTGATGCCGAGTTAGAGTTGGTCGACTCTCTCGACCCTTTCTCTGAGGGTATCGTGTTTAGGTGGGTTAACCCTTTTCCTCATGAAGACGCTTTCTGACGCCTCTGCAGCAGACGTCTTTTTGAAAACATAGTAACAAAAGAGGAAATTGCTGAAAACGTGCAATTTCTCCTTTTGCCACTATGTTTTCCACTTTTAGTCATAGGTTATCCATTCAATTATAGAGATTTTCTGTATTCACCACCGTTCGAAATTTCAAAGTTATTTTAAACCATATTTAGTATCTTTTAAATATAGAATTGTTGGTGAATATGAGTCTAGGGTCGAATTCCACCACCCTTCTTTAGCTCTAAGTAATACTTTAATACTTAACCCTTTCCCACATACAACAATTCTGCAGCAGACGACTTTGAAAACATCTAGGCAAAAACACGGAAAAACACTTATAAATGTTAGTATAATTACTGAAAAGAGTTGAAAACATTGTGGTAAAAGAAGAAATTGCTTGTTTTTGGCAATTTCTTCTTTTGTCACAGTGTTTTTAAAAGTTGTCTGCTGCAGAGGTGTCAGAACGTGTCTATATTTGGTAAAGGGTTAATTTACAGCAAATTTCATCATTTTTGTTTCCCTAATATTTTGTAAAACATGATCCCATTCCCACCTGCAGACGCAATAGCAGCAGAAGACTTTTAAAAACATTGCGGCCAAGGGTGAAATTGCTCATGATGAGCAATTTCTTCTTTGGCCACAATGTTTTCAACTTCATTTAACAATTAAGCTATCTTTTATGGAGATTTTTGAGGTTTTTGTCACTATGTTTTCAAAGTCGTCTGCTGCGGATTTGTTGTATGTGGGAAAGAGTTAAGTAAATGACAAAGTTGACATAAATGCTTACTTTGCAGACAAACAATACTTGTTAAGAAATTGAATTTTTTATTTTTAGCTCGACTTTTGAAAAAAACGAGAGCTATTGTCATGACCCTGCCGTGGTCGTCGGCGGCGTGGTCGTCCGGTTAAGGTTTTTTGTTTAGCTCATTTTTTTCTTTTCTGTTTTCTCCCTATCAGTCGAGCGTCTGTGCCGTATGCAGTGCTCTTGTTTTTATTAGGGAAACAAAAACAATGAAATACAGTTTTAAGTATTTAAGTTTTACTTAGCCCTAAGTAAGGTTGGTGAATGTGGACCCCAAACTCTTGTTTGCAGCATTTTTTTGTTATCGTAATTTTTTTTGTCAGCAGAAAATCCTTTTTTGTGGCTACTCGATTACCCTTTCCCACATATTATAAATCAGGAGCAGACGACATTTGAAAATATTTGGTAAAACATATGGGAAATCTCTTTAACCCTTTCACGCAGACGACTTTGAACATATTTTGTCAAAAAATAGAAAATCTCTATTATTGAATGGAAAACCTATGACAAAAAGTGGAAAACCTTGTGTCAAAAGGAGTAATTGCTCGTTTTGAGCAATTTCTTCTTTAGTCACTATGTTTCCAAAAACCCGTCTGCTGCAGAGGCGTCAGAAAGTGTCTATATGAGGAAAAGTGTTAAATAAAATTTTATAAAAAGGAGAAATTTTTCATTTTAATAGATTTCTCCTTTTGTCACAATGTTTTCGAAAGTCATCTTCTGCAGTGGGGTCAGAAAGCGTGAAATTTTGGATGAATCTCTCCAATTTGTCTTGAGGTGAGAATACCTTGAATTCACTGGTGTATCAACTTTCTTATAATTTATTCATCTAACTTATCTGATAAGCCAACTTATGGTTTAATTTGTGTTATATATCTCACTAGTGTGAGGCCGCCTATGAAATCTTGGATGAATATCTCAAATTTGTCTGGGGGAGAGAAGACCTTGAGTTCACTGGCATATCAACTTACTTTTAATTTTATTAATCTTATTTATCTCATTAGTGTGAGGCCGCCTAAGAAATCTTGGAAGAATATCTCCAATTTGTCTGGGGGAGAGAAGACCTTGAGTTCACTGGCATTAGTGTTTGCCCTTCATCATTATAAACCTACGCCATTATACGTTATGGATGAAATCGACGCTGCTTTAGACTTTAAAAATGTGTCCATCGTTGCCAATTATATAAAGGTAAGTCAAGTAATATAAAAACTGTCCATTATAAATATTAAGATGAAAAAACATTGCCTATTCCACAGATTATTTCAAACAATGTACAACAAGGAGAATTGGAATATGATATGAAAATTCTTTGTTTGGGACAATGTTTTAAACATTATTCAATAATTATACTTTTCTTTCATAGTTTATTTTCATAGAAGTCTGCTACAGATTTGTTTTATGTGGGGAAAGGTTAAAACTTTGGGACATGAGCTAAATGCTTGATTATACTGCATCTACAGATATAAAGGAGTATCATTGGTTAAAGACCAGATATCCAGGTTTTTAGACCCTGTCTGTTCTTACCAAATGGTTAACCCTCTCCCACATTCTTCAAATATGCAGTAGACAATTTTATGAATATTTAGTTAAAAAATATTAAAGAACAACTATTGAATAAAGTTGAAAACATTGTGGCAAAAGGAGAAATTTCTTATTTTGTTTAATTTTTAGATCACCTACAGCCAAAGGCTCAAGGTGAGCTATTCTGATCACTTTTTGTCCGTCTTGCGTCGTCCGTTGTTAACATTTAGACATTTAGATCATCTCCTCCTTAACCACTTGACCAATTTCAACCAAACTTCACAGGCATGGACCACTTTCAAAATTGTTCAAAAATTTAAATTCCATCGAGAACTTTGGTTGCTGCGGCAACAGAAAAGGGGAAAATTGCCAAATCTTAAAAAATCTTCTTGTCCAAAAGTACTGGCCCGATTTGAAAATTATTTTGCACAAATGTTCCTTGGGGTACCCTCTACCAAGATTGTTCAAATATTTCCGATCCGTTGAAAAACATGGCCGCCAAGGGGCAGAGCTTATTTTCCTTATATGTGCATTGTTAAAACTTTAAAAATCTTCTTGTCCAAAAGTACTGGCCCGATTTTAAAATTATTCTGCACAAATGATCCTTTGGGCAGCCTTTACCAAGATTGTTCAAATATTCCCGATCCGTTGAAAAAACATGGCCGCCAGGGGGCGAAACTTCTTTTCCTTATATGTGCATTGTTCAAACTTTAAAAATCTTCTTGTCCAAAAGTATTAGCCCGATTTGAAAATTATTTTGCACAAATGTTTCTTGGGGCACCCTCTATCAAGATTGTTCAAATATGTCCCATACGTTGAAAAACATGGCTGCCAGGGTTGCTGCGGCATCAGAAAGAGGGCAAAATGTCCAAACTTTAAAAATCTCCTCCTCTGAATCTGCATGTCAGATTCCATTATTGTTTGGTAGAAATGTTCCTTGGGTGAGCCTCTACAAAGATTGTTCAAGGCATACTGTTTGGTTGAAAAACATGGCATTGAGGAGGCATCAGAAAAGAGGCAAAATGACAAAATGATTTAATGTCTTAAATTGATAAGCTGTTTTGTTGATTGTCCATTCTTTGCAGTTTACATTCACAGACAAATGATCAGGTGATCGATGTAGGGCCATCTTGGCCCTCTTGTTTCTTTTCCCCGATGTTTTCAAAAGTCGTCTGCTGCAGAGACATCACAAAGAGTCTGTACCAGGGAATTGGTTAAATTGGTTAGTTAGCAATGATGGTTTCCCTCCTTTGAGTTCAGGAAAGAGATCTTGAAATTAAGACAATAACATTCAAACTACATACTGTTATAGTCTATATTTCGTCTGAACACTGTTTGTGTTCAGGTGACATATGATATGTGTTAATTTGTAAACTTGTTTTATTTTTAGGAGAGAACTAAGAATGCCCAGTTCATCATCATTTCCCTCCGCAACAACATGTTTGAGTTAGCCGATAGACTGGTTGGAATATACAAGACAGACAACTGTACAAAATCAGTGACCCTTAATCCTGGGAAAGTTATGCTTCCACTTGCAGAAGTTAGCACAAACATGGTGTGAAAAACTAATATAACCCTTTCCAACAAACAGTTGCGGACAACTTTTGAACACATCGTGGCATAAAGGATATATTGCTCCTTATGAGCAATTACTCAATTTGCCACAATGTTTTAAATCTGTTTAATGATAAAACTCTTATTTATACAGATTTTTCAAGTTTTTTCCCAATATGTTTTCAAAGTCGTCTTTTGCAGATTTGTTGTATGTGGGAAAGGGTTAAATATAGCTGAAGGTGATCTTTTCTGATCACTCTCTGGCTATCATCCTTCTATTGTCGTCCATCGTTATTTTCTTTGTGAAGAATTTTGATAGAAAAACTTAACAGACAACAACAAGAGGTCTAGATGTGCAGGAGTTTATTGATCAATCATCCAAAATGTCTCTTGTTATTACTCACTTGACCCTGTGTTGTGGGTACTCAAAAGAATGGTCTCATCGAGAGGACTGTTTTAACCCTTTCCCTCATATAGACGCTTTCTGACGCCCCTGCAGCTGACTGCTTTTTGAAAATATAGTGACAAAACGTGCCAATTTCTCCTTTTGTCACAATGTTTTTCACTTTTTGTCATAGGTTATCCATTCAATTATGGAGATTTTCTATTTTATGACAAAATACGTTCAAAGTCGTCTGGTCCAGAATTGCCTTATGAGGGAAAGGGTTAATACTTACCGACATACTGAAAATCTGTGACGGATGACCCACTATTTTTGGTGATAAATGTGGAATATATATCTTCATAAATGAAAATATAATTATTTGAAAGAATTGTAAAACATTATGTCAAAGCGAGAATTTGCTCATTATGAGCAGTTTGTCCCTTTGCCACAATGTTTGCAAAGCCATCTGCTACAAGAGGCGTCAGAAAGAGTCTATACTTATGTGGAAAGGAATAAACAACAACGGGTTGGCAGTAAGAGTATGCCTAAGTAGACTGCTACATTTTTTGTAACACAATGAAAACAACAATTCTGATGTATATATGTAAATAGTGATTTTCTAACCATTTTTGTTCTTCATTAAATGGGTAAATGATGACATTTTATCACAAGTGTTTTGTGTCCCAGTGTATATATGTATTTATTTCCTTAATAGAATATAGTTTTTTAATCCTTTTCCATATGCAAACGTATTTGCAACAGTCTGATTCTGAAAATAATGTGGGAAAAGGACAAATTGCTCCAAATGAGCAAAATTCTCCCTTTCCCAACAATAATGTACATTTTTCTACTGTTGTACTTTCATTTAGAGAAATTTCCTTCCTACTTCCAACATTTTTTTCTGACAAGATTTTTCTTATTTTCAAAAAATGTACTTTCATTAAGAGAGCTTTCCCATACTTCAGGTGTATGCTGCCAATTCAATGTGGTAAAGGGTTTCACATCTAAAGCTCATAGTTTTAAGAATTTAAATACATCTTTGCTAAAGGGGAAATAGCTTGTTCTATTAAAACAACTTTTTCCAATTTTCACCAGAATGAAGATTGTTGTCTTTGTTTTGAAGTCATTCAATAAAGATTTGTCATTTTTCCAAATATCTTGTCACTCTTAAAAGCTTAAATGATCATGACAGGTAGTAAGTAAAGTAAAGTAAGTCCTTCTTTTGCAAGATATTTACTACTTAACACTACAAACCCTATGTTGGGGTTATACAAAAGAATAGTTTAACCCTTTCAAGGTTTCGCATTGGCCTGATATTTTCTTAAGCCAATATATTTAGCTGCGCTTAATTTGCGCCAATACAGACTAATTTGAAAAAATCAAGGCAAATTTTTGGGAGATCCCTATTAATTGGAGTAAACTATTGAAATGAATTGCTCTTAATTAGAAATTTCTCCTTTTGCCACAGTTTTATCAAGTCATCTGCACCAGAGGATTCAGAATGAAAGAAAGCGTCTTTATATTGGAAAGGGTTGAGACAATTGTTTTGAGTTCAACAACATAGGCTTCTAGGGTTAAAAGAAGATTTAAAACATTAAGTTTGGTTAAACATGTCTTAAGAAGCTTACAAAGGGAGAGCCAAAACTTGACTCTGGCTGCTTAATGCATTTGAGCCGTTCCACGAGAAAACCAACATTATGGTCTCTGCGTAATGTATCGACCCAGATCAGCATGTGCAGTCCGTGCAGGCTAATCTGGGCCGACACATTCCATCACAGGGGGTTAGGGGTATAGAATAATTATTCCTGAAACAGAAAATCCACAGGAGGCGAAAAGTGTCTGGGTTAGCATGCTTAGACTGACCGGGTCAATACTTAACGCAGAGTCCACAATGTTGGTTTTCTCATGGAAGCTTTAATAACAGTGGTGACTGCTAACACAAGTTAAACTGTGTACTCCTTTTCTATCTCGGGGGGATAACAATGACAGCTATCAATCTCATTATTTCCGAGAACTTTCAAGACTTTGTGACTAGCATTATTAACTGGAATACTGTTGAAAGTAGTGTTTATCTCCAATCTATCAATGTCCCTTCATGTATCGATTGATATGAATGTTGAGAAATATTAGTTATAATGAAATAAATAAATTTTATGTATATTTTTGTTTTCCATTACTTCACTCAGTTTCCGAAACTGTTTCCCTTGAAACTTGATGTCCCTACACAAGCTGATAAGTGAAAAATAAAGATCTAAATCAGCATTGTTTATTCCTGTCTCTTAATTAACCCTTTCCAACATATTAAAGCTTTTTGATGACTCTGCAGTAGATGACTTTTGAAAACATTGTGGCAAATGGAGAAATTGCTCTCCCTTTGCCACAATGTTTTCAACTCTATTTAATAATTAAACCCATCTTTTTTGTTATTATAGTGTAGGCATATTTGTAATTTCGTGTATTTTATTTGTTAAAAGCAAAAACTCACTTGATTTTGTAAGAAGGTATCATAAGCTTTAAAAAAAATTAGGGTGGCATTTTTTCTGAACATTCTAAGGGTATGAAATCCAAGATGGCGTCCAAAATGGCCGCCAAACACTAATAATGCGAGATCTTCGCGAATACATGTGATACAATTGCAAATGAAGTGTCTAAATATATGTTTTCTGAGACCAGGAATCTAATGGAATCATCAAATGTATGTTATATGTATGATCTACATGCCAAATTCAAAATGGCCACCGTGCACCCGCAATGTTAGCTATACCATCTCCCTTTGCATGCATTACCAAGCCAACAGGATTTTGTAATTACAAACCAAGTAACTACCTATTTAAAGACATGTATTTTTCACAAAGAATACATAATTAACAAGCCAACCAATATCTCTAAATAAAATTAAATACTTGAATTACTGTTCAATACAGTGTTCAATTTCTTAAATCGTTTAAACAGGAAGATGCAAAAAGTTATACTGATTAAATGCCTGGCTTCATTTAGTACTTTTAACAATGGATATCAAGTGAATTATTATTTTGTGAATCTCATAGAAAGTAACACCTCAATCTTCACAGTCTTCATTTATCCCTGGTTAGACAGTTTTGTTGTTGCAGCTGAAAACGCAGCATCCACAAACTTCCGTACATGGGATATTGTTCTTGCGACAGCTGCACCTTCCTTCGCATCCACGTTTGTACCCGCACTTTATGAGGTGCAATACTGCTTCAGGAGCTGGTGGATTCAAACAGCGAACTGGTGAGAATTGACTTGAACCTGCATTAAATGTCCAACCAAACGCAGTTGGTGCTGGGAGGCACGGGTAAGTTTCACAAGCTTTCCTCCGAATCATGGATATGTAATGTGCCCGACGAATGTGTAAGTCCAGTGAGCCAGAAGTTGGTGGGAGGTTTTCTCCTTCGGCTGCACGATTTGAGAAGAGGAACCAACGGAGCTCATTCACGTTTGTGTAGATTTTGGATCGATACAAAATACAGACAAACATTCTAACTGAGAGCATACATCAGCGGGTAGATCAATGTCATTCCCGAGCATTGCTAGTGCATCCAGGATCTCATCATCACAAGATATAAATGCCTTGAAGCAGAAGTCTTTGGTTCTGCTAGCAAATCTACCAGACATATCGGAACCTGTCAGAGCATGAAAACCTAACAGTGCAGAAGCGCGCTTTGGTCCTAAGTTGTTGTATATGCTCCGCACAGAAATGCTCATCTTCAGCCTGCCCTTTCCCGTAAGAAAGGTTGTGGACGTCGGTAAGTTTGGATACATGCAGACAAGCAACAACTATACGTCTGTGTCTGGGGAACTGACAACAAGTTCTGCTTCATTGAGAATAGTTAGAGCATGCAGTACGAGGAAAGTGTCTGCCTCTTCTTGGCTGTGAGTGAGGAGCGAGTCTGGGATATCAACAGTGCCCTTGGTTTGTGTTCCTGAGGTCACCATAAGTGTTTTCAGTCTGTTGTTGGAGCTCTTGCTATGACATACAACTTTGTCAGCCAAATACTCGGTCAGTTCTCCTTTGGTGCGGATATCCGATAAGAAGTCCTTCAGGGAAATATTCTGGATTAAAGTGTTGTCTTTCTCGTGGTAATATGTTGACTTTCCCTTGGTCATCTTTGTCCTCATCTGTTCCTTGAGCGATGTTTTGATGTACCGGTCGAACACCAATCTGACCTCCTCATAGTGTGCTGCCATGTTACAGATTATCTGGAGAAAGGCATCTGCAAAGTCTTGGCATGTTTTCATTTGTTCCGTTTCGATAACTGAATTTACCACAGCCATGCCATCAATAATGATCACTTTGTGTGCTGACGATTCATCTGTTGGGTAAACATATGTATGTTCCACTGCTCTGTCTGCCACCTGCAATGGTACTTGGATTGCTTGGTTATCAGGTGGCACACTTCCAGTTGCCTCATTTCTGTCAGCTTGAACCTGTTGTGTGTTACTGTCCAGCTTCTGAAGATGATGAAGTATTGATGCCTTATCGTATGCCAGCAGGAGGTGTCCATCTAAAGCAAATAGTGATCGAGGCACCACACCAAACTCATAAGTTCCGATGCATTCCTTGAGATTCAGCACTGGTCGACTTCTTGAAATAACAATGAAACGTTGCAACAGTCCTCGCTCTTCTTTGATTTTGACCAACTTGTCTCACATTCGGATTTCTGCCATTGCATTTGCACTTTTGAAGGGACCCAGTTTCTATTTGGTCATTTTGTCCCACACAGAAAGGCGTTCAGTGACAACACCTTTAAACATATGTTGCCCAATCTCATCACGCCGAAGGATGTCGTTGGTATCACTTGTATTCATAACTGCTTGGGTCAGCAGGTTGTAGATCTCATCCTCATCAGCGGATTCAAATGGGTTTCCATGCTCGTGAAATACTGCACTGAGTTTGACAGCAGTTTGTGTTATTCGGGCAAGCTTTCCCCCTGTGAGCCTATGGTGCTGTGTTCTCTTCGCCTTGCTGCCAGTGAAGTGCTTTTTCTAAAATTCGTGTTGTAAGTTTGAGAGTTCAGGTGCTATAAGAAAGTACTTGTCCAGTGACTTTTCATTCTGTGTGATTCCGACTATGCCTCCAATTACCTTGAGTTCACGATTCTCTTGTTCAATCCCATTGTCTGGGCCTATTGATGTGAATCCTGCAACACCTTTGGTGACGCAGAAGTTCCCTTTCATGAACTCAGCCCAGATCTCAGGGTGCTGCTTTTCTGTTTGTTGAATTGTAGAAATCTACAGTGGTAAAAGGCGTGCATAGTTTAAATGATCATGGGCAAAGAAGTTGATTCCAGACAGCATTATGTCTCGTTGTCTGGTGGCTCAAACAAATTGGAGGAGGATCTCGAACTGCTTCATGTAGTTCCCGATAAAAGGCTAAATCTTGTTTGCAGTGCCTTCAGATTGTTTGATCTTCTGGATGATCTCCCTGGATTCGAATATTTCGATTGTTTTTGTAACGGCATCACTGAGTTTGTGTCTGCTTCCTGGGTCTGTTTTGATGTCTTGCTGATAGGCTTCTCCATCAGGCTGAAGTTGCAGGAACTTTTGGAAGTACAAACTGTACAAAGCAAGCAAAGTAACTGTATGAGCTTCCAGTGCTCGATACATGCGTTTTCCGCTGAGTATTTTTGTTACGGTTGTAGGTGAGTAAAGTCCAGCTTCGTCCCATGCTTGGTCAATACCACTTCCTTCCACATATTTACCCAAGACAGCCAGTGCCAAGAAGACGATGTGCAGCTCGCCAGGTCGAAACAAGAACTGCTTCTTGGTGTCCTCACGCTCCATCCACAACTTCATGGCCATGTCGTATAGCTGAAGATCAAGAGTCACGGCTGTGATATATTCTGGTCCCATGGCATGTGTGGCGATAGCACGTGCTCTCATCAGACCTGTGAACAGGGTGTCATACCGTGTTGGTACAAGTTTGTCTTGGAACCAGATGACGTTTGTCTCAAACTATACGAAATTCATGTACGTATACATACGATTAAACTGGTAATGCTTTATTGCACGTTCGTAATGTTAATAGCTCCTATTTTAGCGTACCGCGAGGAATAATGTTTTATATCCCTAGTAATGTTGTCAGACTGTACATCTACGGCCTTGCGTGTATTACATGATAGATAGATACATATATATTTATTTATTTGGCTTATACAAACGCATGTAACTCATCATTTACATGCATTCATTTACAAAATTGATATGCGTGACCATCAAATAGTATTCGATGTATTTTAAACATTCATGGTTATAACATACAGTAACTCAAAATAGCTGACAGTAAATTAAGTAATTGGATTGAACCATAGGAAGACACGTCATGTATAAATCTTCATATATAATTGGGTTCAATATGTAACCATGTTTATAACTTTATGGCATTAATAAATGCCCATTTTTATTCAATCTTTTCCTACATGTTTTATTCATGACATGCAAGTCCTTCTGCCCTTGACCTGATTGTTTATCGGTACCTTGATCGAATTCCTAGAAGTATTTGCTGGACCAGGCGTAAATGATAAAACTTGTATCAGTTTCGGAGAATATATCAACTTTGGAAAGATGTATCTCATGCTATATTCATACTGTCAATCACTTACATACATTACTTCAAAGGTCATCTTATTCAGAGCATCTGACAAGAGTTACCTTTCCTGTGCATAGATGTCAAAAGATCCCCTGACGCATCTCATTTTGATTCAGGTTATAATACATATGTAATAAAAATGTTTCATTATCTTGTTGAGAGTGATTCCAAGCAGTTCATGCTGAAAAAAAAATATTTAAACCACACTAAGTTAATTTTAGTGTCAAATTTGGGGCGTTTTCCTAGGGTGGCGGCCATCTTGGATTTCAGGCCATTAGAATGCTCAGAAAAAATGCCACCCTAATTTGTTTTTATGTTTATAGTATCATCCAACAAAATCAAGTGAGTTTTTGCTTTTAACAAAAAAAAAACACGAATCCTATTTTCATGTCAAATATGCCTAAACTATTATTCATGTGCCGCAGATTTGTTATATGTTGGAAAGTTTAGATTTGCAACGGTTTCTAGCTCACCTTTGACAGCATACCTTTCTCAATGAAAGCTATTGTGATCACCATGTTTCCAATGTCCATCAGTGCATCATCAGCAATACAACTGAGTCAATTTGATCGAACCTTTACAGAAATGTTCCCTATGTGGTCCTTTTCCAAAAAATGGTAAAGTGAAATTGATTGGCAAAAAAACAACATGGCCGGCAATGCTATATAGTGTATTGTAGCATATTTGACAAAATCTCCTGAAAAAAGCTATCCAATTTTGAAATATTTTCATATGAATGATCCTTAGTTTACCATCTACTTAATAAGATAAAAAATATTTGATTGGCCTAAAAACTTAGCCGTCGCGAACAGTATCAGATCATCCCGTATAATGTGTTGTACGATCTTTGAAAACCACGTATGAACGGAATCCGGGTGTATTCGGCCAGGTCTTTTTCGGCCCAAAACATATTGGGCCTATTTTTTTTATACATATATTTTTTCGAAGTTTAGAATAGTATATATATTCTTATTGATTATGATTGGGGAAATAATTAAAATTATTATTATTATTATCTCAGAATTGTATTCGGAATTGACCAATGTGGCGGTATTTTTTCGGTAGGCTAGTAATGATATCATAAAAATACTAATGTGAACTGGGACCACTAAAACGTATTAGTGGCCCGGATGTGAATAAGGACTTTATTATGTTGTTATTAACGATATTATTTTCAAACCGACACACATTGAGTTCTCAAAACTGTTTATTTGAGCTAGGGAGATAAATGAAAAACATATTTAAAAAATATATCATTTATTCAGATTTTTTTAACAAAACATAACATATTGACATTAATAACTATGCATTCTTTACATTCTCACTCCGTAAATACCGCCGATAGTGGTTAGAAAATCAGAAGTTCTCATCGTACCCTCCATGTACCGGTCCCAGCATGTCTCAATGGATCGGTCCAACTGGGAAGTGCGTTTCCTTGTACCACGGTCCAGGTCTCCGCTTTCAACAGCCAGCCTCACCAATTCAGCTTCTCGTCGCAGGAGTGGCACATTCCTGTGAAAGTCTAACCAGTTTGAATTGATTCGGTGGTGTCAACCTGAAAATGTGTAAAAAGTATTAATCATATATAGTTAATATTCCAATTGAATATGTTCGAAGTTAGGATGTATTGAATGTTAAATGGAATATATATATATATTTACCTTCGACGTCATTGTTCGTTCGAATGGTCTGGCGGAACACAGACCAATCGTGCAACCCAAACACACTGTTGTTCACCCTCTGGCGTTTGATGTAGTCGACGAGGTTACTGGTTGCGTCGCATGTAGCCTTAGTCCCTTGGAAATCTTCAGCTAATATTTCACATGATCATTTCTTTATATCGCTCTTTAATTGCAACTCAATTTTCATTGTTGTGCTGTGTTTTCTTTTTTAAAAAGTTCTTTACATACATACATAATACATACATACATACATACATTTAAATTGAATTTACGTTGTTACAAATATACATTTTTAAACAATATAATTTCGTTATCAATCATTAACGACCTTTGAACTATCGTAATTACATGCATACATTTTAATTGAATTTGCATGGTTACAAATATACATTTTAATTGAATACACACATTTATTACATGTAATCAATATAATTACTAAATCAATTTTTTCAATTCAAATTTTATTAGGCATTAAGCATTACATATGCTTCTGGCCTTAATACAAACATTCAAATTAAATGTGACATACATATGGTACAAACATGAGAAGATTTGCTTATCAATTTTGGCATAATTCTAGATATGAAATATAATTAATTGTCTAATTGATCTCTTAACTGCGATGCAAAGTGAATATATTTTGATAGATTTAAGGTGACCTTTTTGTTCACTGATGAAAATAGTGTTTCAAATTTATTTAATGTTGGCCAACTACAATAATAATGTTTAAAGTATTGTTTCCTTATATCTCTATATAATGGACAGACTAAAATGAAGTGGAACTCATTTTCTATAGATTTTAAATTACAAAATTTACATATTCTATTTTCCTTATCGATGTTATTATAACGACCGCGTTCAATTTCTAATTTATGGGATGAAAGTCTAAATCTACTTAATGCAATTCTAAAACGTTTATTCATAATGCTGTCTAGATAAGGTTATAGGTTGAAATTGTGTTTAAAGATACTATAAGTGCTTAACCTCTGCGAGTTATTAATATTACTGTACCAAGATTGATGATACTGATCAAATAGTCGTTGTTTTATGGTTTCTAAGCGTATTGTTAAAATGTCTTGGTTATGCCAAATTTCTGTTAAACCTAAGTTATCTAACATATTCTTTATCTGAAAAGCCCAGTTTAATTTATTGTAGCTTGTGTTATTATTCGCATCATTTTTTAAAAGGAAGTATACTTGTTTTACAGGTGACCGTTCATTTAATTTAAGTATTTTTAACCAGTAACGAAACATGTTTACTTTTCTTATGATAGTTAAAGGGACTCTACCGAGTTCTCCATAGAGACCCGATAAATTAGTAGACTTGTTTACACATAAAAGTTTGCGTAAAAATTTAACATGTACATTTTCAATATCTTTTGCTTCAAGGTATCCAGAAACTTCTGAAGAGTAATTTAGTACGGATGAAACAAGTACATCAAATAGTTTTAACTTATCTTTAACAGGAAATTCATATTTATTAAAAACAGAGAATAATCTTTGCATTGCTTTATACGCATGTTCAGCAATGTATTTATGGGTTTGATTCCATCGGCCGTTTTTGTAAAAATTTACACCAAGGTATTTAAATTGATTTACTATTTCTAGCTTGCTACCGTATAACTTAAACAAATGATTCGTGTATCTAGATCCCTTTTCAAATATGAGAACCTTTGTTTTATCCGTATTGATTTTCAGGCCCCATCTATTGCAGTAAGCTTCGATATCATTTAACATAGACTGTAAAGATTCAGGAGAGGTCGAAAATACCACTTGGTTATCAGCATATAATATTAAGAATAATTTGATTTCATTTAAGTTGAATATCCCTTCTATGTTTGTATTTATGTTTTCATTAATATCATTGACGAACATCATGAAGAGTAGAGCTGAACTTGCATCCCCTTGTTTAACACCTAAAAACGAATCAATAGGATCTGAGATAGAGCCGTGGTGTTTGATAACAGACTTAACAACTGAATACATTTATTGAAGAGCTTTTGTTATTTTAGTACTGATATTTTGTGACAAAAGCTTTTGCCAAAGGTACGCTCTATTGATCTTATCAAAACATTTTTCATAGTCAATAAACGTACTATACAGTTTTTGACCTGAATTTAAAACTTTTGTGATAACTGCATTTAATATAAACACACAATCTATAGTACTCTTGCCTTTTTGATATCCAAATTGACACTCAGATATATTTTCATGTTCGTCATTCCATTTTGTTAATCGATTTAAAAGTATTTGAGAATAAACTTTTGATAGGATATTATTTAAAGTAATACCACGATAATTTTTTGTCTGGGTTGGATCTCCACCTTTGAAAATTGGTACGATGTAGCCCAATCCCCAGCTTTCGGGGTATTCACAGTTATTAAATAGCTTATTATATAATGTGAATAAATATGGTGCAATTATTTCAAAGGAAGATTTGATGATTTCCGAAGATATGCCATCTGGTCCTTTTGCTTTACCACTTTTTTGGTGAAACACAGCTTTTCTGATTTCTTCTAAAGATATTTTTGCATCTAATTGTCTGTCAGAAATGTCAGTAAACCGTTGACTATTATTGTTATTTATATTTTCAACGTTTTCGCCTAGTAAAGTCGAAAAGTGTTTAAATAATTCATTTATTTCTATATTGCTTTCAGTTTTAGCCTTTGTGTTATAGCTCTTTTTTAGAGATGTCCAAAATTTACGAGGTTGCGTTTTTGCGATTCGATTCAATTTTTTACCTTCGTTTACTTTATGTTTATATTTGGCAGCTTTGCGTATCTTGTTGTAAGTGTTCCGCATTTGTATGAAGTGACTTCTATTAACGTCATTTTTGTTTCGTTTAAAAACATTTCTAGCTGTTTTAAAATTTATTTTAGCATTGTAGCAATTGCTATCAAACCATTTTGGTCTATTGGCGAAATTTGTATTTTTGTTATTACTCTGTAAGGGAAATGTCTTACCAAAAACAGTTTCAGCATTTTTCCGTAAAAAAGTGGTTAGTTTGTCTACTTACTCAGAGACACTTGAGTCAACGTATTGATTCAATTCATCAATATTATTTAATAAATTGTGTTTAAAGCTTTCTATTTTATTTTCATCGAATACGATTTTTGTTTCATAATCATTATTATTAGTTGTGTCATGTTTCATATTCGATTTACATGTGTTAATATTTTTACGTTTAAAGCAAAAATAAAGAGGTGAATGATCTGAGAATTCATTAAAGTTTAAAACTTCAAATTTACTAAGTAAATATTAAGTAATAGATAATCTTATTCTTAATATTGACGATTTTCAATTACTTAGTAAATTTGAAGTTTGAAATCAAACAAGTTACATAATCAATCATTAACAACCTAAATATAATGTGTGAACAACTATATCTCTTTGATCGGCATACCAAAAAATAGTAGGCCGAATAAATTTTGGGCCGATACCGTATGAACGTACCATTCTGATTTTGAAAGAAGTTTCTACTATGTAACGGCTTCTGAGTGTAAATTACCATTGATAAGTGGTTTATGTTTGTGATCCGTTGTACTTTCTCAACAACCTTGAGTGTCAAGGCTACTACCATTGTTCACCCTTTACAACATTATATCAACTGAATTATTCAATTGTTATACTTTAAATTACATTTCAATTGAGTGGTTAACACACTTGACTGTCAATCCAGAAGTGTATTTGTGATGTACTTTGAGCACTTCAAAGAACCAAGGGGTCCTGTCGGAAAGACGCACCCTGACTCCCTTGTATCTAGTTCAGGAAAGCATCCGCACCTGTCAGATGCATGGTGATGTATCGTACATGATATCGCAGGCGTCCGAGTTTTTATCAGATAAATATTTTCGAAAAAACACAATACCTCGTTAAGATACTACTGTAACGTGCAGGACTAAAGACGCAGAAGATCCCTTCAGCGAAAAGTATACTCAACCCTGGAGGGTTACACTACACATAGTCTATATTGTCCATATGCTATAATAATAATGACCGTAATGAGTTCGTATGAGAAAATTTGTGGAATCCACACAGGATCGTTTTTACTATAAATAGCTTTTATATGGTTCATTTAGATGATATTTATAGTAACACGGTCCTGTGTTGGATATTCCCGCATGGAATCATATAGAGATACTATTTGTAGTTTCTTCACGAGTTTGTTTTTTTCATAAATGAAAATTCGGACGCCTGTGATGATATAGTTAATACTATAAAATGATCCTAGAGAATCCGCCGAGGCCGAGTGGTTAGCATCGGGGATTTGGAACCGGGCGTCTAGCCTAGTACTGGTGTGTTTACCTAGGGATCATGAATAAGTGATATAACTGAAATAACGTTGCAAACTCTAAAAATCACACACAATTAAACAAAGCCTATAAAAGCTTATGCTGAATCAGGGCCATTGGTCTTTGCATTCACTTACATAACATTTATTGAGGTTTTTCACAATGTTGCCTTAGATGTCTATAAGTCGAAAGCTGTATATGTGTTGGTTGCTGGAAAATGCTAACGCATCACTTGTATTTGGCTGAAACGTTATTACAATTTACACAAGACCAATTTTGATGCAAAGCATTAAAGACGCCGCGCTTGATTTTGAAGCATGACTTAAAGGAAGCAGATGCAGTTCAGTACTTTTAAATAACGTTTTAACAGACATGCTGTACATATTACTATTTACATTCCTTCCCCATGTCATTTGCTACATCGACACTTAACTAATATACGCGGCTGTCAATCTCAGTCTCTGAGGCCCTCCTCCCTGCCTTTGAGACTCTCCGACCAGCCCCCAAGGCCCTCATGCTAGCCTATAATGCTCTCCTATCTGACACGGAGTTACTTCTGTTTTAACGGTATAACTGTCTAATCGCCGAAGATCCAATATTAACGTTTTTCCAAACTACAGACCGACATATAAAAGAATTACGCTTTTATATACTTAAATCTGACAAATAATACAAACACATCAATAGCTACTGGATAAGACCAAAAGAAAGAATTCAAAACAGTCAGAAATAAAAAAAAAAAGAGTAAAAGAATAACAAAGAGCAAAACATCGTGAAATAAACAAAACATCATAAAAGTGGTGTTTTCTTTTCCCAGAATAACACTTACCCGGCTGGCGGCAGCAGACGACTTTGAAAACATTAAATAAAACAAATAGAAGATCTTTACAAATGCAGGAACAATTATTAAATAAAGTTGTACAATTTTGGCCAAAGGAGAAATTGCTCATTATGTTTTCAAAAGTCGTCTTCTACAGGAGCGTCAGACAGCGGCTATATTTTGGAATTTATAAGAAAAATCGACTCAAATACGGTTTAGGTTAACCTGCGCGCAGATTCCATTTTGATCCATAGTCAATGAAAACGATTCACAAAGTTTACAGTCTATTTGATTTGTGGTTGATGACAATTTTACGTCTTCAAAACCTTTATAGTCAAGATTCTGTTTAAAATGTATTTGTTCTTGTGTCATTATTGCTAAGGGTAAGATCACTGACTGTTACAATACTAAATACATTGACAATTCACTATTTTGAATTACTAAAATAATATTTACATTTCAGATAGCTTGCACTCATGCCACTAATAACATTAGTGTCAACTTATGCATCAATGCTTGCTCCTTGCTCCTATATGTACGTCCTGCTTGTATGGAAGATATGTAGGCCTACAGAAACGAAGATCTTTATATAGAAACCACAGCCAGACGAATTAAATTTTATATAACATCGCTTTATATAGCAGAAATTAAAAACATGGAAGTGGTGCACGAGAAATTTTCATCCGGATCGTTCGGTAAATACCGATAATCGCCGGAAATCAACGAGATCAATCGTCTATTTCCGCTTTCTTCCGGCCTGTTTACAATAATTCTTCTGTCATTGGAAGATAGATAAACAAAGTATTTGAAACCTTTCCGATGTTTTATCCTCGTGCAAAGGTCGTCAAATTAATTTGAAATACTTTTTGTAGCACTCATAGAAAGCTTTAATTGTAAGTGTGTTTTTATTATTTTGCATTTCTTTACTTTCTTTTTGTTTGTTATTAGTTTACGCGTTTTTTTGCAGAGTGACCAAAGGACAGCTGCTAAATAATTATTACGAATTTCGGAGAGTTTATTTCGATATTTGCATTCATGAGCCTTTTAAATGTGTAGATCGTGTGAGGAGAGTAGCAATTGCCACCGAGTTACAGTTTGAATTTGGTCTTATTGCTGTACAGTCAAGTAACCCTTAGCGGATCATAACCAATAGCGGATCACTTTAATGTTCAAGATACGCTAACTAATTTATTAGACAAAATTGTTGTGTATAAATTGGCAGGTAAGTGCTTTATGGTATTATTTAAATACACAATAAAAATGTTGCTTGTCACACTTCAAATTCATCCGTATCATCTGAACGCCTGATGCTAGTGTTTAAGTGACCCAGTTATTTCTACCTTATTTTGAAGGTATATTGTTTTTTTTATGGCGCATCGACAGCTAAGGTCATTTAGCACGCAACTAAATTTAATTATTCATGATCCCTGGGTAAACAAACCAGTACTAGGCTAGAAAATGTGCCTTGCCCAAGGGCACTCCACCATGACCGTAGTGCCGCGACTGGGGATCGAACCCGGGACACCCGATTTCGAAATCCCCTACCCTAACCACTCGACCACAGCGGATTCCTTATTTTGAAGAGAACATGCGTTTTTCGCGGCAACAGTTAGCGATCTTAATTATTTATTTGACATTTTATGAAAGACATATACATACACCTATCGAAATGTAACTAATCATTCTCATTTGTCTTTGCATGTTTACACTTAAGCGATAATAGAATAGTTAGGTAAGTTACCATTAGCGGATCGCCATATTGTTTCCATGACTGAGTCTGAGGGGTTTTCTCAAAATTTTATTTTCGAAAATTTAGCCATTCCAAAAGCTGCTAGTGATTAAATCAGAAATCTATCAATACAAATCTGCAGTTAGATAACATATAACTTGTACAATAACAGCAGAAGTTTTGACAGCTAAAATGTTGCTTGAGATGATCCCCGTGATATCAGAAAGTCACTGATCCCCTATTTCTACAATTGATCAGTTAATGCATCAATAATTTGAACTGGTAAACAACGGTCTGTAAAGCTGTTTCTGCACTAAAATTGAAAAGTGTGTGTCAATTTAAAGGAAAATGATTTTACTTTTGGACTATAAACAAAAAAATTCCAAAACATTGACCGTTTCTTTTAAGCTCTAAGTTACTGATCCGTTAAGGGTAACTTGACTGTATATATTATATTCATTTGTAAAGAGGAGTCAATTGGTTTATTTCTTCTCCACTACAACACATCTGTGGCAGACAACTTAAAACGTCTTTGATTGAAATCATCTATCAAAAATATGGTTTCTCTATAAATAAAAGTACATATTTATTTAATAAAGTTAAAAATATTGTTGAAAAAAGGAGAAATTGCTCACCATGAGCTGTTTCTCCTTTTACCATAATGTTTTAAAAACACGGTGACAAAAGAAGAAATTGCACAAAACGTGCAATTTCTCCTTTTGCCACAATGTTTTCCACTTTTGGTCATAGGTTATCCATTCAATTATGGAGATTTTTTATGTTTTGACAAAATACGTTTAAAGTCGTCTGCTGCAGAATTGTCGTATGAGGGAAAGGGTTAACACATTTCTTTCTTTTCCATAATTTTTTCTGATTAAAGGAACTTTTATTCGGCACCAAGCCAGTCCTATATACTGAACATGTACATACCCGGGTCATCTTAGTAAGTTTGTTAGCCTAAGCATTAAAAATAAAAGGCCTAGACATCTGAAAATAATTTAACATTTCTCAGTTGACTGCTAGTACAAAGTCACTGAAGAAAACTGTGAGAATAATCATATTAATGATGTTATGAACTTAGGATAATAACAAAGTTAGAAATCTCTATGATATGATTTAAACAAAATGTGACTACATGTATACGTGTATATGCCATAGAGTAAGACAGCTAATCAAGATGAGGATGAAGTTATCTGCTGCAAAGTCATCAAATGTTGTCTGTATTAGGGAATGCAATTATAAGAGGTAAACCACTTAGACAAGTTAGAGACCTGTTTATATTATTCCCTTTTATCTAGGCATCTCAAATACATCTCTTATCTATCCCTTTGCTGTTCCACATAAACAAATCCTAATTAAACGGTAGGTAGGAGAGATAATTATGTAAATCACTATACTTACATAACCCTTTTAGACTAAACAACACATTTGAAACAGAGGACTTTCACTCCTTTCCCTGGCACAGACATGTTTTGATGATTCTGCAAGAGACGACTTGTGAGAATGTTGCAGCAAAAGGAGAAAGTTTGCCCTTTTGCCATAATGTTTTCAACTCTAATTCAATGATTATACTTTTATTTACAGAGTTGTCTGCTGCAGATTTGTTGTATGATGGAAAAGGGTATACTTTTCAGTAAAATATGGAAATACAGTAGTACTAGTACTATACAAATGAGATAAATAATTTTTTTTTAGTATTGAAAACAGTGTGGCAAAAGGAGAATTTGCATATAATGTGCAATTTCTCCTTCTGTAACAATGTTTTTGAAAGTGGTCTGCCGCAGATGTGTGAAAATGTATCTACAGGACGAAAAGTCTGACATCTCTGCAATAGCGGTAGATAAGGAAGATATTTTTGACATTTTTTTCGCTGTAAAATTTATACTTTTTCCAGTGTTTATTTTTGTGTAAGAATCTCAAATGGCAGGTAATGGTTAATACCACCCTTGACTTTCTTTCAGGTAGATACTGGCTGAAAATGACAGAGAGAAGCTATGCTAAAAGCATAACACTACCTCATGAAGATGTGTTTAGAAATTTGAAAACTGCACGGAGATTTGCTATAGATATTGGTGTGTAACCCCTTATTTTAACCCTTTCCCATATACAGATGCTTTCTGACACCTCTGCAGCAGACGACTTTTGAAAACATTGTGGCAAAAGCACAAATTTCTCCTTTTACCACAATGTTTTTAACTCTCATATATGGAGATCTTTTCACGTGTTTGATAATACATTTCGAAGTCATCTGCTCCAAATTCGTTTGTGGAAAAGGATGTTCTAAAATCCTTATTTGACCATCTGAGGATTTGTTTGATTAGCTACAATGTAGGGTTTGGTTGGATATTAAAAGAGATATTGTGGGGAAAAGAGCTTTTTACCCCTCTTTATCTGTACCTGTGTGGATGGAAGTTCAAAAAAGTTGAAAATATATCAGCAATACATGTATCTCCTTTTGTCACATTGTTTTCAAAAGGCGTCTGTTGCAATACTTCAGTAGTGAGTTGGTTTAGTGAAATTTTGTTTTGAAAGTAGAATATTCTGAAAACTATTATAAAGATAAAAATGTTTGTATGAGCCGTGCTCCTGAAAAAGCAACCATAGGGCATTTATGGCAAGCCTGGAGAAATGTTTGTCACCACAGACTCAGTAATACTATCTAATACAAGAGAATAAACTGTTTGTTGACACAGACTCAGTAATGCTATCTAATACAAGAGAATACACTGTTTATCAACACAGACTCAGTAATGCTATCTAATACAAAAGAATAAACTGTTTGTCAATACAGACTCGGTAATGTTATCTAATACAAGAGAATAAAACTGTTTATCAACACAGATTCAGTTATGCTATCTAAAACAAGAGAATACACTGTTTATCAACACAGACTAAGTAATGTTATCTAATACAAAAGAATAAACTGTTTGTCAACACAGACTCATTAATGCTATTTAATAAAAGAGAATACACTGTTTGTCAACACAGACTCATTAATGCTATTTAATACAAGAGAATAAACTGTTTATCAACACATACTCAGTAATGCTACCTAATACAAGAGAATAAACTGTTTATCAACACAGACTCAGTAATGCCATCTTATACAAGAGAATAAACTGTTTGTCAGAAGTTTCGGTAACCCTTTCCCACCTGTATATGCATTTTGACGCATCTGCAGCGGATGACTTTTGAAAACATCGTGATAAGAGGAGAAATTGCTCAAGACAAGCAATTTCTCCTTTTGCCAAAATGTTTTCAACTTTTTTCTGTAATTATACCTGCAATTATAAAGATTTTCCATACCTTTTGAGTAGACATTTTAAAAGTCGTCTGCTGCAAATTTGTTGTATGTGGGAAACATTAAAACATTGTGGCTACAGCAGAAATTGCTCATCATGAGCAATTTCTCCATTTGCTACAATGTTTTCAAATTTATTCAATTATTATGCCTCAGTGTTGGTTTTCCCTGAGTACATTCTAGTATTTGTCTTTCAGGTGGCTCTCTGGCTAAGTTGGCATATACATCTACTGTGCAAAGGAAGACGTCCCTTGTATCGGATGAAACAGAGGTAATAGCTAACACTATTCAACAGCCAACTTTAGAAACATATATACATAAAAACATGGACATTTTTCTCTGTATGGGAGTATAGTGATTCAGTAGGGTTGAGAACTTTGCCACAATGTTTCAAACTCTGCCTGCTACAGATTCGCCAAAATGCATGTGAGAGATTAATGTTGTTCTCTCTTTAACTGTTTACATTATTCAGACAGCAGACATCTTTTCAAAATGTTGTGGAAAAGGAGAAATGACTAAAAACTGAGCACTTTCCACAATGTTTTAAACTCTGCAAGTTCTGTTTCTGTGTTGCCTGCCGGGGCAGGATCATACATAGAGATTACTGCAGCAGTGCTCTATGCTCCGTGCATCTGCTGTCTGACAATTACGCTTTTTATTTACTAACCTATAGGTGTTTCTTCGAACAGTCTTGTCTAGATACAGTCAAACCTGTCCTAAAGACCACCTTTGTATAGCAATTCCCTGTATATAACAACCACACTTTTTAATTTCACAATTACTCATTTTCTTCATAAATGACGCTGCAATTAAAGACCATTTGTGAACAAAGACCAGATTGTTCTCTTCCCATTGGTGGTCTTTAAACATAGGTTAGACTGTATTTATATAAGTATTTATAAGTTAAATGTAATCTAAATCAGAAGCATTTAATACTGATCGCCCTTGAGTGTGTGAATTGTTATTACACTTTTGCACATTTCTACATTTATTACCCGATTGTTCTCTTCCGATAGGTGGTCTTTAAACACAGGTTGGTCATTGATGTTTTGAGAGCAAATAATTTGACAAATGCAATGGGCGAACAGTCACATTATCAAAAGCAATATCTTAAGCATGAAACACAGACATAGTTTTCTAAATGTTTTTAGACATACTTAAATTCCTCTTCCATCTGTGTTATAATAAGGTTGACATTTCACGCACAATTGTTTATTTTTATGTTTTGATAATGAATGCAAAAGGAATTTTATCTATGCAAATAATCTTTAGCATAAATAGTTAACTGTTTACATTGATAACATACTTTTCGAGTTACCTGCTTTGAAAACATACGAAGAAAAATATGTTAACATAAGGAATTATAATTTTAATGTAAAATTGAAACCATTGTGGAATAGGTCAACTACAACAATGTTTTAACCCTTTCTCTCATACGACAATTCTGCAGTAGACGACTTTGAACATATTTTGTTAAAAAATAGAATATCTCTATAATTGAATGGATAACCTATGACTTAAAGTGGAAAACATTGTGGCAAAAGGAGAAATTACTTGTTTTGAGCAATTTCTTTGTCACTATGTTTTCAAAAAGCTGTCTGCTGCAGAGGCGTCAGAAAGCATCTATATGAGGGAAAGGGTTAAACCATTACTTCACAATGCTTTTCATAGGTCGTTTGCAATCATCAGACAATAATTTCACCAATCTAGAAAACTGAAAGAATTATAATGATGAAGAGTTGAAAATATTGCAATAAAAGGTGAAATTGCTTGTTTTGAGCAATTTCACCTTTTATTGCAATGTTTTCAAAAGTTGTCTGCAACAGCAGGCGTCAAATGTTGGCTTTGTGAAGTAATGGGTTAAGTTGACTTTATAAAGAAAGTAAAGGGTTTAAGTTAGTGTTTGGAAAATCTCCACAAATTTAAGTATGAATTTGAATAGAGTCGAAATCGTGGTGGCAAATGGAGAAATTGCTCATTATGAAAGTCGTCTGCTTCAGAGGCATCATAAAGTGTCTTTATCTGGAAAAGGGTTATATTATAAGAGGCAGAACTATTGACATGTATTCATTGACGTTTTGAAATTAAATGAAATCTGATGGGCAATTAACCCTTTTCCACAAAAATAAATAATACGTGTATTACTGAAAATTATGTTGAAAACATCGTTAAATACAATTCCAAATGGAAAACCTTAGAAATTGTATGTTTATAACATCAATGTGCATTCAAAATTTCTATATACTTACAAATTTCTATAACATATTTATTGTAAGGTATGAGGGCTACCCATACCAATTCATTTGGCTAATATAGCTATTATATACCTTTTTCATAGGTATACATACACTTTCTGATGCCTCTGCAGCAGACGAATTTTGAAAAAATTGTTACAAAAGGAGAAATTGAGTTTTGTGTATTTGATACCTTTTGCAAATTGAAAGCTTTGGTATCACATAAATGAGTATGTGAGAGTAGTCGAAAACTCTATATAACTATGGACACAGGTTCATATTCTTTCACATTTTGCATGTAAAACTTTTTCAATTTCAAAACCATGTTTTTTTCAGGAGGATGGAAGCATTTACCAAGTATGGGACGAAGATGAGCATATTGTCCGTCTTCATTTTGTCAAGTTTGAGACGAAATTCATCGAGACATGTCTTGATTTCATCAAAGACCACATCAGAGATTCCTCTTCGCCTATTAGAGAGAAGGGCATTAAAGTGACAGGGGGTGGGGCTTTTAAGTACACAGATTTGATTTCATCCAAGCTAGGTGTACAGTAAGTTTGGTCCGCTTTGTTGACCATTTCCCAATACAACAAATCTGCAGCAGACAACTTTGAAAACATTGATGCATATATCGAGGGCTTGGCGTGAAACGGTTGTAACTCAAATTGGTATTTTTTTACCAAGGTTAATCACCTCGCCATGAACTCTTTATAAGTGTTAAATCATTTTTCTTGGTAAACAATGTAAATTTAGGTGCCATTGCTCGTTCCGAGCAATGGCACCTAAATTTGCATTGTTTACCAAGCGGTCAAAATTGCCCCTAAACCAGGGTTTTCAAAATAGGTTTTTAGTTACAACCATCTCACGCCAAGCCCTCGATATGTTGAAACTGTACAAATGAATGTATGATTATTGCGTAGAGATTTTAACGGTATGGCAAAATGAGAAATTGCTCATTATTAGCAATTTCTCCTTTAGTTGCATTGCTTTCAAAAGTCGTCTGCTGCAAATGCGTCAAATTTCTCCGGCAAAAGTGAATGGTTGAACTTACCTGAGGGTTACAGTTTTTCTGTTGTTCATCCTCGCGTCTCAAGTCAAATACCTTATACATGGATGGTATTGTTGTTTGCTTAATTCTTTCCCACATACCCCAACATTTGAATAACACAATTCCTGAATGGCTAAACCATTAAATAATTAGAATCAATCCCAATTAAATTAGACTTACTTCTTTTCACATGTTATCACATATTCGCAATTTAAGCTGGAAAGTTCAAGGTCTGATTTGAATGTCATTAAATTAGAATAGATATTTCGAAACAATCGCAATTAAATTAGACCTAATACTTTTCAGACAGTATCACATGCTCGCTGTTCAAACAGGAAAGTGTTAGGTCTGATTTGAATGTCATAAAATTAAAACGGTCTAAGCCCTTTGACGGCTGGAACCGATTAAATGACGTTTGTACAACGAGTATAGAGCAACAAACATACTTTTTTATTTCCAGGCTCTGCACAGGTGACTGCTCAACTCACCATTTTGATCTTGATTTTCATTAAATTAGCTATGGACTAACTCTTCCAAAAGCAAAGCTGGAGAAGTCCATTTAGAAAAAGATTGGGCATTTGAATGGGTTAACCCTTGCCAACATACAGACGCTTTCTGACGTCTCTTTAGCAGACAACTTGAAAACATCGTAGCAAATGCAGAAATTACTCATAATGAGCAATTTCTCTTTATGCCACAAAATGATCTACTTTATTCTAAAACTAAACTTTCATATATAGAGATTTTCAATATTTTTCTCCATATGATTTCAAAGTTGTCTACTGCATATTATTTGCTAGTAAAAAAGTTCTAACAACAGTAGGTGTATACAATTCTGAGAATTAACCATGGAATCTCCCAGATGTAAAGTTTGACAAGTGGATATAAATAAATTGGCATTTGAAAGGGTTAGGAACAGGCTGTGAATATTATGACCTTGGTGCTTTTGTTTCAGAGTAGATAGAGAAGATGAAATGCATTGTTTGATAAAAGGCTGCAACTTTCTACTGAAGAATATCCCCGACGAGGCATTCCTTTATCAGAGGCACGGAGCTCCAGATTACAAATTTCAAGGCGTCGACCACAACATCTTTCCATATTTGCTTGTTAACATAGGGTCCGGTGTAAGCCTGATACAGGTTTGTGAATTGTTTTACCCAAGATTAAAAGTTTCAAATTCAAGGCATGAACTACATCTTTCCATGTCATCGGAATAATTAAGTTTATGGTTTGAGCCGTATACAGGCTTTTCATTATATTACCGGTGTGAGCCTTTTTAAGGCTTGTATGTTATATTATCCAATATTACAAATTTCAAGGTGTTGACTGCAACATCTTTCAATATGCTTAAAGGATACTAAATCAAGCTAATGACCATAACATCTTTCAATATCAGCTTGTTAGCATAGGGTTAAGTGTGACACTTATTGCGAGTTGCTCATTATTGTAGCTTTTTTACCTGATTTTTATACGCCGCCGGAGGCGGTGGTATATTGGCGTCATCTTTTCCGTCTGTCCGTCCGTCCGTCCATATCTTGTGAACACAACTCCTCCTACGTTTCTGACCGTATCTTTTCAAAACTTAGTCAATGTCAAAACCATAATGTGTAGATGTGCATGAAGCAGTGATTTTCCGGTTCATTGATATTTGCAAGATTTATGTCCCTTGTAACTTAGTAGCTGATTGATATTGCAGCCTTGTGAACGCAACTCCTCCTATGTTTCTGACTGAATCTTTTCAAAACTTGGTCAATGTCATGACTATAATGGGTAGATGTGCATGAAGCGGCGATTTTCCGGTTCATTGATATTTGCAAGATTTATGTCCCTTGTAACTTAGTATCTGTAGCTGATTGATATTGCAGCCTTGTGAACGCAACTCCTCCTATGTTTCTGACCGAATCTTTTCAAAACTTGGTCAATGTCATGACTATAATGGGTAGATGTGCATGAAGCGACGATTTTCCGGTTCAATGATTTTTGCAAGATTAATGTCCCTTGTTACTTAGTCTCTGTAGCTGATTGATATTGCAGCCTTGTGAACGCAACTCTTCCTATGTTTCTGACCGAATCTTTTCCAAACTTAGTCAATGTCATAACTATAATGGGTAGATGTGCATGAAACAGCGATTTTCCGGTTCATTGATTTTTGCAAGATTTATGTCACTTGTAACTTAGTCTCTGTAGCTGATTGATATTGCGGCTTGTGAACGCAACTCCTCCTACGTTTCTGACTGAATCTTTTCAAAACTTGGTCAATATTATGACTATAATGGGTAGATGTGCATGAAGCGGCAATTTTCCGGTTCAGCGAATTTTGCAATAGTTATGCCTTTCGAAACTTGGTCTCTATAGCATATTAACGTGAGAACGCAACTCAAGTTTCCAAACAGATAGAAGTGCATAAAGCAGGGATTATCCGGTAGAGTGATTTTTGCAAGAGTTATGCTCAGAAGGAAAAAAGGATACATATCGACACTGCCATTTGACCTACTTTCATATCGAAAGCCTCTATAGGGTTCTATCTCTGTTTATATGTATTCTATTTTCTTCCTGACTGAAATAATTTGTTGAATGGGACATTAAGCTCCAACAATCCAATCCAATACTTTGTTTGCTGTTTCTTTTCCATTAAATGATTGTTTTACCATAATGGTAGTTTTGTGCTTTTTTTTCATGAAATTACCATTTTTCGGTTCGGCCATTTTGATAGAGATTCCAATGGTAGTCTTGTGATACATGTTAAAAGCAATAATTAAAAGGACCAATCTTGATCTTTATATTTTGTGGCGGCCTGGCACTCTTGTATATTTTTTAGAGTCATCTGCATAGATAACATCTGTGTGAAAAATGTAAAATCATAAAACGCAATATTTCCTTTTTTAACTCTATTCAACATTTACAGGACTTCTACTTCATCTTTATATTTTTGCCTAGATGTTTTCAAATTGGTCTGCTGCAGAATTGTGGGTTTATGTGGGAAAAGGGTAAAACCTCACATATTATATTTCAGGTGAAATCAGAGGACAACTTTGAGCGTATAGGCGGCACATCTACGGGCGGAGGGACATTTTGGGGGATGGGATCTTTGTTAACCAAGGCTAAGGTTTGTCCAGCTTGACTGCTTTCTTCAAATTTCAACAGTAATACCAAGTTGATAGAACACTTGTCCATGATCCCTGGTTGACCAAACCAGCTCTAGACTAGGAAATGTGTCGTTCCCAAGGGCTATATACATGACAGCCATTAGGAGAATCGAACCTGGCAAACCCAGTCCAAATCCAATGCACTAACCACTCACCTGAAGCAAATTCTGTTTTAGTTCACTTTAACTTGAAATGCTCGTGGTGGTCCATCAGCGTTGTCAATGGTCGACAGTTTATTTTCAAACAATATCTATACCCCTGGCCCATTTTCAATATAATTTAACAGAATTGTTGCTTAGGTGGAACTCTACCAAAATTGCTCAATATGTTTTGTCCCTCTGCACAAAATGGCCACCAGACCTAGAAAAAATATCTTGTATTCAAAATAATTCACAGAAAATTTCGTGTACCTCTTACCTCTACCCAAGTTACAAAAGTAAAAAACGGACATCTTCATGTCCTCATAAACTGCTGGCCAAATTTCAAGACTATTACACACATAATGACAGACAGAGCTAACAATACAAAAATCTTAAAACAACGTTCCTACAAAAATGCTGGCCCAATTTCAAATTTATTTCTCATAAATAATCAATACATAGCTGTTTGATATAAATTGTTCCAATTTCATAACTCAGCTGCACAAGTGTTCTCTTCCCATGGGTGGTCTTTAACCCTTACCCTCATACGACAATTCTGCAGCAGACGACTTTGAACATATTTTGTCAAAAACTAGAAAATCTCTATAATTGAATGGATAACCTATGACTAAAAGTGGAAAACATTGTGGCAAAAGGAGAAATTGCTCGTTTTGAGCAATTTCTTCTTTTGTCACTATGTTTTCAAAAAGCTGTCTACTGCAGAGGAGTCAGAAAGCGTCTATATGATGGAAAGGGTTAAACATAGGTTGGACTGTATATATTATCTACAACTTGTTGCCAAATGAAGCTCGTGTATTTCATTGTGTTGCAGACATTTGATGATTTACTTTCGTTGGCGGAGAAGGGTGATCATCGTAATGTAGACATGTTAGTGAAGGATATTTACGGAGGTACCTACTCGCTGATCGGACTTCCCGGTGAGTTGATCGCTAGCAGTTTTGGAAAGGCTGCAAGGTCTCCTACATCCACAGTTGGTAAGAACATTTTCATTGTTTCTAATCTAGTGTCTTACAATTTCTTTAAATGGTTGAAACTACATTTTGTTACGAGATGTAGTTAAAATCGTTTTGCGTAATGCGATCAGCATGTCTTTTTATTGCAGTAATACAATATATTGAAAGGATTCTGTCACGGGCGAGAGTGTGCTGGATTTGAGACAAGGTATCCTTGTTGGATTGCCTCTGCTTAGTCAGCTTTGAGCAAGGCAGATTATCTAGCCTAGTACTGATTATAAACCAAGGGATCATGGATAAGTGCACTGTTGCCATTAGATAACTGAGTTACTGCTGAAAACTACAAACACATCCTTTTAATAAGATGTCAAAGTGTTTCCTCTTTTATGCAGAGCCACGATAGCTCATTTCCAGGGTTGTGAGTTTGAACCCCGGCTCAGCCATTCATTCCCTCTGATGATTGACAAAATTAAGTGTGACTAACCTCATTTATCTTCCACCAATTGACTGAATAAAGGAAGGTAGTCCTTTTGGTAGAAATTTGTATGGAGAACAGTTGTGAGAGAGCCGGGAAACATGCATTGTGTTAGTTGGTCACCTTGATATAACTAAAATACCGTTGAAAAATGACATAAAGTTTCAATAAATCCTCTCTTTTGCAGAAGACAGTTCCTTTAAAGATGAAGACATTGCTAAGAGTCTGTTATTGTCTATCAGCAATGATATAGGACAAATAGCCTACCTTTATGCAAAGCTACATGGGCTACAGAAAATATACTTTGGAGGATTCTTTATACGAGGACATCCGATAACAATGCATACCATTACTTATGCAATTAATTTCTGGTCAAAGGCAAGTTTAAACCTTTCCCACATACAACAAATCTTCATTAGATGACTTTGAATTCATCTTGGCATTATTTTATAAATTAAAGTTTAATTGAATAGAGTTGAAAGCATTGTGGCAAAAGGTGAAACGGCTCATTTTAAATAATTTCCACTTTATGACAAAATGTTTTCAAAAGCTATCTGTTTCAAACAAGGTAAATTGCATCTGCTTTTTAGAAAGGGTTAACTGCTTTACTTTATACAGATGATTTTTGATACCTCTTCATCAGATGACTTTTCATGACATATTTCAGATTTCACCTTTATTGAAATGATTTTAACTTTATCAAATGTTATTTTCTATATAAATAAAAAAAGTAAAAGATACTGTAATATGGATATACATGTACCCTATGTTATAAAATATATTTATTTGTTCTTCTTGTAAAAAAAATTAATGTCAATACCAATTTGTATAAGTTTGTATGGCTATAAATATTGTTAATGTTTAATGCCAATAAATATTATGTTATGTTATGTTATATGACATACAGATGTTTTCAAAGCAGGCATTTGTAAAAATATGTCATTTGAACAGTTCCTACTTTGACCATATTGTTTTTAAAAGTCATATGATGCAGGTACATCAACATGTGTTTACATTTTGGAAAGTATTACGCCATTTAAAGATCTATACAAATTGAAGCTAATAAAGCAAAATGGAAAACAAAGAGAAGTTGCTCATATTGAGAAAACTCCACAATATTACTAAAAGATGTCTGATGCAGAGACTTAGAAATTTGTCTGCCAGTATCAGGATAAAGGGCGTTTTGCATCCTCTAAAATCCTTATCACTCCCTGATACTCTATGCTGTTGGTACTCAAGAAAATTGTCTCAATGAGTCAATTCTTTTGAGTACCCACATCATAGTGTTCGCTTCAATAAAAAGGGAGATATTATGGGGGAAAGAGCTGTATATCCCTTCCTTATCTGGACCTCTGAAGTCTATTCCAACCTTCATTTCAGGGGCAGATTCAGCCCTTATTCTTACGCCATGAAGGTTATCTAGGAGCTATAGGGGCATTCCTGAAAGGGGCGGAGGAAGAAGGTATTTCAGCCTGTCCATGCAAAAATGTACAAGGCGACATTTCTGAACAGTGAATGATCTGATCACCCTGTCCATCGTCTCATTCTTATCAGAACTTATACAAGTTCACAGAATAATCTTACAAGCTTGTTTTAGTTATCTGTTAACCCTTTACCACCTATAGACGCATTTTGACGCATCTGCAGAAGACGACTTTTGAAAACATTGTGACAAAGTGAGAAATTGCTCAAAATGAGCAATTTCTCCTTTGGTCACAATGTTTTTCAACTTTATTTAACAATTAAGCTATCTTTTATGGAGATTTTTCAGGTTTTTGTCAATATGTTTTCAAAGTTGTCTGCTGCAGATTTGTTGTATATGGGAAAGGGTTAACAGTTAAGATCTGGATCTACACTGTTCACATAAGCCAACTTGTACCTTTTTCCATGGAGAGGCCCATTCATACCCTCACAAACAGAGTAACCAGGGTTATGCTAGAAACCCTGCTTTGGTTGGTTGGTTGAAAGGTCAATCAGTTTGACATTTTAACATTGTGGAGCAGATTATTTCTTCGAATGGTAAGATATCTAAATGAAATTAGGGACATGTGAAAGTAATGAATTTTAGATCTGCAAGACCTAAATTTTTATGAAAACCATTCATCCCTTGATCTTAAACTATTGTGTTATGCTATAAAAGCTGCTTGCAAGTCACCTTTAGTAAGAGTTGTAGAAAATTTGTTATAATTCTAGTTGTAGAATGTTATATCAGAGTTGGTGGCTTTATTAAATAATATATAAGCAAAACTGGCGTAAAGATTGAAATACTTAGAAATGGACAATTTACTTATATCTCTGCATCATAAATGGCTGGATTTCCAAAATCGCTGACCTTTTGAAACACAGAACTATTCATTTATATAGGTCAGACCATAATTGCTTTACTACATAGGCTCTTGATCCAGGGATCTTCAGTTTGATTCCCATCTTGACTATTCATTCTCCTTCATGGTTGACCGAAGTTTTTTGTCTTCAAAAAAATTGTCAAAAAATCAATGTGAGAAGGTAGCCAGTTGCCTTGTGAAAATGTTGTGTGTAATGCTGGTGTGAGAAACCCATGAAGAGTATGGGTAGGTGAACTGACACCCATTATATAACTGAAATATAGTTGAATTTAAAAGAAAGAAGGACAAATGCCAAAAACTTAAAAAATCTTGTTGTCAAAAAGTACTGGCCTGATTTAAATATTATTTGAGACAAATGTTCTTTTGGGGACCCTCTTCCAAGATTGTTCAAACTATTCCAATTGGTTAAAAGCATGGTCAACAGGGCGGTGGAGCTTGATTTCCTTATATGTGTTTAGTAAAATCTTTAAAATTCTTCCTGTCCAAAAGTACTGGCCTTATTTTATAGTGATTCCGATCAATTGAAAAACATAGGTTCCAGTGTGTAGGGCTTGTTTTCTTTATATGTTTATATTGTGAAAACTTTAAAGATCTACTTGTACAAAAATACTGGCCTGACTTGAAAATAATTTGACACAATTTTTCCATAGGTGACCCTCTACTAAGATATAACAATCCCTTGAAAGATGCAGGGCTTGTTGTCCTTATTTGTATGTTCAGTGAAAACTTTTAAAATCTTCTTGATTAGTAGTATACGCCTGATTTGAAAATAATTTTGCGTTAAGGTTCCTGGGATGGCCTTCTACCAAGAATGTTCAAATTATTGGCCACCTCGGAGTGAGACTCATTTTGCACATACATAAAGTATTTTTTTTTTAAAACTATTGAAGTTCTATTAAATCAGATGAGCGATATAGGACCATCATGGTCCTCTGGTTTAACCAGATGTTTTCAAAGCAATCTGCTGCAGATTTGTTGTATGTGAGAAAGGGTTAAAATGTAGTAAGACCGATTTTGTCTAATGCAGCCTAAAAAGCTTTTTTGTTTTAATAGATGCAGAGAAATTTTCATGGGAAGAGAATTTTGCTGGTAGCTCTGGTCTATCAAGTCCTAAATCTACAGTGTTTCAAGTCATGAAAGCTAATTCTAAGGTAAGCATTCAGATCAAAAACCCTTATTTAACCTTTATTGTGGATAAGCAAAAATTTCGTATCAGTGAGACAAGTACTCACAACAAAGGGTTTGGTTGAGTCATAAGAGAAATAGATCTGGAAAAGACCAGTTTACCCCTCCTTATCTATTTCTCTGAGCAATTATATCTTTTGTACTTGTTAAAATATATGTATTTGAATATTTTACGCTCATAGGGTCTCTGTCCCAGTAAAGCTTATAATGTCACGGTAAGTGACTATCTCGAGGGTTTACCGATGACTCTGTTCTCGTGTACATGTTGCATAATGGTTTGAAACAGCGTAGATCATATGTAACAGTTTGAAAATTACAAACGGTCCAAAATAAAAATAACATATCAATAAGCCGTTCAGACCGGACTGGGACCAATTAAAATATGTTAAACTGATCAACTAGTAATTAGCAAACATTTTGAATTCCGGTCCGGACCAGCACTTTTACTGGTCTTCCGAAGCCCTGATATATAAACAAATAATGCAACACCTGGGGAGCCATGTTGTCTTGCAAAAGGCTCTTGATTTCTTTTGCTTTTCTGCTTTTTTGCAAGAAACAGCTTTTTTGATAAAGATATTCAGTGTCTATTATACGCTTGCCATTCATAAATGAATGGTACTCTACAAAACACATGATGGGCAATTACTCCTTTTGGCACTAGGTTATCTTAATCATCTGCTGCAGATATGGCATCTGGAAAGGGTGTGAGTACTGGATAAGTCTCCAGGAAGATGATATTGAGAGTGATTTATATAACCCTTTCCCTCATACGACAATTCTGCAGCAGACGACTTTGAACGTATTTTGAACTATGTTTTCAGAAAAGCCGACTGCTGCAGAGGCGTCAGAAAGCGTCTATATGAGGAAAAGGGATAAACTGAAAGCTTGTTTCGAAATTTGATGTGAAATAAATAATAAAAGTGAAGAAAGCAAATGCATCTACATGTAGGAAAGGGTGAAGTGGAACCCTTCTTTAATAGATTAATTATAAACCTTGAAAGGTAAGGTTTTCTGTATGGACATGCTGAAATATTAACTTTCATCTCATTACAGTTTGACATGTTGGAGTTAGATCGCCTCGAGAAGATTCTCTTACCCTGCCCTTTATTATTGGACCCTGACAGCTACCTGCCGGACACAGAGGATCTAATCCAGGACCAGCCCGCCAGGGACTACTGGCTTGACTGCTTTTTTGATAGCATAGAAAAGGTTGGTAACAGATCGTTTATCTGATGTGATATATTTCGATTTTATATGTTAAAAAAATGGAATAAAACTTGTGTTCTTACAACTAATGTTAACCCTTTCCCGCATACAGACGCTTTCAGACACTTCTCCTGCCGAGGAATTTGAAATCTTTTGTGGCAAGTAGAGAAATTGCTTATTATTTTGCTAATGATCTGAATTTAATAAAAGATTTAATCGTTTCATTGCAATTTTCGTCAATACTAGCTACTTGTTTGAGGAAGGAAAGATACTAAAACTTGACCCCAGTACTCACAGAACTTGAACCCTGGACCTTTGGATCAGTATACCGGTCCTCTACCTCTAAGCCACTGTCTCCAAAAAGACAGGTTCAGATTACATGTGAATTGTATTTTGACAGAATTCAAGACAAGGTGCATACTTCATGAGATAAATCTTTAATTGAACTGTTTCCTTGTTGCAATGGTTACAGCATCCATCTTGGGAGCAGTAGCCCCGGCTTTGGTATGACCCGAAGCCGGGGCTACTGCTCCCAAGATGGATGCTCATGATTATCTCATGAAGTATGCACCTTGTCTTGAATTCTGTCAAAATACAATTCAATAAGGAAAGATACTAAAACTTGACCCCAGTACTCACAGAACTTGAACCCTGGACCTTTGGATCAGTATACCGGTCCTCTACCTCTAAGCCACTGTCTCCAAAAAGACAGGTTCAGATTACATGTGAATTGTATTTTGACAGAATTCAAGACAAGGTGCATACTTCATGAGATAAATCTTTAATTGAACTGTTTCCTTGTTGCAATGGTTACAGCATCCATCTTGGGAGCAGTAGCCCCGGCTTCGGGTCATACCAAAGACTTTAAAAATAATGTTAACCCTTTCCCTCATACAACAATTCTGCAGTAGACGACTTAGAACATATTTTGTCAGTAAATAGAAAATCTCTATAATTGAATGGATAACCTATGACTAAAAGTGGAAAACGTTGTGGCAAAAGGAGAAATTGTTTGTTTTCAAAAAGCTGTCTGCTGCAGAGGCGTCAGAAAGCGTCTATATTAGGGAAAGGGTTAACTGCTTCCTTCCTTAGCACTTACGGTTGTAGAGATACCATTACAACTGATCCGGTGTCAGGATAAATGATATCCGTAGTACTTGTAAATTACCCAGGAAAACTGCAGTTATATAACTGAGATACAGTTTAAAAAAACAGCCTTAAACAACAACTGATTGAATTGACCTTTAAATCCTATGGTGTGAGTACCCATCTCATTGAGACAATTATTTAGAGTACCCATAACCTAGGATTAGACAGAGTAAGTAGAGAGAAATTGTGGGGCAAAAACCATTCTCAGTCCTCCTTATTTACTATTGCAGCAAAAAGAGCAGGCCATTAAGAGTCAAGGGTCATCAGATGCAAACGATGTCATAGAAAGAGCTGAACAATTCAAGCAGAAATATTTACAGAGGTTGGAGATTTTAAAAAGAAATCCATGGTAAATATTGAACAGATCTTGATAAACCCTTTTTCCACAAGCATTTGCAATTTTATGCATCTTTTTAAAATTCGTGGCAAACAAAATAATGAGCCTCAATAATTTCAAGTGTATTCAAGACTGATATTTTTCATCGATGGAGATTTTTCATATTTTGTCTTAGATGTTTTGAAAGTCTTCTGCTGAAGATTTAATGTATGTGAAAAAAAGGAATAACCTTATAAAATGATTATGATATACATTAATTAATTGAGATTGGAAAAGTACTGTCTTTAACCCTTTCCCTCATACGACAATTCTGCAGCAGACGACTTTGAACGTATTTTGTCAAAACGTAGAAAATCTCCATAATTGAATGGATAACCTATGACTAAAAGTGGAAAACATTGTGGCAAAAGGAGAAATTGCACGTTTTGTGCAATTTCTTCTTTTGTCAGTATGTTTTCAAAAAGCCGTCTGCTGCAGAGGCGTCCGAAAGCGTCTATTTGAGGGAAAGGGTTAACCATTTCCCACAACCAACAAAATTTTGAGAAGAATTATGTTATAATATGGAAAATCTAACTTCTAGATGCTTCTGACTAAATTCTAAAATTGTAGCCCTTCCATTTGTTTCCCTCCAATACCCATAAATATGTTACCAAAACAGGGATGCAGTATGACTTCTTATCTACTGATGCGGCTCTGCTCGTTTCATTTCAGTGCATATGGTTCCCTGAATGTTCGAGGCTTATTAGACATGAGGGCACACTGTCAGGCGGAATTCGACTTCACAGATCCATATTCTCAGGTATGTTGAGTTCTCAGCAAATCTCTCAGCAAATCTCAAACAAAGCAGATGGGTCACGAAAGGTCAAAATCGGCCCTGTATCGAAATTTTGGAAATCTTGATATAAGCAAGTCTTATATGTAAAGTTTCTAAAATCAGTATATCTTCTAAACGGAATTCTCTCATGACTTTGATAATACTAGCCTACTTGATGGTCTTGTCATCTGATCTCCATTGGTCATGTGACATAGCCCTGACACAAATTTTAAAGAGGGAGTTGAAAGTCAGACAGTTGAAATATAATTACTCTCACAGTCATATGGTTTTAACAATCAACAAATTGTGTTACTGTGTGATTTTAGTATTAAAATGATATTTCGAGTTATTGGTGAATACAAGTCCAGATCAACATATTGAGAATTTTAAACCTTTCCCAAAAACAACAAATCTTTGAAAATGTATTTGCAAAACAATTTGAAAGCCTCTGAAAAGAGTTGAAACTTTCAAGCAAAAAGAGAAATTGCCTATCATTAGCAACTTCTGTTTTTGCCACAATGTTTTCAAAATTTGAAGATGTGTCACAGTGTGTCTGCAGGTGGGCAAAGTCTAAACCTATTTGAACTGTATCATTTGATTCTTCCAGCAAAAACAGTTTGAAAACGAACATTCCTTGAAGTATCTTGGTGCCCGTCTTGCTCACATTGATCAGATCTCCGACAGAAGTGACAAACTGCTGGAACTCGCCAAAGGATTACTGGCGGGTAATGTGTTTGATTGGGGAGCCAAGGAGGTGGCCATAATGATGGAAAACGAAGGTTTTACATTCGATGATGCTCAAAACAAATTGCAGAGTAAGTTGTTATTCCTTTCTAAACATACAGACGCCTTAGCAGCAGACGACTTTTGAAAACATTGTGACAAAAGGAGAAATTGCTCTTAACCCTTTCCCTCATATAGACGCTTTCTGACGCCTCTGCAGCAGACGGCTTTTTGAAAACATATTGACAGAAGAAGAAATTGCACAAAACGTGCAATTTCTCCTTTTGCCACAATGTTTTCCACTTTTTGTCATAGGTTATCCATTCAATTATGGAGATTTTCTATGTTTTGACAAAATACGTTCAAAGTCGTCTGCTGCAGAATTGTCGTATGAGGGAAAGGGTTAATGAGCAATTTCTTCTTATGCCACAATATTTTCAACTCTGTTCAATTTTTAAACTTTTATTTGTAGAGGTTTACCATATTTCTTACCAGAGGATTGAGAAGTCGTCTGCTGCAGATTTGTTGTACGTGGGAAAAGGTTAACCAGCTTTTCAAGGAAATGAATTGCAGAGTAAATTGAACTTTGTAAATGCATTTAACTGTTTTCATGCATCTGCCACTGAGGACTTTAAGGATTGTAACAAAATATTAATCTGAATCATGAAAAATATTTATAGCTGATCATAAACGATATTTCCTTTTTTAATAGTGTTTTCAAGTCATCTGCTATCAAATAATTAAAAAGTATCTGCAGGTGGGAAACAGTTAACGCTCAGTATCATGTAGAAGATTTCTGACACCTGCGTCAGGCAACTTTTGAAAACATTACAGCAAAAGGATAAATTGCTGGTAATGAACAATTCTCCTTTTGTGACGTTTCCTACTACATGTATAGTCTATAATTAAACTTTTATTTATAGGAAATTTCCACATTTTGTCCAGATGTTATAATAGATAAATATGTTTAATCCTTGCCCTAATACGACAAATTTGCAGTAGTAACTGAAAAAAGTTGAAACATTGTGGCAAAAGGAGAAATTTCTTGTTTTGAGCAATTTCTTCTTTTGTGACAATGTTTTCAAAAAGTCGTCTGCGTCAGAAAGCGTCTATATGAGTTATTACTGCAAGGATTAACATTTCTATTATATACTGTACAGGTCGGCCTTGGTTAATGGATAATTTTGATCAGTGGTTAGCCAGGCGAACCAATGGACATCAGTATAAATGTGCTGTGATATTCTGTGATAATAGCGGTGCTGATATTATTTTGGGTGTGTTTCCTTTTGCACGAGATCTTCTACTGTCAGGGTCAAAGGTGATATTTTATTTATTTCATAATATTTTTGATGATTGTTTGATTCTAACATACTGGTAACCAAAGGTGGATTTACTTCTTTCTTTGCTCCTTGGCGCTCAGGGTTGCAAGGTTAGCATTACATCTGACTGGCTGGTGTCTGGATTAATGAACCAGTAGTACTGGTAACTTACTCAATAAACGCCGTGATATAACTGAAACGTTGTTGAAAGCGGCGTAAATCAACAAACTATCGATCTTTTATTCCTATTCATTGATTAAGAATATTTTGTTATATTACATGTAAGGATGATTTAAAGTCATGTTTTGAGAAAATTAAAAATCTTATTTGCTTGAGGAAAATATGTATCATGTGAATTAACTTGTTTAAACATACAATAAATCTGCAGTATTTGGCTTTGGAAACATCTAGGCATAAATATGGAAGCACGTTTAAAAGGATAATATAATCATCAAATAGAGTTGAAAACATTGTGGCAAGAGGAGAAATTGGTCTTTATGAATAATTTCTTTTTTTGCCACAATTAATTTTGCAGATGCATCAAAAGAAGCTTATTCAATGGTAGGATATGACTATTTGAATTCACTAGAGATTTTTAGCTGGTCTATTCTTTGAAGAAAACCCTTGACACCCTTGGCGTCGTCACAAAACTTCAACCTTACCTCATAACACGAAACAAAAATCATTCGACATTTTCAAATGAAACTTGGTACACATGTTCCTAGGAACAATGTGCATGTCTGTACCAAGTCACATAAACTCTGGCTTTAATAATGATTCAGTAATGCAACCTTTTTCGACTTAGAAAAAAGCAGAAGAGCTTTGGCGTTTTTTTGCAGCAATCTTGTTTAAGGTTTTAATTCAATTCTTAACACTTTCCCACCTAGGAAAAATTTGTAGCAGAAGACTACTTAAATTAAAGTATGATTATTGTTATTTTGTAAGTTATAACATGTGCAAATATGAATATGAAACCAGCCCTAAATGATAAACATGAAATGTTGTTATTTTGTAGGTTATAATGTGTGCAAATACGAAACCAGCCCTGAATGATGTAACCCACCAAGAACTAATCATCTTAGTACGACGGGTTTCTCAGATATGTCCGATTATCTCCAAGGCAACTGCTGAAAACAGACTCATTGTGATGGCCTCAGGTCAAGGGTCACCTTGTCTGGACCTAAGGTATTGTAAAAGATATGACCCTTATCAAAATACAGACCCTTTCTGAAGCCTCTGCAGCAGAAAACATTTATGAGCAATTTCTCCTTTTGCCACAATGTTTTCAATTCAATAATTCCACACTCATTAACAGAGATTTTTAACATTTTTAGTTAGATGTTTTTAAGGTCGTCTGCTGCAGAAGTTCTTCCTTATCCAAAATGTTCGAGAAGTTTTTCCAGCAGATTGAATGAGAGTTTGGAAAGGATAACCCTTTCCGCAAATCAGCAGCAGGCGACTTTGAACACACTTTACCAAAAATATGCAAAATCTCACTAAATGAAAGAATATTTATTGAATAAAGTTGAAATAATTGTGGCAAATGGACTTCTCCTTTTGCCACAATGATTTCAAAAGCCGGCTGCTTCATAGGCATCAGAATGCGACTGTATGTGGGAAAGGACAAATAATTTTATTTTATTTTACTTTATCAAAATAATATTTCTAATTTTCAAGGTACATGTATTGCGTTTTATTTTGCCTGCATTGGCACTTCTCTGTTGTCTGTCTGTCTGTACATCTGTAAGTTGACTTTGGATTAACTTGATCATTACCTATGTTAGTCATGTATATCAATTTGGGGTCTTAATGCATCTGCGTACAGTGAAGACTTGCGAGCTTGTGCATCCACCCAGCCACAGCCTTTGACAAAAGACTCTGAAGTGTAGCCACATTTGTTTTATGCAAATTAAATTACATTACATCCTGTTACACAGAGTCATGAATTAACCCTTTCCCCATTGCAGACGCATTTTGATGCAATAGCAGCAGACGACTTTTGAAAATATTGTGGCCAAAGTTGAAATTGCTCATGATGAGCAATTTCTCCTTTGGCCACAATGTTTTCAACTTTATTTAACAATTAAGCTATCTTTTATGGAGATTGTTCAGGATTTGATCACTATGTTCTCAAAGTTGTGTGCTGCAGAAATGTTGTATGTGGGAAAGCCCCAAATCATCAAATGTGACTCATATACTAGTAATGGGCCAGCAACACATGTATTCCTTCAAACAATCTTTCATTTCCTCTGGGATTTTACACAGCAGAATCTGATGACTTAGGCATATCAGGTCATTGATTAATCATTTCCCACATACATATGCTTTCTGAAAACATTGTGGCAAAAGGAGAAATTGCTCATTATATTCTTTTATTTAACCCTTTTCCTCATATAGACGCTTTCTGACGCCTCTGCAGCAAAACAAGCAATTTCTCCTTTTGCCACAATGTTTCCCACTTTTAGACATAGGTTATCCATTCAATTATAGAGATATTCTATTTTTTGACAAAATATGTTCAAAGTCGTCTGCTACAGAATTGTCGTATGAGGGAAAGGGTTAAAGCGAGTTTCCATTAACATGTATTTGATTAAATGATTTCATCGTTGTCAGCAGCAAATTGTTTGTGTGAGTATTTTAATTTCGCTGTTTCCTTTCAGATCAATAGACCATGATTTGGTGAAAACCATGAAGGAAGAAAATACAGATCTCATCGTCATTGAAGGCATGGGGCGGGCTATACATACAAACTTCGAAGCTGTGTTTAATTGCGATTCATTAAAGGTCGCCGTATTGAAAAACAGATGGTTAGCACAAAGACTCGGAGGGGATATGTTCAGCGTAGTGTTTAAATATGAACGATCTAGTTTAATTAAACCACAAAGTAGCTGAAGTTTTGAAAAGGGATGAAAAGGATGATTGGTTTAGGTGACAGAGAATTCCATAGCAAACCTGTTTCTTGAAATATACTGCTTTTTTACACTTCAGTGAAAACACCAAAAACATTAGTTTATTTTGTCTTAATTGCAAGTTATATATTAGTGCAAAATATTGCTTAACCCTTTCCACATACAGACATTCTGCAGCAGATGAAAACATTGTGGCAAACAGAGATATTGCTCATTATGAAGATATATTGAATTCCTTTTTCATTTATGCAGATTTCCTCTATGTTTGCCTAGATATTTTCAAAGACATCTACTAGATTTTTTGTATGTGGGAAAGGGTTAAAATAAGTAAGTCTCCACTGTTTCAATATACTTTATTGGTTCATAGTCAATGAAGCATTTAACCCTTTCCAACGTACAGACGCTTTCTGACGCCACTGCAGCAGACGATTTTGGAAAACATTGTGGCAAAGGTGAAATTTCTCATGATGATTGATTGCCCTCGTCTTTTGCTGACTGAGCAATCAGGTCTTGACAGTACATTAATAAACCCCGACCCCTAAATGTAAATCTTCGCTAACCAAGGCTTCTTCGTACATTAGTAATAAATCCCACCCCCTAAATGTAATGAATGTTATATACAGTATAAAGAGTGTGAAGATTATTTATGTCCTATATTAAGACATAAGTAACATATTTGAATGGAACATAAGATGCCTGTGGATTTCATGTCTCATGAACCATTGTGATGCCTCTGCAGGGGACAACCTTTGAAAACATTGTGGTAAAAGGACAAAATGCTCATAATGAGCAATTTCTCCTTATGCCACTATGTTTTTAACTTTTTACCTCCTCTAAATAACTACACTTACATTTATAGAGAATTTCCATAGTTTCCCCTTGATGTGGTCAGTTGGCTTCTGCTGATTTTTTGTATGTGAAAAGGTTATATAATCAGATAAAAACATGTTACCTATATAGCACCCAATAGGTTGTGAATGCTGAGTTTTACTTTCAACTTTTATATGTTTCATTTTCTTTTTTATGTAATCCTGATCCTAATTGCAGACAATTTTCTACAACTTTTCACACAGACAGCTTTCTGAAAACATTGTGAGAAAACTAGAAATTGCTCATAATAAGTAATTTATCTTTTTCCCCACTACATTTTACACTTTATATTGTATAATGTATATATATATAGGGTAACAAATTTCAGAAAAGATATATTACTTGATAGTGTTTACTTGATCCTGACCTTGTACAAAAATGCAAATTATTGCAACATTCATGTATTTTCATCAGATTTGTGAGTGAGAGAACTTACAATGGTGAGATGAATAACATTAAGTTAATAATGAATGAAAATGCATGTTTATCATAATAATGTAAGTGCATCATCCTGCGGTGAGGGGTTTAACTCTTTCCCTCATATAGACGCTTTCCGACGCCTCTGCAGCAGACAGCTTTTTGAAAACATAGTGACAAAAGAAGAAATTGCACAAAACGTGCAATTTCTCCTTTTGCCACAATGTTTTCCACTTTTAATCATAGGTTATCCATTCAATTATAGAGATTTTCCATGTTTTGACAAAATGTGTTCAAAGTCGTCTGCTGCAGTATTGTCGTATGAGGGAAAGGGTTAATTGACTCTCTTACCTGATATAGAGGTAAATTCGCATATAACTGGTAAGGTTTATTTTTTTGGGCGAAAGATCGAGGATTAAAGTACATATAGGCAGACAGTGAAGGCTGTGATGAGACTGTTCTGATACATAGGCATGCCTCAGTCTTCATTGTTCGCAGATGCATTGAGACCCTGAATTACTAGATGTTGCTCATATATATCTTTGCACAAAGGTCTGGGTCAATATTCTGGAGTAATTTAATACTTAGTTCACAGAACTACAATAATGATCTCCCTTGTTGGCCATTTGATAGGCAAATATGATGAGCATTAAAAGAGTATATTAAGAAAAATGCGATAATTAGGAAAACACCAAGTACTTTGAGTTTGTCAACCATATTTGGTTAATGCCTTTGTATGATCTGATTATACGGGCTTCTTGATTTAAATATTTTTGATATTTTTCTATACAACATTTAGTAAATTTGCCTATCAAAATACAAATGTAGCTGTCAGAGGAGGTAAATATTGTAGTTCTGGGAACTATGTAAGTTGAAATAAATATTTAAGTATAAAACATGAAGTGCTTATCTTATATGATAGTTGTTTGATTTGAAAACATCTGAGAATTGAAGTACACTAGTATTTGGAAAGCGGTGAGTACATGTATACATGTATTAGTTTGCTACAGAGTGGAAAGTATTACCCTGGTATATTGACAGAGAAATCACTTACTTTTCCATCATCATTTATCCAGAGATCCAATTTGATGGTTTCATGCAAAACTGTGGTAGCTACATCTTGTCCAAGATGTAGTTACCACGGTTTTGCATGAAGCCCTTGAATTGACTCTGTGATATAGCTTCCCTTACTTTGTTTAACACTTTCCCATATACAGACGCTATCTGACGGCTCTGCAGCAGACGACTTTTGAAAACATTGTATCGAAAGGAGAAATTGCTCATGATAAGCAATCTCTCCTTTTGTCACAATGTTTTCAACTTTTTTCAATAAATAAACTTTCTGTTACAGAGATTTTTCATTATTTTGCCTAGATGTATTCAAAATCGCATGCTGTTGATTTGTTGTATGTGGGAACATATTAACCCTTTCCCTAAAACCTGTGCCAAAGATAGAAGATCACTTATTCGTGGCCCACATAGCGCTTGTCTTGTGATCGAAATGTAATTGATTTTTCGCCGTTTAACTGTATGTTCTAAGAACTTGCTTCACAGTCTATATATTTTAAGTAAGTTTAAACCGAATTAACTGAACAGTTGATTACATTGGTGAAATGGCTCATTATATCAATACCAATATCTCTTTTCCACAATTTTTATAATTCCACTTCTTGATTTTAATTTAACCTTCAAAATATACCATTTGTTTTCAAAGCAGACGACTAGAAGTTGACTTTCGGGGAAAGGGTTATGCCCTTTCATACATGCATAAGCTTTTTTATACGCCCGTTTTGAAAAAAACGGATCTTATTATAGTTTTACCTGCGGCGTATGGGCAGGCGGACAGGCGGGCGGCGTCCAGTATGTTGTCAGCTCAATAACTTAAGAAGCCTTTGTCAAATGATCACCAAATTTGGTCAGAATGTGTACTGGGCTAATATCTCGGACAAGTTTGATAACTAGCCATATCGCTTTAGTCAATCAAGAGTTATTGCCCTTTTATTATAGAAATTACCCTAATTTGGTCTTGTCAAGTCAATAACTTAAGAAGCCTTTGTCTAATCATCACCAAATTTAGTCAGAATGTGTATTGGCATAATATTTCGGACAAGTTTGATAACTAGCCATATCGCTTAAGTCAATTGAGAGTTTTCGCCCTTTAATTATAGAAATTACCTAAAATTGGTCTTGTCAGCTCAATAACTTTAGAAGCCTTTATCCAATCATTACTAAATTTGATCAGAATGTGTATTGGCATAATATCTCAGATAATTTTGATAACTAGCATATCGCTTTAGTCAATTGAGAGTTATCCCTCTTTAATTATAGAAATTACCTAAAATTGGTCTTGTCAGCTCAATAACTTTGGGAGCTTTTGTCCAATCATCACCAAATTTAGTCAGAATGTGTATTGGCGTAATATCTTGGACAAGTTCGATAACTAGCCATATTGCTCCTGTCGATAGAGAGTTATTGCCCTTTAATTATAGAAATTACCTAAAATTGGTCTTGTCAGCTAAATAACTTGTAAAGCCTTTATCCGATCATCACCAAATTTAGACAATATGTTTATGGGCAGAATATCTTGGTTACGTTTGATAACTAACATCGTTATCTTAGTCACTACACAATTATGTCCCTCGAAATGGCCAAAACTGTACTACCAGTGTCCGCTCTCTAAGTTTGGCTGACGTACAACCAATTACCACTATACTTGGTCTCAAAAAAACAGGACGGGCGTATTTTGTGACATTTGGCGCTCTTGTGTCAAACTATTTTAAACTGGAATCGATAATTATACTTTCATTTAAAAAGCTTTTACAGATTTTCCAGTTCAGTTGTCTGCTGCAATTTGTTGTATGTGAAAAAGAGTTAAAAGGCCACCAACTTTATGATGTTTTATGATGTTTTATGATGTTTTTAATCAATTTTACAATGCTAATAACCAATAAATTTTATTCATTTACAAATAAAAGATCATATTTCTGTTAAAGAGCGTTGTTTCATGTTAACTATTTACCAGTAAGTAAGGGCTTTTGACTCGTCTTCAGCGGACAATTTTTTGGGACAAGACACAGACAGAAATACAGCGACAGAGGGATTGGAAATATATATATTTATATATATATAGAGAGACAGTCATACAAAGCGATGCATGCCTAGCATAAGAATCGTACCTACGAAGACTGTTTTTATTACCACATGCGCTAGATGGGGAGAGAGCGAGAGAGAGAGAGAGAGAGACGGACGGACGGACAGACAGATACGAATACTGATTTTCGATTTTCTTACATCATACGCTATCAGGACTGTTGTTTCAATCACCTGCGTTAACCGTAATCATTAATTGATTAATCCATAAATAACAGAAAGAGACAGACATACATACAGAGAGAGATATATATATATCAGAAAGAGACATCCAGAGAGGTACGAACATGTGACAAAAAGTGTGATCTTCTACGGTGTTATGGCATTGTGATTTACTTAAAATCAACCCGATAGTTCGTTTTGAAATTTGGGTTAAGGGTAAAAAACAATTATCAAGACAAAAAGAAGTACCGGTAGTTTTAAAATAACGGGGACATATGGAGTAATAAAAGAAAGATAGAAGAAGGGATGGATGGCTGTGTTTCATTTCCAGTTCCACAATGCGCGTACCGGCGCATGGAGTTCGGGAGAAGTCGTCTACCTACAAACTCGTCTAACTAGTAATATAGAGTAACCATTCGGAGAAGTCGTCAACATAAGGATTATATAGTACTTTATAATCAGTATCGATATAAAGGTGTTAGTGTTAAAGTAAGGTGTTAATTGACCGATTGGATTGAAATAATAACAACAAATTCAATCAGTTTTAAAATAATGTTGTTTTTATTCATAATATTTAATGAGTTTGTAAATTATTTTCTTTTTATTGGTTCGATATATTATTTTTTTCATTATCATAATAAAATTAAATTAATTTTTTTCAAAAATATGGTTTCTAAATATATATAGTTTTTAACACTTGTTTGCAACATTATTTATTATTAACATACATTATTTACATTATTTACATTATTTACATTATTTACTTATTTACATTATTTACATTATTTACATTTTTTACAATTTTTACACGTAAACACTTTAGGTTTAGTCCAATATAACAAATCATTCCTCGTCGTGGATTCTGTCATTGCTGCATATTGTAGCCAGTCCGGAAATTTGGCTGCAGGTCCTCAACAGCTGGGATGTTGTTAACTCATCATCTTCGTATCTAAACAAAAAGTAAAGAATTAGATTAGTATTTGCTATTGATTCAAAATTGGTAAATAAATACTCCTTTTGCAACAATTAATTATATATAATATATGTGATGCCTTTCTTATTTATAGACAGATCAGCCAGATATTTTAAGGATATAAATTATTTTTACTTACTGATCCCAAGCCTCAAAAAGACGGCCATGAACCTCGCTGGACCGCTTCCTATGAATTCTCGTCAAGAGGTTCTCCGTAACGAGCCGGACCTGGAGATCAACTGTCTCCGATTCTGTTCGTAAAAAGGGAACGAGAACGTACAAGGCTAGATCCCCCCGTCCAGCCCTTGAATTCATCCGCCTGTGCCAGCCTGGAATAAATGAGAATACTTTCATTAATTATGCCGTCCGGAATTATATAAATAGTAAAACATTGAATTGTATACATATATACATATTGTTTATGATTCCACATTAAGTTTTCATTTGACAGTATCTTTACATGATTTTTTTCTTAACATTACATTTTAGGTATGTTTATATATATACTGTATGTGTAACCATAACTGCGACATTTAAAAACATTAAGTAAAAATATGGACATTTTCGGTATGTTTATATATATACTGTATATGTACGACCACTAAATACTCTCTGAATAATTTAACATCAATTCATGTTAACACCACATTTGAAATGTATAGATATAATGTATGTGTAACCATAACTGCGACATTTGAAAACATTAAGATTATATTAACATTATAATGTGTGGAACTTCTTGGTAATTTATCTTACCCTAATACTGTATGTGTACCCAGCGCTACTGACAAGTTTTCTTCCACCACGTTGAGTAGCGTTCTCTACAATGCTATAGCTGGTAGGTGTGTCTATAGGGACTTCGTCATCAAGGACTGCATCAGACAGGGATTCGTCTAGAGGAGTGCGTGGAAGTGCGAAATTACGATCACCAATGTCGAATGTTCTGTCAGCGATTGTTGTATTAATGGAAATTGGAGTGTCTTGGTCATCCATGTTTAACGTTCCATCTTCAACATCTGATATATCAGCAACAGTCATGTCATACGCTCTACACCGTTCACATACCCAGTCTAACTGTAAGGTTCCCCGAACCATTTCTTTATATTGAGCGGACGTCACTCCTGTAGTATCCCCTGTTGATATTAAATTTGTTTCCGTGTAATATAACTGTATGTGTGTGTTTTATTCTGGACAACGGCTCCATTTCATACATTATTTTAACTTGTCAGATGTTTTCATTGTTTTATCACATTCACTCTCTCATACATTGTGTGTGTGTTGTATTCTGGTCTTAAAGAGGAATAATGTGGGAAAAGAAGAAATCGTTTATCATAAAACAACGGCTCCATTTCATACATTATTTTAACTTGTCAGATGTTTTCATATATTTATCACATTCACTCTCTCATACATTGTGTGTGTGTTGTATTCTGGTCTTAAAGAGGAATTACTTGAATAATGTGGGAAAAGAAGAAATCGTTTATCATAAAACAACGGCTCCATTTCATACATTATTTTAACTTGTCAGATGTTTTCATTGTTTTATCACATTCACTCTCTCATACATTCTGGTCTTAAAGAGGAATTACTTGAATAATGTGGGAAAAGAAGAAATCGTTTATCATAAAACAACGGCTCCATTTCATACATTATTTTAACTTTTCATATATTTTCATCGTTTTATTCTGGTCTTAAGAGAAATTACAGATTTAATGTGGGAAAAGAAGAAATCGTTTATCATAAACGACGGCTCCATTTCATACATTATTTTAAGATGTTTAAAATAGAGGGGAGATAAAATGGGATGGGATGGGGAGAGCGGTAGAGAGACTGAGAGAGAGAAAGAAAGAAAGAGAGAGACGGATAGAAGAAAGAGAATTATAGATATATAATTATAATTTCTTACCGTTTTTGCAGACACGATGCTGCCAGCAACTGCAACTGTCACAGCATAACGCATGCATTCGTTCACTAACCCTACTGGAACAACTTAAACACATATACACAGTCATTTCAAGTATTTCTGAGATATAGCTTATCTTCGGATTTTTTTTTTTATATATATGGGCAAATGAATAAAAAGGTGAAACAAACAGAGGGTATAACAAAAGACAAACATTTTTTTTATTTTCACATGTATTTTTAATGAGCAATTAACATTATGTATGATTAAAGCCGACTGTCCATAAATTTCTTTAATAATCAACCCTAGTAAGTATGCCGACAATAAAATACACGCGACACATAACGTAATTAAATGACGAGCCAATTTCAATATATTTACAAGTATTTATCATAAACAATATAATTATAAGTAGCCTATTTATTATAAACAAACATCTTATTGTTAAACTAATGTTTGTAACATATATTTAACTTCAAAGTTACTATAATCGATAATTATCCTTCCTAAGTATATAGTACTATATAATCCTTATGTTGATTATAAGTAGCCTATTTATTATAAACAAACATCTTATTGTTAAACTAATGTTTGTAACATATATTTAACTTCAAAGTTACTATAATCGATAATTATCCTTCCTAAGTATATAGTACTATATAATCCTTATACTCGTCTAACTAGTAATATAGAGTAACCATTAGGAGAAGTCGTCAACATTAGTACTATATAATCCTTATGTTGACGACTTCTCCTAATGGTTACTCTATATTACTAGTTAGACGAGTTTGTAGGTAGACGACTTCTCCTACACCCGGCGCATGTCAGCAGTATTACGGCATAGCGTTTTACTAAAAGTCCGCCCGATATATTTCCAACAAATTTGAGTAAATTGGAGAAATAATGGTGTTCTGAATTATAATGATTTCTTTTAAAAAAATTATCTAGGACAATTTTTTGTTAGTAACTTAGACGTAAGGTGATAACTGTATTATTAGTCAGCAAGTTCGTTAGATAAACCAAGTTTTGCTTTAAAATTATTTAAGGAAAAATTGTGAACAAAATATCATGACTGAGTTGATATTATTCGCTTCAAAATGATGTTTATATAAGACGAGATAGTAATGGTCATTCCTTTAATCACACATAACTCAAAAACTTGCCGCAAACGACAACAACATTATCACGGATAGAATACCAGGAAACCTTTGCATGACAGGTATAGACTTCGAAATTCTCAAAAATTGCATAATGAGAACAACATTTGTATACTGTTATCTCAAATACGATACCAAAAAACAAGGGTGACAAATAATATTTGTGATAATTATATTTCATATATAGAACAACAGTTGAACAGGATTGATTGATTGATTGGGGTTTAACGCCGTTTTTAAAAATTTCTCAGTCATATCACGGCGGCCAGTTCACCTACTCATGTGTTTCGTGGTTTTCTCACACCAGTACTCCACACAACAATCTTCTCAAGCAACTGGCTGCTTTTCCACATAGTCTTAGTCCATTGGTGGAAGATGAATGACGCATGTCGCAATGACTTTTGTCAAACGTCGGAAGTTGAACAAGAAAGTTAACGAGTCAGTTTATACATATGACAAATCCAAATATGACTTTGTTGTTTGTTTGCTAAATTATTTACGACCGTAATTACTTTAATTCTTTAAATAGAAACACACACATATATATACTACCTACTATTATTCTTTAGGGGATAGCTTAACTTTAGAATGAAATTGATAATTATAAGGAAAAAATAAGTATTCATTTTAATTACCCTGGATGCGCCTCAATGTTTAATTCCGCAGTGAACGTTTAATACGACGCGCACACAATAGGTTTAATAACGACATCGTGATTTATTAAAAATCGACACGACAGATTTGCTTGATAGTTTTGCACATTAATTGTAGATGAATAGGTGTTCCATGTTATATTTTATTTTAAAAAAAATCTCTCGGGCGAATTTTAAATAAATTAGAAATAATCAAATTACTGTTAAAATATTCTAGCGAAATTTCTACTTTAAGTCAACTTATGTTACGTTAATTTTCATGACAGATGTATGGAATTGATATTATCATACAGGTCATTGTATTCTCTTCAGTTTAAAGTTCATTTTATCCGAATCCAAATTGAAATGAGGAAGTAATGGTGATTACTTTAACAACACTGTCTTTGTCGCAAAAACGTACGTTTTGACGTCAAAAACGACGTATAAGTTACAAATCCAAATTCCTGTAATATGATGTCATAATGTGACGTCATTCTATTAGCGTAACGCAAATGATGAATAAATGATCAAAAAGAAAACGACAGAAATGATAGTAAAGGATAGTTTGACTCGTCACAAATGTAGTTCTGTAAATTATGGAATCGTTTCATTTGAAGTACTTTATGAAGGGCAAGTTGATTATTTGTTGTACCTGTCATCATAATTTCATGGATTTAAAATCTTGGCCATATTTCAAAGTTAAATATATGCTTAATCTGATGATGAGTTTTATTTGTGTCTTTGCTTAGGTCGGTAGGACTCGTAAATAACTGATCGTGCTGCAAGCCGCTGCAAGCATGGGGCTAACTGAAGTTCACGGGGAATTATTTACCGATCACAAAAGTTAATAAATGATTTCCCATAATAGGTAGCACTTATATTAAGTAAGTTCTCAATATGCCGACTTGATTTCAAAAGTCGTCTGCAGATTATACGGTGTCAACAAAAAATGTGAGTTGTTCGAATAACTTCCTTGCTCATAGTTAACTTCCATTGGGTTTATTGTAACGTTGTTAGGGCCGCCATCTTGATTGTTTACATGCCTTCGTAATCGGGAGCTCGCAATCGTCACCCTGTGAAATAAATAATCTCGAGTTATGGCTGAAGTTGAAACGGAGCAACCTCCAACACCACAGCCAGCAAATACATACGTTATCAGACCTAATTTTCAACACAAGTATGTCACAATTATATGGTTTACAATATGCGTCTGAACATTATTCAGAAATTGACTGAAAAATGACTATGTACAGTAATGTTGTTTTAACCTAGCCAAGCAGTTCGTGTTCTACTATTTGAGTAAAAATGTATGTGTGGAGATAGGCCATTTGCCTTGAACGATTAGAGCTATGAGTATAGGTGCGACCTATTTCGGGTAAACATTTATGATATGTTGTGATCGGTGAATAATTCCCCGCGAACTGCAGTTAGCCCCTTGCTTGCAGCACGATCAGTTATTTACGTCAATTACGAGTCCTACCGACATTAGCAAAGAAAATAAAAATCATCATCAGGTTAAGCTTATATTTAACTTTAAAATATAGCCAAGTTTTTACATCCATGAAATTATGATGACGGGTACAACAAATAATCAACTTGCCCTTCATAAAGTACTTCAAATAAAACGATTTTATAATTCACGGAACTACATTTGTGACAAGTCAAACTAACCTTTCCTATAATTTCTGTCGTTTTCCTTTTGGTTCATTTAGTTTAAACTTATTTATTGTGAAAATTGTGAAACAAAAACAAGCTTTCAGCTTATATGAGTCACGCTCGATGTCTGCTTCCTGGAGACTTAACCAGTACTCGCGCCATTTGTGTGAACAAATCCCAAAGTCAGGACCCGCTCATCACGGGACTCGAACCATGGACCTTTGATACAAGAGGCCGACGCTCTACCTCTGCACCACTAATAGAATGACGTCATATTACAGGAATTTAGATTTATAAGTCAAAGGTCAAAAAACCCTTACAAGTTGTTATTTGAACTCGTTTTAGAAATAGACGACGAGTGTTATTAAACGGAAATGATCACACATAAAATTACTTGTGCTCGTTCCTTTATCGAGTACGTATTATCATATTTAATTATTTTCTCTAGAAGTATTTTTTGTTTCGATATTTTCTTTTCATCCAATCAAAACGTAGCACTGTAGCAGAATCGTGACTGCATCGAAAAATCCCTTCTGGACACAATTTTTGGAAAGACGGTATAGCAAAATTTTGCCAAGTTCATACACATTACCTATTGACGGGAAACATCGCCGGCTTCGTCGTCGATTTGTTTACCCGTATAACTGAAATACTGCTGCTGAAAACGATGTTAAACCCCGTTCCCACATACAACAAATCTGCAGCAGACAACTTTGATAATATAGTTACAAAAACCAGAAAAAATCTCCATAAAATATAGCTTAATTGTTTAATCAAGTTGAAAACATTGTGGCCAAAGGTGAATTTGCTCATCATGAGCAATTTCACCTTTGGCCACAAAGTTTTCAAAAGATGTCTGCTGCTTTTGCATCAAAATGTGTCTGCATTTTAGTCATACATACCCTACTTCAATTTCTATCAGAACAAGAAAAGTTTAAAACTTGGTAATTCAGAGACTCGAATTGAAAACCACAATGCATTAAATGGTCTTAGTTGAGGCTCATTCAGAATGTACTTCAAAGTTTACTGTACAACGTGATCTTCCCACACTGTTTTCAAAACACTTAAAAATAATCTCCAGCAGACGTGTCTTGAATCGACTGTTTCGGGTAAATGATAAAAATGTGGGCGATTATGATAAAAATGGGAGATTATGAGATGCCAATCAATGATTGAGAAATTGGAATGTGCATGGTTATACACTGTCTCTTAAAACCTGTTTATTGACAGGGTACAGTAAAGAATACGAATGATCAATCAACCTGATATTCATCCACTTTTTTTCTGGATAACAATTGTCTGATTGGTCAGTACATTTTGTATCCTTACGCATACTTATATATTTGCTTTTGCGGGCTTTCACCACAGTTTGGTTTTGACATTCAGTTGTTTGGTATGGCTCTTAACCCTTTACCTCATATAGACGCTTTCTGACGCCTCTGCAGCAGACAGCTTTTTGAAAACATAGTGACAAAAGAAGAAATTGCTCAAAACGAGCAATTTCTCCTTTTGTCAAAATGTTTTCCACTTTTACTCATAGGTTATCCATTCAATTATAGAGATTTTCTATGTTTTGGCAAAATATGTTCAAAGTCGTCTGCTTCAGAATTGTCGTATGAGGAAAAGGGTTAAACCTTGGATCATTCACCTTTTGTTTTCCGAGCAAAGAACTCATACTTTTAATATCGCCTGCCATGTCGTCTATGTAGTCTGTCTGTACATCATTCTTTCACCTACTGATATATAAGTAGGTGACACATGCAAGTACAAATTTAAGCTATGTATAGACTCTTTTTTAATTGTAATCAAGTTGAAAATCGGTTTCATTAAATCGGGCTTATTTTCATGAATTATTTAAATATATACATATTTTTTATTTATCAGATTTAGACCAGTCATTGTAAAGGAATGTATACACAATGTTTTAAATGAAAAATTAGATGGGAAAACATATGAGCCAGATGAGTTAAATGAATGGACAAAAGCTATTGCAGATGATATTAAAAACAAATTAAAAGGTAAGCATTAATTGTGTTCCCCATTTTTTGCATATTTTCACAAGTTTAAAATTAGTCATATATATATATACACATTGTTTAAAAAATATGTTCATGTTAAAGCTACTTGATCAAAGTACTATATTAATGTGTCTGAAGCTTGAGAGCTTAAAGCATTCAAAGAACTAAATGAATCTATATACATCAGAAAACATTTTAGCACTTCTCAGTTGACTGCTAGTACAAAGTCACTCCAGTAAGGGTGAGAATCATTTAGCACTAACATAGGATAATCACAAAGTTTGAATGCTTGATTATATAATGTGATGAATTGCTTTTAACACTCCAAGAAGGAGTCTGGAAGTCTGTAGGAAAAATAAATTTCTCATAATTACTACAAAATTTGGCTCAGTCAAGGCAATATGAGCTTACCCCTGTCACACAAGGATCTAGCTACAGCTTATTGAACAGATCAGTTAAATACATGTACATTAGTATAATCACTAAGAGGAAATGCATATATTGTTGGATTAAGAATTGGCTTTATAAATCAGATTTTCAACAAAGTTAAAACCTAGCTACAAGATTGGTGATGTCACTCTGGCAGTCCGGAGCTTTGTTGATGTGTGAACAGGTGTCAAACTATCATTTCCGCTTAATGACTTTCTCATAGAAAGGTAGCTAAGAAAGGAAACTTGGGATTGTTTTTAAAGATGTCTTTCAAGGTCACTATATTATTAAAAATAGATTACCTATGTCATGATCAGAAGTTCAGAACTGAAAACCTGGTTTCATGGCTGTTGTGTTTTGTTTGCTGGTGTTTTGACCTTTCAATTTTGACAAAGGAAGACCATATAATATATTTTGAGGATCATTTTCACATTCTAATCTACAGATATGGGATATGATAGATACAAGTTTATTGTTCAAGTTGCTATTGGAGAACAGAGAGGTGAAGGAGTCAAGTAAGTCATCAGTGTTTATCTCATTTGAGTTAGTTGAGTTTAAACATATTTATTTTACATTAATTGTGGAACAAGATTGAAGCTTATATATATAATAGTAACGCTCTATGTCTTCTTCTTTCTGGAGACATAACCAGTACTCACGCTGTTTCAGTGGAAAAAATCCCAAAAGCAGAACCCGCCCATCACTGGATTCGAATCTGGGACCTTTGGTATAAGACTTATTTGAATAACGACTAGATGAGACTGAGCGCTTATTCACAAATCATTTTTAATTTATTCTAAGTCTAAATTGTAGACAAAGAGAAGGTTGTGTTTAGACTGTGCAGCGGAACAGACTGTTCTAGAGCTTTATTTGTCGCCAAAGTCTCAAAGTTCAGTTTGTGTGTGACATTGTCTATTAATGATGAACAGAAGACCTAACTTCCAAATTTTGTGTGTGCTAATTCATGCAAGCTGTTCTTAAATCGTTCGATTTTGTTGGCACAGTATTTTTCAGAAAAACTTATTTTAATTTAAAATGTAAACGACCCTCACATGTCATTACAGAATAGTGCGCTATGTCATTATTTGTGGCAAAATTAAACAGAACGAGTCATGTTTTTTCAAGTCATATCGAGGGCTTGGCGTGAAACGGTTGTAACTTAAAACCTATTTTGAAAACCCTGGTTTAGGGGCAATTTTGACCCCTTTGTAAACAATGCAAATTTAGGTGCCATTGCTCAGAACGAGCAATGGCACCTAAATTTCCATTGTTTACCAAGAAAAGTGATTTAACGCTTATAAAGACTTTATGGCGAGGTGATAAACCTTGGTAAAAAATTACCAATTTTAGATACAACCGTTTCACGCCAAGCCCTCGATATGTTACTTAAGAAAATATGAAATGTCTATACCAAGTCGCATACTTCTGGCTTTAATATTTTTTTAGGAATGCCTCTTTTTCCACTTAGCTCAAAACAAATGAGCATTGTTGTTCGCTCCGCAGCGCTCTTGTGTGTGACAATCACATACAATGTAAACCTTTTAGCCTGATTGTAAAACTCATTGAATATTGAAGGAAAGTGCTTTGTAACATGTAAAAGTGTAAGTTGAAGTAGTTTGGACCGTCCTTAGCAGCGCATGAAAAAGATCCGAGTGCAATATCAACAGAAATTGCACCCTCTTCTCATATATGGAAAATAGATGGAACAGTATCAAAGTATACAATAAATGGCAATCTGATGCAGCAGAAATGTTTAAATATTATCAATTGATATGGAAAATCTCCCTAATTGAATGGATAACCTATGATTAAAAGTGGAAAACATTGTGACAAAAGGAGAAATTGCACGTTTTGTGCAATTTCTTCTTTTGTTACTATGTTTTCAAAAAGCTGTCTGCTGCAGAGGCGTCAGAAAGCGTCTATATGAGGGAAAGGGTTAAACCATCTATGACTAATTTCAAAACAGTGCAGAGCAAGATCAGAGTCAGTGAACCTGTTGCTGGTCTGGATTTACACTCGTTACAAATATCTCCTGATTCGTATTTGCAGAGCACCCCTCATATGTATGATATACATGTAATAATGTTCTTCTTTCACTTTTGTCAGGATCAGGCCCTGGAACTATAAAACGTTTTTAAATAAGGCTTCTGATTGGTCAATTGCAAGATTTAATTTGCTTTTTACCAATCAGATACTTTAGCACAAATTCTTTTGTTTCTTTTGTTTGCATTGTTTACCCTTGCACTCGGCAATACTGCTATTTGACAGCAATTTCTGAGCACAGTGTTAACTTTTATAGTTTTCGAGGCTGGTAAATATTTCAAGATACACAGCACTTGTAATGTTTATTTTTAACAGAATGGGAGCTCGATGTTTTTGGGACTCGGATACAGATAACTATGCACAAGATATTTTCATGAATGTGAGTACCAGTTAAGGTGTTCTTGATTTTTTTTGTAATAACCTGATAACCCTTTCCCACATACAACAAATCTGGAGCAGATGACTTTGAAAAAACATCTCAGGAAAACATGGGTAACTTGGTAAATGAAAATATAATTATTGAAAAGTATTGAAAACATTGTGGAAATAGCAGAAATTGCCCATCATAAACAATTTCTTCTTTTGCAGCAATGTTTTCAAATGTCATCTCCTGCTGATGTGTAAAAGTGCATATGCATGTGGAAAGCCAAAAGGGTAACAATATTCTTGACCAAGTTGTATTTTATATGTTCAGATAAACATTAAACATTTATTTGTTTCAATGTGTTATTAGGTCTTTGTTTGGTTCACCTGGTTTTATCCTCATTTGTTTTTTAAGCAGGTGAGTCTAAGAGTAAATGTTATTAACACATGGTATATCAGAGAGTAGGTTAAAACCTTTTTTCTTTAAAAGTATCCTTTTTTTGCTTTTATTTCCCACATCCAACAAATCTGCAACAGATGACTTTGAAAACATCTAGGCCAAAAAAAATGGAAAATATGTCTCAGTGAAAGTATAATTATTGAAAAGAGTTGAGAACATTGTGGCAAAAGGAGAAATTGCTTATGGTAATGAGCAATTTTCTCTATTTTCCGCAATGCTTTAAAAAGTCATCTAATGCAGATGTGTCAACATGAGTCTGCAACTGGTAAACTAGATTTTCAACAAAACTGAAACACTGTAATTGGAATGGTGATGTTGTTCAGACTGGTAAAATAGTTGGGGTTTTATTTGGTCGTATTTGGGTGGTCATATGGATCAAAGCCAATTTCACTGATAGAGGTTGGGGGTTTGATTCCTGTCAAGCCTTACCAAAGACTGGTAGTACTAGTAGGTCTCCTTGGTGCTCAGGGTTGAGGGGTTAGCATAACAACAGACTGGCTGGTTTCAGGATAAATGGATAAGTCTTACTGGTAACTACCGAGGAAATGCTGTGTTATAACTTATTTTTTTGAAGACGGCATAAAACACAAAACACACATGAAATAGATCACCTGTGAAATCATTAACGTCCTCTATTGAAAACCTGGTTTCGTGACTATACCGCATATGTTACTTGAATAAAGTTTGCTGTCTAGGTGTGTTTTTCCCTCAAAGAATGTCTATATAATTATGTTTACTGCTTTTAAACAAGTTAAATGAACCAAATGTTTTTTCTTTTATTTCAGGAGTCAATATTCTGTGTAGCAGCAGCATTTGGAGTTTTCTATTACTAATTGTTACGTAGAAACAGACTTCATTTCGTTTATGTTCATTTACGTGTACAGTCAATTGTATTCCATTCAGATTCTCTGCTATATATGCTTACTGTATTTTTCTGTATTTCTCTATACATGCAGCACATGGAACTTTTCTCCTCATGTGACCTGTGTGTCTGTGAGCGTCCTAGAACCCTTTCCCAAATACAACAAATCTGCGGCAGGCGACTTTGAAAATATCTAGACAAAAATATTGAAAATATCTATCAGTTAAAGCATAATTAATGAATAAAGATGAAAGTAAAGTGTCAGAAGGAGAAACTGTTCAATATGAGCAATTTCACCTTTTGCCGCAATGTTATCAAAAGACGTCTGCTTCAGATTTTTCAAAATGAATCTGTGTGTAGAAAAGGGTAAAGCAAATTTGGGGCCTGTTGATTGTGCGAATAGTGCAGACTTGGACCAGCATTTACATTTGCAGAATCTCACCAGAAACCTTCACTGTCCGGCTATGTGTTAAATATAGAAGAAAAACTGAAGTGTAGCCCCACTAGTTGTAACTTTGAACCCTTTCCCACATACAACATATCTGCAGCAGATGACTTTGAAAAAGACATTTTTGCAAAAATATGAACAATCTCTGTAAAATAATAGTACTATAATTCAATAGAGTTTAAAACATTGTGGTAAAAGGATAAATTGCTCATCATGGGCATATTTCTCCTATTGCCACAATGTTTTCAAATGTCATCTGCTGCAGAGGTCTGAGATGCATTTGTATGGGGAAAAGGGTTAACTGATACCAAAGCGGAATGCAACAGGATGCCAAACAGTCAGATGCGACCCATGTGTTAATTACACCCTTTGATGTATTCAATCTTCGACTGTTCAATGTGCAATGGGTATACATGTACATGTAATCGGATGAAGAGGACTAAACAATTGGTTGTGATAATTCAATGCTATAGTTATTTATTAAATTTATGAATCTTATCAAATTCATATAAAATGTATTTTTGAGTAATAAACTGTAAATAAACATTAATAGTCTTTCTAGTTATAAAAGTGTGAAATTATAACTCGAGCAAACAATAAATTACTTGAAGATATTCTTTGACTTGAACCATTATAGGAGCAGTCAGAACTGTTGTTGCACTGTTTTCTTACTCCTATTTATTAACCGCCTCACTGGTGTAGAGGTAGAGTGTCTGCCTAGGGTGCGGGGGGTTGCGATTCGATTCCCTACCAGGTCATACCAAAGATTTTAAAAAGAGTAGTAATGGCGCTCAGGATTGTGGGGTTAGCATTTCGACTGACTTGCTGGTGTAATGGTAAATAGACCAGTAGACTAAATCCAGAAAACGCCGTGATATAACTGAATAATTGTTGAAAACGGCGTTAAACACTAAAACAAGTATAAGTGAATTGCGAAGCTCACATTACATAAATGAAAATAATATAGAGCCAATGATCACTAGAACTTTCCACCTTCAAACAATGACTTTTTGCTTTGAGTGCGGTTTAACACTGTTTCAAAACAGTATTTCAGTCAAATCACGATGAACAGAAAACATATTAACCCTCCCCAATATACAGACGTTTTCTGACATCTCTCCAACAGACAGCTTCAAAAAATAAATGTGGCAAAAGGAGAAATTGCTTATAATGAGCAATTGTTCCTTTCGCCACAATGTTTCCACCTGTTTTGTACAATTATGTTTCATTTATAAAGATATATTACATTTTTACCTAAATATTGATGTATGTGGGAAATGGTTAATTTTTCAGTCATATTACAGCTGCAGTTCCTTGGTTTATCCATTGGTAGGCTACTGACAAAAACTTCCACAGAACAATTTATATTAATGGTGAAAATTTGATTCAAATTCATAGATAAATGTATGAAGGCAATACCTTATATTACTCAACATAAGTAGATCGCCCTCTAACCCATTGAACATATTATTATATATAATCAAGTTATTCATTATCCCCCGCCAAAGGCAGATGTCAAATATGTTTGGCGTCGTTTGTCCGGAGCCATATCTAAGGCATTGTTGTATGGATTTAATTATAACTAGGGAAATGTTAAACGGCAGGTTTCACTAACCATGCCTCCTTGAACTTATTAGCTCAAGGTGAGTTATTGTGATCGCCTTTTGTCCGTCGTCCGTCAACATCTTCTCCTCTGTAACCAGTGGGTCAATTGGGATGAAATTTTTAGGGATCTATGCAGAGTTCTAGTTTCCATGGAACCAGACGCACAACAATTGATTTCTAGCTCGAGAGCATATGTCATGGCGAATTGCCCGTCATGCGTGCATGCGTGCTTCAACTTTTTTCTTCAAACAACTTCTTCTCCCTAAGCACATGGCCAATTGGGATGAAACATGTTTCCATGGCAACAGAAAGAAAAAAATAGTGAAAACTTAAAAAATCTTCTCCTCTGAAAGTGTCCGGCCGATTTTCAAATAATTTTGTAGAAATGTTCATTGGGAGACCCTCTATCAGATTCCTCCAAGCCATGTTGATTGGTAAAAAAAACATGGCCACGAGAGGGCGGGGCTATTTTGCCTTATATGACTATAGTAAAAACTTAAAAAAATCTTCTCCTCCGAAAGTGTAAAGCCGATTTTCAAATAATTTTTGTAGAAATGTTCCTATGGTGACCCTTTATCAGATTATTTCAAGTCATGTTTATTGTTCGAAAGCTATTGCCGCCAGGGGTTAGGGGTTAGGGCTATTTTGCCTTATATGGCTATAGTGAAAACTTAAAATATCTTCTCCGACGAAAGTGTCTGGACGATTTTCAATTCATTTTGTAGAAATGTTTCTAGGGTGACCCTCTATCAGATTCCTTCAAGCCATGTTGATTGATCAGAAATCATGGCCATCAGGGGCGGAGCTGTTTGGAGATGTAATGTTTTCCTAATGGCAGTGGGGCGATACTGACCCTCTTTGGCCTCTTGTTTTTCTTCTTCTCCAAAACTAATACTTTTGTAGAAATGGTCCTTGGGCGGGTCTTTTTTGCCTCATATGGCTATAGTGGAAACTTAAAAAATCTTCTCCTCCGAAAGTGTAAGGCCGATTTTCAAATAATTTTGTAGAAATGTTCCTTTGGTGACCCTCTATCATATTCAAGCTATGTTGATTGGTCAAAAAACACTGCCGCAAGGAGGCGGGTCCTTTTTGCTTTATATGGCTATAGTGGAAACTTAAAAAAGCTTCTCCAAAAGTGTAAGACCGATTTTCATTTTTTTTTGTAGAAATGCTTGGGTGACCCTATATTAGATTCCTTCAAGCCATGTTGATTGGGGGGGGGGGGGGGGGGGGAACATGGCCGCAAGGCGGCAGGGCAAATAACTTTGCATAATTCAGGTGAGCGATTCTAGGTCGGTCATGGCCCTCTTGTATTGTATATTGTACATGTATATCATTTAAATTTACAAGGAAAGGGAGATAACCATCTGAAAATTTAATTCAGTTCATATCAAGTTATCGCCCTCAAATGACCACTCTATAGGCCACATTTTATCTTCATGGAAAGAAATCCTAAAATTCATACTTATGATCAAATCTAGATTATGGTTGATACTAGGTCAGCAGGTAAATTTTTAGAAAAACCTCGTGAACACAATAGTTTAGTAACTGGTCCAAGCGTTCTTATACAATTTTTTATTTCGGCGGGGTATCTCAATTCAACGAACTAACTTGTTTACTTTTGCCATAGAAGGATTTTGTTAATGAATATGCCCCGTACACAGTTTTAAACAAAGCCAAGGACCTTAAGTCACCAACATGGAGGTGACACGCGGGCATTGAACATTCAATGTTCAACGAAAGTAAGTCAACACAATTTGGTCCATTGTAAATACTAAACCGATTGCTTCGCATGTGTGTGTGTGTGTGTGTGTGTTTTCGTGCTTTGGAACATGTGAAGGAACTGCATATGCCAGAGTCTTGAACATTTATCAAAGTGAAATACTTATGTTAAAATTCAAATTTCAAAATAAATTCACACAGATGTTTTTATAGTGGCCCTCTAGCAAAATTGTTCGAACAGTTCCGTAATTTTTCACTTGCAAATAACGCTTTCAAATGTCGTCTGCAGCAGATGCTTTAAAATTCGTCCGTATGACGGAAAGGGTTAAAGTAGAACTATATTTAGCAAGTTCTTCCGTTTGCCAAACTGTTTTAAAGGCGTCTGTTGCAGCTGCACCAACAAGCATATGTATGTGAGAAAGGGTTTAGACAGTTACTTTTATCAGAGACATATACATACATATTTATATGTCTCTGTTTTTATGTGGTTTAAAACGATATTGAACCCTTTTCAATCACATATTGGCGGCAAGATGACAAAGGATTATAGCATGAAATTTTGGCGACATTTCAACTTATTGTTTAGCAATTATTGCATCAAGCAAGTGAATAAGGTACAATTTACATAGAGAACTTTTGATGTGTGCTTTCTGGAAAAAAGTTTTCATATACTAGTACATGTATATATGTACCACTGAAATATGTGAAGAGTTGTACAAAACACAACGACGGTAATAAAATGCTAGATTACCATTTATTTTATATCTGACAGGATACTTTGATCAACAGACTGATGAATCAGTCGAATATCCGAAAAGGTTCCTGGTTGAATATCACTGTTGATATTAATTGCCATTCCAAGTGTTCAAAAATGCAATACATTATAGTTATGTTTTACTGTATATCAGCGAATGGCTTCACTATTGCTGTCTGTCATCTGGTACAGGTCAACATGCTGCAAGGAGTAAACAGAAGAACAGATGTATGTAGACCACGCCATACACGTATTCTGGAATTATCTGGAGAACAGATATGTCCAAAGACATTGAGATGATGCTATCTATTCACAGTCTCATCCAAATTTGCCCAGTGGTTATAGATGAAAATTCGTTTGAAGCCAAACGTTTATTAACGCATGGGCGCACGACGGTCAATTTGCAAAGCCAGTCGAACTAAAAAATACAAATGCAGCCATTCCGGTTTTATGTGATGCAATGAGACACATTTCACCACCTTCCCCGAGCCTCAATAAAATTAGTATACTTACCATTTTTATGCGAGATGAATACCATCTCAGTAAGGGACACATCCCACAACTTTTTTAGATCCTTAATGACACTTTCCAAAACATGTTTTTCTGGAAATGGTTTCCTAGTTTTGAACAGGATTCGGAAGTCCGCGCACTTTCCGTCTACGTCCCTTTTTGTGCATCCCCAACTTATATGGTAGTCCTTCTCTCGATTGTAGATAACAACGACGTGATCGCCTGTTAACATACCGCCTGGAGAGAAACAATATTAGCTCTTTCTACTAAATTATTTTTAGCTCGACTTTTGAAAAAACGAGAGCTATTGTCATGACCCTGGCGTCGTCGTCCGGTTAAGGTTTTTTGTTCTGCTCAGCTTTTTTTCTGTTTTCTATCAGTCGAGCATCTGTGCCGTACGCGGTGCTCTTGTTTAACATGAATCGTTTCAGTAATGAAACAATTGTTAATAAATGAAGTTACGCATGATAAATTTTGAAAGATTATATAACGAGCAGAATGACAGATAAGCGTAACGGCATCGAATATACCAGTCAACTGATGTTACACTCGATGTCTGCTTCCTGGAAACATAACCAGTACTCGCGCCGTTTGTGTGGAAAATTCTCAAAGACAGAACCCGCTCATTACGGGATACGAACCCGGGACCTTTGGTACGAGAGGCCGACGCTCTAACACTGCACCACTGTCGTCCGCATAATTGTTGAACACACACGCTAAAAGATAATTCGGAATATATCTTAGAACTAAGACTCGTCCGACTGACTAGTAGGTCCAAATCCTGATGCTGACAACTGATCAACTTGTAGAGCGGATGCTCAATGTTCAAATATTGATGTTGACATCTGAATACACCCCGATGTTAAAGTAATAGTGTATAGAAAACTTACCAAAGGGATCTCTTTGAATAAATGCACCACCTCCACCTTTTACTGGGGTCAGTCGTGTAGCGAAAGTAGCACATAGTCCATCTCTGAATTAGTATACGATGTTTGAAATGTATTGCGTGTACTGTGGTTATTGACACTTAAAAGATAATCTAAACATGCATTTTTGTTTTATTTCACAACCTCAGATAGGGGCGTGATACGGATCGGTGTCTTTTTACGGAGGTAATAATCGTGATAATCCCTCTTAACCCTTTTCCCTCATACGACAATTCTGCAGCAGACGACTTTGAATGTACTTTGTCAAAACATAGAAAATCTCCACAATTGAATGGATAACCAATGACAAAAAGTGGAAAAAATTGTGGCAAAAGGAGAAATTGCACGTTTTGTGCAATTTCTTCTTTTGTCACTATGTTTTCCAAAAGCCGTCTGCTGCAGAGGCGTCAGAAAGCGTCTATATGAGGGAAAGGGTTAAAACCATTTCCCACGTTCAACAAATATGTAGCAGAGGAGTTTGAAAACATGTAGCAAATATAATTATAATTTCTACACATGACAGTATACATATTGAGTTGAAAACATTACGACAAAATTCATGCGTTTCAAATGTGTCAAAGTGCATCTGCAGTTGGGAAATATTTAATCATCCATGCATGTTCGTTATTCACTGAGCATGTACACATGAAGTTACTTCGAACGCTTATAAAAGACTGTAAATGTTTTGTCTGCTGATCCTTCATGATAGTAACGAAATAATAACTTTTAAACTTAAACTATTTTAATGCTTGGAAATTAATTGACGACGGAGCCGTTATTCTTTCCGCGACAATAGGTAAAGGATAGGAAGTCACATAGATCATCCAAATAAAAGAGTTGTCAAGAATGTAAAGGTTTTAATTTGCGGCGATATTCCGGCGATATTCCGGCGTTTTTATTGAATGAAATGAAAATTGCATAACAAAAACAATTTCCGGAGGTACAGAACTTCTGAGATACCATCTGACCAATTAAATTAATCCAATATCGAAGCAACCATTTATGTCTGAAATCAATTAAAACAGTATGTCTCATTTTAAAAGCATGGAAAAGAGTAAACAACAGTGTTATAGGTTTTTTTTTTTTTTAGTGTTAACTGGGGTTTTTATGGTACCGTTAATTACGAACATAGGTGTTCGTAAGTTCTACGTCGGCGTATCTTTTACTTCATACCAGAGACATATATACATACATTCGAAGGCTTGGCGTGAAACGGTTGTAACTAAAAACCTTTTTTGAAAACCCTGGTTTAGGGGCAATTTTGACCCCTTTGTAAACAATGCAAATTGAGGTGCCATTGCTCAGAACGAGCAATGGCACCTAAATTTCCATTGTTTACCAAGAGAAATGAGTTAACGCTTTTAAAGACTTTATGGCGAGGTGATTAACCTTGGTAAAAAAATACAAACCGTTTCACGCCAAGCCCTCGATATATCATGTATTTATATGTTCATACAACGGTTGATGAAGAGTGATCTACACTGGATTCATTTTATTACGAGGAAGTGCGATTTTGTAAGGAAATAACTTTTCGATGTTCGACATTTTAATATCCGATTTTGTGATTAAACTGCACGAATGTGTTTGCAAGCCTTGTAATTTGTAATTTTTATTTATTTATTTAAGTCTCATCCATGTAAAAGCAATGTCATATACAACTTACAAACATATACAATGTACAAATATAAACAATGTACAAACACATTAAGACAAGTATTATACATGGTCATTCTAACATGAATTATAGGAGACTTGCGATATAAGCATATAGCACAATCATTGCATTTACTATTTACACCATATAGTCAAGAATCAGCTTCTAATTTGTTTTTAAAATTGAAAATCGCGCATAGGTAGTTTATAGAACCCAATGAAAAGTGATGTTTGAAATCGCGCATAGGTAGTTTCTAGAACCCAATGAAAAGTGATGTTTGAAATCGCGCATAGGTAGTTATAGAACCCAATGAAAAGTGATGTTTGATGCCCACACGTTGTTTTGAGCAGTGCAAAGCGGGATAATATTTATAAAGTTTTGCATGATTCATTTTTTACTCGTATAACATTATTACCTCCATGTCATTTGTTGCTTAACCGTCTCTCCGTCTAAGACGCTATCGGTAACTGCATCTGAAAATCCTTGCGAACCTGAGAAACCGCATGCGAGGTATCTGAAATGTGTGTACCATCTACCATGAGCAAACTGAAAAGAGGTAGCGTGTATGTAATTTTTATCCTATATTCACAGCGATTTAACCTGCAGGAGAAGATTCTGAAAACATTTTAGGGAAAACATGGGAAATGAAACGAAATGAAAGTACAATTTCACAATAGGGTAGAAAACTTTGCGGAAAAAGGAGACATTTACTTCCTAGATTATATCTGGCAGACAGGCTTTCCGTGCAATAAGTATACAAGACGGCGGCTCACCAATCTCTCATATCAGAACGGGCCGCAATGACGTGAGGTCAAAAGGTGATGGCACAATCGATTGATTAATTGTTTGATGTCTTACACCG
>JASEVX010000008.1:35816957-35998113 GCA_031761405.1 Serripes groenlandicus | reverse complement strand
GCCACTAGGTATAAGGTTGGTGGAATTTTGAGCCAGATTGACTGAAATTTAAAATGTTTTCCAAATCAGATGACTCTTGAAATATCTTCTGCGGTAAGCGTTTAACCATTTCACACATAAAAAAATACTAATTAAGGGGTCGAACATGACAACATTGAAGCAAATTATTGAAAAATCTCTGTAAATGAAAAGTATGAATTTAGAATAGATTATATATATAAAAAAAAAATGTGACATAAGCAGAAATTGCGCATTAAGATTAATATCTCCTTTACCACACTTTTTTCATATTCAATTCCACTTCTGTAGACACGCCAGAATGGATTTTCAGGTGGGAGAGGGTATACATTCCTCTTAGAACTCGGCACATTTACAGTTTATATAAGCCCCTTCCATTGGAAAAGTCTGTACACATCCGCTTTTTGGGGAATATTCTGTTTAAGCAAATATACAGGCTGATTTGAACCTACAATGTTCAGAAAAGAAGTTCCTTGTCCAAAAGACAAAAAACTCAAATATATAATGTAAAGCTCTTTTTCAGTTATTTCTCTTATTTTCCACAATCTGCCGAGGAATTAAAATATGATTTTTAGAGGGAATATTACCATAATGCTATGTATCAGATGTATCAGAAGACTGTTAGAGCAAAAATTAAGAAAATCTTTATAATAGAAATTATTATTATTAAAGAAAGTGAAACCATTGTGGCCAAAAAGAGTAATTTTGAACCGCATAGAGGTTTTTGAAATATCAAGCCAACAAGTTATTCACCAAATTGAGACGATATGCAGGAGCGCATGTCAAAACCAACTTGGTTCAAGGTCAAGGTATATTTCGTGTCCGCTTCATAACTGTGTTTAATCGCTTGAAGGAATTTTGAAATTACTCATAATAAATGTTTACCAAATTGAGGACGATGTATAGAGCGCATGTCACAACCAACTTTGTCCAAGGTCGAGGGTTGCAATTAGAGGTCAAATGTCATAATAACTCGTTGTTTGTGTCTGCTCCATAACTGTTGAACCATTCTAAGGTTTTGACTCCACGCAAATGTTACAGATCAGCTTGGAACGTGGACAATTTCGCAATTAGAGTTCAAAGGTCATATGACTATATTTCTTGACGTGTACCATAACACCGCCCTCGGTGGTGTAGTGGGTAGAGCGTCGGACTCGGGTGCGGGAGGTCGAAGGTTTGATACCCGGCCGGGTCATACCAAACACTTAAACATGGTAGAACCACAACCGTTGAACCACTTGAAGAATTTTGAAATAACTCACCACATATGTTCACCATATTGAGATGATGTGCACGGTGCATGTTTCTGGCATACCACACTTTAATTCAAACATCTTGTATCAGTTTTATTGACACACTGAAATAGGGGAAACATATGTATTTGTTTAAAAAATATTCTAGTTTTCATTACTAGTTTCTGTGTATATATTGTGTATCGGAATTAGGTTTCAAATCATGCGCTAAAAACTTTTGTTTACTATGTTTGCTGTTCTATACCTCTAAGGTTTCTCCACCGTACGAAAGGTCAAACACTGTGAAAAAATAGCATTATATTTAAGACAAACATTGACTATTAGCCTATTGCACATTAAAGGATATAATACAGTTCAATTTTTATTTTCATATTTATGCCCTTGAACTCATACCGCACTTGCAGATGTATTTTTGACACATCTGCAGCAGACAGGATTTGAAAATATTGAGGCAAAAGGAGAATATACTTTTTACCCTTCCCACGTAATTACCTAATACAGCTGTAGATCATCAATCGCAATTTCGTGAATATTAATGAGATCTGTATGACCTGCATATCTTTGAAGATATGACCCCTGAATCGGTGCGAGCTTGTTAATTAGGTAATCAGTATTGCAAGCGTGAAATCGATGTTTACATGCGGATTATACAATCGCTGACAGAGTAACACAGTATGAATTGAATAGAAAAATTACACAGTTAGTTAGAAATTTCAATTAGCTTCCATAAACTATAATTTTAAAGTACTGTACAATGTAAGTTGTTTGAAATTATTGGTAAAAAAGTAATACGAGGGTATGAACTTTTAACATTTCCAGACAGCGCTATACATACGATAATCACTGATAAGGTGGAATTGCTACTATATATACCTTATGAAGAATATGCAGTCAGTTGACTTTCGAAACATTGTGACAAGCAGAGGACTTTCGAAAACATTGTGACGAAAATCAGAAATTTCTTATGATGAGCAATTTTTGAATGAAGCAATGTTTTAAATTTCTTTTAATTATAAATCATTTTTAGAGATATCTGTTGATTTTTGTCTACATGTTGTTAAAGTCATCTGCTGCAGACTATAAAGCCGTAGATGCCGTAACCTTCTTCCCTGGTGAAATATTTCTAAACAGATCGGGATGAATTTTTGGACAAGTTTTTTGATGAGGCATCAACCCAAGTTCCTCATAGCATTCAATTATTTTAACAATTTTGAAAGCAGCCCCCACCGTAGAGAAATGATTTTGAAATCTGTCCATTGGTGAGAGAAGTTGTTACTAGGAAATTTGATTTATTTGGCACATAGAAAGGCTGGAGAGCGAGAATGCTAGCCTCAAGATGCAACAAGAAATATCTCATTTAACACAGAAGGGGAACGCCCGTGCAAAATGGAGCATATGACTCAGTGATGGGCAGGAAGCACCCTTCTCCCTAAACATCTAAGAAGAATTTTAGGTATGATATGCCGCAAGTATTTGAGAAAAAACATGTCAATGCGGAAAACCAGAAGTGCACACAGTAAGGGTAGTAAAGTGAAGGCTGCAACATATGATTGAAGTAGGCTCCTGCTTAGATTACAACGCTAATTTTGAGACTTGTGCCAGAATTAATGATTTGATTTACAAGGACAAGGGCTTGCATCTAGCAGATTCCTCCCTGCGGTGGTCATGCTCAGGGGCGTCTTCGGAAACTTATCTTCCCAGTCTAAGGATTACAAGTCTAGGTCATATTATATCTGCAGAAGGAGTTAAAACAGACTCCAAAACAAAATTCAAGCTGGTTAATGACTGGCCCGAACAGAGCTCAAAGAGCTGTATTCATTCAATGAATTATGTAGCTACTATCAGAGGTTCATTAGAAGTTTTGCTGATTTAGCAACATCATTGCATAACATGACGAGAAAAGGCTGTACATTTACTTGAACCGAAGATTGCCAACAGGTGTTCAAAAAAGCTTAAAGGAAGACTTAATTGTGTTATTATACCCAGACTTCTCAGGAGCATTCAGTGATAATGGGATCGAAGCCGTCCTTTCTCAAGTCATTGATGGGAAGGACGGGAGTGGTTGCTTTTGCAAATAAAGACTGACGAAGTTAAACGCTCTGGTTTTATAACGTCTTGCATATTGGTAGCGTTATTTTGAAACATATTGGTTTGATTTGTTTTTATTGCGTTTATCGCCATTTTCAATGGTATTATTTGTTTTATTGCGTTTATCGCCATTTTCAATGGTATTTCAAACACATAACTGTGACAGAGCACTTATTCAAAATAGAATCTAGTAATAGACTAGGAAATGTGCCTTGTCCATAAGCACTTCCACCATGACCGCCACGAATCCGGATCGAACCTGGTAAAGCAGAGGTCCAAATTCCCAAATGATAATCACTTGTTACGGCATATGAGCCGTCCCGCAAGAAAACCAACATTATGGCCGCTGCGTAATGTATCCACCCAGATAAGCCTGCGCAGTCCGCGTAGACTGATCCGAGCCGACACATACCGTCTCAGGGGGATAGAGGTATAGAATAATGATTCCTGAAACAGAAAATCCAAAGGAGGCGAACAATGTCTATCCGGGTAAGCCTGCGCGGCATGCTTAGGCTGATCTGGGTTGTTATGAACGATTTCCGGCTTACTAGAACATAAGTTCGATTACTATTGATAAATATTTACCAGCTAATAGATACACAATCTGGGCAACTTGAATTATATGAGCCGTCCCACGAGAAAACCAATATTATGGTCTGTGTGTAATGTATCTACCGCGCAGACTGATCCGGGCCGACACATTCCGCTTCAGGGAGATTAAAGTATAGAGTAATGATTCCTAAAACAGAAAATCCACAGTAGGCGGTAACTGTTTATCCGGGTCGATATTTTACGGAGAGTCCACAATGTTGGTTTTCTCGCGGGACGGCTCATATATGATTTTCAAAATAAAATCGGAAAGGTAAATGCAATCTCATTTCTCTCAAAGTGTATAAATTGTCGTCTGCAGTAAACACTTCAATATGTGTATGGGTTTATATCATGATTGACAGCTGTATCTAACAACACAATATCAGTAATTGAAGCTAATGTGTTATGATCTTTCAACTGTTTGCTGGATAAGACTGTATAGACTTTATAGTAATCTTCTTTAAGAATAGCTGAGTTATAAAGTGTTACATGTCGAAAGGTCGAAGTGCAAATTCGATACAGAGTTAAAAACACTGTGGGAAAAGTAGAAGTTGCTCGTTTTTAGCAATTTCATGTCTTTCCACAATGTTTAACAATGTCATCTTTTGTGGATACTTCAAAATGCGTCTGCAAGTGGCAAATGGTTATCTAATTACCTGGTTAGATATTCTTAGAGTTCTCTGCCATGAATTTGTCCGAAGAATTAAATATGACATCTAAAATATTAGGAGCATAGTAATAATGAGCATTTTATCGTTACGAACAATTTCTCTTTTTCTTCCAAGTCGTTTTTAAAAGTTTTAAACTGATGATTTGAATCAGAATTCTTCATCTGTTTTAGCTTGTTCCCCCTTTTTCTCACAATGTTGTTTTTACAAAAAGTAGTTTGAGACATAGATGTGACCATCAGAGATGGACTGTTAGATGAAAGGTTAAAAGTGCCGATCCCGTTACTTAACAGGTAAATTCAGGTTATTTTACAAAATACCTTGATAAACCATTAACAAAAATAAAGGAGAGATTTGAGCCGCTTCACGAGAAAACCATCATTGTGAACTCTGCGTAAAATAACGTCCAAGATTAGCCTAAACATGCCGCGTAGGCTAAACCGGACAGACATTTTTCTGTTTAAGGAACCATTACTTTATACCTCTTTACCCCTGAGACGGAATGAATCTGCCCGGATCTGGGTCGATACATTACGCAGAGTAAATAATGTTGGTTTTCTTGTGGAACGGCTCAAATATCTCGTTATTTTTAATGTCTATGTCTTTCATTGTCTCTTGTTACCAAATCAAACACTATGCTGTGTTGATTCAAAAGAACTGCCTCACTGAGACTATTCTTTTGAGTACCAATAACATAGGGTTTGAAGGTCAAATACAGACTTTAGAACGTGAACTTTGAACAAAAATATCAACATATGTTTTACACAGTCTGACAATTATTGTGGTAAAGGTAGCAATTGTTGATTCTGATTCGCCCCTTATCTACAGCTCTGTTCTATAGTAAAAGTATGATTTAAGTCATCCTTACTGAAAATGAGCAACATATTGTTACACCGTACGTATGTGTCGGAAAGGAAGCAATTATATGTTATCAGCTAATTTCCAAACTCTTTTGACAAATTACCATAAATCAAAATTATGCATACACTCACTGCTCGAGTTGAATGACTAGACAGAATAGACGTTTTTGTAACATTGTAACAAGCTACGCACATGTCACGAGAGTCATCTATATACCTGAGACAGAGATAGGAGAAACGTTTGATTGCGCAGTCGGTAGCGACGCGGGCTGTCAATCCAGGGGTTATGAGTTCGAACCCCAGCTCGGCCAACATTATATCCGACGTTTGACAACAGTTATTGTGACACGCGTTATTCGTCTTCCACCAATGTGCTATCAGTCTAGTTGGAAAAGCAGCCAGTTGCTTTGAAAGAATGTTGTATAAAGTACTGGTGTGATAAAGCCAAGAAACATAATGTTTGAAACATTGTTGAAAACGGCGTTAAGCCCCTATCAATCAAACTGTTTCGAATGATATGTTGGAAGGGACGCTGTAAAATGAACCCCCTTTTCAAAAACTTGAAAATTCAAGTAAATATTTTAATAAAAATATTATTAAGTAAATATCCTTCATATATGCTTATCATCAACTTCTTAACACATTTGAAATCGATTGAATTAATGTGTATTTTTCGACATCGATGTAAAGGTTTAAGCCGTTTTACTGGACATTTTTAGAATAGTCTTCTTAACCCTTTCAGCGCCGAATTGTTTAAAGTAGACTCTTCCATGTTCAAACTCAGGCGAAACTATTTTCATGTTATAGGATTTTTGGAATATATTCATAACTTACAGCCAAACAATGCAGATTTCAGGTGAGACAGCTCGTTACGAGCTGCCTCACATGAATCTGTATTGTTTGCAAACAGCTCAATGTTGCCTTTGGCGCTGAAATAGTTAAGGAGGATCGTAGATCAATATTGTAAAATCAAAAATTCTGACATTTCGTTTTTAGCAATTTTCTCATATTTTCCTCATCTGCAGCAGACGATTGTGGAAATATCTTTTACATGAAAGTGTATTAAGTAAAAAGATAAGTTATAATAAAAGGAAAAAGTGCTTATTATGACAAGTTCCACCTTTTGCCACACATTTTTCAAACGCTGTCTACTGCAGATTCACCAGACAATGTATGCACGTGCGAAAGGGTCAAACATGCTCCTGACATACCAGCCCTTCAATCCATGTCTTAAAGTGAAATAATCAGAGCTCTAGATAATAACATATTTCAGGTTTTCAAATTATTATTTTAAATATAGACACATTAACTCTTTCATTGCCGAATTGTTTAAAGTAGACTCTTCCATTTTCAAAATCGGGCGTCTCCATTTCTCGTGTAATAACAGTTTGGACAATTTTGATAACTAAAAGGCAAACAATGCTGATTTCAGGTGAGACAGCTCGTTACGAGCTGACTCACCTGAATCAGTATTGTTTGCAAAAACCTCACTATTGCCTTTGGCGCTGAAAGAGTTAACACGCATCTGCCGCAGATGACTTTTGAAAATTTGCTAATTCACAATATTTTCTACCCTATTATAAACAAATAACCCACTGTCATTTATACAACTTTTAAATATTTCTAAATGTTTTGAAAGTCGCCCGCCTCAGATTCTGAGTACCCACACCAAATAGTTTTTTATTTTGTTATAAGATATAAATTGTAAGACAATTCATAGTTGTTCTCCAGGGTCCAATTCCACCAACATTACTTAGCGCTAAGTAATACTTAAATACTTAAACGCATATTTCACCATTTTAATTTCCCTAATAGTTTGTAAAATATTAATGGTGGACTACATTTTAGTAAATGAATAAGTTGACATAAATAGTTACCTTTCTGATTAACAATACAATACTTTTTATGAAGGAATCAAAAATGATAAAATACGCTCTTAAGTATTTAAGTATTACTTAGGGCTAAGTATCGTTGGGGGAATTGGGGCCAGATCAGATAAAAAGAATTCCTCCTTGTCGTTTGCCCCACGTACAGCAAATCGACACGTGCCACTATGTTTTCAACGATCGTCTGCTGCAGAATTATTAACCCTTCACCCTCATATAGACGCTTTCTGACGCCTCTGCAGCAGACGGCTTTTTGAAAACATAGTGACAAAAGAAGAAATTGCACAAAACGTGCAATTTCTCCTTTTGCCACAATGTTTTCCACTTTTAGTCACAGGTTGTCCATTCAATTATGGAGATTTTCTATGTTTTGACAAAATACGTTCAAAGTCGTCTGCTGCAGAATTGTCGTATGAGGGAAAGGGTTAAATGTATAATAAGGAGTTTCTGTCTTTTGTCACAACAAAGTCAATACATATTTAAAATTTCATTTATGGAGATTGTTATATTTTTACTAAGAAGTTTTAAAATTGGCTTCTGCAGAATTGAAATCTCAGTAAACATTGAGGATTATTTAAACGTTTAAACAAGAAAAGTTCAGAAAAATATCAACAGTTGAGTAAATATAATTCATAATAACATTATTTTTTATTCCAGCTACGGAAGCATGTACTCTTGACTGAGAGTTAAAACCATGGACACTCATTTACCCAAATACGGATCGGATGAAACATCTTTCCAAGATTGTGATGTGTGTAAATTTCGGAATGTGACCTCAGAGGCCGTGTCCTACTGTACGATTTGCAGCGAGTATCTATGCGTGGCATGTGATCAAGCGCATAGAGGTTCAAAGTCCACCAGGAACCACACACTTTTGACAGGAAGCAATCTGTCATATGCATCTACTATGACTAAACAAACATCGCTGATCATGTTTTGTGAAGACCGTAAAGCAATGATTGTTACATCTCATAGAAACTTTAAAAAACCTGATGTTAGCCAACAGACAAAACAGATGAAGACAGATGTTTCTTTCAATAGAACCATTACACATCTGGAAGATTTGAAATCCAAGTATGACAACATGATAGCAATAAAAAAGAAAGACAAAAGTAGGTTTAAGTCCCAGCTCGAGAAATGCTTTCAAGACATGTGTCAGATACGAAAGAAAATAAATGAAACATTAGACAGCATAGAAAATATTCTATCGAAGGAAGTCAAACACTCTGATGAAAAGATGACTCAAGATATATAAAGTTACATTGCAATAGTTAACGATGTCCTTTCTCAAACAATGGATCAACTAAAACAACATAAAGAGTGCGAGATAACACAAGGTGATCAATTTATGTTTGTAGGAATGAAGAGGGCTAAAATTGCACAAAATAAGTACTCTGACACAATGGCAAAAATACAACAAGATATATATGAAACCGAAACTAAATTTAAGTTGAATGACAGCCTCTTCGACACTGTAAGACAACTTCAGTCTGTAGAAACAGTCCTCGTTGACAAACAGAGTAATTCATATGGCCGACAGAGTCTGAAGTCTGTGTTAAACATTATCATAACCGGTAGACGTGACTTAGATATTGGAGATACATATGTATTTGGATGTACTATTACGCCTGATGGCCATCTTGTACTCTGGTGTGGTATTAACGGTCTCAAACTACTTTATAAAGATTTCAAGATCAAGTGCGAGTTAACTGAACATGCATTGAGCGTAGCAGCTATTAATGACAATTACATCATTGTTACACAAGGTATTGATAAACATATCCAGAAAGTCAAGCTAGTTCCACAGATGAAAGTGAGTAAAATCATTAAGATGGATAGAAACTGCTTTGGTTTAGATGTGTATGGAAAGACTTGTTTGGCCTATATGGAGGTAATGGTGAGGTACATATACTTAGCATGGATGGTATATTACAGAGAAGACTGGGTATGAATAATGGTAAATATATATTCACATGGCCTGAATATGTGACCATCAATAGCGATGGAACTTCCGAAGTAAAGTGTTTTTATCAGACCGGGACATTCACACTGTTACATGTCTAGATACACAAGGTAATCTACTACGACTAAACAAATGTCGCTGATCATGTTTTGTGAAGACCGTAAAGCAATGATTGTTACATCTCATAGAAACTTTAAAAAACCTGATGTTAGCCAACAGACAAAACAGATGAAGACAGATGTTTCTTTCAATAGAACCATTACACATCTGGAAGATTTGAAATCCAAGTATGACAACATGATAGCAATAAAAAAGAAAGACAAAAGTAGGTTTAAGTCCCATCTCGAGAAATGCTTTCAAGACATGTGTCAGATACGAAAGAAAATAAATGAAACATTAGACAGCATAGAAAATATTCTATCGAAGGAAGTCAAACACTCTGATGAAAGGATGACTCAAGACATATAAAGTTACATTGCAATAGTTAACGATGTCCTATCTCAAATAATGGAACAACTAAAACAACATAAAGAGTGCGAGAAAACAAAAAAGGTGATCAAGTTATGTTTTTAGGAATGAAGAGGGCTAAAATTGCACAAAATAAGTACTCTGAAACAATGGCAAAAATACAACAAGATATATATGAAACCGAAACTAAATTTAAGTTGAATGACAGCCTCTTCGACACTGTAAGACAACTGCAGTCTGTAGAAACAGTCCTCGTTGACAAACAGAGTAATTCATATGGCCGACAGAGTCTGAAGTCTGTGTTAAACATTATCATAACCGGTAGACGTGACTTAGATATTGGAGATACATATGTATTTCGATGTACTATTACGCCTGATGGCCATCTTGTACTCTGGTGTGGTATTAACGGTCTCAAACTACTTTATAAAGATTTCAAGATCAAGTGCGAGTTAACTGAACATGCATTGAGCGTAGCAGCTATTAATGACAATTACATCATTGTTACACAAGGTATTGATAAACATATCCAGAAAGTCAAGCTAGTTCCACAGATGAAAGTGAGTAAAATCATTAAGATGGATAGAAACTGCTTTGGTTTAGATGTGTATGGAAAGACTTGTTTGGCCTATATGGAGGTAATGGTGAGGTACATATACTTAGCATGGATGGTAACTTACAGAGAAGACTGGGTATGAATAATGGTAAATATATGTTCACATGGCCTGAATCTGTGACCATCAATAGCGATGGAAGTAAAGTGTTTTTATCAGACCGGGACATTCACACTGTTACATGTCTAGATACACAAGGTAATGCGATCTGCCAATACTTAGACAAAACCTTGAAGGAACCACAAGGAATGTATGTGGATTGTGAAGATTACGTTTTAGTATGTGATTCTTGTAGTAACAATGTACAGAGAAGTAAAGAGAAGACTCTGTTGTCACAGGCAGACGGTGTGATGAAACCACGGTGTAAAGCATTAAGACAGAGTGATGGTTGTCTGGTGGTGGGAATGGACATTAACAATAATAACAAATCACTGATCAGTTACAAAGCTAAATCATTTTAAATGTTTTATATATATCCACGTTAGGAACAATGGCTGCTTTCAGTCAAAATGGACCACATACACTTTGGTACATTTTACATTAAATGAATCAAGCCAAATTGAAAACAATATTTGTGTTTTGTTTGCGAGGAGGCAAGTTCAAATTCAGTTTGTACCTCTAACCACTCTACTAATACTCCATCCCGTTCCCTATTCAGTCTTTCACACATTAAAGATAAGCGTTTTTAATATTGATTCATAAAATATTCTCATCCGTGGGAAAAGTCAAAATTTGGCCTTTCTTAACAGTGAAGGTTTGGAACACATTGTCCACCTAACAGACTGATCTGGATCTACAATGTTCATATGAGTCAACTCGTACTTTTTTGCATGGACAGGTTAAATTGCGTTTTCCATTTTTCCCCCGATCATTTTCATCCTATCTAAGGTTATTCTTTTCTGTAAGTTAGCTCAAACTTTAAAGAGAGCACTCACTAAATAAGGGACATAACTCATGTTTTTATTTGGCCTTCAATCTTAAGTATAATAAATAATCGTCTCATTAAAACAGTTAGTTATTTTAGTCTCAAGTATTAAGACAATCGAGAACCCACAACGAGTTTAATTGCTTAATAAGAGAATCATTGTCTTGCAAAGACCTGTTTCACCCAAGTAGTCCTCTGAAACTGTAGGGACCAAACTGGTTTGGAATCATTATGTGGATAACATTCTGATATCTTGAACAGGAAACTTAATTCAGGATACAGAAGTTGAAAACATTGTTGGAAAACCAAGTAAAAGAAGCTTGTCCTTGAACAACCATGGGTAATACACATTCTATTATAGTCATAAACTACATTATAATTCTAGTAAAACAATATATTTTTAAAATAAAATACACAAATCAGTTACCACAGTTTAACATGTTTATGGTTTATCTTCAAAGAAGAAGAAAAATAGAACAGGAAATAGCATTTTTTAATTCTTGTTGATATTTAGTACGTTTAAAACATCAATAAATATAGGTATGGAAGTCAAATCATAGTTCAATACACAATCTCCTTTATTCTATCACCCCTCATTTAAAATAAAATCTTCATCACATATCGTTTTGGCATGATATCATATAAATGATATGATGTATTGATTATATTATAATTTTGAGGTGTATATATATATTGTTATATGCATCATGTATATTTTGTAATAAATTAATGGAGAAAAAACTAACAAAACATAGCTGAATAGTTGAATGGCCGAGTTGCAAACAGCGGAAATATTTGATAGAATTAATTTAAGGTACTTGTTTAATACTCGAGAGTGTAACCACATTTGCAGTTTTATCAAGGTAAACATTGCATATAATTTATCAAGTAGTGTATGTAATACAAACCATATAGATAAGTATTCGGATATGATGAAGAATCTACATATGAGCCGCCTCACGAGAAAACCAACATTATGGTATCTGCGTAATATATCGACCAAGATCAGACTGTGCAGTCCGCAAAGGCTAGTCCGAGCCGAAACATTCAGTCTCAGGGAGATATAGGTAATGAGTAATCATTTCTGAAGTAGAAAATCAAAAGGGGGCGAAAAGTGTCTTCCCGGATTAGCCTGCGTGGAATGCTTAGACTTACCTGGGTCGATAATTTACGCAGAGTCCACACTGTTTTTTTTTTCGCGGGACGGCTAATATTTATTAATGTCTATAATGTAGAATATTATATATATAGATATTTATGAATTAGTTCCCTGCTCAATTTCATTAACTGATGGCTGAAAAGTAGAATAACAATTTCGCTGGACATTATCATTAAATGGAAACTGAAATGTATGTAAATTGCAGTCTAGATTTCGTTTGTGTGATCAATAATAAATTGACCCTTGCAATCAAATAATCAGATAATCACCACTATTATTAAGGTCTATGATGTTTAACAAACCTGATCTTTGTCACAACGGACGTATTTGTAAAATGGTTTGCACAAATAAATCTTTTAACCCTTTACCAAATCTGAAGCAGTAGACTTTGAAAACATTTTGGCAAACATTTGGATAATCCTTATTTATAAAAAAGATTTTATTTTTCAATTACTAGTACTAAGTAGAGTTGAAAACATTACAGAAAAAGGAGAAATTGATCATGATGAACAATTTCTCCCTTTGTCCTGATGTTGTTTAAACGCTGTTTGCTGCATATGCATCAAAATGTTTCTGCATGTGGGAAATTATAGTTAGGTGTCTGCTTTGGAAATTCTTGGGGATAAAGTATAATTGTGTTGAAAAAAAAAAATTGTGTCATTAATAATGGCTATTACATTTTCATTTAAAAAAGTACCCAGTTTTGATTTTGGTTTTAACCCTATTCCTGATAATTACACCTTTTAAAATATGCGTGAATTAAGCCGAAGTAGCTGGACAGTGGGAACAGTGGGAGTTCCGACTTTGCTGGCTGTATTAGCCTATTGAAACAGCTAGAGTGCCGGCTTCTCCGGCTGTATTAATCAATTGAAACAGCTAGAGTGCCGGCTTCTCCGGCTGTATTAATCAATTGAAACAGCTAGAGTGCCGGCTTCTCCGGCTGTATTAATCAATTGAAACAGCTAGAGTGCCGGCTTCTCCGGCTGTATTAGCCTATTGAAACAGCTGGAGTGCCGGCTTCTCCGACTGTATTAATCAATTGAAACAGCTAAAGTGCCTGCTTCTCCGGCTGTATTAACCAATTGGAACAGCTGGAGTGCCTGCTTCTCCGGCTGTATTAACCAATTGGAACAGCTAGAGTGCCTGCTTCTCCGGCTGTATTAATCAATTGAAACAGCTAGAGTGCCTGCTTCTCCGGCTGTATTAACCAATTGGAACAGCTAGAGTGCCTGCTTCTCCGACTGTATTAATCAATTGAAACAGCTAGAGTGCCTGCTTCTCTGGCTGTATTAACCAATTGGAACAGCTAGAGTGCCTGCTTCTCCGGCTGTATTAATCAATTGAAACAGCTAGAGTGCCTGCTTCTCCGGCTGTATTAGCCAATTGGAACAGCTGGAGTGCCTGCTTCTCCGACTGTATTAATCAATTGAAACAGCTAGAGTGCCTGCTTCTCCGGCTGTATTAACCAATTGGAACAGCTAGAGTGCCTGCTTCTCCGGCTGTATTAGCCAATTGGAACAGCTGGAGTGCCTGCTTCTCCGACTGTATTAATCAATTGAAACAGCTAGAGTGCCTGCTTCTCCGGCTGTATTAACCAATTGGAACAGCTAGAGTGCCTGCTTCTCCGGCTGTATTAACCAATTGGAACAGCTAGAGTGCCTGCTTCTCCGGCTGTATTAACCAATTGGAACAGCTAGAGTGCCTGCTTCTCCGGCTGTATTAGCCAATTGGAACAGCTAGAGTGCCTGCTTCTCCGGCTGTATTAGCCAATTGGAACAGCTGGAGTGCCTGCTTCTCCGACTGTATTAATCAATTGAAACAGCTAGAGTGCCTGCTTCTCCGGCTGTATTAACCAATTGGAACAGCTAGAGTGCCTGCTTCTCCGGCTGTATTAACCAATTGGAACAGCTAGAGTGCCTGCTTCTCCGACTGTATTAATCAATTGAAACAGCTAGAGTGCCTGCTTCTCTGGCTGTATTAACCAATTGGAACAGCTAGAGTGCCTGCTTCTCCGGCTGTATTAATCAATTGAAACAGCTAGAGTGCCTGCTTCTCCGGCTGTATTAGCCAATTGGAACAGCTGGAGTGCCTGCTTCTCCGACTGTATTAATCAATTGAAACAGCTAGAGTGCCTGCTTCTCCGGCTGTATTAATCAATTGAAACAGCTAGAGTGCCTGCTTCTCCGGCTGTATTAGCCAATTGGAACAGCTGGAGTGCCTGCTTCTCCGACTGTATTAATCAATTGAAACAGCTAGAGTGCCTGCTTCTCCGGCTGTATTAACCAATTGGAACAGCTAGAGTGCCTGCTTCTCCGGCTGTATTAACCAATTGGAACAGCTAGAGTGCCTGCTTCTCCGGCTGTATTAACCAATTGGAACAGCTAGAGTGCCTGCTTCTCCGGCTGTATTAACCAATTGGAACAGCTAGAGTGCCTGCTTCTCCGGCTGTATTAACCAATTGGAACAGCTAGAGTGCCTGCTTTTCCGGCTGTATTAGATAATTGGAACAGCTGGAGTGCCTGCTTCTCCGACTGTATTAATCAATTGAAACAGCTAGAGTGCCTGCTTCTCCGGCTGTATTAACCAATTGGAACAGCTAGAGTGCCTGCTTCTCCGGCTGTATTAACCAATTGGAACAGCTAGAGTGCCTGCTTCTCCGGCTGTATTAACCAATTGAAACAGCTAGAGTGCCTGCTTCTCCGGCTGTATTAACCAATTGGAACAGCTAGAGTGCCTGCTTCTCCGGCTGTATTAACCAATTGGAACAGCTAGAGTGCCTGCTTCTCCGGCTGTATTAACCAATTGGAACAGCTAGAGTGCCTGCTTCTCCGGCTGTATTAACCAATTGGAACAGCTAGAGTGCCTGCTTCTCCGGCTGTATTAACCAATTGGAACAGTCGGAGATGCAGCTACTCCGGCTGTATTAATCAGCCGGAACAGGCATAATTCACTATATTACAGATGTATTAATCAGGCGGTAGAGCCGGAATTCCAATTTCCGGCGAGGCTTAACAGTCTATTTGGACACGTTTGAACCAGCCGAAGTTTGGCCGACACAATTTCTCCCTTCCTTGATTTGTGTATGCCTATTGTTAAAGAAATATGGATTGGGCAGCCCATAGATGCATGACATGTGCAAGCGCCTATTGTTAGATACAGAGGGATTAGTCAGCCAAGCTATACATGCCAGAGGTGCAAGCGCCCATAACTGACTTTGAGTTGTATACAGTCCAGTTTCGCAGCGCTGTGGCAGCCGGCTGCTACACTATATATACTTCAGAGAGTGGGAGAGGGTCGTTGTTTTTTTGTGCGCGTTCGAAAGTCATTGTGGAACGTGAGAGATGCAGTATAATTTGGCGCAGTTGTGTAGACATGTTATTTGTTCTTTCCTAGACAATAATATAAGTACAGTAGAAATAACAATGAAGACAACATCACAACGCGAACTAATTATTGATAAACGATGCGATTGTTCAATCCTGGATTCGACATTAAAATGTTAAAGGTACAAGTGTCCTAAACTGAATTCGAGTTGTTATTATTTCCCGTTTTGCCGAGTTACATATTTTAGCTACTAACTTGGCACGTTGAAGGGGGAGGCGCCTACTTAAGGCTTCAAGTTGCACTAGTTGTCGTTTTGCCGAGTTGCTAAACCCAGCCGCATTTTGGATTTCCCGACAACGTTCCGATTTTGTACCCGTACTGTTCGAGTGAAAGATTTAAGCTGGACGCTTGCGCCTGGCATGCATACATGCAGCACACACCATCTATCTCTAATAAGAGGCATGCCAATTTGAGAGTGGGAGCAATTCTTTGGCTGGGTTTTGCAACTGTTGTCCAAATTTGGATGCAAATTTTGCAACGGGTTTCCCAATTTGGCTGCGCGTTTTACAACGGATGTCTCGATCTGATTTGAGTCGCATTGGGTGCAAATTTCAGCAAATTTTTTTTTTTCCAGACACCGCATAATACTTATATGGTTCAAGCCTGTTCGAATAGACTCTGCAGGTTTGACAGAATAGCCCGAACAATGACTTATCCGGCTGGTTAGAATAGTTTTAGCAATCGGAACTCCAGCTGTTCCGGCTACGGCACCCTCCTTTATTCAATACACTCACTTACAACAAATATACAGCAGAAGACTTTGAAAAAACATCTACGCTCAAATATGAAAAATCTCTTTAAAAGAAAGCAAAGGTAAAGAGGAGAGTTGAAAATATAATAACTATATACTTCCCCAACACTGTTTGTAAATGTCCCCTGCTGCAGAATCACCCGTTGCTGTTTGTATCAGGCAAAGGGTTGAAATAGAAAGGAGCGAATTTTACAGAGAAACAAGTTATGTGTTAACGATTATCGTTTACTGCATTCATGGAAGTCAAACAGAACACGTTGTCAGGGTATGTCATTTTGCCGAAAAAGAAAACCTGCACAAAAGTAATAGAGATTTAAAAGTGAATATTTTGTGCTTGGAACGTTCAAAGTTGGTGAGTAATGCTTAATCTTGTTTATTGTTTATGTTGAATGAGATCTTGTGTTTGACTCTTGAATCATTTTACACTTAGTCGAACACTAACCTTTTGGTACAGTTAAATTGAAAAAACAACTTTGTATTCGGTTTTGACCCTTTTCATGATGTATACACTTTTCGATGCCTTTTACAGGATACACATTTTAAGATCAGAATTGCACAACACTAAATATCTCTTTTTCTCATCATGTTTTTCACCATTTGTCCAAAAAAAAAGCTTTAATTCTTTTCAGATTTTAGAATTCCTTATCGTAACCTTTTCCACGCATACAACACAAATACAGCAGACGAATTTAAAAAACGCAAAACGATGGACAATGTCTTAAATGAAAGAACAATTACTGATGAGAGTTGAAAACATAATAGCAAATGGGCAATTTCTCTTTTTGCCACAATGTTTTTAAATGTCGTTTGCCGCAGATTTATTTAAATTTGACTACATGTGGGAAGGAGTTAAAAGATTTCTAATTAACCTTTTTGCCAAAATGTTTTCAAATATCGTCTGCTGCATATGTATTAGATTGTGTCTACTTGTGGAACAGGGTAAATCGATTCAAATTTCTCCTTTAATCACAATGTTTTCAAATGTCGTCTGCTGCAGATGCGTCATAATGTATCTTCATATATTGGTTATATGTATTTAAATTTCTCCTTTTGCCTCAATGTTTTCAAATGTCGTCTGCTGCATATACGTTAAAACGTGTCTACATGTAGTAAAGGATTAAATGTTTTAAAAGATTATCTTTCGGTCACACTGTTTTCAAAAGTCGTCTGCTGCATATACGTAAAAAGTGTCTACATGTGGTAAAGGATTAAATGTTTTAAAAGATTATCTTTCGGTCACACTGTTTTCAAAAGTCGCTGCTGCAGATGCGTTAAAAGGTCTCTACATGTGGTAAAGAGTTGAATGTTTTCAAAAGAGAAATCTCTTTAAAATATAAATTCATGTTAATCGTAAAGGTCATCTAAAAAGTGTCAATATTTGGTTAGATTTAAGAGTTTCTATATTCTACCAATACACACATGTCTATTCAATCAGAGGCAGACTTTAACCCTTTCCCTCATATAGACGCTTTCTGACACCTCCGCAGCAGACAGCTTTTTGAAAACATAGTGACAAAAGAAGAAATTGCTCAAAACGAGCAATTTCTCCTTTCGCCACAATGTTTTCAACTCTGTGTGATAGGTTATCCATTCAATTATAGAGATTTTCCATTTTTGAACAAAATATGTTCAAAGTCGTCTGCTGCAGAATTGTCGTATGAAGGCAAGGGTTAATGGCAGCTGGTCAGCCATTTGCATAATGTAGCGAAATAGTTACGGTTTGCTGGAACATGTTGTATCAATTGGTAGTACCAACTATGACAACTTAAAACAGTAACATCATCAAGTGGATTTATTAATGAATGAGTTTCAGAATACAATTGGAATAAATGCAATCTAACATTACCTAAGAGTGAATAAAGTGTCGTCTGCTATAAATGAAAGAGTTTAAATGACATTGACAAGGTTATGTTACAACAAAAAACCTTTCCCACATGCAGACGCTTGTTGATGCCCTGCAGCAGGCGGCTTTTGAACACTGTGACAAAGGGAGAAATTGCTCGTGGTTAGAAATGTCTTCTCTAACAACTTTAAATACCTGTAATTGCAACCTGTGTAAGACTTGTCCATTGTTGACATATTGTAACCCTTTCCCACATACAAACACTTTTTGATGCCCCTGCAGCAGACGGCTTTTGAACACTGTGGCAAAAGGAGAAATTGCTCTTGGTAAGCAATTTATTCTTTTACTATAATACTTTTAACTTTTTTCAACTTTATTGAAATATTGTTATAACATTTATAAAGAGTTTCCAGATATTTTCTTAAATGGCATCTGTTGCAGATGTTTGAACGCGGGAATGGGTTAACCAATTACCTGAAAAGGTATATTTTGAGTGCATTTAAATTGTCTAAATAATTAAGCCTGAACTCTTGAATATTAGAAGAATAATTATGTTACAAAAATAAAGTTTAGAGAAAATAAAAACTGTGGGCAATTTCTCTTTTTCAATCAATGTTTTTTAAAAGTAGTTTGCTGCATAAATAAAGTCGGAAATTATTTTCTTTATTAGCAATTTCTTCCTTTGTCTCACAATGTAATTCTTTAACAAAAAGTTATTTGAAGATTAGATGTGAGCGTCGGATGTGGATTGTGACAGGAAAACTTAACGTTGCTGATCCTTTTACTTCATAGGCTAATGTTTAGAGTATTATGTCAGGGGCCTTGCTAAAGAGAAGTAAACCTATCTTTTCCAATACTATTTCTCTGTTATTATTCAGGCCTTTGTCTTACAATATCTCTTATTACAAAATTAAGCCCTATGATGTGGGTATTTTAGAGTAAGTTTAGATGTGGGATTGCACCTATTATAATAACAACTGGTAGGTACGAAAGTCTGCTGAAAATGATCATCTCTGCCCATTTTTCGACGACGTTGAGTTAGAAATACGTTTATTTTATTGTAAACTGTTTGAACAATTACGTAAACCATTGATCGATAAGGCACTTACGATCAACGCGTTATTTGCCAATTTGTCCTATATTGATAAGTTATTATTTACATTATCGCATAGCGTCCTAGAAAGAATTAGTGCCAACACCTGAATCATATTTTAAAAAATAGATTACTTTATCTGTGTAAATAGTCTTTCACTTGTTTACGTACCCGTATTTTTCTGAAGTTAATTCAATTCACCCTACGACTTTTTGAGTTAAGCGCCGCCCACCGCGTGCGTACATAACAACCGTCGTTATGTTAGACAAACAAACAAGAAATGTCGGCGAAAGTGATATATCGTATTGATAACTACACGCACGTCCCACCTGTATTTTCGCTATTATGGCAGTACCATTGCGTTCAAATCAAAACAGCAAGGCTTTAAGTATTTAAGCGAAATGTATTTTCATGATGTTAGAAAGGTTATGGATGACAACATCGTAATATTACAACAGCGAAGTGTTACGGAGCCAGCATAGGTCGGAGAAACCGCATACTGTCAGTGTTGACATTTCCGTAGACAGAGATTTGTTTGCGCTATGTTCTTGTCTAGCATGGTAAGAGAAAAATTATAAAATTCATTATTAAATTCACTCGTTACTTTAAGTTTAGCATTATGATAGGAATGTTGAGTAAAACAGTCAAGTAAACCACACTATATCGACGATAAAATAACGTGTTACTATAAATAGCCTCTATCTATAGTATTATGATAAAAGAGACGGGGTTTTCACAACGCCTGAGGTTTAAATGTCTTCTTCTTATTCTTTTTTAAAGTTATGTCATACGATATGAGACGTAGGCATATTGATGTATTTCTTTATATCTTGTATTCCCTTTTCTTTCTGTACATGCCTTTTTTAAAATGAAGCCTTACAATCTCTCCTTTCCCTACACTGTTATTTGCCCTATTATAAGGATGATTTCAAATTGTAACCAATCTGAAATTGAAATCAGGGGTTGTTTACATAGTAGTTCTATTTAACCCTTTACCTGATAAAGACATAATTTACAAAATAATAATCCTGTAGATAATGTTAAGATTTTAATTTAATAAAATGAATGGTACTTTTTCTTCTATTCACTTGGCATACTTTATTCAAATTGAATTGCTACACTGGTAGACAAAATAAAGGAAGCAGCAAGAATTTGACTGTTTCTCATGCTTTATCATTAATGTATTCGGAATTGAATGCACCGATCCTTAAAAAGTTATTTTGATTACAGGTTAGGGGCTTCATATTCATGTGGTTGCTTTGATTCAAGATATACACCAATGGCAGGCTGCTTATAGGGTTCACCAGTGTTCCAGCAAAACTGTGCAGTACCTCCTTATCCTAGCAATGGAATATTCCAAGAGGACTCATGATTCAGCTGGAACCAGTAATCCAGGTTGCATTTATCAACCCAAAACAAGACCAGAAAAAGAGAATGAATTGACCGACCGAAACTATAGATAAACACGTATGCAGATACTGTTTAGAGGTAGCATCGTAGCATTCCATAGATGTTGATCGTTGAAAATAATGTTTGAAACATAATTCTTTGGCTGAGCTCTTTGGAGCCCCGGGTAGGTCAGTCGGTAGCGACGCGGGCTGTCAAGCTCATCCTAGGGTTGTGAGTTTGAACCCTGTCGGCCAACATTCTCTCCGACGTTTGACAAAAGTCACTGTGACAAGCGTCATTCACCGATGGGATAAGAGTCTGTGGAAAAGCAGCCACTTGCTTGGAAAGTATGTTGTTTTGAGTACTGGTGTAAGGAAACCGGGAAACATATGAGAAGATGAACTGATATGATATGACTGAAAAAGTGTTGAAAACTGCGTTTAAACCACAATCAATCAACTTTGGGAACCAAGCTTAAGGCATTTAAGCCTATGAATATCTGGATTAACCTGTTTATAACTTCAGATTTATCTGGTTCTTAACATTCACCATTTAGTCATAGAATGTCACAGGAACCTGTATCGGTAACCATTTTGATCCTTCAACATGGATGCAATGGCAGATCGTTATGTACACTTGTTAAAATTACTTCAAAGTTGGTTTGCCCTGAACCACTCATTTTAAGAATTCCTCCTTTTCCCAGAACATTTCAGTGAGGCTCTCCAAAAAAACCACCATGTAGCATCTCAGACAGGTGCAAACTGACTTCTTTGCATCGGATCTCACTCAGCATTGTTCGAAATTGGTCATAGAAGGTTCAAAGTATGTAAATCTGTATCCAAGTGGGTGCACAGGCAAGTCATTTTCCACAGGTTTTACAGTATCTTAGGGGTAATATAGAGACAATATATTTTGAACACAATAATATATCCAAGTTAACAAATGTGTTTCTTTATGATTTTTTATTTCTCATATTATTTCAAAGCTGTACTGAATTACATGTACACAATATTAAACCTCTCCAACACTCTTCTTGATGCAGCAGATGACTTTTCGCAACATTATGGCAAAAGTAGAAATTGCTCATGATGAGTTGTTTATCCTTTTGTCACAGTGTTTTCAACTTGTTTTGCAGGACTTACACTTCCTGTTTTTAAGGTTTTACATATTTTTGCTCATATGTTTTCATTTTTCTGGTGCAAACTAGTTGTATGTTGGAAAAGGTTAATAATTTCAATATGTCTCAAAACGTTTTCTTCATTGCAAACATGTTTATACAAGTTGGTCAACAATTGTCAAACTGTTAATTTCATTTTGAAAAAGTCAAAATAAGATTAAGGGTTAATCTTTATCCATTGTTTTATTCTATGCTCTATCAAATTGGCCACTATTCTTCTGATGATGTTTTCAAATAAGGATGAGCATTATATTTGGTACATACTTTGAGAGCATTGTGGGAAAAGGAGAATGACAAATGAGATTCTTTCCTGATTATTCCTTATTCCTCTAACTTGCAATGAAAAATACAGGTGTTGTGCTTAGTTCCTGGGTAAAAGTCACATCTGTCAAGCTGACTCTGAAGATTGTGGTCTTGATTTCAGACAACCATATCCATTGGATATACACCTGAAATAGATAAAGATTTATAATGTATGGGCAATTATGTTTTTTTTTAACTACAGTGATCCAACCCATATCCTGTATGACCCTTTCCAATATACAATAAATCTGCATCAGATGACTTTAAAAATTACACATATAGGTCAGGTCATGGGTTTACCAACAATTAATTCAATATATGATTATTTATATATATCAGACACAGAATTGAACACAACCATAATTTTCCCTATAAGTGACTGTGCAAAAAGTAAACAATGGAACAACAGAGGAAACTAGAGATTGCTTTTTTGAAAAAGCGCTTGTCTCCCCATTTGTGTGGTCGTAGGAGAGGAAAAGAAATGATGGAGATGAATTTTTTAGTTTTGGACTGGAGATGAAGCAACAGTGACAATCCTCAGTTATTGAGCGGAAGCCATTTTTCAGCTGAGGGTTACCATGACCTTGGTCTTTGACCTAGTGACCTCAAAATCAATAGGGGTCATTTGCTGCTGGTGACCAACCTGCACATCAAGTATGAAGTTCCTGGGCCAAAGCAATCTTCAGTTATTGAGCGGAAACCATTTTTCAGCCAAAGGTCACCTTGACCTTTGACCTACTGACATCAAAATCAATAGGGGGCATCTACAGGTTAGGACCAAGCTGCACACCAAGTATGAAGTTCCTGAGTATAAGTGTTCTTGAGTTATTGAGTAAAACACATTTTTCAGCTGAAGGTTACCATGACCTTCGACATTTGACCTTGTGACCTCAAAATCAAACAAATTCAATAAAGGTCATTTACTGGTTAGGACCAACCTGCACACCAGGTATGAAGTTCCTCAACATAAGCATTCTTTAGTTATTGAGAGGAAACCATTTTTCAGCTGAAGGTTACCATGACCATGACCTTTAAGCTAGTGACCTCAAAATCAATAGAGGTCATCTACTGGTGGTGACCAACCTGCAAACCAAGTATTAACTTCCATGGCCAAAGCATTCTACAGTTATTAAGCAAAAACAATGTTTCAGCTCATTGTCACTGTGACCTTTCAGCTCAAGGTCACTGTGACATTGACTTTGACCTCAAAATTAATAGGGTCTTCTACTGGGCATGGCCAACCTGCATACCAAGTATGGAGTTCCTCTACCCAAGCGTTCTTCAGTTATTGAGCGGAAACCATTTTTTACCTCACAAGGTCACCATGACCTTGACCTTTGACCTTCTGACAGCAAAATAGGAGTCATCTACTGGTCATGACCAACCTGCATACCAAGTATGAAGATCCTATGCCCAAGCGTTCTTCAGTTATTGAGTGGAAACAAGTGTGACGGATGTGACCTTGACCACTGTGACCTTGACCTTTGACCTAGTGACCTTAAAATTAATAGGGATCATTTGCTGGTGGTGACCAACCTGCACATCAAGTATGAAGTTCCTGGGCCCAAGCAAAAACTATTTATCAGCTCATTGTCACTGTGACCTTTCAAGCTCATGGTCACTGTGACCTTGACTTTAGACGTACTGACCTCAAAATCAATAGGGGTCTTCTACTAGGCATGGCAAACCTGCATACCAATAATGGAGTTCCTCAGCCAAAGCGTTCTTCAGTTATTGAGCGGAAACCATTTTTTACCTCACAAGGTTACCATGACCTTTGACCTTCTGTTATCAAAATCAATAGGGGTCAGCTACTGGTCATGACCAACCTGCATACCAAGTATGAAGTTCCTACGCCCAAGCGTTCTTCAGTTATTGAGTGGAAACAAGTGTGACAGACGGAAGGACAGAAGGACGGACGGAAGGACGGACGGAACGGGCAAAAACAATGGGGGAGACTACATGGGGGGAGACATAATTAAACCTCTCCTGTTGTTTCATTGTTTACTTATGCAATTCTTTGTATTTGGATGTAGTAAGAATGACATTATTAGTACCCTACCGATCGAAGATCAGTTTGGGGACTATAGGTTTCGTCGATTCCGTCTGTCTGTCTGTCAGTCCCACCTAACCTTGTCCGGCCCGCATCTTAACAATGCATCATAGGATTTGAAAGAAACTTGGCACAAACGATCACCATGATGAGGCGGCGTGTCGCGCACAAGACTCAGGCATAAACATGAAATTTCAAGGTCACACTTAGAGGTCAAAGGTCAAAATGAGTACTGTTTGATAGGACTGTACCTTGTCTGGCTCACATCTTGACCATGCATCATAGGATTCCCAAGTTACTGGGCACACCTGTTCACCATGATGAGGTGACATGTGGCACACAAGACAGGCCTGTAACTAGAAGGTCCAGGTCACACTTACAGGTCAATTGTCGAAATGAGAAACCATGCATCACAGAATACCCAAGTTACTTGGCACACATGTTCACCATGATGAGGTGACATGTGGCGTACAAGACAGGCCTGTAACTAGAAGGTCCAGGTCACACTTACAGGTCAAAGGTTGAAATGTGAAATGTTTGATAGGACTGCATCATAAATGGATGCGGTGCATTGCTGTTCTTGTCAACAAAGGCACATACAATACACAATGTGCTGTTCTCGTCCGGTAGGGGACTTTTGTATTGCTTGCAATACAAAATAAACTTGTTTTAGTACATTTATTTGTATAAATTTAACTCTTTCCCCAAAAAATCAAATTTGCAGTATACAAAATTGAAAATCTCCTTTAGAAAAAGTCTTAAATCTAAATCTCCTTAACCCTTTCCCTCATATAGACACTTTCTGCAGCAGACAGCTTTTTGAAAACATGGCGACAAAAGAAGAAATTGCTCAAAACGAGTAATTCCTCCCTTTGTCACCATGTTTTCAACTCTATTCAATAATTGTTTTCATTTAAAGGGATTTTCTGCGCTTTCGCTTTATTCTAAATAGTACACTCAGTCTATAATAAATGATAATTTATCTTATGTAAATTTCCATACAAATAAGTTATTGACAAAATACCTGGAATGGTGCCTGAATTATGTTTGGCCCATGCTATCTAGAGTAATCTTAGAAATGTGGTATAAAAGCAATCCTAAATGCCTTAACAGATTATGTTACTAATAGTGTATAACTTATTTTATTAATTAAGCATTTTCTTCAATGGCATAGATTTTCATCTCAGATTAATTTTAAATCAACAATACCATGAATGAACGAACATATATGTTTTATACTAGGAAATTATAACAATATTAGAAACTGTGCTTTAATGTCTTTAAAAGGCAACTTCTTTTTCCATAATGTTTGGTTGCATGTATGGAGGAAATGTGATAATACCCCTTGATTACATTTATTAATAGTGTATCTTATTTCATTAATTAAGCATTATCTTCAATGGCATAGATTTTCATCTCAGATGAATTTTAACTACCTTTGTAAAAAGGTAGTATCAACAATACCATGAATGAACAAACATATATGTTTTATAGAAAATTATAAGAATATTAAAATATGTGCTTTAATGTCTTTAAAAGGCAACTTCTTTTTCCACAATGTTTGGTTGCATGTATGGAGGAAATGTGATAATGCATTACATGTACATAATATAAGTTGAGTACCACCTATAAATAGTATTTTTTTGTACAATCCTGTTAACACAAACATAGTTAAAACCCCTCAAAATGTAATGTACCATTTTAAGACTTTCCCTCTTGCAAGCTCATTTTGATGCATATTGAGCAGGTGACATTTGAAAACATTTTGATAAAAAAAATTTTTTTTTAGAACACTTTCTCCTTTTTTCACAATGTTTTAAACTCTTAATGTATTCCTTGATAATAATTTCATTTATATTTTACCCAAATGTTAGTTTCAATATCATCTGCTGCATATTTGCTGACTTGTGTGTGAAAGGGTTAAACATGTACATGAATAGTCTGTCTGAAGAAGTTATTCCACAAATTATTTACAAATATGTCCATGCATCAAATTGGATCATGCTCTTTGCCTGTGTCAATCCAAAGTGGGCTTGGTGATAATGAACTAATTCTCCATTTTGTTTCAATATTTTCTCCTGTATTCAATAATTATACTTAGATTTTATATAGAAATATTTTTGCTGAAATTATTTGGAATTTTTCTGCTACACCTCAATCAATCAATTCCCTCAAAATTACCATGCATATATATATTAGCTCAGTTCAAATTCAGAAAGAGAGGGTGTGTATAATTACATCACAAACTTACTCAGGACTTGCACATTTTCAGGCATCTTTTTTTTCCTGGTGACGGATGACACATTTTAGGTTTTGGGATATATAAGTCTTCTGGTAATGGATCTTGATTCCTTTCAGTTGAACTGGTCAGATCATTGAAAAGATAAAAAAAATAAACATGTTAAGAATTATGCTGCATTAACTATGTTATCAAAGATTATTTGAGGTTGTTTATATGGGAAAAATTTCAAACTGGCATTTCTCAACAGTGCTGGATCAGATCATCATCTTATACTCCATTTACTTAATTTCATCAGAATCTACACAATATGGAAATAACAAGCTCAAGTTATTATAAACATAAATGTGGATGGTTTATGTGTTGATCACACTGGGAAGATGAACATGCTGATCTGGATCTTCACTGTTAACAAAAGTCAACCAGTACAATGTCCTTTAGTACAAGCTCATGATACAGGATAATTTATAAAAAAATGTAAATACATTATTTGTTTTCATGATGAAACTTTGTTTCTAAAGACAGATATATTTTACTTTCATCTTGCATAATTAAATGACTGTCCTATATACGAGTCCTATGTATCTATTTTATTTTTATTTGATTCCAGTACATGAAACTATGAAATGTTCTATGCACATTCTGAAGATTTTGTTTTAGTAAACCCTTTGTTCCCCGAATCTCACAATTGTCAGACAAGGAACAATTCCATGATAAAGAGCACGTAACATGAATACTTTTTGAAGAATGTATGTTCTATATAAATGGAAGTTACGGGAATAGTAATCACAGCGAATATGTTTTTACTGTTTAGGTGATAAAAAGAATCCATCACTCATTTTTCTTTGGAGAAGATTTCTTAAATTCGTCTCGAAAAAAGAGAGTTATTAACCTCGCCAAGAGGCTCGGTTAATAACCGTCTTTTTTTAGACTCATTTAAGAAATCTTGATCTCCAAAGAAAACTCATGATGGATCCTATATATCTGCTATTTCAGGTACGCATGCAGGTATTATTGACTGACAGTTTTAACTATGGCCACTAATTTATCCATATACGGATCGGATGAAACCTATTTCCAAGATTGTGATGTGTGCAAATTTCAGAATGTGACCTCCGAGGCGGTGTCCTACTGTACGATTTGCCGGGAGTATCTGTGCACGGCATGTGATAAAGCCCACAGAGGTTCAAAGTCCACCAGGAACCACACACTTTTGACGGGAAGCAATCTTCCATCTACATCAACTTCGACCAAACACATTTCGCCGATCATGTTTTGTGAATATCATAAAACCATGGTTATTGATATGTATTGTAAAACACATGATGAAGTTATTTGCAGTGCCTGTCAGATTACATATCATAGAATCTGTAAATTAGCTGATGTTAGCCAACAGACAAAACAGATGAAGAAAGATGGCTCTTTCAATAAAATAAAGACACATCTGGAAGATTTAAAATTCCAGTATGACAGAATGAAAGCAATGAGAAATAAAGACAAAGGTAGGGTTAAGTCACAACTAGAGACATGCCTTAAAGACATGCGTCAGATACGACAGGAAATAATTGAGACATTAGACACCATCGAAAAGACTCTATCGAAAGAAATCCAACAAGCTGATGAAAAGACAACCAAAGACATAGAAGGTCATATTGCAATATTTGACGATGTCCTATCTCAAATTATGGAAGAACTAAAAATCCTTAAAGAAAGCGAGAAATCACAAGACGACCAAGTTATGTTTGTAAGAATGAAGAAGGCTGTCATCGCACAACATAAATACGCTGACACCATAGCAAAAATGCAACAAGATATAAATCAAACAGAATTTAAGATTAATGATAACCTTAAAGATTCTCTAAAACAACTGCAGTCTGTGGAAACAGTCCTGGTTGAAATACAAGATATTATACCTGGCATTACACATGAACGACCTAATCAAGCGTCTATGCTAAAGATGTCCATATCCAGTAGACGTGCCATAGACATAGGGGATACAAATGTATTAGGATGTACCTTTATGCCTGATGGTCATCTCGTACTCTGTTGTGGTGATAACGGACTCAAACTACTTGATAAGGACTTCAAGATCAAGTCCCAATTAAATGAACTTGCATTGCGAGTAGCAGTCATCAATGACTGTGAAATCTTTGTTACACAAGGTTATCATAATTCTGTGAAGAAAGTAAAATTATTTCCACAGATGAAAGTGACCAAAACCATGAAGATGGATAGAACGTGCTGGGCCGTAGATGTGTATGGTGGTGAGATCTATGTGACCTGTTTTGACTCACAAGGTGGCAATGGTGAGTTACAGGTCCTTAACATGTATGGTAAAGTACAGCGTAGACTGGGTTTGAATAATGGTAAATATATGTTTACACAGCCTGACTACGTGACCATCAATAAGAACGGAAGTAAAGTATTTGTATCAGACAGGAAAACTCACACTGTCACATGTCTGGATACACAAGGTAATCTGATCTATCAATACTCAGACACAGACTTAAGACATCCACAAGGAATGCATGTTGATTGTGAAGGTTACTTGTTAGTCTGTGATTATCGTAGTAACAATGTGCATGTCATCGGACACGATGGGAGAAAAGTGAAGATTTTGTTGTCAGAGGCAGACGGTGTGATGAGCCCATATTGTATTTCGTTCAGACAAAGTGATTGCTGTCTGGTTGTGGGACTGAACAGTAACAAAGGCAAATCCCTGATAAGTTACAGAGTTAAACATTTGTAAATGTTTATCAAAATTTGGAACACTGGCTGCCTTCAGTCCAAATGGACCATTTTGTACATTTTACATTAATGATACCAAGCTAAAGTAGAAACAATCTGTGTGATGTTTTGCGAACAGGCCAGACGAAGATTAGTTAGGTCCTCCAATCATTCTAATCGTGGACTATACCGTTCAAATTTCAGTCCTTCACACACCAAAGAGAATCCCGTCTGTTGGTAAAGGAGTGAAAGTGTAACCACATTATGAAGTATCACATGTCGATGCCCTGTGACAAGTAGTGCTTTTGATATGGACCTAAATGAGAAATATTCTGAAATGTAGAATAATATATATATATGTTTTAACCATTTCCCCGTAAGCAGGAATCCGCTGTGGTCGAGTGGTTAGCGTTGGGGATTTCGAAACCGGGTGTCCCGGGTTCGATCCCCAGTCGCGGCACTACGGTCATGGTGGGGTGCCCTTGGGCAAGGCACATTTTCTAGCCTAGTACTGGTTTGTTTACCCAGGGATCATGAATAATTAAATTTAATTGCGCGCTAAATGACCTTAGCTGTCGATGCGCCATAAAACAATATACATTCATTCATTCCCCGTAAGCAGAACATTATACATTTGCATTAACCGTTTCCTTGTAATGTAGAACATATTCTACGTATGTATTATCCGTTTCCCTGTAATGTAGAATATTTTTCACATGTATTAACCCGTTTCCTTGTAATGTAGAGCATTATACATATGTATTAACCATTTCTCTCTTGTGTAGAACATTACACATATAAATTAACCGTTTCCTTGTAATGTAGATCTTATGGATATGAATTAACCGTTTCCTGTAATATATAATATTATACATATTTATTAACATTTCCCCCTATAATGTAGAACATTATACACATGTATTAACCATATTCTTAAAACGTAGATTATACATTTGTTTTAACTATTTACCTATACTCTAGATAATTTTACATATTTATTATCCATTTCCGTATAATGTAGAATATTATACATACATATTGACCGTTTCTCTTTAATGTAAAACATTATACACATCCGTTTCCCTGTAATATAGAACATTATACATATTCATTTACTATTTCCCTTTAATGTAGAACATTAAGCATATGTATTAACCATTCCCCTATACTCTAGATTGTTTTACATATTTAGTAACCATTTCCCTGTAATGTAGATCATTATGCATATTCATTTAATATTTCCCTTTAATCTAGACCTTTATACATATTCATTAACCATTTTCCTGTAATGTAGAACATTATACATATTTATTTATGATTTTCCTGGTCAATATGAAGTCAAAGAGGTAGAATAATCTTTTTCCTGATTAATATCTTTCAAATGGATATGGAAATATAGATACAATGCTACCAAAGTTCAGATTGTCTTTGCTACGGTCGGGAAATCACATCAAGTACAATTGTTTATAATGTATGACCACCCTGATCATAACCACACGTAAGCAAGAACATTTCTTTGAGTTCATGATTTAGTTGTATACCTTTGACGCCCCGCTCAGATATAACGTTATTTAGTTATTTTATTATTATTATGAAACTAATAAACTCATAAAATCCAGCTGGACGTGATAACGTATCACTGATTTCAGTTCCATGTCGATAAATTGTTTCAACAGTTTATATAAACTGAATTGATTTTGATAACTTTCCTTTTATTCCATGGGATAAAAACGAGGAATAAAGTGTAGTTATATTAAACGGAATGGAATGCTTCTTAAAATCGATAAACGTTACATAAATATCCTTGCGCATCATACTAAAAAACTTGCTTACTCATTCGTTACAAATGAATGAATTGTCTAAAGTTGATGAACCAGGTCTGAATCCAGCTCGGTTATCTGAGTTACAATAAAACAAAAATCGGAAACAAAGCTTAAACGATTTTTATTATATGTATATATACCCTACTGAATGTATCGATTTGGGATATCTCCCTGTCGTTATAAAGTGATAAAGCTATCAATAACGCTACAATCTTGAGGAACAATATTAACACACGTAAAGGTACCAACACGTTTGTCAGTACCGTCCCTTCCGTTGGCTACAAGAAGATTAAGAGTTTTACAAAAACTCAAGAGTTGGAAAATCGCTATAATTGAAGGGATAACCTATAATTAAAATAGGAAAACATTGTGGCAAAGGAGAATTTGCTCGATTTGAGCAATTTCTTCTTTTGTCACTATGTTTTCAAAAAGCCGTCTGCTGCAGAGGCGTCAAAAAGCGTCTATATGAGGGAAAGGGTTAACACATTGTTGCAAATGGATAAATAGCCAACAATAAGCAATTTCATAAGTCTTCCTATGCAAAGGCATCAGATAGCGTTTGCATGGGGGAAATGGTTTTATTTGAAGGGAGTTAATTTGACAAAGAAACATGGCAGTTAACTAGTAAAACTTGGTCAGGGTAGGACGTTTTGTTGAAAAAGAAAATCTACCATGAAAAAGAGATGTAAAGTGATTATTCTATTCTAGGAACAGATTAGGTTAGATGTGTATTGTTGTTTCGGGTTGAATGAGATCTTGTGTTTGTCATTTGAATCATTAACACTTATTAAAACCTGGGACTACTAATTAGTAGTCCCAGTTAAAACACTAATCTTTTGGTAAAGTTTAAAATTATATTGTCATGTTTGTGTGAGAACAATTTACCTGCAGACAAATTAACAACAATATGCCAAAGTTCGCCATATCTCATTTTCCCATTCATGTTTTAAACCGAGTGTCAGTTGCTTTGAAAACATCGTGAAAAAGGGAGACATTGTCAACTATGAGTAATTACTCTCTATGCTTGGAACGTTTCAAAAGCCTTCTGTTGCAGATATATTAAACGAAGTCTACATGAGGGAAAGGGTTAAATGTTTTCTAATCGGACAAAGCTTGAACTATCAATTAAAAGAACAGGTAAGATTTTCAAATGAATGTCCATATTTTATGACATTCAAGATTCCCTTTATTCTCCCAAAACACTTATGAAGCCTTTTATGTTTATTTATTAGAGCACGAATCTAGTGTATACAGGGATAGGCAACGAGTATCGATAATCAATATGTGTTTTGTGCTATCGATTTACCTGTAAAATCGCGTTTATCAAGTATATCGAGCACATAGCGAACATTGCCCGATATCGAAATACCCCAACCGTACATTTTAACTGATAGCGTCAACAATTATTTTTCTTTTCTTCAACTTTTCTGTAAATAATCAAAAACTGTGTTATCTCTTTAGCTATGTAAATATTATTTTGGCTAATCGGCATTAGATACGAAAACATTTAAGTTAAACACGGACATTTTACATTGTTTTCGGTTAAGCTAAACGACCGCGGATATTTATTGTTGAACTCCATGTCAAACATTTAAGCTAATATTTTTAACATTTCTTAACCGATTCTATTCTAAATTCCTGCAAATAATTATGAAATTATTTCGCTATATCCCGATTAAAAAATATGATCTATAATCCAAAAGATTAAAGCAAAATATTAGGTTAGAAACATACATGTCGCACTCCCGTCGTTTTCGCATGATGATTCTTACCGCACCTGAGCACGAAGTGCTCAAGGTAAGTTACTGTGATCGCCCTATGTCCGTCGCGTGTCCGTCGTGCGTCCGTCAACATCTTCTCCTCAGTAACCAGTGGGTAAAATGGGGTTAAACTTCACTGGAAGCATCCTCTCAATGACCTAGCCACAATTCCTTTAATGTTTTGGGATCTATGCATAATTCTTGTTTCCATAGCCACAAGATGAAAATAACCTTTACAATTCTTCTTCTCCCAAACTGGTTGGCATTCAATGTTTTTCATGATTATCAATATAGAGTCAGTCAAACACATTATGGTATTTTTATTTTTCCGAGTTAATATACGAGCATCGGGCGTTCCTTCAAACACTTGATTATGATTATTGTGTTTGCATTTCTTTTTTATAACGACACACACATGCACATTTATTTTCAGTCAATTAACCAATTGAGTTGTTGGTAGATTCAAAGACCCTAAACATTTCAGTCCAATCTAATAATGTTTAGTACAAGTGTTTCGGGAATCGGTTGATCCTTTTCAAGAAAGAACTGTGTGGCGAAAAAAGGAACAATATAACTGTTAGTACCGATGTTTTGCACATCTTTAATCATAGGTACTCATCAAAGTTCCACCTACAGTCCAATTTAAGTATCTGTTTTACATGTGTTTCGTTTTAATCGGCCGGTCATGTGCAAAGGAGAACTATGTGGCAGAAAAGAACAAGAAAATTGTTAGTACCGTTATTTTGCATCTTTAATCGTAGCTGGGATGACTGATACGTATCAGTCATCCCAGATCGTAGGTACACATCAACATTACACAATTTCCAGCGTTAAAACTGTCTTCATTTACGTAGTCATGATTTCTTGTTTGTTTTTTTACAATAGCAGTGAGGTTTTAAATTGGATGATATTGATTTAGATATCCTCTCGGAGGAATATACATGTGACGGATCTAGTTCCAGTGACGATGACTTCTGTGTACAACAAAAACACAGATAGAAACTGAAAACTAAGTCAAAACCTGATAGAGATCCAATATACGTTTGTGATGTGTGTAAGAACTTAAACGTGTCAATTTCTGGAATTATAGGGCACATGAGAACGAAGCATTAGCTGCAAAATATCAAGGATAAAGTGTCTTTGTTAACATTTATTTGTGTGGTGTTTTAAAACGCAATCAACAATTTTCAGTTGTATCACGGCGTTGACTCGGTAATTTACCAGTACTACTGGTCCATTTATCATGACACCAGCGAGTCAGTCGTAATGCTAGCCTTCACAGCCCTGAGCGCAAAGTAGGGAAATCCATAAAGTATTTGGTATGACCCGGCCGGGGATCAACCCGCGACCTCCCGCACCCACGCTCTACCACTGCACCACCGAGGCGTCCTCTGTGTTGAAAAGGTTATTGGAAAATCCTTCGCTATTAAATGAACATTGTGTCCCATTTAGCAAGTTAATGTATTTACATGTAGTGAGTAAGCACTAACATATCAAATTTCATTAAATTATAAAAAATAAAAATGTTTTACAATAATGCAACATTCTCTTGATTAAAACAAACACGAGTCATAGAAAATGAATTATGACACTATCAATCCCAACTTCTACAATTATACAGTCAGCCATGGCATAAAAGACCAGTCAGTTGATGGTTTATATCCCATGGAAGACCGGTGTAAATAACGACGAGCAGTCTAATCAGTATCCACACAGTTCGCTTCTTTTTTCCAGAGATAATTAATCTATGATTAGTGTTTAATGGATTATACTTATAACATAATATATTTTTTCTTTTCAATTTCAATCAAGTATTCAACCTTTTCTCCACGACTTTTACTCATCTTGCACACAATGTAGATCCTGATCAATCTGCACATCCTTGCAGTATGATCTGTATTTACATTGTTTGCTTTCAGATCCTGTACAACATTCAAATGATACCTCTCTTTTCAACAGCGTGGTATTCAGTTGTGGTTTAAGTGTAACAATCTTTAAAAAAAAAATCAGCTTCAAATTACCGAAGAGAAAAAAAACCGGAACTTATCAATTTTGCGAAAGAAACAAATTGCTTCATCAAGATGTTTTTTTAGAGAGAAATTCCAAGACTCACTCGAAAACATCAAACAGAATAAGTTCAGAACTATCAAGTCTTTTGTTTAAGGTATCAATATCATTGAATTGGCTAACCATATTCAGACCAATGAATCTACTTTTGTGGAAACCAAGTAAAGAGATTTTGGCTGCTGAACTGGAAGAAGCAAACTTTGTCCGACCTTTCATTGGCATTTTACACAGGCAACTATTGACAGATTTATTAAAAAAAAAAAAAGGAACAGACCTGTATAATAAATCAGAAAATACTTAAGAAAAACAATTAACAGAGACAGACCAAAAAGTCATCTATTACATTAGTGGATATATGTTAGCAGCATTAGCAAAAGGGAATGAAAAAAGTTCTGCATTACAATATGGAATGCAAACATTATTGAACATTATTATGATAAGAGGCATATTTTAATGTCAGTTGATCTGCAATTTCTTTATTTTACTAAAAGGAGTTCCCACTTCCTAGACCATGTTTAATAACTCTTGATATATATTTACCAATTATGAAAACTTGAAATATATACAACAACTGGCAATGGAATTATGAATAATTTTCTGATAAATTTGGAAAAGTTATATTGGCATAAGGTGAGCCGGGCCACCTTGAAACGGACTCTCGATACCTGGTTGGCGGTGACGATAAATGTCAGTCTGCGCCTCCATACATAATGCCTGAGATCTTTCCTGATAGCCATCGAGACGCTGACGCGTTCTATAATATTTATAGTAAAACATTCGGAGTCCGTTTTCAGGTGTCGTGACTCAATTAGAGGACATGCCGCTTTCTCGTTAAAATTTCTTCTTTTCTTTTGTTTACCCTTTTCCGGCTTTATTGCATATAATTGTAATTGCATTGGTTATCTTTATGTTTTATGTCATATGTATAATACAATCTCAGTTGTTCAATTGTATAAATTGTCGTCTGCAGTAAACACTTCTAATGGGGGAAATGGGTTTAAATCACAGTTGACAATTGTATACAACAATAAAATACCAGTCATTGAACCCTGTGTAACACTAAGTCCATTGTTATGATCTTTTAAGCGATTACCCGATAATATATCTTAGCGTCGTCTACTTAACGAGTATCTCAGTAATACAGTGTTACATGGCTAAAAATTGAAGTGTTAATTTGATACAGAGTTGAATATGCTGTGGCATAATTGTGTAACATAATGAAAACACATTGCGGGAAAGGGAGCAATTTATCTTTATTGGCAATTCCCCTTTTTCTACCATTTAAAAAAAAGTTTTTAGCTGATCATTAGCATCAGAAATTTTCATTTCTGTAAGTTTTTCTCTCCTTTTCTCACAATGCTATTTCTTCCACAAAACTTGTATTTGAGGCATAGAAGTGGCCGTCAAACCTGGTAAAGTAAACATTGCTGATCCCTTTTCTTCATAGGCCATCTTTAGGTTATTCTTCCAAAGGCCTTTATTAAGAGGACTAAACCAATCTTTTTCGCATAATACTTCTCTTTGTGTCTTTCGATATATCTTATTACCAAATCAAACCCTTTACTGTATTAACTCAACATACCTGCCTCACTGAGACGATTCTACTTAGTAACAGAGGGTTTGAATGTCGAATAAGGATTTTAAAATATGAAATATTATAACGCATAGTCATGTTAACTGAAAATGAGCAACATATTGTTACACCGTATGGAATTATTGTGGTAAAGTAAGTAATTATTTGCTATCAGCTAATTTCAACACTGTTTTGAACTTTTACCGTACATCAAAATTAACATACATTCATTGCACGAGTAAATGCCAAGACAAAATAGATGTTTTCGTAAGATGAAAATGTTGGTAATTATTTTAACAAAATTATTATAAACGAAATATCAGTTATATGCTTTTTATCAATTTATTAACAACTTTGAATTTAGATAAATTAATGTTTATTTTTCGACAATGACGTACAGGCTTAAACCGTTCTTCCGTACATTTTTTGAGAGTATCTTAGAAAAGTATTGTAATATCCAAAAGTACTGACCTTTCATTTAAGTAATTTCCGCCTTTCTGCCACAATGTTTTCAAAACATGTCTTGGATATTAAGTGTCAAAGTTTGTCTTTATGAGGTATTCCAACATCCAACATACAGCACATATGCAGCAGACGACTTTGGAAACATCTACGTTACCATATGCTAAATTTCTATACATGAATGTGTATTAACTGAACAAAAAGCATTGTGGCAAAATGAGTAATTGCTTATTATGACCAGTTCCGTCTTTTGCCACACTGCTTTCAAAATGTCTACTGCAGATGCACCAGAAAGTGTCTGCAAATGATAAAGGGTCAACTATGACCGAGACATACCAACCATTTATAGGATAGATAATTGGCATATTTCAGGTTCTGACATTTTTACTTAAACCACTGTCATTTATAAAACTTTACCATAGATGTTTTAAAAGGCGTCTGCTTCAGATTCTTAGTATTTGGGCATGGGTTATAGACCAAACCCTATGTTGTGATTATTTTCAGTGCGGCATTTCTTTTAAATAGAGAACAAAATCTATGTTATGAATACTCAATCGTTCAGTGCGGCAGTTCTAGTAAGTAGCCACACCAAAGCCTCGGAGTTATATTTTGTTATAAGAGATATATTGTAGGACAAAGTCCTGTCAACTCTTCATGATCCTGACGTCTGATCATAATTGGTCTCCAGATCAGATGATAAGTTTTCCTCCTTGTCGCTTGACCCACCTACAGAAAATCTGCACCATCAGTCAACAATATGGAACATATCTATAATATAGTTGAAACAATTGTAGCATTTGTTTTCGCAATTTGCAACAATGTTTTGAACGGAAATCTGATGCAGAACCATTAAATGTATCATAAGGATTTTTTCCTTTTGTGAAAAATATAGGCAACTCTAAATAGTATTTAAAATTTCATCTATGGACATTGTCCATTTCTTGCAAAGAAGTTTTAAAATCGTCTTCTGCAGAATTTTTTGAAATCCTTGCACAAATAACAGTAAACCTTGGCGATTATTCAAAACCCTTAAACAAGAATATATTTCAGAAAAATATCAATGTTGAGTTTATGTAATTAAGAATTAAGAATTACATCATTTGTTATTCCAGGTACGCAGTCAGGTACTCTTGATTGAGAGTTTTAACCATGGCCACTAATTCATCTATATACGGATCGGATGAAGTTTCTTTCCAAGATTGTGATGTGTGCACATTTCAGAATGTGACCTCAGAGGCCGTGTCCTACTGTACGATTTGCAGCGAGTATCTGTGCATGGCATGTGATAAAGCGCATAGAGGTTCGAAACTCACCAGGAATCACAAACTTGTGACGGGAAGCAATCTTCCATCTGCACCTTCTACGACTAAACAAACATCGCCGATCCTGTTTTGTGAAGTCCATAAAACAATGATTGTTGATATGTATTGTAAAAGCCACGATGAAGTTATTTGCAGTGCATGTAAGTTAACATCTCATAAAATGTGTAAAATAACTGACGTTAGCCAGCAGACAAAACAGATGAAGAAAGATGGTTCTTTCCATAAAACAAAAACACATCTGGAAGAATTAAAATCCGAGTATGACAACATGAAAGCAATGAAACAGAAAGAAAAAGATAGCTTTAAATCGCAGCTAGAGAAATGCTTGAAAGACATGCGTCAGATACGAAAGGAGATAACTGAAACATTAGACACCATAGACAATACTCTATTGAAAGAAATCCAACACGCTGATGAAAGGATGACCAAAGACACGGAAGGTCATGTTGCAATAGTTGACGATGTCTTATCTCATATTATGGAAGCACTAGAAAAACTTGGAGAAAGCGAGAGAGCACTCGATGATCAAGTTATGTTTGTAGGAATGAAGAAGGCCTGCAATGCACAACATAAATACGCTGACACCATGGCAAACATACAACAAGATTTAAATCAAACCGAAACTAAACTTAAGATTAATGATACGCTCTATGATGCTCTTAAACAATTGCAGTCTGTAGAAATTGTCCTCGATGAAAGACAGCGTCTGAGAGCTGATAAAACATATGGACGACCGAAGTCTTTGTTAAACATGTCCATATCCGGTAGACGTGACATAGATATTAGGGATACAAATGTATCTGGGATTACTGTTTTGCCTGATGGCCATCTCGTACTCTGTTGTGGTAACAGACTCAAACTACTTGATAAGGACTTTAAGATTAAGTCCCAGTTAAATGAAAGTGCATGGTGTGTAGCAGCCATCAATGACGATGACATTATTGTTACACAAGGTAGAAATAAACAGATTCGTAAAATCAAGATGTTTCCACAGATGAAAGTAACAAAAACCATAAGGATGGATGTAGGATGCTGGGGCTTAGATGTTTATGGTAATGAAATGTATGTGACCTGTTTTGAATATGATGGTGACACGGGTGAGGTACAGGTACTTAACATGGAAGGCAAAGTACAGCGTAAACTGGGTCTGAATAATGGTAAACATATGTTTAAACGGCCAGGATATGTGACCGTCAATAATGACGGAAGTAAAGTAATTGTATCAGACTCTTCCACTCAAAAAGTTACATGTCTGGATACACAAGGTCATATGATCTACCAGTACTCAGACGCAGACCTGAAGTATCCGCAAGGAATGTATGTGGATTGTGACGGTTACCTGTTAATAGTTGATTATCATAGTAAAAATGTACATATGGTTGCACAAGATGGAAGAAAAGAGAAGATTTTGCTGTCAGAGGCAGACGGATTGAAGTACCCGCGGTGTATAGTGTTCCGACAGAGTGATCGTTGTCTTTTTGTGGGAATGCAAATTACCAATAAACCAACACTGATCAGTTACACAGCTAAATAATTTGAAATCTTTAATATATTTCCACATTTTGGAACATTGGCTATTTTCAGTCAAAATGGAACATATTGGTACACTTTACATTATATGATATAAACTATGGTTACCAGTCTTTTTGTGTTATTTTGCAAGTAGGCAAGATCAAGATCAGTTTGTACCTCCAAGCATGTTAGTCGTGGTCCTTCCAGTTTCCAATTCAGTCCTTCACACAATAAATAGAAACATCATAAATATTGACGTATAAAATGATCCCGTCCATAGAAAAAGACACTCAGATTGCATTTCTGAACAATGCAGATTCGGATCAGCTAGTTCATCTACTTTGTCCTATCATAATCTTTACACGTTGTCAAAAGCTTCTAACACGTTCAAGTAAAATATGAACAGTATGCAGGCTGTGAATACACAGGGTTGTTTACGTAGTTCTACCTTTATTAGATTCATCCCTTCTAAGTTAAGTTCGTTTTGTTAGCTGACTCGAACTATAAACGTAGCTCTAAATAAGGGATTTTTTTGTTGTTCTTATTTGACATTCAAACAAAATAATCGTCTCATTGAAAGCGTTTCGTTTGCCTCACGTGTTAAAATGCTTCTATTGAGTACTCAGAACAAAGACTTTAATTGCTGAATAACAGAAACACTATCTTGCAAAAACCTATTTCGCATTGAAAGCAATTGTGGATAAAATTGTAATATCTAAAATAAAAGAAGTACTATTCAGGTCACATGTGTATTGTGGGAAAACCAGAAATAGCTAGTTTTTAGCCAACTTATTAACTTATCTGTTTTAATTTGGTACAGAATAATAAAATAACGATTTCCCTATAATGTAGAAAAGTATACATATGTATTAATCATTTCCCTGAAATGTAGATATTTATACATGTTTAATAACCGGTTCCCTAATAAATATCTTTAGTTGGGGACGAAAAGTAGAACATTCATTTCCCGTATCTTTATCTTTCAATGGAGATGGAAAAGTAGAATAACCATTTCCCTGGTAAATATATTTAAATAGAGACGGAAAAGTAGAATAACCACTTCCCTCTCTAATATCTTTAAATGTAGAAGTTAAAGTAGAATAAACATTTCTCTGGTAAATACCTTTAAATGGAAACGTTAAAGTAGAATAAACATTTCTTTGGTAAATATCTTTAAATGGAGATGGAAAAGTAAAATAACCACTTCCCTCTCTAATATCTTTAAATGGAGACGGAAAAGTAGAATAACCATTTCCTTGGTAAATATCTTTAAATGGAGACATTAAAGTAGAATAACCGTTCCATGGTAACTATCTTTAAATGGAGACAGTAAAGTAAAATAACCGTTTCTCTGTTCAATATCTTTAAATGGAAACAGAAAAGTAGAATAACCTTTGCCCTGGCCAATATTTCAAATGGAAACAGAAATGTAGAATAACTATTTCCCTGGTCAATATCTTGAAATGGAGAAATAACAGTAGAATAACCGTTTCCCTGGCCAATATCTATAAATGGAGACAGAAGAGTAGAATAACTCTCTCCCCCGCCAATATCAATTAATGGAGACGGAGAAGAGGAATAACTATTTCCCTGGTCAATATCTATAAATGGAGACGGAAAGGTAGAATAAAAGGTTTCCCTGTACAATATCTTTAAATGGAAACAGAAAAGTAGAATAACCTTTTCCCAACATCTATTAATGGAGACGGAAAAGTAGAATAACTATTTCCCTGGCCAATATCTATTTATGGAGACGGAAAAGTAGAATAACCGATTCACAGGACAATATCTATTAATGGAGACGGAAAAGTAGAACAATTTTTCCCTGGTCAATATCTGTTAATGGAAACGGAAAAGTAGAAAGGCCGCTCCCCGTGTCAATATCTTTACAATTAGTCGGAAGAGTAGAATAATCAGTTTTATTTATACATTAAGTGTAGACGGATATGTACATGTATGTACATTAATATCCGATGTCAGACACTCTGCGTGAGATCAATGTAAAGATTGTTAGCATGCCAAGGTCAGATAATACAATCTAGTATAATGGTTGATCAAATATAGCAAGCCTGATAATTGCACACAAAAATCCCGATTTGCCAAATTGGCTTGAATACAAAAGCTGCTTTAACCCTTTCCCACATACAGCAGATTTGGAGAAAAAATTATTTTTAGGAAAGAAAAGTTCAACAGATTTTAAAATAGTACAGCAAAAGAAGAACTTAATCAAGATGGAAAATTTCTTCTTTGCCACAATATTTGTCAAAAGCCATCGACTGGATATGCGATAAATGTGGCCTGTAGGAATTGGTAGTAAGTTTCTGCTTATAAACCTCTTGCCAATGAAAATATAATGTCTTTACTTTTGGTAGCGTTATTTGAAAACACTTTGGTTTATTTTATTGGATTTATTGCCGTTTTCAACGGTATTTCAGACAAATCACGCAGACAGAACGCTTATTCTTAAATTCCTGAGTAACAAACCAATAATAGACTTGGACATACTCATTTATCAATGGCACTCCATCGTAACCGCCAAGATTCAGAATCGAATGCGGTAAGGCCGGTCCAAAGTTCCCAATGCTTAACACGGCAAGTTACAAAATGTTTGAAAAGAAGCAAGCTCTAGACATATCATATATGGCAACCGAATGTACCTCAAAATCCCCATAGGTCCAACAATGGCTAGGTAGTCAAAACCCCTAGATGAAAAATACAGGGTATTCAAAATCCCTTAGATGATTTTTTTTCACCTAGGTGATTTTGACTACCTAGCCATTTTTGGACCTAGGGGATTATGAGCTAGGGGATTTTGAGTGGCACCCAAGGCAACCATTTAACCTTAGCCTTGGTTGATAGTAGATGTCAGATTGAATTATCTTAACCATTTAACTTGAATTCTAATTTTTCCGAGTCATTTGCTTTCAAAATATTTCATGAAAAACTGAAAGATCTATAAAATAGAGTTGACAATAGAGTTGATTAATGATCAATTCCTCATTTTCCCGAAAAGTTATAAAAGTCTTCCGCTGCACAGGCATCAGAAGCCATTTGTATCAGGAAAAGGGATTACGTTCAAGGGAGTTAATTCAACAAAACTGTTAAGAGTTATGAGACATTTGGTTGAAAAACAATCCACCAAGAAAAAGAGATTAAAGTGAATATTCTGGTGTGAGAACGTCCACGTTTGGTGAGTAATCATTTATATTGTTGTTGAAGATGTTGAATGTGATATTGTGTCTATGTATTGAATCATTAAGCCAGTTTAAGAACAGTATGATTATTCAGTTGTGTTAAAAGCATGGTGGAAAATAGAGTAATTGCTTATTATAAGCAATTTCCATTTTGTCACAATATTTTACAAACCTGATAAGTCGTCTGCTGCAGATGTGTGAAAATGTGGCTACTTTTATGAAAGGGTTAAATGTTTTCAAAGCAGACATTTAATAAAACATTTTTCCAAAAAAAGTGTTCATATTTGGAGTGATAGAGTCAAGATTCCCTTTATTCTACCAAAACACACAGGTAGCCGGTTTATGTCTATTTTATCAGAGGCAGACTTTAATGTCAGTTGATCCGCATTTTGCATAATGTAGTGAAAGAGTTCTTACATGGTTTCGACATCTTTGATAAATCGTTACCAATTATGAAATAATAGAATAGATATGACTAATGTTATGATTTCAGAAAATAATTCATTTTAATGCTTCTTTAATCATCCAAGGGTATATCACTTGTCGTCTGTAGCAAACATTTTCGTATGGGTTTAAGTTCAACTTACAACAAAATACCCGTAATTGAACACTGTGTAACACTTATTTATTGTTGCGATCTTTTAACAATTTCTTTTATACAGACGCTTTATTAGGCCTCTAAAGCAGACTACTTTGGTAAACAATGTGGCAAAAGGAGAAATAGCTCACCTTCGTGTCTATGTCAGATATATTTCAAACACTTAATTCTATAAGCAAAATCACTATTAATGAATTGTCTTTGTCTGAGTAATTACGCATACTTACTTTGAACAAATAAAAAAACTTATTTCAAATGACTTTATGTTGTTGTTTTTTCGATACTAAAGTACAGGTTTAACCCATTTTACTTGACATTTTTTAGAATAAATCTAAGACAAATATTGTAAAATTCAGAAATTCGGACATATCGTTGATCGAATTCGCAACATTGTTTCAAAACTATTATTAACCCGACATCATGATCAATTTCTCATGTTCCCGCAAAGTTATAAAAGTCTTCTGCTGCACAGGCAGCAGATGCCATTTGTACAAGAGGAGTTCAAGGGAGTTAATTCAACAAAACTGTTAAGAGTTATTCTTTGCTGCAATCCAGGAAGATCAATAGATAACCTTGGGCAGGGTAAGGCATTTGGTTGAAAAACAATCAACAAAGAAAAAGGGATTTAAAGGGAATATTTTGGTCTGAGAACATCCACGTTTGGTGAGTAATAATTTGTATTGTTGTTGATGATGCTGAATGTTATCTTGTGTCTTTATCTTGAATCATTTACACTTAGAATTGCGCTTATCCTTTATATCAAAATAAAAAAAGGTTGTTTTTTCTCTTTACACCTTTCTATATATAGACGCTTTTGCAGCTGACACATTTTAAGAACAGTATGGTAAAAGGAGAAAGTGCTAAACATTCACAATTTCGGTTTTATAAACTGCAGAGGATTTTGAAAACACCTGCCCAATAGTAAGGAAACTCTCTTTAGATAATAGTATAATTATTGAATTGAGTTGAAATCATTGTGGCAAATGGAGACATTTCTTTTTTCACCATAATGTTTTCAAAACTGATAAGTCTTCGGCAGATACGTGAAAACGTGGGTACATGTTGGAAAGGGTTAAACGTTTTCAAAGCAGACTTTTTATTAAAAAAAGTTGTTCGAATGAAAAAATACAATATATATAAAATCTTGACAACTGACAATATAGATGATTTCAGTATATAATTCGATCTAATGCAACCTTAAATTATGCAAGTGTATAAATTGTCGTCTGTAAAAAAAACATGAAATGAGGGAATGGGTTTAAATCACAGTTGACAAACTGTATCTAACATCAATTATCCCGTAATATTGTGTCTTTACCATGACTCATTTACACTTACAATAGCGCTTATCCTTCGGGAGATTTAAACAATTCTTTTTCCTCTTAACAACTTTCTAGATATAGACGCATTTGCAGGTGACACATTTTAAGAACAGTATGGGAAAAGGAAAAAAATGCTTAAAATTCGCATTTTCTGTTTGTCCCATTAAGTTTTTTACCATGTTAACAACAAAATGAAGAGGATTTTGAAAACATCTGCACAATAGCTTTAAATAATAATTGAGATGAGATGAAATCATTGTGGCAAATGGAGACATTTCTTTTTCACCGCAATGTTTTCAACACTGATAAGTCTTCGGCAGATACGTGAAAACGTTGCCTACATGTTGGAAAGGGTTTAATGTTTTTATAAAAAAAAATGTTCAAAATAAATGTCCATATTTCGTTAGAGTCAAGAGTCGCTATATTCTACCAAAACACTAGTAACGTATTTCATGTCTATTTTATCAGAGGCAGACATCAATGACAGTTGATCCGCATTTTCTATAAAGAGATCCTACTTGGATATCTTTGATAAATCTTTACCAATATGAAAAATTACAATATATATAAAATCTTGACAAATGACAATATAGATGATTTCAGAATATCTTTCGATCTCAGCCAATCTTAATACCCAAGTGTATACATTGTCGTCTACAGTAAACCATTTAATGGGGGGAATGGGTTTAAATCACATTTGACAACTGTATCTAACATCAACATACCCGTAATTGAACCCTGTGTATGACTTGTCTATTGTTATGATTGTTTAACAATTTCCTTCATACATACGCTTTCTGAGACCTGTTTAGCAGACTAATTTGGTAAACAATGTGACAAAAGGTGACATAGTTTACCGTTTATCTATGAGACACATTTTTCAAACACTTTTGACAACATGTAATTATATTAACACAATTGTTCTTAAATAGTGTACTAACTTTAAACAAATGAAAAAAAATGTTTGACATATTTTTTTGGACAATAACGTTCAGGTCCAAACCATTTTACTCGACATTTTAAGAATAGTCTCCTTCAAAATAATCTAAGACCAATATTGTAAAATGCAGACCTTCGTTAATAAAGAGTCATATGTTGTCTGTACCAGGTGAAGATTTAACCCTTTTTCAACATCCATCATTTCTGCAGCAGACGAGTTTCAAAACACATTCGCAAGAAAATAGAAAATCTCATTAACTCTTTCAGCGCCGAATTGTTTAAAGTAGACTCTTCCATGTTCAAAGGAATCCGCTGTGGTCGAGTGGTTAGCGTCGGGGATTTCGAAACCGGGTGTCCCGGGTTCGATCCCCAGTCGCGGCACTACGGTCATAGTGGAGTGCCCTTGGGCAAGGCACATTTTCTAGCCTAGTACTGGTTTGTTTACCCAGGGATCATGAATAATTAAACTTAATTGCGCGCTAAATGACCTTAGCTGTCGATGCGCCATAAAACAATATGCATTCATTCATTCATTCCATGTTCAAAATCGGGTGTCTCTATTTATTATGTAATAAAAGTTTGGACTATTTTGATAACTAAAAGGCAAACAATGCTGATTTCAGGTGAGACAGCTCGTTACGAGCCGACTCGCCTGAATCAGTATTGTTTGCAAAAACCTCAATATTGCCTTTGGCTCTGAAAGAGTTCAATGAAAACATTGCACCGAAAGGAGAAGTTCCTCAATATGAGCAATGTTGCTTTTTGGCACATTGTTTTCAAAAACCGTCCGCTGTCAATGCGTCATATTGTGTCCACAAGGGAGTGAGAAAGGATCAGCCATCATCTCGACATACCAGCCCTTTATTCCATATCTTATAGAGAAATCATTAATACGCAAGATACATTCCAGATGTTGGTTTGTTAAATGATCGATTAACCCTTTCAAACATATGGACGCATGTCAAAACATCTGAAGAAAATGAATCTTAAAAACATTACGGCACAAGCATAAATTGGCCTTTTTATTTATAGAGGTTTTCCCCATTGTTAAGTGGTACGATTCAGAGTCTAGGTATGTGCGTTAGGATTTAAGGCCAAATACCATGTTGCGAACTCGTACTCAATAGAATAGTCTATTTTGGTAATAACATAGAAAAGTATGTGTGAGGCGAGTAACCACACTATAGGGTATACATTAGTAATACTATGGACTAGTCTGAGTGAGGCGAGTACCCACAACATAGGGTATAATTTGGTAATAATATATAATAGTCTCAGTGAGGCGAGTACCCATAACATCGGGTATAATTTGGTAATAATATAGAAAAGTCTGAGTGAGGCGAGTACCCATAACATCGGGTATAATTTGGTAATAATATAGAAAAGTCTGAGTGAGGCGAGTACCCATAACATCGGGTATAATTTGGTAATAATATAGAATAGTCTGAGTGAGGTGAATACTCACAACATAGGGTATAATTTGGTAATAACATAGAAAAGTCTGAGTGAGGCGAGTACCCATAACATCGGGTATAATTTGGTAATAATATAGAAAAGTCTGAGTGAGGTGAATACCCATAACATCGGGTATAATTTGGTAATAATATAGAAAAGTCTGAGTGAGGCGAGTACCCATAACATCGGGTATAATTTGGTAATAATATAGAAAAGTCTGAGTGAGGCGAGTACCCATAACATCGGGTATAATTTGGTAATAATATAGAATAGTCTGAGTGAGGTGAATACTCACAACATAGGGTATAATTTGGTAATAATATAGAATAGTCTGAGTGAGGCGAGTAACCACACTATAGGGTATAATTTGGTAATAATATAGAATAGACTGAGTGAGGCGAGTAACCACACTATAGGGTATAATTTGGTAATAATATAGAATAGACTGAGTGAGGCGAGTACCCACAACATAGGGTATAATTTGGTAATAATATAGAAAAGTCTGAGTGAGGTGAATACCCATAACATCGGGTATAATTTGGTAATAATATAGAAAAGTCTGAGTGAGGCGAGTACCCATAACATCGGGTATAATTTGGTAATAATATAGAATAGTCTGAGTGAGGCGAGTAACCACACTATAGGGTATAATTTGGTAATAATATAGAATAGTCTGAGTGAGGCGAGTACCAACAACATCGGGTATAATTTGGTAATAATATAGAATAGTCTGAGTGAGGCGAGTACCCATAACATCGGGTATAATTTGGTAATAATATAGAATAGTCTGAGTGAGGCGAGTAACCACACTATAGGGTATAATTTGGTAATAATATAGAATAGTCTGAGTGAGGCGAGTACCCACAACATCGGGTATAATTTGGTAATAATATAGAATAGTCTGAGTGAGGCGAGTACCCACAACATCGGGTATAATTTGGTAATAAAATAGAATAGTCTGAGTGAGGTGAATACTCACAACATAGGGTATAATTTGGTAATAATATAGAATAGCCTGAGGGAGGCGAGTACCCACAGCATCGGGTTCAATTTGGTGATAACATAGAACAGTCTGAGTGAGGGGAGTACCTACAAAGTAGGGTCTCATTTGGTATAACATAGGGTATAATTTGGTAATGAAATAGAATAGTCTGAGTGAGGCGAATACCAACAACATAGGGTATAATTTGGTTATAATATAGAATAGCCTGAGTGAGGCGAGTACCAACAACATCGGGTTCAATTTGGTGATAATATATAATAGTCTGAGTGAGGCGAGTACCCACAGTATAGGATATACTTTGGTGATAACATAGAATAGTCTTAGTGAGGCAAGTACCCAGAACCTCGCGTTACTTTTTCTTATTATATAGAATAGTCTGAGTGAGGCGAGTACCCACAACATAGGGTTTACTTTGGTTATAATATTGTTTAGTTATGAGTACTCAATATAATAGTCTCAGTGAGGCAAGTACATACAACATCGGGTTTAAGTTAGTATTGACATTGTAGCACAAATATCTGTGTCGTGATTACTTAAATAGTCTAGGTGAGGTGAGTACCCACAACATTGGGTTAAATTTGGTAATAATATTGAATAGTCTCGGTGAGGCGAGAACCCACAACAAAGGATTAAATTTGGTAATAATATAGTATATTCTTGGTGAGGCGAGAACCCGCAACATGGTGTATAATTACTATGTTGTGAGTACTCAAATAGTTTTCTGAGGCGTATACCCACAACATAGGGTTTATTTTGGTAATAATATTGTCGGACAAATACTAGCTGTATAGTCTTACAAACTCAGACTTCTGATCACTGAATACGGCATTCTCAAGATCAGATAAAAAACTTTCTCCGTAACCCCTGCCTACCAACAACATTGAAACTCTCTATAAATTAAAGTATTTTCATTAATTATAATTGAAAACCATGTAGCAATTATGAACAAAATCACCTTATGCCACAATGAATTCAAATGTCATCTTCTGCAAATGTATATGCAGGTGGGAACGGCTTGAAAGAGTGAGAGACAACCAACAGTTTAATAACGAGACGTAATATAGAGTCGCGGCTTTCAGTTTGAAGTCCCCTTTGGGCAAGGTACATTCCTGAGCCTGGTACTGATTTGTTTACCCATGGAGCATCGATAAGCGAACTGTCTCCTTGAACTTGAAAATGGCGTAAACCCCAATAAAAAAAACCAGTAAATGAAATTCAATTTAAAATGATCCTGGTTATTTTAAAATGTATTTGAAAAAACCTCATGTGTAAAGAATTTAGAATGTATATAAGTAATATCACTTTATTGTTTAATATTTTGGCGCTGGGCCCTTCGGGTTTAACCCTATCCCACTCGCAGATGCATTTTGACGCATCTGCAGTGGACGTAGTTTGAAAACACTGTGGTCAAAGAAGAATTTGCTTATGATGACAATTTCTTTTTCTTTTTGCCACAATGCTTTCAACTCTTTTCAACAATTGTACCTTTGTATAAGGAGATATCCTATAATTTTACCTACATGTTTTCAAAGCCGTCTACTGCTAATTCATTTTTTAGAAGGAATGATGCGAAAATACTGAACAATAGAATATAATTATTTCATATCGAACATAGGTTACTTTATATGTAAAGCAATGGTGCAATACATTATAGAACACGATAAATATTGAACTAGAAACCGCAATATAACTACAAATACTCTTCTTGAAAACAGTGTATTTAAGCTTACAGGGAAGGGGAATATGGGAGTCACCATATTGATTGGTTGGTTAGTCGGTTGGTCGGTCTGTCAATCCATTATTCGTCCTCATCATTTTTCACAAACAGCAAATATAAAGCAGACGACATTGAAAACATTTAGGTCCTTCTTGTTAAAGGAAAGTTTAATAAATAAACCGAGTTGAAAACGTTATAGTAAAAGGAGAGGAAATTACTCATGATGAACAATTTCTTCTTTTACCACAAACGTTTCGAAAGTTGTCTGCTGCAGATGCATCAAATTGAGGGCTGCAGTTGAGAAAGGGTTAAACAGTTATGACACATTGTTTAGTTTAAACTTATTTATTCACATCAATTGCGAAACAAGTTTTCAGCTTAATTAATCACTCTCGATGTCTGCTTCCTGGAGGTTTAACCAGTTCTCGTAACATTTGCGCGGAAAGTCAGAATAATTCAGAATACGCTTACCACGGGATTCGAACAAAGGACATTTTGTACGAGAGGCTGACGTTATATCACTGCACAACTGTCTCCAACCTTAAGTATTTCTCAGCATCCTCTGGGTGTAATTTTCAATGACATTTATATACAAAGAGCAGATATGGATATCCTAATAGCATGCCCATTGGATATTTATAGGTAATGACCCCTTGATTATTATTGATATTATTATATACCAACATGTATATACATGCTATTTCTAATAAACCTCCTTGTGGAATTCAATGACATTTTATAAAAATATTCTGCACATTCTAAAAGCATAGGGAGTTATGTCCAATATCATGCTTTATATACATTGTGGTATGTGAAAACATTTATGTCCATGCTATTTCTCAGCATCCACTGGGTGGAATTCAATGGAATTTAGATACAAAGATGAGATATAGATATTATTATAGCATTCCCATTTGTGTTTTTTACAGAGGTCATGGTCCCTTGATTATTATTCATTGTTGTACCAATGCCCAGATCATGAAAGGAACACATGACTCATGTTCTGTGACACAGCGACATGTGAGGTTAATAATCACATTTAGTGATAGAACTTGTTTAATTTGCTACCCAAAATGTAAAATGTATGTCTATTGTTATATTTAAAGTGAGATACTGGAAGGAATTTCTGTTTAACTTGCACGCCTTTTACTGTTGAATTGTTTTGACCCTTTCCCACGTGCAGACACTTTTGACGCATTAGTTGCAGCAGACTTTTAAAAATATTGTGGCAATAGGAGAAATTGCTCGTCATTTACAATTTCTCTTTTCGTCTTTTGTCACAATAATGCCTTGTAGTTTTAAATCGCATCTGCTGTATAATTATCGTCTGGGAAAGGGTTAAATCCAGCATATCATTATGCTTATAATAAAAGCTTCTGCTGCAGAGATTTAACAAAGCCTGTGTACTGTATGTGAGACAAGATTCAAGAACATCTGCTTCGAATTTGTGTCAGACCACGAAGTTTGGAAAATGCTATAGTTACAAGCCTCTCTTGACTAGAAGTATGGCCGAATTGCAAACAGAATTAGTATAAGGTATTCATTAAACGCTCGAAAGTGTAACCACATACGAGCTTAAAGCATGTTTCATTATTTTTATTTGTCTAATAATTCGTAAAACATAAATGGTGTAATGTATCTTTAAAGTATAATTGTTGAGAAATGAAATATTTTGTCATTTTCACGAGGGAAACAAATATGATGTATGCTTTGTTAGTATTTAAGTATTACTAAGCGCAGAGTAATGTTGGTGGAAATTGACCTTCGTTATTATTATTAAATGTAGAATAACCATTTCCCTGTTCCATATCTTAAAATAGAGACAGAAATGTAGAATAACAATTTCCGTAGTCAATATCTTTAAATGGAGACAGTCAAGTAGAATAATCGTTTCCGCAGTCAATATCTTTAAACGGAGACAGAAAAGTGGAATAACCATTTCTCTGTTCAACATCTTTAAATGCAGATGGACAAGTAGAGTGACAATTTTCCAGGTCAATATCTTTGAATCGAGACGGAAACATAAAATAACAGTTTCCCTCGTCTGCTGCGTATACGTCAAAATGTGTCTTCATGTGGGGAAAGATAGTTATCTGCTTTGAAAAAAAAAATGGAATAAAAATATAACGTCTTGACTATTGGAAGTAACATATTGATAGTGTAAATTTAAATTTTTATTGTGGTTTACGCCGTTGAAAATGTTATTTCAGACAGATCACGGCAAACACAGCAATGTATTATGATCCCTGAGCGTCGAACAAAGTACTAGACAAGGACATGTACATTTAAAAATGGCGCTCCGGAATAACCCTCATTATCCATGATGGAATCTAGAAAGCCCTGTCCCATATTTGCAATGCTAACCTCTGGGTTTTCAAATGAGAAAGCTATACAAAATATCATGTAAGGCAAACAGTAAGCCTTAACCACAAAAGTCTAGATGATGTCAGAATGAATTATTTAACCATTTACCTTATATGATATTTTAAGTCATATGCTTTTAGAAATATTTCAGGAAAACTTGAAAGATCTTTCAAAAAAAAATCTATATAAACAGTTTGGGTAAATATCTGATGTCACTATGATCAATTTATCCTTATCCTGTACAGTTATAAAATTCGTCTGCTGAAAAGGCGACAGCTATTGTTGTTCTCAAGGAAATGGCTGCAGTTAAAGGGAGTTCATTTGACTAATGGGAATTTGTAGTGTTAAAAGAGTTATCCTTTGCTTCAATTAAGGAAGTAAATAAAATAAAGTTAAATTTGGACAGAATATCGGACATTTTGTTGAAAAAAGAAAATACATTCAAGAAAAATAGATTTGAAGTAAATATTGTGCTTTGCTAATTTTCAAATTTAGTGAGTAATTATTTATGTAGTTGTTGTTGTTGATGTTGAATGTGATTTTGTGTCTGTGTCTTGAAACATGTCAAAATTAACAGTTAATTATCACAGATATTACGATGGCTACCTTAAACCTTTCCGATCAATACTTTTGCCGAGATGGTTTCAAATTTATTCCATAATGACTTTTAATATCTAGATGTTTTAAAAGTCATCGTAAGCAAATGGATACCTAATTTCCTGATCAATACATTATATTTGAGTCCATCCATTGCAGGAAGCAAACATTTAAATTTCTGAAAAGTAAATGGTCAGAACAGCCTGAACATCTGCTCCATTTGATCAGAATCTACTCAAAGTGACTGAAACTTCAAAAAAGTTCAAGTAAGCAATAGTTGAACAGTGAATATCTTGATCTGACAGTGTATAAAATGCTACATAACACTGCTGGTCTCATTTATAAAGTTTTTTGATTTGAAACATTTGAGTGAAATAGCAATTATGGTGAAAATAGAACCTGTACGTCTGAAAAAACATATGTAGAGTCAAAATCACTGAGGAAAACATACCTATGTACCTTCTATGATAAGGCATGACAATGGCATATCAACCACAGTCATGTTTTTGTGAAATGTCATCCTTTTAGTCACTTTCATCTGTGAAATATCTTAACTTTCATGGATCTGTTTATTACTACATGTACCTTGTGTAACAATGATTTCATTGTCATTGATGGCTACAACGCTCAATGTACATTCATTTAGCTGGGATTTGATATTGAAGTCGTTATCAAGTAGTTTGAGTCCGTTATCACCACAGCCGAGTACGAGATGGCCGTCAGGCATGCAAGTACATCCGAACACACGAGAATTCTGACGTCCATATGTAATGCCAGCTCTTTTACACTGTTTGTCAACGAGGACTGTTTCTACAGACTGCAGTTGTTTTAGAGTATCGTTGAGGCTGTCATTTATCTGAAATTTGGTTTCGGTTTGATTAAAATATTGTTGCATTGTGGCCATTGTGTTTGCGTTGTGCAACGGTAGCCTTCTTCATTCTTGTGCTTTCTCGCTTTCTTTAAGGTTTTTTAGTTGTTCCATGATTTGAGAAAAGACATCGTCAAATATTGCAATATCACGTTCTATGTCCATGTTGATCAGTTATTCAGTTTGTTGGAATTCATTCGATAGAGTATTTTCAATGATGTCACTTTTTTTTCTATTGAATCTGACGCATGTCTTTTAGGCATTTCTCTATTAGGATTTTTGAATGAGACATATGCTTCTTGACTAGAGTAAACCAATCTTTTCCCCATATTTCCTATCCTTTATTAATTAATCAAACCACTGTATTGGGTGACGATTCTCTTTAATATCCACAACATAGGGTTTGAAGCTTAAGTACGGATTTTATAATATGAAATATGCCTCTTGTCTAATCTTTGTTTCACCATTAGACCACTAATGCTCCTTTTTTATTCAATTGATGTGTTGGGTAGGGGGATGATATTATTGGGAATCCACACCATAGGGTTAGAAGGTCAAATAAGGATTTTAGAATATGATTTATCACTCTTGACTAGAGTAAGCCAATATTTTCCCCATAATAATCCTCCTTTATTTTTCAATCAAACCTTATGTTGTGGGACCGATTCTATTGACTATCCACAAGTGGGATTTGAAGGTCCAATAAGGATGTTAAAATGTAAAATATGCCTCTTGTGTAGATACAACCAATATCTTCCACATTATATGCATACTATCACTCTTTTATGTATTAATTAAATTCTATGTTGTGTAGGACGATTCTATTTAGTTCCCAAAATATAGATTTTGAACGTCAAATAAGGGGTATGACACTCATGTAGAGTAAACAATTGTTTTTATCATAATCCCATAAGTCGGTTCTATTGAGTATATATATATACTTCATAGGGTTCGAAGGTAACATAGGGATTTTAGAATATGAAATATGCCTCTTGTCTCGAGTAAACAAATCTTTTCCACATATTACCAATAATATCCCAGTTTTATTAATTAATCAAATCCTGTGTTAAGGGGATGATTCTATTGAGTATTCAAAAACTAGTGTTTGAAGGTCCAATAAGGATTTTAGAATATAAAATATGCCTCTTGTCTGGAGTTAACCGAACTTTTCCACATAATACCCATAATATTTCGTATTTATTAAGGAATCAAACCCTGTGTTAGGGGGACTTTTTTTTTATTGAGTACACACATCATAGGGTTTGAAGGTCAAATATGGATTTTAGGATATCAAATAAGGATTTTAGGATATCAAATAAGGATTTTAGAATATCGAATATGACACTTGTGTAGAGTAAATCAATCTTTTCCCCTTAATATCCATCTTTTTTTCAGTAATTATATACTGTGTCGGGCGGGGGATGCGATTTTATTGAGTATCCGCAGCATAGGGTTTGTAGGTCAAATAACGACGACTTTTAATTATGAAATATGCCTCTCTTTTAGAGTAAACCAATCTATTCCCCATACTATGCCTCCTTTAGTAGTTAATCAAACTCTGTGTTGGAGGCCTATTCTATTGAATATCCACAACATATGGTTAGAAGGTCATATAAGGATTATATAATATAAAATATGCCCCTTATGTGGGGCTCTATACATATGATAAGAGCCATGGCAATGGCAAATGAGGAACATATTGTAACACAGTATTAAACTATTTTAGAAAAGGAAGCAATTATTTGATATCAGTTAATTTCCATACTGCTTTGAAATTTTACCGTTCGTCACAATTATCCTACATTCATTCCTCGGGTTAAATGACAAATCTGAATGGCCCATTTTGTAACATTATCCTTCTTTCAAACAATTTAGAATGAATGTAAATATTTAACGTAATTAGTTTTACACAATCTCCTTTATATGCTTATTTTCATCTAAATAACAAATTTAATCTTAAATAAATTTGTGTTTACTTTTCGTCAATGAAATAAAGGTTCGACATCTTAGAAAACCCACATTACCGACATCTTTAGAAAATCCTCATTTACAAAGAATCTTAGATTTTGTTCCTTCATTCCTCAAACGTTTTCAAGCTAAGTCTATTTTCAAACTATATTAAGTGTCATATGTTGTCAGGTAAATATTTTAAACCTTCCAAAATACAAATATGTATTTAGAAAATTAAACATATATATAAACCATTTTCCTGTAATGTAGACTATTATGCATAATTATGCAACAACCGTTTCCCTATAACATTATGCATATGTATTATCAGTTTTCCTATAATGTAGAACATTATACCTACATATTATCCGTTTCCCTAAAATGTATTACATTATACATATGTTTTAATCGTTTCCCTAATATAGTACATAATGCATATGTATTAACCGTTTCCCTGTAATGAAGAATGAAAAATGTTAAATATCTTTAAATGGAGACGGAAATTTAGATAAAATGCAGTCAAACTTTCAACGGTCAGAACATTACCTTTTATATAATTGTTTTAAATTTATTGCAAACCAGATCATTGTATTAAACATGGGCTAATTAAGAAAATACCTGCTTTTAACAATTCAGACATAGGAGAAATTGGTCATGATATGCAATTTTTTTTATCATAATGTTTTCAAAGAGTCGTCTACTGCATATATGCGTCAAATTGTGGCTGTATGTGGGAAATGATAGTCAGTTGTCTTCTTTGAAACTCTTGGCGTAGTAATGTTTGTAAACCTACTTGGTGTATAATGATAGTCAGTTGTCTTCTTTGAAACTCTTGGCGTAGTAATGTTTGTAAACCTACTTGGTGTATAATGATAGTCAGTTGTCTACTTTGAAAGCTCTTGGGTAGAAATATAACGTCTGGAATGTTTGTAAATCATTTTGGTGAATAATGTGTTCTATTTAAATTAAAAAAGAACGTATCCAGTTTTGTTTTTGATTTAACCTTTACCCGATAAAGAAACCTTTTGACGCTTTTATAACAGATATATTTTAAGAACAGAATGGCACAATTCGCACATACACATACAACTTATATACGGCAGACGACTTTGAAACTATCTAGCCCAATTGTTGAAAATCTCTTTAAGTAAAAGCACAGTTATTGAATAGAGTGGAACACACTGTGGCAAATGGATATAGTGCTCACAGCAGAGAAGTTCTGCTTTTCCCACAATGTTCTGAAAACCTACCACTGCAAAGGCATTGACGTTTGCATGGTAAAACATAAATCTACCAATAAAAAGATATTTAAAGTGAATTTTCTGCACTGAGAACCTTCATATTTGGTAAGTCATTGGAAGCCGCCAGTAGGCGGAGCTTTGAAAAATTTAGCACAAGGAGATCTTTAGACCTGCTAGTGTGACCACATATCGGGATTACTCTTTGTCCTTACTTATTATATTACTTTAAGGTAAATGACTTTTAAAACATCCCTTGTACACTCTATATACATGTGTGAGTTTTACAAATTAAAAAAATAGACAAAGGCCAGTATTTTAATTTTATGTATGTACATTTTTAGTTAAGCGAAATTCATACTGTATCTAGTCTAAACAGTAAAATAGAGAACCATTCTACTAAATTGGTTACTTGCCTCATACGCTTTATTATTTCAATAGTTCTCAAACCGGGAACCAAAAAAAGGCGTGCTAAATGTAGTCTGGTTCCTTTCATCCTATATGGTGGCATAACACAGTTGAAAGCTGACACAGAATGAAAAAGTTGGACAGAAATATCAATTTGACCCTTTATTCCAAAAATCACCCAACAAAAACGCAGGGGGTTAGTGTAAAATTGAAGAGCTGCTAATGCTCTCAGAACTATGGGCAATCTGTGGATGCAGTCAGAAATACCACGTTTCCAGCTCCTTTTCAAGCAATTTTGGACATTTTTATACACATTCAATGCTTTGGGTCTTAATATCTCCACAGGAAACTCTCTCCAATAACAAATTAAATTAACACTGATTCAGGTTATGACCAAATATGTATTGCCTTAATTTTCTCCATTTACGATTTTAACCCTTTCCCACAAATATACCCTTCTGGCAAAAGGTGAAATTGCTCATAATAAGCTTAATTTTATCCATTTACGGTTTTAACCCTTTCCCACATACGAGTATATTTCCTTTCTGAGCCTCTGCAGCAGACGACTTTTGAAATCATTGTGGCAAAAGGTTAAATTACTCACAATGCGATTAATTTTCTCCATTTACGGTTTTAACCCTCTCACACATACGAGTATATACCCTTAATGACGACTTTTGAAATCATTGTGGCAAAAGGTGAAATTGCTCATAATGAGCTTAATTTTCTCCATTTACTGTTTTAACCATTTCCCACATACGAGTATATACCATTTCTGATCCTCTGCAGCAGACGACCTTTGAAATCATTGTTGCAAAAGGTGAAATTGCTGAGCAATTGCTCCATTTGCCACAACAATTTCAACTCTTTTCAATTATATTACTATCATTTATAGAGATTATCTATGTTTTGTACTTGATGATTTCAAAGTCTGTCTGGTTAAATAAACATCATTGAAATCATTGTGGCAAAAGGAGAAATTGATCATAATGAACAATCATGATTTACATTTATCACAAAATTTTGAACACTTTTCAGTTATCATACTATCATTTTATAGTTTTTTTACATTTTGTACATAATTTCCATGTCAACCCTTATCCACTATCATGACTTACCGATACTAAACAAAAACAGATAATCTGTGTGTCTGCATTATTTGACAATTTATCATAACCTCTTGTCCATTTATCATTAGTATTCTTCTTATATGTCACTTTTCATGATCAGTTTAAATCTAAATCATCTTGTTCACTTAAAACATAGACCCTGCCAGGTTAAATATCCTACATAATACTTAAAGCTTCAAATACCGATATCTGCATTACTAAATACAGATTAAGTTTGTCTAATGTTTGTGGATTTAAAAGTAGTATTTTTATTTCTTCATGTGCATAGAAATATTGCGGCTTCTTTTTGATGTTTTGCGTCAAACATTCGTCTTGTACTTGTTATTGTATTGTTAATGTTGAATGTGATCTTCGTGTGTCTGTCTTTTAAATCATTTCCACCTAATATAACCGTTATCTATTGTTAAAATATAAAAAAAAGAGTAGTCAGTTTTGGATTTAGGTTTTTACCCGTTTTCAGATCTAGATACATTTCAACATCTTTGCAGACACTTTTAACATAGAGGATGGCAACATTCGCTATATCTCATTTCCCCATCATGTTTGTAACGCTGGGTCAAAACATAAGCCTCAATATGAGCCATTTTTTGCTGTTACCACAATGTTTACAAAAGTCTTCTATCGTTTATTTGTGGGTAATGGTTAAGGGTGAATTTTATTGTCTGTAAAGTATGAAGTCTTATTTTTGATACAATGTTGACAAACTGTAAATGAATTTATTGTGATTTTTGCCATACTGTGTTCTTTTCTTTTTTTATCTAAAGTCCTCTACACGTGGGAAAGGGTTAACTCTTTTTAACGCAGACAACTCCGGCTTGCTAGGACATTTTTTAAAATTCGTTACCACCAATGAAATATTTGAAATAAATACTAAGTCGTGATGAATGCAATTATAAATGAATTTCAATATATAATTGGAAATGTAAATACAATGATTACAAGTGTGTCTAAAGTGTCGTCTGCAGACAATCCGGTGTAAGACTTGTTCATTGTTAAAATAGTTTAACCCTTTCCAATTTAGCAATTTCTACTTTGAAACAATGTATTTAAATTTTATTCAATAATTATTATTTCATTTAGAAAGAGTTTCATATGTTTTGCTTAAATATTTATGAATTTGTCTGCTTCAAATGTGTTGTATGTGTGCTAGGATTAACCAATAACCTGATAAGATATTTAAAAAAAAGCTGTCTGTCTTATAATTTCTGAAAAATTAAACATGCTTTTGGAATATTTATATCAATACAAAAATAAAAACACATTAAGTAAAAAGGAGAAAATTGATGCTCATGAGCTACATTCTATTTCTCCTTTTTCAAACAATATTCGTTACATTAGCATCACAATTTTTCATATTTAGCTATTTCTTACTTATTTTCACAACAAAGATATTTCGAGCAATAGGTGTCAGAAGTAGAATATAACAGGAAAAGTAGGCAGTGCTGATCCCTTTAAAACATAAGCTAGTTTTAAAGAAATACAATTCATTACAATTATAAATTAGCAACATGTTGTTACACAGTATTTAACAATTGTGGTAAAAAAAGCAATGAACTACTATCAGCCAATTACCACATTGTTTTGAAATATTATCGTACTTTATAATTGGCATACATTCATTCCTTGAGTTAATTGTCGAGCAGTTTTGTGTTTTGGCAGTATAAGCACTCCTTCAAACACTTAAGAATAAACTTGAATATTTTTTTTTTTACAATTTCTACTTTTGCAACAAAGTTGTTAACGGTCGTCTGCTAAAGATGCATCATTATGCAATAATAACAATTTTTGTTTGCTACAAATTAATAATTATACTTTCATTTATGGATATTTTCCATTATTTTGCTAAGAAGTTATACAATTCATCTGCTACATAGTTGTTTTATGCAGGAAACAGATACGTCATAAATACAACTGTCATACATTAATTATTCAATCAACATTGAAGTAAGTAAACCCGTAAGCCTGAGAAAGATCAGAAGATCAGAAGATTAGTTCGTGCAATTTACAATTAGATTATTTGCTTTTTCAGGTGCGTATGAAGAAACTCTGGACTGAAGGTTTTAAAAATGGCCACTAATTTATCCATATACGGATCAGATGAAACCTCTTTCCAAGATTGTGATGTGTGCAAATTTCAGAATGTGACCTCAGAGGCTGTGTCCTTCTGTACGAATTGCAGCGAGTATCTGTGCGCGGCATGTGACAAAGCCCACAGAGGTTCGAAACTCACCAGGAACCACACACTTTCGACGGGAAGCAATCTGTCCTCTGCATCAACTACGACTAAATCGTCTATCATGTTTTGTGAAGAACATAAAACTATGATCGTTAATATGTATTGTAAAACCCATGATGACGTTATTTGCAGTGCCTGTAAGATTACATCTCATAGACTTTGTAAAATAACTGAAGTAAGCCAGCAGACAGAACAGATGAAGAAAGATGGTTCTTTCAGTAAAATAAAGACACATCTAGAAGATTTGAAATCCCAGTATGACAACATGAAAGCAATGAGAAAGAAAGACAAAGGTAGGCTTAAATCGCAGCTAGAGAAATCCATGAAAGACATGCGTCAGATACAAAAGAAAATAAATGAAACATTAGACACCATTGAAAAGACCCTATCGAATGAATTCCAACAAACTGAAGAACGGATTAACATGGACATAGAACGTGATATTGCAATATTTGACGATGTCCTTTCTCAAATCATGGAACAACTTTCAAACCTTAAAGAAAGCGAGAAAGCACAAGATGATGAAATTATGTTTGTAAGAATGAAGAGGGCTACCGTTGCACAACGCAAACACGCTGACACAATGGCCACAATGCAACACTATTTAGATCAAACCGAAACCAAATTTCAGATAAATGACAGCCTCAACGACACTCTACAACAACTGCAGTCTGTAGAAACAGCCCTCAGTAACAAACAGTGTAAAAGAGCTTGCATAACATATGGACGTCAGCATTCTCTGTTAAACATGTCCATATCCGGTAGAGGTGACATAGATATTGGGGACACACGTGTATTTGAATGTACTTTCATGCCTGACGGCAATCTCGTACTCGGTTGTGGTGATAACGGACTCAAACTACTTGATAACGACTTCAATATCAAGTCCCAGTTAAATGAATGTGCAATGAGTGTTGCAGTCATCAATGACAACGAAATCATTGTTACACAAGGTAGTAAAAAACAGATCCAGAAAGTGAAGATATTTCCACAGATGAAAGTGACTAAGACGATGAAGATGGATAGAAACTGCTTTGGTGTAGATGTTTATGGTGATGAAATCTATGTGACCTGTAGAGACATTGATGGAAGGAATGGTGAGGTTAGAGTACTTAACATGGATGGTAAAATACAGCGTAGACTGGGTCTGAATAATGGTAAATATATGTTTTCAGGTCTTGCCTATGTGACCATCAGTAATGATGGAAGTAAAGTGTTTGTATCCGACTATGCTACTCACACCGTAACGGGTCTTGACACACAAGGCCGTGTGGTCTACCAGTACTCAGATACAGACTTAAGGCATCCACAAGGAGTGTTTGTGGATAGTGAAGGTTACCTGTTTGTCTGTTGCTATGGTAATAACACTTTACATGTTATTGGAATAGATGGGAGAAAGGAGAAGATTTTGTTGTCAGAGTCAGACGGTGTGATGGGACCACGATGTTTAGCGTTCAGACAGAGTGATGGTCGTCTGGTTGTTGGTATGGACAATTCACTGATCTGTTACACAGCCAAGTAGTTATAACTGCTTAATAGTTTATCAATATTAGGAAAATGTTTTGCAATAATGAACAGTGTAGGTTCTGATAAGCTTGTCCACTTGCTCATACTGTAACGTTTCTCACCATCTCTTTGGCCCGTTTACGAACTTCGCGTTTGTTAATGTAATAATTAATAAAGTTCAACGCGTCTGTGTCACTTACACAATATTTAATATTTGTATTCTCACACATGATACATTAGGAACCTATTAGCATCTAACACTACCAATGTGTATACGCCATTTTGCCATTTTAGTTTACCAAGATATACACTCTCTCACTCTCTCTCTCTCTCTCTCTCTCTCTCTCTCTCTCTCTCTCTCTCTCTCTCTCTCATCCCTCTATCTCGCTCTCTCTTTCTTTCTCTATTTTTTCTCTCTCTTTTTTTTTCTGTCTCTCTCCCCCTCTCTCTCTCTCCCCCTCTCCCCCTCTCTCTCTCTCTCTCTCTCTCTCTCTCTCTCTCTCTCTCTCTCTCTCTCTCTCTCTCTCTCTCTCTATCTCTCTTTCTCTATCTCTCTCTCTCTCTCTTCTTATCTCCTGTCTTTTTATCTCCTGTCTTCTTCGCCTTTATAACTTATAGAATGCGGCTTAATATAATTTTGGCCATAACATTACAATACTTATCATAATCTACAAAGGTTGACAGAAACTTCTTGCAATTTTAAGAAGATTAAATTCCATATACACAGTGTAGATCTTGATCAGACTGGGACGATGCAGAGGTGGATCTGGATCTCCTTGTTCATAAAAGTCAACTCGTACCTTTTAGCATTGACAGGTTCGAATGTGTTTTACGCTCATTATTTTCAAGTCATCTTAGATTAATCTTTATGTACGCAGACTTGCACTATAAACAGAGCATTAAATAAGGGACATAACTCATGTTTCTACTTGACCTTCAAACGTGAGTATTCGAGAGAAACATACCATTGAAACATGTTATGTCTTGTTATGAAAATTCTCTTGAGTACCAACAACATAGATATTTGTTTGCCGGAAAAGAGAATCATTGTCTGGCAAAGACCTGTTTCACATATTAAGTCCTCTGAAACAGTTTGGTAAACATTGATTTGAAAACATGTATCTCACCTGTGCATGTAGTACTCAAGGTAAGCTATTGTAATCGTATTTTGCCCGTCGTTGGTGGTGCGTCTTGCGTCGTCATCAATTGCCGTAAATGACATCTCCTCCTATACTGCATAGCCACATTTGATAAAACTTTACAAGAGTGTTCCTTTGGTTTTGCCTTTTCGAATGAGTTCAAATCAATTCCATTGAGAACTCCGGTTACAATCGAACATTTATTTTTTGTAAACCTTGAACATATTCTTGCCTGAAATCGAAAGGATAGAGCTTAGATAGTTGGTGTGTAGCAATGTATATTGGTCCAAGATTGTTAAAATGATGCCCCTGAGACTATGCCCTTGGGGTCAAAATTGTTCTCACTCCATGGGTCACCTGTTTTTTATTGAGATACGGAAACACTTTGAAAATCTTCTTGTCTGAAAGCGAAAGGTCTATAGTTGCGATATTTGGTGTGTATCAATGTATAATGTTCCCCTACCAAGATTGTTCAAATTATGCCCCTTGTTTCAAAATTGCCCCCCACTCCCGCGGATCACCTGTTTTAAAATAGGTAGGTAAAAACGTTCTTGTCTGATACCGAAAGACCTAGAGCTTAGATATTTGGTATTTAGCATTGTCTACTGGTCCTATACCGAGAGTGAGCATTTTATGTACCGATCAATTGGCCCTGCTCCTGGGGTCATTTGTTTTCATAGAAAGAAGATAATGGAAAGACTTTGAAAATATTCTTACTTGCCCTCATGTCTTATTAATTTGACAACAGACATACAACATTGGTTGAGTTGTATCATCTATTGACAAGTGGAGCCATGCTTGACAATGGGACTCTTGGTTATATATCGCACTCATCAAGGTGAAATCGCACGTGAAAGTTCATTGCCCTATGGTGTCTGAAATATGGATCCATATCCAAAGATTAACCAAAGTCAAACTCAAATCTTCCTTAAGTCATTGTTGCAATTATCGTATTCAAAAGTCACGATCTGAAAGCACATGTGAAAGTTCATACAAAAAAAGTATCTGCAGACAATGGTTATCTATATACTGTAGTTGCAATGCAATTCTAACAACAAGTTACACATATTGTGGGTAAGGAGATCAGTATTATCCGTATAAGCATGTATTCCTTTTCCATCAACTTTTCACAAAATAAGATTGAATAAGATGAAGCAAAAATTAACTAAAAACCTGATCATGACCAACACTGTGTGACAGACATCTTTTATTACTATACCATTTAACTGAAATAGTATTTTAATGTCGTCTGCTATGAAACCATCAAAGTGAAACATTTAATAACATGAAAAATAGAATGTTTATCTAGATACGTAGTTGAAATCATTTGATAAAGGAGGAATTTAAATTGTTGAATTATTTCTCCTTTTGCTACAATATTTTCAAAAGTCTTCTGCGGCAGAGACATTGAAAGTCACCCGTATGAGGTAACAAGTAAGATATTCAACAAAATATCTGATAAAACATGATTTCAAAATATTCAACAAAAATCTGATCTAACATGATTCCAGTTTATTCAACAAAACATATGATCAAACATAATCTCAGAAAATTCACTCAAACATCAGCTTGAAACATGATCTCAGAATACTCAACAAAACATGACCCCAAACATGATTTCAAAATGAACATCAAAACATCTGATCAAGCATAATCTTAGTTTATTCAACAAATAATCAGACCAAACATGATTTCAGAATATTCAACAAAACATCTGAACAAACGTAATATCGGAATATTCAACCAAACATCATATCAAAACATGATCTGAGAATATTCGACAACTTATTTAGTCAGTGCCTTCACTGTGTGACAGACATCTAGCATCATTAAGTAGTTATGTTATGCGATAGCGTAAGGTAGTCTGCTGTATCAGGAAACGTACATACTTCGCTCATACAAACGCATTTTTACGCATATGAATCAGACGACTGTTGCCATCCTTGTGGAAAGTTGAGAAATTGTTCATCATATCTAGCATTATTTTGCTTATTTGTTGATCATTTTCATAAAGATAATCAGTTACTTAATTTCATTTTCAAACTCTATTGTATACGGAATGTTTTGTGTTTGTTTTCTGTAAACATTGCAAAATGTGTAATATAATGTGTAATATAATGAATGTTTTCTTTGTTGTACTGCAACATCTGTTACAATGAAATACACAATTTGTTATATATTGCTTTTTTCTTCTTCTTGTTAATGTTTATTTCCAAATTTGCAATATTATGTATACTTTTTTATTTCAATTGCAGTTATGTTGTTGCTTTTTTTTCATTTACAAAACATTTCTGACTAAACATGCTTTGCAAATACTTGACTATTCCTGAAAGGCACATTTTTCAGAGTATTTTCTGTTTCACTTTCGCCTCATAGCAGAGCTTATCTACGCAAGGGCTGTCAATGTATTAGGTTTGATATTTTCTTTCAAATAACTGACAAAAGTCATTATGACAAGCTTCATTCGTTTTCCACCAATTAATATGTTAACGGCATGTGTTACAAGAAAAAGCCAGGAAACATATTGGAAAATACTGCTGGAAAACATGAAGCTTCAATAAAAACAACTTGTGTGTATCTAATCATAGTAAAGTCTAGAATAAAATTATATAACATAGTATTTGTTCGTTTTGTTCTACCTTTTCAACATGTAAAACTGACTTTTGATGGCTCCACTACAGAGTTACAAAGTTTTCAGAAGACACCAAGAAATTGCCCTTAAGGAACTGAAAACTGAAATACTGAAAAAAACACCGTAAAACCTTAATGACTGACCAACAAATCGTGAACTGTGTCTCCCTTTACCCTTTCCGATAACCCAGATTACTTTTACGCATTTGTAGCAGACGACTTTTGAAAACATTTTTACAAAAGGAAAAATGACTCATCCATAGCATTTACTTCTTTTGTTTTCATTTTTCTTTATATAATGATACTCTCATTTACAGATATTTTCATAACTAGCTTGAAATTGTCTGTTGTAGATTTTTGTTATGTGGGAAAGAGCTAGTCGTGATTGTTTCTTCCTCAGATCAAACTTGTTCTTTCAATTATCGCAGTGTTGCATTTTCGTATTTACAGCACATTACTGTTGAAAACATTATGGAATAAGAGTGTTCGAAAAACGCTATGTTGCCTGCCAATAACTCAGAAATGTTAAGCTGTGAAGAACAGACGACTAAGCAATGATCCCTATGCGTCACCCTGCCGAGACAGTCAACACAAAATGAAATGCAGTGTTTCCTATTCGAACATTGTTTCAAACACTGTCACAATATAAATCATCCAACTTCCAACTTCCGTGTTATACCTGAGAAATTCTTGAAGCATACAACTCATACATAGATCATATAAGGTCTATACCGAGCAACGTCATACAAAGATAGAGAAATTGTACGATTCTCAACCGTATTTATCTTACGCCATATCAGGGAAAAGTGAGTATCATTACATACCGTATTTGTCCATGTAAAGTCAGGAACAAGTGATAATCATAACATATTGAAGTAAATTTGAGTGTATACCTTCACCAGAATGGATTGAATATGTGAAAATATGTTTAAATTCCTTGTAAATATGTACAGGATGCACTGAAACTGTTTGATATGATTATTCTTGATATTTTGACTTTTCTGATAGTGAAAACAGTTTTGTCCCAGCCCGCTTTTGTGAAAAATGACAGAAACCATCTTCGCGGTGTGATTTCTTTCTAGAATAAACAATCAAAGTACTCTGGAGTACTGAAAGTCCGGTTCACATGAAAACGCAAAACATTAAATCAATGTTAAAGATGTTGAAAGTACTTAGAAAAAGTGCGTGAAGGGTTACGGAAATAATGATAAAGGTTAATTTTGTTTCGTTTACACACTTATTGCATACCCACTTTAAAAGAAAGTGGTTTTACTTAATAGAAATATATATTCAATTTATTTGGGGTTTAAAGCATACGTTCCTACGGGTGTCTGCATAAATGTAAGAGTACGTGAAACTGTCCTTCAACAGGTAGATCAATATAACACTTGGAGTCGGAATATTCGTGTTTGGACCAGGGTCTGAAATAGAAATACTGATAAACTGTAAGGTTTAGGTACATTTCTGGGCTAAAGATTGTTTTAAAAGATTATAAATGTAAACATTAGACGTAAAGCATGAGTTTGAATTTTGCCATATGGTATTTTTCTTTTCGAGCCTACTTGTGTATGGCTAGCTGGTTGCATGTAAACAAAGTTACCATTTTTTAGTTGAAGAGTGTGCGAAAAGGAGCTGGAAATGTGGTATTTCATTAATTGTAGACTAGACCCCTGCGTTTTTCTGTTGTGATCTTTCGAGTAAAGGGTAAACATGGTCTTTTTCTGCATTGTTTTGGGACCATGCAAATGTTTTTTATCATTTCAGTGATTCCTCGCCAACTGTTTTAACAGCTACAGAGAAGAGGGTCGACGGTGTTGTTGAAGAGTGCCTTTCAACTGTGTATTGCCACCTTAATGTTAACTATCCCTTGAAAGTTTACTTAAGTTAAATAGGAGCTGTTTCCCTCGTATATTGCAATGCGCAATACATAACAAAGCGTGGATCCGATCCTGCCGCCTGTGTGTCTCCGAACACTTCACGAAAGTAACCGAATGTCGTTGAACATGCACAATTATCTATTGAATCAAACCATAAATATGTGTGTTTCCAGAGGCATGTTTTCAACAGTTATTACGTTATTACGAAGTTATTAATATTTAATATTTACCTATTTTGAGTATTCAATAAGAGTTGGTGAACTATTTTAAAGTGCGAACACTTTGTTTGGCGGCTGTACGTTAAACTTTCAATTGCAAAAGTCTGATTAATAATGACCCTCAATTTATTTTGAATTATTTCATAGTTGAGAGGCTACTCTTTTAAACAATATAGAGTGTCCTACATGTACGATTGAAGAAAGCGTGACAAATGAGGGTTGAAACATACTTAAGTTTCCTGTCGAAATTATTTCACTTAACTGATCTAGATTGGACTTTGATTGAAATTTGTTAACGCAGGAACGTAGATCTTCATCTTCTTACCTGATTAAATAAGAAAACGCATTAAGAGAACTGCCCGGGAACTGCGGCTTTGGTTTCGGCTTGCAATTTGATTTTCTGTGATATACTTTTGACGGTCTAACCCTTAACAAATAGATAACGGTATATCAGCCGATTATGCGTACATATCATATACATTGTTCCCGACTGAAACTAGAATGTAATGATAAGTCAGATAGTGGTGTCTGCTTTAAACTACGTGACTTTTGTTTATATAGTGATTTTCCAGTGAGTGTAATTAAATAAGGCCAGTCCTAAAGTCCCCATCCTAACAACTAGATTTGTAAAGAAGAAATCATGTAAGCCTTAACTACAATTGACAAAAGATGTCAGAATGCATTATTTAAACCATTTAATTCATATAATATTTTAGATCTATTTGCTTTTGAAATAATTCAGGAAAAGATGAAAAATCTATAAAAATAAAGAACGTTATGGACAAGTTTGAAATATAGTCATTATGAGCAATTTCCCCTTTTAGATACATGAAATATGTAACTATATATACTTGATTGATTGGGGTTTAACGCCGTTTTTAACAGTTTCTAAGTTATATCACGGCGGTCAGTTCACCTGCTCATGCATTTCCTGGTTTTCTCACACCAGTACTCCACACAACAAACTTCCCAAGCAACTGGCTGCTTTTCCACATAGACTTAGCCCATTGGTCGAAGATGAATGATGCATGTCGCATTGACTTTTGTCAATCGTTGGAAAGAAAGTTGGCCGAGCCGGGATTCGAACTCACAACCCTTGGATTGACAGCCCGCGTCTCTACCGACTGAGCTACCGGGGCTCATATACCGGGGTATATATACACCATAATATTTATCGCTATGAAAACATTTTGAATTGCATCTATCGTTATAAACATAGTTTTTGCTATAAATATGTGTATGTGTTTACTGCTAACTTGTTACACATACTTTAATAACTGTTCAATGTGTTGATGAATGATTGCTATCCCTCAATCCCATATGGGTTAAGAGGATAAATACAACTTGAACCTTCAAACTTGTTAAGAGTTATCATATAGTAAGATAAAACTAAACTTTGACATAGTAGGACATTTCTTCGGCAAAAAATCTCCCCGTAGTGAAAGAGATTTAAAGTGAATATTCTGTTCTTAGTATTTTGGTGAGTAATGATTTATATTGTTCTTGATGGTCATGAATGTGATGTTGTGTCTCTGTCTGAAGCACTTATAATTTGGATATCAGGAAGTACCTTTTTTTACGCTTTTCCTGACAAATTGAATGCATAGTATTAAACTATAAAAGTTCAATCTGCAATCAGAACTTGTGCTTAATTACTTGCTTGATCAGAAGCAACTGCAAAGTGACCAATCAGAAGACGTATTTTGGAGCATGGACTGAGTACGTTTTCAGAGTTTTATAGTTTCGGACCCAGGCACAATTCTTAATATCTAATTTTCCACCTTGTATCAAAGCCGTAATTATTTGCAGATAATACAGTCCTTACTTTAAACTTTACTCACATACAACACAAATACATCTGAATTTGTAACATGTCGTAAAGTAGAAAAGCAATGTATATACACCGTTGAAACACTGTGGGAAAATGAGAAGATGCTCCTTTCGAGCAATTTCTCTTTTTCCATGAGATTTACACAATTCATCGACTGAAGATGCGTCAACAAATGTCTGCAAAACTGGGAAAGGGTTAAACAGTTACTTGATAATATATTTTGGAGTTTTCTGCTTTGAAATAGCCTAAATCATTAAATATCACTCATGGAATATTAAAAGCTTTAATTTGTAAAAGCAATGAAAAATCAATGAGGGAAAAAAAAGACATTTGTATTACACACAACATAGGGTTTGAAGGTCAAAACAGGATTTGTTTATAACATGAAATACTCTCCGTATATAGAGTTATGTTAGCTATAGTATAACCCTGATAACAGTCATGACAATGGAAATTGAGCAACATATTGTACCAGAGTAATAAATATTGTGGTAAAGGAAGCAGTTATTTATCATCAGCTAATTTCCACACTGTTGTGAAAGTTTACAAAATCTAGCTTTTTTTGTAACATTAGCCTTCTTTAATGCATGTAAATCTTTTAACACAAGTATTAGTTATGATATATCATTTATATGCTTATCTTAAAGTAATCAACATATTGTATTTGAAATAGATTTGTTTGATTTTTGACAATGAAGTCAAGTTCAAAACGTTTCACCCTATCAATTGTTTACACAATCTGACTGATCGTTTTAGCATTGTATACTTTTCCGCCACAATGTTTTCAAAAGACGAGTATGACATAAAGTGTCACAAGCTATCTGTATTAGGTAAAGAGTTGAACACTTTTCAACATAAAACTCATCTGCTGCAGACGACTTTGTAGACATCTACTCAAACACACGGCGAATCTCCATAAAGTAAAGTGTTATTACTGAAAAGGGTTGGAAACAATATATCGAAAGTAGAAATTGCTAATTATGAGCAATTGTGCCTTATGTTAGACCGTTTTTAAAATCCGTTTATTGCATACGCACCAGAAAGGGTATACAGGGGAGAAAGGGTTAAACCTCGATAATGATCCTGATAAACCATCCCTTTACACCCTGTCTTACGGTCAATAATAAAAAGCTCTTCATAACTGGTATATTAAAGGTTCTCAAAGTCTTAATTAACATTTTACAATATATACATGCATTTCGACACATCTTCAGCAGACGAGTTTTGACAACATAATGCTCATGATGAGGTAGTTCCAATATTGCCATAATGTTTTCAACCCTAATCAATTATTACACTTTCATTATCGATATGTTGACTAGATGTGTTAAATGACATCTGCTTCAGATTCTTAGAAATCAACCGTTTATCTTGGGAATTAAATGCAATAGTCTCAGCGATGCAGTTCTTTTGTGTACACCTAGCCCCGGTAGCTCGGTAGTATTACATAATGCAGTGTAATCTTCATAACCAGGTCCTTTTATTACAGAGATACATTCTACTCCAGATCAGATAAAAGTTTTCATCTTAAACACTTTCACTAACAACAAATCAGCACCAGACAACTTTCGAAAGAGAATTGCAAATTGAGCAAATATTCCTTTTGCATCAATTATTTTCAACTATATATAATAGCTATTATTTCATTTATAGAGATATTGTGTTTTTTGACATCGATGTTTTCAAAGTCGTCTGCTGTAGAATTGTTGTTTGTGGGAAACGGTAAGGGTTGTGCTGTGAAATCAAATTTGTAATATGTACAAATCAGGAAAATTAATGTTTTCCCCCACGAAGACGCATTTTGACACCCATGAAGCAGACGACCTTCGCCATCATTCTGACAAATTGAGAAATTGCTAATCACCTCTAGCATTATTTTGCTTATTTGATGTATCATTAGCTTTAAAGGTTTTTAAAAGTGTTTCGCTGATGAAGACTGCAATTGCATTTTATGCAGCAGACCACTTTTGAAAACACTGTAGGAAAAGAAGATATTTTAACCACATTGATTTCAACCCCTATCAAAATCACACATGTAACATTTCCACCAGATAGTTTTAAATCAGTCAACCATTGTTTTCCTTTAATGGTTTAAAGACATTATACCTATTTTTAATAATTACTTCTCTGAAATGTAGACAAGCAAAAATGTGAAGTTACAATTACCTTAACTGGACGTTAAAGTACAATAACCATTTACTTGGTCAATATCTTTAAATGGAGAACGAAAAGTAGAATAGCCGTTTCTCTGGTCAATATCTTTAAATGCAGATGAAAAAGTAGAAAAACAAATGTGTTGTCAAAACCTTTAAATGGAGACGTAAAAGTATAATACTAGTAGCTGTTTCTCTGGTCAATATCTTTAAATGGAGAACGAAATATTGAATAGCTATTTCTCTGGTCAATATATTTAAATTTAAAACTAAAAGTAGCATACATGTAACTAATTCCCTTGACAACATCTTTAAATGTAGACGGGAAAATAGAATTACCACTTTCCTGGTCAATATCTTTAAATTGAGACGGAAAAAAAGAATAACCAATTCCATGATTAATGTCTTTAAATTAAAACGGAAAAGAAGAAAAACTATTTCCCTGGTAAATAACTTTAACTGGAGAACAAACAGTAGAATAACTACTTCCTTGGTCAATATCTATAAATGGAGACGGAAAAGAAGAATAACAATCATTGGTCAATTTTTTACATGGAGATGGAAATTGGAAGTGTTAAGAGTCAGCCTTTGCTACAATCAAGAAAGTAAATAAGATAAACTTAAACTTGAACAGGGTAGGACATTTTGTTTAAACAGAAAACTCCATCAATAAAAAGAGATATAAATTGAATATTCTGCTATGCTAACTTTCAAATGTGGTGAGTAATGATTTATGTAGTTGTTGTTGTTGATGCTGATTGTGTCTTTGTCTTGAATGATTTACATCATATATCAAAACCCTTGTCTTTTAGTAAAATTTAAAAAGGAGTTACCCAGTTTGGGTTTTGGGGTTTAACCACTTACCTTATAAAGTTACATGGGTCGCCTTTGCAGCAGATACAATTTGAGTACAGTATTGCAGATTTCGCAAAAATCTCCTATATTCCTCAAAAAGTTTTCCGCCTATGTCAAAACTTACCTTTAATTATTTAAAGATATTACGATATTGTCAAGATGCCTTTTCCCATCAACAATAAATGTATATCAAACGATTATGAATACATAGAATATGTAAGAAACACTTTAATTTAAAGCATGATTATTGAGGTCAGTTAAAAACATTGTGGCAAATGGAGAAAATGCTTATTATAATCAAATCTTTTTCTCTTAACGTTTTAAGTCGCCTTCTGCAGTTGCGCCAAACAGTTTCTCCTTGTGGTAAAGGGTAAAATGTTTTTAAAGGGTTAAGAAGAAGTACGTATTTGGTAAAATGTTGGTATGTTCTTCCAAAACATAAATGCAACTCTTTATATTGATTATATCAAAGGCTGTCTTTAATGTCAGTTGATCCGAAGCTTCGTGTGGACGATACCCGGTATGATAGAACAAGTTTGTTTAATATTAATAACTCTTTACAGATAACAAATTTGAGCAAATTAATTTATAAATGATTTTCCGAATAAAATTGGAAAAGTTATGTAATCTCAATTCGTTTATGAGTGTATAAATTGTCGTTTGAGGTGTATAGGTTTTTATCAAAGTTGATAACTGTATCTTACAACATGTTTTGAACCCTGTGTCTATAGTTACAATATTTTAACCAAATACCTGTTAAATTATTATGATAGTCATCAGTTTGTATTGCAATTTTGATACAGAGTTCAAAACACTATGGGAAAAGGAGACATTGCCTTTTAGAGCAAATTATACTTTTAATCAGATGCCTTGATAAAGAGGAATACTTCGATAGTTTACCCATAATACATCTCATTATCATTTTCTTTGTACATGAGCCCTCAAACGCTTTAGAATATATGTGGATCTTCACAAAATTATTAGTAGTAAAGTCTACGATTCATGATTATCTTAAACTAATCAACAATTTCGCCTGTGTCACAATGTTCCAAGGACCGTCTGAAGATACACCAGAGTAGGTCTGCAGGTGAGAACATGATACACCTTATAAATGACAAATAGCGTACATGTACCAGTCCTTTATAACATGCCTGGCAATGAACTCATCAAAGCTCTAGTTCAAAGTAATATTTCAAGTTTTACAGTCTTATATTGACAAAAGAAGAACCCTGTTCAATAGTTTCACTTTCATTTATAGATGTTAACCATATGTTTGCATATATGTTTTTAAAGTCCTCTGCTTCTTCCGATTCTTAGTAAGAGGGAAAGTGTTAACGAATACTCATTAGAAAAGTATCAACATGGCAGTTTATTTAAGTACCCACAACATAGGTTTGGATTGGTCATATGATACAGATTGTAGGATAAAAACCTGTGTACTCTTTCAAAAAACAGGCCTCTAAAAATAGTTTTCTTTCTAATCAAGACCAGATAAAATGTCACAATGCTTCGAATGTGTGACAGGGTTGATTTCATCACAGGATTAGATAAACCAGATAAAATGTCACAATCTTTAACGCTTTCTGAATACAAATCTTTGTTGAAATTATTAATGAAAAATTATGGAAAATCTCTATTAATAAAAGTGTAATAGAAATAAAAACTTTAAAGCAAAAGGAAAATTGCTTCGAATTTGTGACAGGGTTCATTTCATCACATTATTATGCTTGAAAAAGATAAACTCATCAGTCTTCAATGAAGTTTATTTTAAACCCTTAAACCAGAAAAAAAATAAGTTCATGTAATTTTGTTTTTTTCAGGTACGCATGCAGTTTTTATTGACTGACAGTTTTAACTATGGCCACTAATTCATCCATATACGGATCGGATGAACTCTCTTTCCAAGATTGTGATGTGTGCACATTTCAGAATTTGAACTCAGAGGCGGTGTCCTACTGTACGATTTGCAGCGAGTATATGTGTATGGTATGTGAAAACGTTCATAGAGGTTCAAAACTCACCAGGAACCACACCCTTTTGGCTGGAAGCAATGTGCCATCTGCAACAACTACGACTAAACAAACATCCCCGATAATGTTTTGCGAAGAGCATAAAACAATGAGTGTTGATAAGTATTGTAAAAGCCACGATGAAGTTATTTGCAGCGCCTGTAAGATTACATCTCATGGCACGTGTAAAATAACAGACTTTAGTCAGCAGACAAAACAGATGAAGAAAGATGGCTCTTTCAATAAAATAAAAACACATCTCGAAAATTTGAAATCCCAGTATGATAACATGAAAGCAATGAGAAAGAAAGACAAAATACGGTTTAAATCACAGATAGAGAAATGCCGTAAAGACATGCGTCAGACACGAAAAGAGATAAATGAAACATTAGACACCATAGAAAAGGCTCTATCCAAAGAAATCCACCACGTTGATGAACGGATGACCAAAGACATAGAAGGTCATATTGCAATATTTGACGGTGTCCTATCTGAAATTATAGAAAAACTAAAAAAACTTAAAGAAAGCGAGAAAACACAAGACGATCAAGTAATGTTTGTAGGAATGAAGAGGGCAACAATTTCTCAACATAAATGCGCTGACACAATGGAAAAAATAAAACAAGATATACATCAAAGCGAAATGAAGATGAATGACAGTCTTTTCGATGCTCTAACACATTTACAGTCTGTGGATACAGTCCTGTTTGACAAACAGAGTATTACAGCCGGTATAACATATAGACGACAGACTCAGAAGTCTCTTTTAAACATGTCCATATCCGGTAGACGTGACATAAACATTGGAGATACAGAAGTATTCGGATGCACCTTTATGCCTGATGGTCATCTCGTACTCTGTTGTAGTGACAACGGACTCAAACTACTTGATAAGGACTTCAATATCAAGTCTCAGTTAAATGAAAGTGCATGGTGTGTAGCAGCCATCAATGACAATGAAATAATTGTTACACAAGATAGCAATAAACAGATCCTGAAAATTAAGTTATTTCCGCAGATGGAAGTGACTAAAACCATAAAGACATATAGACCCTGCTGGGGTGTAGATGTGTATGGGGATGAAATATATGTGACCTGTAGAGATCTTAAAGGTGGTAATGGTGAGGTACAGGTACTTAACATGGATGGTACAATACAGCGTAGACTGTGTGTGAATAATGGTAACTATATGTTTTCAGGTCTTGCCTATGTGACAATCAGTAATGATGGAAGTAAAGTGTTTGTATCCGACTTTGGAACTCAAACTGTCACATGTCTGGATACACAAGGTCATTTGATCTACTCAGCTACTGACTTGAGGTTCCCATCAGGAATGTATTTGGACTGTGAAGGTTGCTTGTTAGTCTGTGATTTCAGGAACAATGTACATGTATATGGACAAGATGGGAGAAGAAAGAAGAGTTTGTTGTCACAGACAGACGGTCTGATGGGACCACGGTGTATAGCATTCAGACCGAGTGATGGTTGTCTGGTTGTTGGAATGGACTTTTGCAAAAACAAGTCACTGATCAGTTACACGTTTAAATAATTGTAAGTGTTTTAATGAACATCCTCATTAGGAACATGGTCTGCTTTCAATCAAAATGGACCATATTGTTACATTTTACATAAGTGATATAGAACTAAAGAGAAAACAATCTTTGAGATTTGCTGTCAGGACCAAGACCACTCTAAGCATTCTAAAAACAAGATCAGTTTGTACCTCAAACCATTCTTATAATGGTGTTTTCCGCTTCCCATTCAATCCGTCACACATACTGCACTCATCTTTTATATTGGTGAATGAAATGATCCCGTCTGTGGGAAAAGTTTTAAGTTGACATTTCTGAACCGTGTAGATTCGGATCAGCTTGGTCATCTGCTCAGTCTTATCAGAATACCTACAAGTTGGCAGAAGCTTCTAACCAGCTTCTGTAAGTACTATGTGAACAGTGTAGATCTTGATCAGACTGTTGGTCTTCAAAAGCAAACTTTAACCTGTTTGCATGGACATGCTCAAATATGTATTCATGTCTTAACCTGCATTATATTAAGTTAAATAACTAGACGAGCAGATGGAGCTCCAGACAGACATTAACGTACAAACTAAATCACTTAGTGAGGAAAGGAGAGATTATCTTTACAAGCAATATTTGATTTAACAAAATGTTTTCTCAATGTACTATTAAAAATGATAGTAAATGTTTATCTGCCTTAATTTCAAACGTGTAGTACGTGATATGTGATATCTGGAAAACATAATCAACAATTGTATGTAGTGTATGGTTTTTTAAAATTTCAATTGCAAAATATGTTATGTTGTTGATGTGTGTGTTTTTAGCTCACCTATGCACGAAGTGCAAGGTGAGCTTTTGTGATCACTGAATGTCCGGCGTCCGGCGTCCGTCGTCGTCGTCGTCGTCGTCGTCGTCGTCGTCGTCGTCTGTCCGTCCGTCTGTTAACAATTTCCTACGAATTACTTCTTCTACTAAACCAATGGACAGATTTCAAAATAACTTCACAGGAATGGTCCTTAGGTGGTCCCCTTTCAAAGTTGTTCAAAGAATTTAATTCCAAGTAGAACTTTGGCTGTTGCGGCATCAGAAAAGGGGAAAATTGCAAAATCTTAAAAAATCTTCTTGTCCAAATGTGCTGGCCCGATTTGAAAATTATTTTGCACAAATGTTCCTTAGGGCACCCTCTACCAAGATTGTTCAAATATTTCCGATCCGTTGAAAAACATGGCCGCAAGGGGGCGGGGCTTGTTTTCCTTATATGTGCATTGTTAAAACTTTAAAAAATCTTCTTGTTCAGAAGTACTGGCTTCAAAATAATTTCACGGAAATGGTCCTTAGGTGGTCCCCTTTCAAAGTTGTTCAAAGAATTTTATTCCAAGTAGAACTTGGGTTGCTGCAGCATCAGAAAAGGGGAAAATTGCCAAATCTTAAAAAATCTTCTTGTTCATAAGTGTTGGCCCGATTTAAAAATTATTTTGCACAAATGTTCCTTGGGGCACCCCCTACCAAGCTTGTTCAAATATTTACGATCCGTTGAAAAACATGGCCGCAACGGGGCGGGGCTTGTTTTCCTTATATGTACATTGCTAAAACTTTAAAAATCTTCTTGTCCAAAAGTACTAGCCAAATTTCAAAATTACTTCACAGGATGGTCCTTAGGTGGTCCCCTTTCAAAATTGTTCAAAGAATTTAATTTCAAGTAGAACTTGGGTTGCTGCGGCATCAGAAAAGGGGAAAATTGCCAAATCTTAAAAAATCTTCTTGTCCAAAAGTGCTGGCTCAATTTGAAAATTATAAAAATCTACATGCTTCATATTATGAATCCTATAGATCAGGTGAGCGATCCAGGGCCATCATGGCCCTCTTGTTTTGTTCATTTGCCAAATATTTCGGAATAGACAGGCTTTGCAATTACCTGACTTTTTCTGAAACATATAACTTTCAGAGTATTTGCTGTTTCTGCTTCGCATCATAGCTGAGACGTGATAGCCAAAGGCTGTCAATTTAGAGGATTTTAGCTATTCATTCAAATAACTGACACAAGTCTTGCACCAATTAATATGCTAAAGGCATGTGCTACATGAAACATATTCCATAGTGTATGTGTACATTCTGTTTTAAATCAAATAAAATTATATAACAACGTATTTGTACATTTTGTTCAACTCTTTTCAAAACTGAGGTTCGATGCCTCTGCAACTAAATTTCAAAATATGTTTCGGAAATATTGCCTTAACAAAGGTACTGAAATACTGAAGAAAAAGTCCGCTTAAACTTCAATGACTGACCAATATCGTGACCCTTTACCACCAGTAGATGCACATGAACAATTTTTTAAAACATTGTGATAAAGGGTGAATTTGCTCATCAAAAGCAATTTCTTCTGGCAACAATGTTTTAATTAATATTCTATAGTTATTATTTCATATACAGAGTTTTCATTATTCTTTAAAAATGTTGAAAGTCGTCTGCTGTAGATTTAATTAATATTGGGAAGAATGGGTTTTCTTCTGCCTTAGATCAAACATGTACTTACAATTAAAAGATTGTTGCTTTTTCTTCTTTACATCATACGCATTTTGAAAACATTATGGAATCAAAGCACTGCAGTGCTGACGGCCTGGGGGCTGCTGGAAGGTTGGAGAAGTAGAGGAAATGTGAAAGGAAATAACAATTGCAGCTTATGTTTATGTATTTATTGTCAAGAAGTTGAAAGATCATGTCAAAAATAGTAAATTTTATTAAACTGGCAATTTAAAAACAGAAGGACTTTGTTGGCACTATATCGCTCACCTGAGTGCAAGAGCTAACAAGTATACACATTTAAGACATGAAGAATCAAAGGGAAATTTGACAGCAGGTTTAGGCAGAATATTTTGAAGTTTCTGCATTATTATATTGAGAAATATGTCAATGTTAAATCACATTCCATCAAGTTGAAATAGTTCTCTAAAACATGTACTAGACTGGGAGGAAGTGTTTATAATATGCACAGATTCAAAATGCAACATCCAGTGTGTTATTAAGATTTTCCTGTATTTGGCCTAGTGACCTATTTTTGTTTACCCGATATGACCCTTATTCGAACATGGACTAGATCTCATTAAGATAAACATTCTGACCATATTTTAAAAAACGTGGCCTCTACAGTGTTGACAAGATTTTCCTTCAATTTGGCCTAGTGAACTAGTTTTTTAACAGACATGACCAATATTCAAACCTGGCCCACATATCTTCAAGACAAACATTCTGATACCGTTTCAACATGCTTAAGTTAAAACTGCAGCCTCCATTATGTTCAAAAGATTTCCCTTCAATTTGGCCAAGTGACCTAGTTTCTGACCCAATATGACCCATATTTGAACTTGACTTAGATATCATTAAGATAAGCATTCTAACACAAATGCCGTCGATGCCTCCACAGCACTTGCGGCCACCTGCACAGCACGATTGATGGAGAGGTTTGCGTTTGCAAGCTACCTCTACAGCTTAGTTATTGGTGCATTTGTGGCTGAAGAGGAGAGGTCTCATTCCCTTTACTGCCACTCTCCCTCTCTTGTGGGTACTGCCCTCTCCTTCTTCTTCAGTCCTCCCTTCATTTATAGGGAATCTTGTAGTACTGTTACTCTGACACTTTTGTAACCTGCGAGACACATTTGCTGGTCGGCCAGACGCCACCTTTCATCGGTCAATGTCTGCCCGATGTCCGGCCGGCCTCTGACCGGCGAATTTGGCCCGGCGCCCGCCATATGTCTGATGCCCTACCGGGTCGGGGTGTCGTGGGGTGGGGGGAGTCGGGCACGGGCCCTATTGGCCCCTGCTAAATCTGCCACTACATTTGCCAAGCTTTTTCTTTGTTTACCATTAATCTTTCGACGCATAAGCCCTACGGCCCCCGGTAAATCCGCCACTGTATATTTAACGTAACTTCTTTCGTGGGGTGGAGGGAGTCGGACACGGGTCCTATGGGCCTCCTTTAAATCTGCCACTACATTTGCCACGCTTTTTCTTTTTTTACCATTATTTTTTCGACGCACGGGCCCTTCGGCCCCCCGGTTAATCCGCTACTGTATATTTCACGTGACTCCTTTCTTTTTTCCCGTTCCTCTACGCGAATGTTAATAACAAGCGAGATATTTTTTCACTGATATTCCAACAACATTAAAATGATATTTAATGGGGAGATCCTAACCTTTTAAATGCAGTTTTGTTGAATCCATGATGAATTATTTTTCTGGAGCATTTTTTCTCGCGTTTTTTGGTGCTAACAGCAATTGGCAGGAACAGAGGAGATCTGATAAATATCCAGTCATATATCACTGTATTACTGTCGTTTTAAAAAACCTTAGTTTGCTTTTTATGCATATTGTTTTTTGGTTTGGTTATCTTTTTTTTTATTTTTTATTTGACTTATGTACATGTCTGGCACTTTGGTCCCTGCACTGCTGGATACGTCGGTGGAAGCTTTCGAGATTAGTGAAGGTCAAGATGAGACGGCTCATGACGATATGTCTCATTAGGATTGGCACTTATTTCAATTATGATCTAGGGTCAATCTTGCGATTTCAGGGGTGTAAGAGTAAATCAGTACAATTGTTGTATTGGTGGTTTTTTTGTGTGTTAAACTTTCCTGATATTTGTTGTTTTCGATATGTGTCTTTCATGCATACCTTATCTTTTGTACCTGTATTTATAGCACTTTGATATTTTTGAATGTTTATTTTTTTTTTATTTTTTTTTCTCTTCGTGTCAGTTTTTCATGATTACCTTATTTTTGACTTTTTTGTCATGTTAGTTTGTCATGCTTTCCTGATTTTAAGTACATGTCCTGTATTTATAACACCAGAGTCCTTTCACTGCTGGATGCTGAAATTGAGGTTTTTGAAATAAGTGTAGATCCAGATGAGACGGCTCTTAACGAGATATCGCATCTGGATCTTCATTGCTTTCCACTCTGATTAGTTACAAGAAAGGACATCTGGTCCCCTCTGTGATGGTCTTTGGAAAAGTCCATTTCGAGGGTTAAGCAGTGTCACACTTCCCTGATTGTGTCCATGTTATGCACAATGTTACCCACTACTGTCAAATTATATGAGTTCTTACTACTACTTTTTCAGTTAGTAAAAATATGTCATATTTTTTTCATCATATTTCCCATTGGATCAGTTCATACGCTTAATTTAGTATGAATATTTGTGTATTATCCTCTCACATCATCATTTCATCGCTCTTATTTTTCATGTTACTTGCAAGTGTTACACTATTTACTGGCATGGTCGTTGTTTGTGCTGTTGGTCATGGGCGCGGCGTATACACCTTACGTACGGGAACAAAACGATTGGAACTTCATTTGGCTTTTCACATAAGACAATATCCTAATGGGTAACGATACAAATTCATGGCGTGTGTCAATCGGTTTGTTCCACAATTGCACAAGCGGAGTAATCGGGAGACTGACCTTAAACTGTTACCTTCTAAAAGAATTGTTATTGTTTTTGGGATGTTTATTTAACATCACGTGTTTCTATCTCAGATATACTGCTGCACATTTTCAACAAAGTATTATTAATAGCCACTGTGCTTTGGTAACTCTGTTATTATTATTGGTGTCGGGAGATGTTGAGACAAATCCGGGTCCCGACCCTTAGGATACTTCTAACATACTAGGCGACATTTCAATTATTCATTTAAACATACGGAGCATTATCCATAAACTTGATCTTGTTGCTGAAACTTTTTCAGACTTTGATATTTTGTGCTTTACTGAAACTCATTTAAACAATACAATATCTTCTGACGATTTAGCTATAGATAACTTTGATGGTTGTATATATAGAGAAGATTGTACCTCCCATTCGGGAGGTATTTTAACTTACATTTCAAATGCAATTTTATCTAAAAGACGCAAGGATCTAGAAAGAACCCCAGTTCATGCTATATGGGTAGAGATCAGTTACACATCTTCTTCCTTTATACTTTGTAATGTATATCGTTCTCCTAAGACACCAGTCTGTTTTTGGGACTATCTTAACATTTCTATTGAACGTGCTTTCGAATCAAATTCAATATTAGTATTGTCGGTGATTTAAACCAAGACTTATTGAACACAAAATATCGTCATTTCATAACATTATCATCATAAACAACATATCAAATGTGATTGACAAACCGACACGAGTGACAGATACCTCAGCAACCTTACTTGACCCTATTCTCGTATCTGACAATATTCTTATTCTAAACTCTGACGGAATAGACATCGACATCAGAATTAGTGATCATAAGGCTACGCTTTTAATAATGAGATTTCACGATTTTCAACAAACATGTTCAAAGTGAAAATGTTGGAATTACAATAAAGGTGACTATGTAAAGTTAAACCGAATGATAACCGAACAAAACTGGGATTTCATTGATAACATTGATAACATTGACATCAATAGCTCAAGTTTACGATTTGCTGAGACACTTCTTTCACTCATGACTCTATGTATTCCGTCCAAACAGACCTAACGACAAACCCTGGTATGACTCTAAAGTAAGAACGTTTTCTAGACAAAGAGACAGACAAAAGAAAATAGCGACCAAAAGTACTAAGCAAAATGATTGGGTAAAATACAAACATTTAAGAAATAAGGTTAACAACTTGAAAAGCATGCAAAAGAACGTTTTTTCAGCAACTTGGAGCAAACTATTTTCAACTCTCGCTCAGACAATCCCAATCAATATTGGAAAATGTTACGAAATCTAGCTAAAAGTAACAGCAAATCAGAAACAATTCCAATACTGAAAACAACATGTACCGACGGCTCCGAAAATATAAGCTTCTCTGACAAGGAGAAAGCAGACTATTTAAACGATTTCTTCTGTTCTATCTCCAACATAGATGATAGAGGGACAATACTACCAGCACCAAATAAACGGACAACTACATCGATTGACAATATTACTAAAACTATTTTAAAACTAACTAAGAGATCAATCTCGAAACCTTTATGTATTTTATTTAATAACTCTATTCGTGAGGAGTCGTTTCCATGCAACTGGAAACATGCACTTGTTATGCCCCTTTACAAGGCGACTCGTCTTGTGTTAGTAATTACAGACCCATTTCTCTGCTGAGTTGTATTGGTAAACTTATGGATCGATGTGTGTATAAGTATATATATAATCACCTTATTTGTGATGGTCTTATATATTCAAGACAATCAGGAGTTTTGACTGGTCACTCAACTGTATACCAACTAATAGATTGTTAATTCCCTTGATTCGACACTAAACACGTGTATGGTCTTCTGTGATATATCTAAAGCATTTGACCGTGTCTGGCACAAAGGTCTTCTATACAAACTTCAACAACACGGCATAAATGGTAAAATCCTAAATTGGTTCCATAACTATCTTTCTGGTAGGAGCCGAACGGTATTTGTCGGCTTATCATCTTCCCATACAAAGTCCATAAATGCAGGTGTACCACAAGGGTCTGTTCTGGGTCCATTACTCTTTTTAATCTACGTAAATGATATACCCGACAATTTTCTAAGTCTTGCTCGTTTGTTTGCAGATGACACCTCCTTAGCAAGCTCTGCTACAAATATTTCAGATCTGGAAGGCATTATGAATCATGACTTAGTTATGTCATCTACCTGGTCAAAACAATGGTTAGTCACATTTAATCCCTTGAAAACGGAAGCAATATTATTTACAACCCAAAATGTTCATTATCCTTCATTGTATTTCGAAAAGATTCCTGTATCATTTGTTCAAAACCACAAACACTTGGGCGTTACAATCAGTAATAATGGTAAATGGCATGCTCATATTGAAAACATAGTAAAATCTGCTTCTAAAGTTCTCGGCATGATGAGAAAGGTTAAATTCCAAATACGTAGAGGATTCTCTTAATCAAATTTATATTTCATTTATTCGTCCAATCTTAGAATACGCTTCGGTAGTGTGGGACAATTGTACTTGTTCTAAAAAAGAAAATTTAGAGAAAATTCAAAACGAAGCCGCAAGACTAGTTACAGGCACAACTAGATCAATATCTCTATCAAAATTATACACAGAGATTGGCTGGTTGTCTCTTTCAGACAGACGAAAGTACCACAAATTAATATTGGCATTCAAAATCAATCATGGTATGACCCCAAACTATTTATATGATACATTTCCCGATACGGTTAGTAACAGAACGACTTACAATCTTATAAACTCGCAAGATATGGATATCATATCCAGACGAACTGAACTCTTTGCAAACTCCTTCATTCCATCAACAGTCACATTATGGAATCAACTACCAGTTATTTTAAGGGAAGCACCGTCATTATCAATATATAAACGAAATCTCTTGGAACACTTATTTTCAACGAATTGTAGTACCTATATACTATAAATACGGTAAACGAAAAACATCTGCACTGCATACACGACTAAGAAATAATTGTAGTAATTTAAAACATGACCTTTACATTAACCATATTGAAAATTGCCCAACATGCATCTGCACACACGGAGTAGAAGATGCAGAACATTACTTTTTTAAATGCGATCGATTTGCACAACAAAGAACTTAACTCTTCAAAAAACAAGAATGTTCCATCCACTTAATGTAAAAAAGGTATTTTACGGATCAGAACAATATTCAGATGACGAAAACATAAACCTATTCGAAAGTGTTCAAATGTTCATTCATGATTCAAGACGATTCGAAGTTTCTAATAAATAACTTTGAAAAAGTGATATGTTTCTCTCCCCTATCTCTGTAATATTTATCACTTCAGCGCGAACAGCAGTGACCAGCCAGAGAATACTTGCTTGTATACATATATGCATGTGTGTATGTGTGTGTGTGTGTTTCATCAGTCGTATTTGTTACCACTCATACTTACCTGTCATAACGTTAACTTCAATATATCAAAGCCATCTTTATTATTGTAAAATATAGTTGAAAGGGAATGGCCGTATTTAATGTTGTGAGAACTTGTGGCCAGACCCTTTTGCCTATAATAGTATATGATATACCTTTGCAATGTATAATGTTCAATTATTTTATATGGCAATACAATATGTTTAAACTATTAATTGGCATGCTGCCAACTCTGAAAAAAAGGGTATTACTACTGTGACCAGGCCAATAAGAGAGTTCAAAAAGATAATGTTTTGTCTGCCAATTTGTCTTGAAGTGAAAGGTTAATGGACAAGAGGAAAGAAGGCTGAGAAGTAAATCCAGTGTGTCACACTGTGATCGATATTGTACATCTAATTATCAAAGTACTGCATTTCTTCTTTGCATCATCACATATGCCAGTCTCGTTTAAAATCTAAAAATATCATTGAAGTGACATTTGTGTTTTTAATTATTCGACATATTTTGCTATTTTCATTAAAATATCTTTTACAGTGGTACCCGATGTTCAGGTTAAACGAGTTCTTACCTAATTCAGCCGGAGATCAAGATTTTCAGCGCGCAACTCCTGAATACAGATTAATTACCGTGATTTATAGTTGTAAAAATAAGTAATATTTGTTTAATACTAAATGATAAGATTATGTGTCCTATCAGTGAAATAAAATCAATATCACCGACACTGTGAGTGATATAGGTATGACGGAACTACTTTTTGACAAATGTATAATTCCGTATTCCGTAAATTTAACAAATCGGACTTATTATCATTGTCTTACATTGTGTTGTAAAATAAAAAAAATCCAATAGATGTGTGCCATATCTTTTCTCGTTACAACTGTTCAATATAGCAGACACACTTTGTTTGAATAGGACATTTACACAGATTCGTCCGCGTGTGCACATGTACGAAGCCACTAAAAAGTTCCATTCTTTTGTCATGAATTAGAATAAAAAAAAAGAAAATTTGTTTGTTTTGAAATCTTAACAATGTTATATTCAACAAAATAGCTGTTTTTTCGGAGATAGACGATTAACCTGGGTTTTGACCTAGATGTTAAACAAATGATCTAGTTTGTAGACCAATCAAATGTTGTATTTATGAATAATGTTGAAGAAATAAAGGAAATCAAACGTTTTGATTGGTTCATAGTTAAGTTGGCGATCCCACGAGAGGCATTTATAAGGTGGAGTTTTAAAATGAAATGTTCTGCATACTAACCTCTAATTGTTTTCCTTAAGTGAACAAATTCAGTGAACACGTATGAAATATAATATTTAAGAGCAACATTTTTATTTATTTTGAAATATGACAAGTGTTCAGTTATTTATCGTCAATTGAAACTTAAACTGTGTTACATAATACACCTCTTGGGAGCCTTTCGTAATCTCCAGCCATGTGATTAATTCTTCGGCTTTGAACGTCATGTCGTGCTAGTGTAATGGATGTTGACTTGGATTGGCAAGTGAAAGGTCTGTGGTTCGCTTCCCGGCAGAGGCAAGCTATTTTTTCTCTCTTTCATTCATATCAAAACCAAAGTATATAAATAACACAAATATTTAAAATATTTACATATTTAACGTTGTTTTCTGTCATTCTAATAAGTAAGACAAAATATCAATTAATATGTGCATGTTCCATTTCTTAGTGTTTACTCATATTGATCGCCGTTTATCTTAGATCTAAGATATTTCTTGTTTTAAATAACAAGATATCATGTTGTTATCAAAATGGTTTGAAAAAAGAAAGAACTAAATACATCACTTGCAATTACCTATTTTAAAAACAAAAAAACAGTAATTGGGCCAACTTTACTGTACATACTTTCATGCACCAACACTGTTGCATTTCAACCAATTTATAAGTCATATTTGACACAAAATGTAAATTTTAATAACACATTTTCGACATATCTTTCTCATATTATGACCTATTAATTGGTTGGAATGCAACAGTGTTCGTGCATGAAAGTGTGTACAGTAAAGTTGACCCCATCACTGTTCTGTTTTGTTATGCAATAGATAATTGCAAGTGATGTATTTTAGTTCTTTCTTTTTTCAAACTATTTTGTTAACAATATGAAATAAATATCTTGTTATTTAAAAAAAAAAAAGCTGTTTTGTTGAATATAACATTGCTTGAGATTACCCTGATAACATTTGTCACGTGACCCGGAAATGGCAAGTTCAACCCGAAACAGTCAAATTTACAGCTTGCAATTGCGGATACATTGTACTAAAGAAATATTTTATCAAATTTATATAGTTGTTGAAATATATCATGGTGGGGAGGAAGGCTTTGTTAAACATTTTATGTAGTTTTGTTTCTCTCAACTTTCCTTTCAAAAAGACAAGATTCGTTAATTTGGTTACTGACACGGAATTCCCTGTATTCCTACATTGTTTCTAAATCTGCAACAAAATCAGGAACTCCATGAACTATGAATACATGTTTAGTTGCATTGATACATACAATTGTTGAACGTCATTAGTGAATATCTGCCTGTCGAATTCTTACCGCGTATCTACTTTGATAGATGGTTCTTTCGTCATCTGCCGATACTTCGATAATTGTCTCTCGATTCAGCGATGCTCGTAATTACTCCTATAAAACATAAATCAATTCAGAAAGTTCCATTCATACATGCCTTAAACTAAGAGTGTAGAAGGATACATTCCTTAGTCTGGTACTGGTTTGTTCACCAAGGGATTATGATTAAGAAATATATCACCCTGATACAACCAGGAACGTAGATCTACATCCCTGATATAACTGAAATATTTCTGCCGATTCTTCGGTAATTGTATCCTCGTAATTAATACTATAAAGCATAAGTCAATTCAGGATGTATCATTCATACATGCCTTAAACTAAACGTGTAGACAGGAACATTTCTTAGCTTGGTACTTGTTTGTTAACCAAGGGATAATGAATAAGTTGTCTATCACCATGAGAGAACCAGGAACGTAGGTCTACGTTCCTGATATAACTGAAATGTTTTAAACGGCGTAAACAAAGAAAGGAACTAATGTTGCCGGCAGGAGATAAATATAATTAAGCAAGGCTTAGACAGACAGACAGGCTGCGAGACAGATTGCCAAATGACTAAAACTGATTCATAAGAAACAGGAGACTCCAAAACACAGTTTTGATAGCTTTCTGTCTGCTTCTGCGCTTCAGCATACTAATTGGACTAATGTATCATTTTATATCTATCAAAAGTAAAACGCAAAATATGTTGCTAATGCATAATTAGTACCAGCGAGGTCAACGACCAGTCACAACATTGTGACAAGGTCACAACTCTTTCCTGCGTAAAGACGTTTTTATGCATTCGTAGCAGACGACATTTGAAAAGATTGTTACCAAATGTAAAGTGTTATCAGAAAAGGAGCAATTATTACTTTAAGTTTTATGGGCAATATTGCATAAGGCGTCTCACGGTCTGCCTCAAAGACAGGTTTAAAGAGGATCGTTTCAATTCATTTATAGCATGAATGAGAAAGTTTAATTAACGTAGTTTAATTATTCAGTCAAATCATTGAGGACTTACATGTATGTATGTCTCAACAAAGGACTCAGTCAACCTAGATGAAAAGAGAGATGACATTCTTTCGTCCACAATATCTCTTTATTACCAAACGAACTTTTTGAGTACCCAAGGCAGAGAGTTTGGTGCTCAAATAAAACTTCCAGACTCTGTAATATTTATATTCTAGTCTGAACAGTAAAACTGAATTGGTTACCTGCCTCCTACTCTTTATTAGTTCGATAGTGTGTTAAACCGGGAACCATAAACAAGAGGCGCACGGTAAATGTAATCTGGTTCCTTACATGCTATCATATATATTACGCAGTCATTAGATGAAGAAGCGCAGAAATGAACATATATAAACCACAGAAATATATGTTTCAAGATAAATTTTGCCGTCTAGTTGAAATGTTAATGTTTATCAAACTTATTCATACGAATCACAAGAAAAAAATCCTGGTAGTACTTAAAAGAAGGTAATTTGAAGTATATGCACAATTTAGGAATGTTGAAATAAACATTTGTTTATAAATTTATAGGGTATCTATAAACAGTTAACGAAATGTGTACACATTTATCTTGGCTTAAATTTAATTTTGATGTCGTTACTAATTTAAATAAAAGTTTTCAATCATATAATTTCAATGTTTGTCAATCTTATTCATACGAACCACAAGGTAAAAATCCTGGTATTGCTTAACGGGAGGTAATTTGAAGTATACAACAGTCTTCACAATGATAAAATATATCAGCATTACCGTCTACAGTTTAAATTGTTCTAATGTTTGTAGATTTAAATGTTCTCTTTTCTTATTTCTACATGTACAACGAAATATTGCTGCTTCTCTTTGACGCTTTGCGTCAAACATTCGTCGTGTAATGTAATGTAACATGAAAACAAATCGTTACATAGAAATTAAAAGTGTTCACCTATCCGACTTGTGATCGCGACATTTCAATGTGCATGGACAAAACTCTTCATCCTTTTATACATACAGATGCACAAACTGTACAAGTTTGCCTAGATTTTTTCAAGGCATAAAGATATCTCAAATATCTATAAATCATTAATGTAACTATTCAATTGGAATTGCTGATATAATGAGCACTTTATACTTTTGTCTCAATGTTTTCAAAAGTTGCCTGCTGCAGAGACGTCTAAAAGCTCGAGTTTGCCGAAACAAGTTAACCCTTTTCCACACCTAAATATATATTTTTTACATCTGCAGCCGAATCTTGGAAACATTGTGCATGACATTAGAAATTGCTCAAAATCAGGTATTTCTGCTTTTGCAACAATGTTCGTCTGTATGAATCAATAATAGCTCTTTTATCAAAGTCTTTTGAATATCCCCGTCCATCCTAAACCCTCCGCTCAACCCACAATCGCTATCTTATACTGCGGGTCTACATAACTGGTTGAGTTTATTTTTGTTGCAACTCTACGGCTAAGATTAAATACACTTTACTGTGTTGAAAATGTCATTTATTAATCATTGCGTAAGCAATTTGAAAATTACCAAAATAGTGACTAGGAATAATAATCAAAGTACAAAGTACTGAAGGTAGAATTGCGATCGTTTAAGAAGAGATACAGAAGTGCATATATGAATATTTATTTTACCGGTTACCTTCAGGCAAAGTTTCAAGTGTGTAACCCTTTCCAGTGCTGATATTTTGCCTCAACCTGAAACTTTAACCAAAATGTTGACGAACAGACAGACGGAGAGACAGACATCGCCAATCTATAGACCGGAATTGCTAGAGCAATCCGGCCAAAAATAAAAAAAAATCATCAATTTTAGCAGTAAAATCCTGCCAAGAAGTAATGAATTGAGAAAAAATGTGCCGAAAGGTCCATAATTTCAAACTTGCTAAGATTTGGTCTGTGCAATGAATGTACAAATTGAAAAATCTATTGTTGACATGTATTTTCTACACCATCATTGTAATGTTGTTTATCATAAATAAAATTATTTCTTTTTTTAAATAAACTTTTAATCAAAATGTGTGTCTCAGTGTTGTCTTCTTCAGCAGTTTGACAGAAACAAAGCCTAAATCTGAAATTGTGTCAATGTGTTATTTGTCAACTCTGTCCCATAAGTTTTGCTTGTGATTTGAACTCTCATAAAAAAAGCACGGAAAGGGACAACTTTCCCAACTTTGATTAAATATGTTTTCAATTAAATTGTAAAAAATCTTTTTCTGTTTTTTGAAAGTTTTGTCATTATTATTTAAGACGACGGACATTATATACTAGAATAGCCAACTGACTATCATTTGAAAAAGTGTTTCTTATTTAAACCTTTCCCACTTGCATACGTAATTGCAGCCGACGACTTTTGAAAACATTGATGCAGAAGAAGAAATTGCTCATAACAAGCTTTCTCCTTTTGCAACAATGTTTTCAACTATATTCAATGATTACACTTCCAATAAATGTGATTTTCTGTATCTTTGCTCAGATTTTTTTTAATTCGTCTGCTGCAGAGTTTTTATATTGTGCGGTGTCACTAAACAGAGTCTGGTAGAGTCTGGTAGAGTCCGGTAGAGTCTGGTCGTCAAATATCCCATTATATCACTGTTTTGATTTGTTAAAGGGCAAGCAGGATTGGGAATTGAGTGTTGCACTTATCCTAATGAAACACTCGCCTGCCTGTGCATGTTTTAGCTTAACTTAACTTGTTAATGTTCTTTCCATCATCAACTTAGTCATCTGTTAGTAATCAACTCTATGAACGAAATAATCGCGTCAAAATCTTGAATCGCGTCAAAATCATAACGAACAAACTGTCAAAATCTAATTTTGAACTGTGTAATACAAATTTAGAATAAAAGGATGAATCAGTTATGTTGTAACAACCAATATCCGCGGGTCATTTACCTGATTTTGGCCGAAAGAAATGATCGATTTCTTGCAAGATTTATTCGTTATTCGTTCTGCCTATTATAATCAAAGTATTCTAAACGCTTTATAAACAAGTGATTTAAAGCGCTCAAATCATCAATCTCCTTCGCAGAGTTGTCGTTTGATGAAATTTGTTTCTTTAGACGCGGACCTTGTCGAAAGCACCTATCCAAAATGCAAATCGTTGTCGAAGGAATAGATGGACTGAGAGAAAGAGAAAGAAAAGGCTTAGCAATGCATACTATCTTTATGAATAAGGACATGAACGAATATGTATGGACTAGCGCCTAGAATTTCGTACTAGCCGATCCTTCATTCCACTCGATTATGCTAGCGGGCGAGTGGATGTTTACATCTCTGCCGAGAGGGAATAAAGGGTTACAAGTTACAAAGGGTAATTGCGCGGTGAAGTGCTATATTGGCGTAGTGATATCTAAATAATTGTGTACATTTTAAATATGATATTTACACTTACAAGACTTGTTATTTTCTATTATAAGCTTGAATAATCGGATTTTTTTTCGTTACTCTATGTTTGCTTTTGTGAGCATTCGTAAATTAGTCAAACCAAAAATTGCACTTAATTGTTGGTGGTGAAGGGCATATACATCACGTGACTTCAAACTCACTATGACTATGGCAGCCTCTGCGCATGCGCAAGTCTACCAATAAATGACGTAAGCAATTTGAAAATTACCAAAATAATGACTAGAAATATAAATCTAGAGTTTCATAATAAACCCATGTAAAGAGTTGCTAACACATAGGTGGGTTACATAATCCGCCTGAACACTGATTATTGTTTAGGCAGAGCAAACAAACCACCCATGCGATGACCATCATTGCATGCGCCAAAAGGCGAAGAAATACATAGGTGTTAGATGAACTAACACATACATAAATTGCCAATTTAGTCAAATTATAAACATGGCATGTATCAAACATAAATGCATAAAACATCATAATAATGGAAGTTAAGAGATACAAATTGTTGCTGAACAGAACATATAGAAGGATGGGGGATGGGGTTGATGGTGGAAACTTGTCCCAGCAAAGAAACCCTTGTTCATCTAGTTTTAACAAGGTGGCGACTGATGACGCGCTCGCTTTCCTAGGGGTTGTTACGTCATATTACGTAATCCTTACAAGTAGGGGAGCGCGTCCCATCACGTGACTTGCAGGTGGCCAGAACAACAATCTCCTCCCCCCATTCAGTGGGGAGTAACCGATCCAGATAAAAAGGGGTCCTTCCAGGTTCGACTCAAATAGTTTTAACTGCGTTAAATTTCATTTATTGGTTCTCTCTTCTAGAGACCCTTAAAGTCGGTCTTCGTTTCTGTCCGTTTGTTTGTTTGTTTGTTTGTGGCAACCGTAGCGCTAAAACTATTCAACGGATTTCGACCAAACTTGGTAGGGATGAAGGGTCTAGGCTCTAGTTGTTCCTTTTGTAGTATGGTCGCCATAGAAACCACCGTTGCTATGGAAACGGGCGAAAACCCGTCAGTTGCTACATCGAATGATTGTCCCGATTTTTGATCCGTCTCTTCGTTTTCTTAATATTTGAGTTGCCGTAAGGGGTACCATTTCCGCGGAAAACACAGACACGTCAACACTAAATATATCGACACAAAAAGAAATGGTTTCCTATTACCTGATCGCTGATTGGCTAAAAATCCGGACACGACCAAATATCGACCAACCAGAGAGCACTTCACATAGTCATTACAACTTCTGTTTCCCATATTTTTACACGAGGAGAAGAAATATTCAAGTGAATTTGACGCTGTTCTCGCGACAACTCGATAGCTTGTTCCACTATTCGTGCGGTGTCGTGAGAGTAGAGACAAGAGAGAACCATCGTCGCAGTATGCTTGTCCATATGTCTCCCGAGTCGTTAATTTATACTTTTGCCACAATGTTTCCAACTCAAATTTAAAATTTAACTTTATTTATAGAGAGTTTCCGTACTTATGCAGAGACGTTTTCAATCCTATACAATAATGACTTTTTGGATACCTAATTTCCCGTTTACTACATTGTATTTTAGCCCATCCATTGCAGAACGTACACATTTACATTCATTAAAATAGAAGGTTCAGATCAGCCTATACATCTGCTCTGTTTTATCAGAATCAACACGAAATGACTGACACTTCAAGAAAGCGTAAGTAAGCAATGTATAAACAGTGATTAAACTTATCAGACAGTGTACAAAAGCCAGTATCTGTTCTAAAAATATCAGTTATTTAAAAATTGGACCTGTACTTTTGAAATACAGATAAAGAGTCAGTCATTGAGGAACACACACCCTTTTCTCTCCTATGATACGGCATGATAAAAACATTACAAACACAAGCATGTATTTGTGAAACGTCAAGGGAAAGCTCCCTGATTGGGAGCATCAAAACTTTCCAGAAATAGGTCAAATGTCAAGGTCACAAGCTCAAACATGTTATCACCAGTAAACTAGTGTATCACTAGTTTAAACCGATTTATTTTACACTCATTGTGATATCTTCTTCCTTGAGACTTAACAAGTATTCGCGCCGTTTGTTTGTAAAATCCTTGAAGTCGAACCTTCTTATAACGAACCGAGGACTTCAGTATGAGATCCCGACACGTTACCACTACACCACCTTCTAACTGTTTTATTACAAGGAGGGACTACAAACCAGAAAGACATGTGCCTTTCATGTAAGCATTACCTAGTAAAGTTAAAGTTCGCAATAAACTGACAGCGCAAACCGACTGCCCCAACATCTTGATTCAGGGGGCCCAATAGAACTATATGTACAATGATATAATTTGTAATTATGCTTAAACATTGAGTACAATAACATTTTAATGAGCGGTGATTCAGAAATACCAACATATAGGATATTTGTGACAGGTGTATAAGAACATAGTTTATTAGTTGATTGCCTTGATAACAGCTAAATAAAAAAGTCATAACACGGGTGAAAAACATTGGAAGAGTAGTAATCGCATATTACATTGGCTAAAGATTCGATGAACTGTTTATTTGACAAGCCAGAACAGGTCTTTATACAGTTCTCTGTAATTCCACAAATCATAAAGACAACTTAGTTGTGAAGGTCAATATCTAACAAATAAAACAGTTATAACCAGTGGAAATGCTAAAATAAAATGTGTTCAGAGACATCAAGTACGAATACCACATTACATTCAAACAACCCTCATAGTGTTTGTACACTTAGTTAAATTAAGATCATATGACACCCTCTGCACTGTTCGGTAATTAGTCATAGAATATTTCAAGAAACTCCTGTAAAGCAGTATCGATTGCATCAGAAAGCTTGGATGCGCATACTGGTGTTTTTTCAAATATGTAATACTGTTTGTTTAGGTTTGCTTTCGCAAATCACTGCTGAAACACACTTCGTATTACACAGAAGTATTAGGTGAACCAACTGACAGAGTACAATTACTCCCATGATAGCTTGACCATAAAACACAATATGTCGAAACATCAGTCACGTGACCAACTCGTGTCCTTTATTTATTGGTTGTAGATGTGTCGGTGGATCCTGGTGCCTCATCGGTTTCGTAGATAATCCGTAAGCTGATAAATCCAGATCTGTAATTTAAATAACACAATTATTTATCGGATACTTGACTGGTGTCTTAACCATGTAGACCACTGCTGAAAACATTGTGGCAGAAGGTTAAGTTGCGCATGATATATAGAGATAATATATTTGCCTAGATACACAATTATGAAAAATCTTTATAAATAAAAATAGTCATTGAATTGAGTAGAAAATATTGTGACTAAAGGAGTAATTACTCATCATGAGTAATTTCTTCTGTTGTCACAATGTGTTCAACGGTTGTTTGCAGCAGATGCATCACAATGCGTCTGCATGTGGGAAAGGGATACAGAAGTACCAGGGACTAGAACCTATATGTATATTGATGATAAGATGCACACTGAAAAATACAAGTATGTCACGATTCAATTCTGAGTCAAGTCATAGTAGTGTTCATTAACTCAATCAGGTGAAGGTCACAGTAAGGTCAGAGTGCAGGAGGTATTACTCAACAATATTATACTGATCCTGACCCTTGTGCAAATATTGATATGTTCTTTTGTAATATTGATAGTTTTTGTTACAATGAACATGTATTTCAATCAAATTTTATGACTTGTGATTTGTTTTAAAAAAAATACAGATGATGGTAAAATCAACAAATATTTTAAAAGTTGATGATACAACATGAAAGTCATTATGAATATATATATGAGCTGCAACTAGCGATCTAAGATCTGTGTAGTGAGATCATATCATTGGTAAAATAAACTAATATGGCGTTACTCCAAGTTTTTTTATAAGAGACATCCTGGGCCAAATTACATGTAATGAGACAGTTAAGGCTCTTGTAAAACAAACTATAACTGCACAGACTAGCATGAGTATTCACTGTAAGCAGATGTATTATATAAATAGGCTAGCATGAGTATTCACTGCACACAGAGACATTATATAAATGGGCTAGCATGAGTATTCACTGTACGCAGAGGCATTATATAAACAGGCTAGCATGAGTATTCACTGTACGCAGAGGTATTATATGAATATTGACTCAAACTTCAGTATCAGACCAAATGTAGTAATATAATCTAAAACTTACCTTTTCATACAACTCCAAAGTACAGTCCCAAGTAATTTTGTTATGATTATAAATGCCATGTAGATTATGATAATGTAGGTTGTATCAACAATGAGTTTTCAAATCATCTTCAAAAAAGCGTCCAGCTCTTCACTTGCTATTTAAAATGATAATGTTACCACCCTTTAATAAACATGCAAATGACTTATTGCAAACCATTTATACACACCCTGTAATAAACATGCAAGGACTTATTGCAACACATGTATATCAACCCTGTAATAAACATGCAAATGATCTATTGAAAACCATTTTTCCTTATTGTTAATCTACATTGTCCCCCTTGTCACCTTCATTCATCATTGCCCATTCTAGTTTCTCTCACTTTCCCATCCAATGATTTTTTCACCCATGTACTTCTTTGCCCTGATAGGGAGCCATTTGATATGTGGGAAAGGGAGGGAAATTGAATTGGCGGGATAAAATGAAAGCACTCAATGCCTTCCCGTCGTCTCTTAGTCTTCACTAAACACCATTATCCTCATCCATTCTTGCCTTTCCACTTATTGCCCTCAAATCTTGCATAGGAAGAGAAAATGTCCGCCCATCCCCTACTCCATTACCCTCACTTTCCAGATTGTTTACTCTCTTGTTCTGACCATTTTCTCTCTTACCCAATATTTTTCATTTCATTATCATTGCCCTAACACTTTCCATCCCTCTTAGTGTTATCACCATTTCACTCATATGCACTCAGCTGTTCCAATCATTCCTTTCATCCTGTGCCTCCAAATCTTCACATTCATCTTTTTCTAAAATTTACAATTCACGCTTCCACTCATAGATAAGTTTACTATTGCCATTATACAATTTAAATAATGTTAAACACAGAGTAAAAACCCTATAAATCATTCACACATTTGATACAGATTGGGTATCACAGGGTTGAAAATGCAGACACCAAGCTTTAAATCTGTCAACTTGTAGGTGTCAACACATTTCGCGGTATTGTCAATCTTCCGTAAGTAACTACAGTACATTTTGGAATGCGATTCCATAATTCCGCGCCATTGGGTTTCAACCATATTCAGAACATACTGGTGATTATGTTAGTTGGCGTTCATTGTATCTTCGTACATCGGGAATTCCAGCCTGTTTATCCTGTCAGCGTGTGATCCGATGCGGGCACTGATAACTAATTCATTATTTCGTAAAAGTGGATTTCGTTGTACCCTTTCCATGAGCACTTTCTCTTTTTGCCACGATGTTTACAACTGTATCAATAATAATACTTCATTTAGAGATATAATCCATATTGTTGTGCTATGTAATTTATCGAATTACGAAGTATTTCACACTTATATGTGACCCTTGTTTTTGCAAATTTTGGTATTATTTACTCTCTGTAACGGTAATATATTACGTAAATTTGTGTGGAACTAATGCGGCTACAGTGCTAGCTTATATATATATATATGGATGTAGGATAAACTTGATTGTGTCTTCACTGTACACAGATGAATTATGAACCTAAATGACCTAAATTTCAAGATGCTGCTCATATTTATGTTTTACATACAACATCGTTATAATAGCCTAGATATTTGAATGTTTCTGGATTGATGAACTTGTCTTATGTCAAGGTCACTACATACATGATAAGGGCAAAAAACAGCGTGGCTGTCAGCTTTGGTATGAATAATGTTGATAGGATATGTAAGGAAACATTAAAACATTCTTATGAACACAAGGTTTATTTCTGATCATGTTTTGTACATTATATATATTGTCCTCCTCTATATATCAAATTGGCGTCTCTGAAAGCAGATCTCAAGAGTGAGGGACGTATATCTACGTCTCTAGTTTGCTTTGTTATCAGCTTTATGCATATGAACACTGCAGTAGTTCATAGTTTCCTAGCCAATCATTTTTTTTCTTATTCTTGCTGCAGACACATACAAAATATCTACACATACATATGCTATAAAAACAGCTTAACAATGAAATCCTGATTGAAACGGTTACCATAACACAGGTAAACTATTTCAATTACAGTGATTTTGACCTGTACGACCCCAAAGGCAATCCCATGTTTCCGTTCTATCAAGTCGCTTTGCTTAGATGAAATGTGTGGGTGTGGAGGCGCGCGGGTAATTGTTTTGGCTGTCTAAGTCCTTTGATCGATCTTCAATAGTCTGACTGTACTAGCAAACGGTCTTGTGTTTCTCCACTAGGTGTTATTTTCAAATGTACATTTAATTAAATTAAATGTTTAATTTTTGAATACAGTAATGAATTAATTAATATAGGTGATACAAGTATATTCGGATGTACTGGTATGCCTGATGGCCATCTCGTACTCTGTTGTGGTATTAACGGACGCAAACTACTTGATAAGGACTTTAATATCAATTCCCAGTCAAACGAATGTGAATGGAGTGTTTCAGCCATAACTAACAATGAAATCATTGTTACACAAGGTAGTAATAAACAGATCCAGAAAGTTAAGATATTTCCATAGATTGTAGTGAATAAAACCATGACAATGAATATAAACTGCTCGGGTGTAGATGTGTATTGAGATGAAATCTATGTGACCTGTAATAACAGTTATGGTGGTAATGTTGAGATACAGGATAAGGTACTTAACATGGGTGGTAAAGTACTGCGTAGACTGGGTCTGAATAACTGTAAATATATGTTTAGAGGGCCCAGATATGTTACCGTTAATAAAGATGGAAGTAAAGTCATTGTATCAGACTGTTCCACTCAAACAGTTACATGTCTGGATACACAAGGTCATGTGATCTACTAGTACTCAGACGCGGACTTCAAGTATCCGCAAGGAATGTATGTGGATTGTGACGGTTACCTGTTAATAGTTGATTATCATAGTAAAAATGTACATGTGGTTGCACAAGGTGGAGGAAAAGAGAAGGTTTTGTTGCCAGAGGTAGACGGATTGATGTACCCGCGGTGTATATCGTTCAGACAGAGTGATCGTTGTCAATTTGTGGGAACGCAAATAACCAATAAACCAACACTGATCAGTTACATAGCTAAATAATTTGAAATCTTTAATATATTTCCACATTTTGAAACATTGGCTATTTTCAGTCAAAATGGGACATATTGGTACACTTTACATTATATGATATAAAGTATGGTTACCAGTCTTTGTGTTATTATGCGAGTAGGCAAGATCAAGATCAGTTTGTACCTCCAAGCATGCTTGTCGTGGTTGTGGGAATGCTTAATTATCCAACACTGATCAGTTACACAGCTAAATAATTATAAATGTTTAATATATTTCCACATTTGGAACATTGGCTCTTTTACGTAAAAATGGAACATATTGGTACACTTTACATTATTGATATAAACTATGGTTACCAGTCTTTGTGTTATTTTTCGAGTAGGCAATATCAGATCAGTTTGTACCTCAAAGCATGTTAGTCGTGGTTTTTCCAGTTTCCAATTCAGTCATTCAAACATTAATTAAAGAGAAACATCTTAACTATTGATGTAGGAAAATACACTAGATGACATTTCTGAACAATGCATATTCGGATCAGCTAGTTTATCTAATTTGTCATAATCTTTACACATTGACAGAAGCTTCTAACAAGTTCATGTAAATAAGATATGAACAGTACGTAGACTGCGAATGCACTGGCTTATCTGCGTAGTTATACCCTTATTAGCTTCAACCCTTCAATGTTCTAGTTAGTTGTGTAAGCTGACTCGCACTATAAACGTAGCTCTAAATAAGGGACATAACTTTTGTTCTTATTTGACATTCAAACAAAATAAGAGTTGCCTCACTTGTTAAAATGCTTCTTTTGAATACCCACAACAAAGACTGTAATTGCTGAATAAAAGAAACATGATCTGGCAAAGACCTTTTTCGCATTGAAAATATTTGTTCATAAAATTGTAAAATCTAAAATAAAGAAAATACTATTCAGGAAACATGACTTTGAAAAAAATCTATTCAAAATTCAAATGGAAGGACAAGCGTTGAAAAAGGTTGATAACATTGTGGCAAAAGGAGAACATTTGCTCATCTTGAGCAATTTCTCCTTGTTCAATACATTGTCTACAGCACTGCAGACGCATCAGAATGGATCTGTATGAGGGATAGGCTTAATTGACATCTGCTTCAAAAATATCGAGGGGGGGGGGGGGGGGGGGGGGGGGGGGGGGGGGGGGGGGGGGGAGGGATTTGGTACGGAATGATAACATAACCATTTCCTTATAGTTTAGAATAAAATACACTTGCATTAATCATTTCGCTAAAATGTAGATCATTATAGATGCTAATTAACCAATTCACTGGTCAATATCTAAAATGAGTCGGAAAAATATCAATATCGTTAAATGGTTAAATGGAGATGGAAAAGTAGAATAACCCTTTTCCATGTGTATATCTCTAAATGGAGACGGATAAGAAGAATAACCGCTTAACTCTTCACTATCTTTAAATGGAGACAGTAAAGTAGAACTATTTCCCTGGTTAATATCTTTTAATGGAGACAGTAAATGTAGAATAGCCATTTCCCATGTCAATATCTTTAAATGGAGATGGAAAATTAGAATAACAATTTCCCTGATCATTATTTTTAAATGGAGAAGGACAAGTAGATTAACCATTTATAAGGTTAACATCTTTAAATGGAGATGTAAAAGTGGAATAAACACTTTCCGTGTCAATATCTTTAAATAGAAAAAAAAAGTAGAATGACCATTTCCCTGGCCAATATTTTTAATGGTATAGAAAAGTAGAATAATTGTTTCCCTGTTTAAGGTGGAATCATACCTTTGAAATAACGTCGTTTTTGACGTCAAAATGTACGTTTTTGCGACAATGACAGTGTTGTTAAAGAAATCACCATTACTTCCTCATTTCAATTTGGATTCGGATAAAATGAACTTTAAACTGAAGAGAATACAATAACCTGTGTGATACTATCAATTTCATACATCTGTCATGACAATTAACGTAACATAAGGCGACGTAAAATAGAAATTTCGCTATAATATTTTAACAGTAATTTGATTATTTCTAATTTATTTTAAATTCGCCCGAGAGATTTTTTTTTAAATAAAATATAACATAGAACACCTATTCATCTACCATTTGCCAAACTTTCAAGCAAGTCTATCGTGTCGATTTTTAATAAATCACAATGGCGTTAAACCTCTTGTGTGCGTCGTAACGTTCACTGCGGAATTAAACATTGAGACGCATCCAGGGTAATTAAAATGAATACTTATTTTTTCCTTATAATTATCAATTTCATTCTAAATTTAAGCTATCTCCTAAAAGAATAATGGTTGACAGTATATATGTGTTTCTATTTAAAGAATTAAAGTAATTATGGTCGTAAATAATTTAGCAAAAAACAACAAAATAATATTTGGATTTGTCATATGTATAAACTGACTCGTTTACTTTCCTGTTCAACTGTTGTTCTATATATAAAATATAATTATCACACATATTATATGTCACCCTTGGTTCTTTTAATCGGATTTGAGATAACAGTATACAAATGTTGTTTTCAATATGCAATTTTGAGAATTTCGAAGTCTATACCTGTCATGTAAAGCTTTCTTGGTATTCTATCTATCCGTGATAATGTTGTTGTTGTTTGCGGCAAGTTTTTTTTATTAAATTGAAATTTGTTTTTACACAGCTTCACAGTTATGTGTGATTAAAAGAATGACCATTACTATCTCACCTTATATTAACATCGATTTGAAGCGAATGATATAAACTCCGTCATGATATATAGTTCACAATTTTTCCTTAAATAATTTTAAAGCAAAACTTGGTTTATTTAACGAACTCACTGACTAATAATAAAGTTATTACCTTACGTCTAATTTACTAACAAAACAAATGCCCTAGATATTTCTTTTAAAAGAAATCATTATAATTCAGAACACCATTTCTTCTCCAATTTAATCAAATTTGTTGGAATTATATCGGGCGGACTTTTAGTAAAATGCTATGCCGTAATACTGCTGACGTGCGCGGGTACGCACGTTGTGGAAGTGAAAATGTAACACAACCACCGCTTCTTCTATCTTTCTTTTTTTACTCCATATGTCCCCGTTATTTTAAACTACCGTTACTTCGTTTTGTCTTGAGAATTGATTTTTCCCTGAACCCAAATTTCAAGACAAACTATCGAGTAGATTTTAAGTAAATCACAATGCCATAAAACCGTAGAAGATCACACTTTTGGTCACATGTTCGTACCTAATTACTTGTGTTGTCAACACACTTCCAATTATAAAATCATTACCCGACTATACGTTGTATACAATTTACAGACACCTGTGCAATGACATTGAAGACTCACTACATAGTGCAGACAACGATGTGATGGCCCTCCACGGGATATGTATGTAGACAATAATAGTGGGTTATTTACCCCATCTATACAGGGAAATATTGTCAATAAACACCTGTATTGAAAAAAGCTCTAAGTTGAATTGAACTGCGGAGCTCTGTGAATACAATCAAGTCAAAACTTTCATAAAATCTTGTACATAAGGTTTTCTAAATGGAAGAAAGTCAGATAGTTCTTCTCGATGTTTGTCATATAAAGTGTTTCCTTAAATAACAAAAGCATGATCGCGGATAGAATAGATAGAAAGCTTTGTATGACAGTTATAATTGTTAAAGTGCTGAAACATGCGTTGTGCCTGATAAAGAGAAACGCATTCTGTATTTACTGTTATCTGAAGATACATTACAAAACAGAGTGACAAATAGGAAAGTAATAATAAAATATATTAACAATGTCAATTTCTTCCATGATAATTCTGACGATGCTCTTGTTTGAAGAATTTCGTATCAGAAATGTTGGGTTATGTACAATCATGAAACTTCATGTTATAACGAATTACTATTTGATGTTCCCGTATCAGTTTGTGTATGCAAATGTATGTATGTAAATGACGAATTACATGTATTCGAATAAGTGAAATAAAATATATCTATAAGAACTGCAAGCGACGGTTTGAGACTAATACTAATACATGGAATGTGAAAAAATGATTTAACAGATAAACAGCGAAGTAGATAAGTCAGTTTACATAAAACATATTTAATATTTAAAGGAGTATAATAGATACAGTTTACCACTTTCGTAAAAGAATAAAATTGATTATTTTTATAAAAAATCGGGAGTTCATTTTAATAACCCTTGGTACGTTTCAATTTAAATTCCGCAGTGTACGGTTTGTCGCGTGACAGAGCTGTAACGTCATTTCGATTTACTAAAGATCTGCACGATAGATTTTTTTGAAGTTTTGGTAAATGGTAGACAAAAGGTTGTTCTAAATTATAATTTTTTTTTTAAAAAATCTCTCGGGCGAATTTTTATTAAATTTGAAATAACCGAATTACTGTTAAAATATTTTAGCGAAAGTTTCATTTTTACTCCTCTTATGTCACGTTAATTGTCTTGGCAGTTGTATGGAAATTACATCACTACGCAGGTAATTTTATTCTCTTCAGTCTGGTGTTAACTCTTTCCAAATACCACTTCAGACGAGAAAGCCATGGGGATTTCTTTAACAACACTGTCATTGTCGCAAAAACGTACGTTTTGACGTCAAAACGACGTTATTTCAAAGGTATGATTCCACCTTAATAGATATAAATGGAGACGAGACGGAAAAGTAGAATAATCGTTGAATATTTAACGCTATAAAACTGGACAGAAAAGTAGAATAATCATTTCCCCGTCCAATATCTATAAATGGAGACACCAAAGTAGAAAAACCAATTTCCTGTTCAATATCTATAAATGGGGATCGAAAAGTAGATTAATAATGTTACTATTTAACGAAATTAAACGGCTAATTTGCATACTACATAAAGAATATGTTGAATGTCACTTTAGGGGCTCCGTAGAATAAATATTTCCCTGGCCAATATCTTTGAAAGGAGACAGAAAAGTAGACTTACTGTTTCCCTGGCCAATATGTATTAATGGAGAAGGAAAAGTAGAAAAACTATTTCCCTAGGCAATATATATAAACGAAGACAGAAAAGAGGACAAAATAAATATTCTCAGTAATATCTTTAAAATGGAAACAGAAAAGTAGAATAACTATATCTCTGGCCAATATCTATTAATGGAGACGGAAAAGTAGAATTACCATATCCCTCGGAAATATATATAAATGGAGACATAAAAGTAGAATAACTATTTTATTGGCCAATATCTGTAAATGTAGACATGCAAGTAGAATAACTATTTTATTGGCCAATATCTGTAAATGTAGACATGCAAGTAGAATAACTATTTTATTGGCCAATATCTGTAAATGTAGACATGCAAGTAGAATAACTATTTTATTGGCCAATATCTGTAAATGTAGACATGCAAGTAGAATAACAGCTCTCCGAGTCAATATCTTTAAATGTGTTCGAAAGAGTCGAGTAATCATTTTCCGGTTCAATATCTATAAATACATTAAATGTAGACGGATATGTATGAAGAGTAATGTCCTATGCCAGCTACTCTTCGTGGGATCAATGTAAAGATGATTTGTAACATGCCACGGTTAGATAATCAACTATAGTACCATGGTTTATAAAATATAACAAACCTAATTATTGCAAAAAATGTGCTTATTTGTAATATTGGCATGAATACAAAATCTTTTTTAACTCTTTCAGCGTCCAAGGCAATATTGAGGTTTTTGCAAACAATACAGATTCATGTGATTCAGCTTGTAACGAGCTGTCTCACCTGAGATCAGTATTGTTTGTCTTTTAGTCATAAAAATAGTCCAACATCTTTATAACATGAACAATGGGGACGCCCGATTTTGAACATGGAAGAGTATACTTTAAACAATTTGGCGCTGAAAGAATTTACCCTTTCCCACATACAACACATGTGAAGTTGACGATTTTGAAAGAATTACAGCACAATTTGGAGAAGAATCCTTTTTAGTAAAGACAATTTAATTACTGAAGAGATTTGAAAATAGCCGTTGACTGGATATTCGAAAATTTGGCCAGCATGTAGGAATTGGTAGTAAGTTTATGCTTTTAAACCTCTTGCCAATAGCAATATAATGTCTATATAGGTAGCGTTATTTTAAAACACTTTATTGGAATCAACGCCGTTTTCAACGACATTTTCGACATGTCACGCAGACAGAATGCTCATTCCTTAATTCATGAGTGACATACAGTATGATACTAGGAAATATGCCTTTCTCAATTGCACTCTATCGTAACTGCCACGAATCAGAATCGGACGATTGCCACTTGGTTACGGCAAATTCCTAGATGTTTGCAAAGAAGCAAACTCTAAAAATATAATTTAAGGCAAACATTTAACCTTAACCTTGGTTTACAGTAGAATTTAGATTTTCCCGCAAAGTTATACAAGTCTTCTGCTGCACAGGCATCAGAAGCCATTTGTATCAGGTAAGGGTTAACATTCAAGGGAGTGCATTTAACACAAATGATTTGAGTTTACCTTTTCTGGCAATCAAAGAAGAACAATAGTTAACCGTGGGCAGGATTAGACATTTAATTTAAAAAAAATGATATTTTAGAGTGTTCTGCTTTAAAAAAGAGATTAAGTAAATATTTTGGTGTGAGAACTTCCACTTTTGGTGAGTAATGATCTTTATTGTTGTTGATGATGCTGAATGTGATATTATGTCTGTCTTGAATCGTTAACACTTAGTAAAACACTTATCTTTTGGTAAAATAAAATAATAAAGTTTTGTTTTTGCTTTTATACCTGTTTTGATTTAAACGCTTTTGCAGCTGACACCTTTTAAAAACAGTATGGAAAAAGGAGGAATTGTTAAACAATATGGAAACTCAATTTATATACTAGTATAATGATTGAGCTGAGTTGATGAGTTGAATTTTTTTTTAGCAATTAGACGAATTCCTCTTTTGCCACAATGTTTTCAAAGCTGAATAGTCGTCTGCTTCAGATGCGTCAAATGTTTTCAAAGCAGACTTAAAAGTTATTGTTATAAAAAAGCGTCAATATTTCGTTAAAGTCCATTTATTCTACCAAAACACTAATACAGTATTTCATGTCTATTTTATCAGGGCAGACATTAATGATAGTTGATCCGCATGTTCAATGAGGAAGCGAATATCGTTACCAATATGAAAAATTACAATAGATATAACATCTTGACAAATGACATTACAAATTAATTTCAGAATATAATTCGATCTAATGCAATCTTAAATTATCAAAGTGTATACAATGGCGTCTGCAGTAAACAATGTAATGGGGGAATGGGGTTTAAATCACAGTTAACAACTGTATCTAACAACAAAATACCCGTAATTGATCCCTGTGTATGACTTGTCTATTGTTATGACTTTTTTTGAAAAGTCCTTTATACGCTTTTCGAGGCCTTTGTTTCAAGCTTTGTGAGTTAAGTCATTGATCCATAATTTTTGACCCAGATCAACTCATTTTCTATGAGTTTGAATGGTTGTGCTACGAATCACGACCCATATCAACCAATCCGCTATGTGGTTGAGCTTCGATCTACGACCCAGATAAACCAGCTTACGAAATGTTTTAAGTGATTGTGATACGATCTACGACCCAGACCAATCAATTTGCTAGGTGTTTTGAGTGGTTGAGCTATGAACTACGATCTATGTCAACCAACTATGTATGTTTTGTAGGTGGTAGGGCTACTATATACGACCAAGCTCAACCACTTCTCTATTTAATTTGAGTGTTGAGCTACGATCTACAAAAAAGGTCGACCAACTTAGTATGTTTTTTGTAGTGGATAAGCTACGATCTACAACCCAGATCAACCAATTATCTATGTTATTTTAGTTATTGGGCTAAGCTCTACGACCCAGATCAACCAATTGGCTATGTAATTTAAATGGTTGTGCTTCAATCTACAACCTAGGCCTACCAATCCGCTATGTGTTTCAAGTGGAAGAGCTACGATCTACGACCCAGATCAATCAAATTCACTAAACAATTTGTGTAGTTGAGCTACGATCTACGACCCAGATCAACCAATTTGCTAGCTGTTTTGAGTGGTTTAGCTATGATCTACGACCCAGATCAACCAATATTCTGTGAGATTTGAGTAGGTGAGTTACGATCTAAGACCCAGATCCACAAATTTGTTTGTGATTAGAGTGTTTGAGCTACGATATACGAACCAGATTAACCAATTATAGATGAGTCTTGAATGCTTGAGCTACGATCTACGACCGATATCAACCAATATGCTATGTTGTTAGTGGTTGAGCTACTATCTACTACCCATATCACCCATTCGCTATGTTTCTATTGTTGTTTAGCTACGATTTGGTCAACACATTACGTTTTTTCAATGGCTTTTCTACGATCTACCATCTTCGCGCTAACTTCACACACCTTTTTTGTCAAGGTTTTATTAAGTGTCGTCTGCAGTTAAAACGTTAATAAATGAATGGGTATAAATGACGGTTGACAACTTTATCTAACAACCATATAACTATAGTTGAACCCTTTGCAAGACTTGTCCATAGTAACTGTCTTGAAATCAATTATCCGATATCATATAGTTAAAGTCGTCTGCTTTTAGAATAGCTAACATGTCGAAGTCCAATTAAGAATGAATCTGCAGTGGAGAGTGTTAAACCTTCATAATGATATACTAGCCCTTTATATCCGGTATTACAGAGCAATCATACAACGCTCTATATAAATGGTATATTATAGGTTATCAAAGTATTATCTAAGCCTTTCAAATATATGAATGCATTTCAACAAATCTGCAGCAGACGAGCTTTGAAAACATATATCTTAACATTGGGAATTTCTCCTTAGTTTGTCCTAGATATGTTAAAATTCGTCTGCTTCAGATTCTAAGTAAGTGGGAATGTTTTAAAAATGTAACAGTATGTCGTGGGTATGCTATAGATAGTCTCAGCTCTACAGACATTCTTTCTTACGTTAAACAAAAGTCACTGTGTCGCCTTCCACCAATGGGCAAACAGTATATGTGGAAAAGCAACTTATTGTTCGAGAAAGATTGCTGTGTTGTGCTATTAAAGGCAATACTACACATGGATAGGTGAACTGGCTGTCGTGATATGACTAAAAAAGTGTTGAAATCTACATTAATACCCAATCAAGTAATCTATATTTTGTGAACCCATAGCATATGGTTAGATTAGGTAAGATGATATGAAGTGTATAGTGTATTCTTCATAACCCTTGCCTCTTACCACATTCTTCTCCAGATCAGATCAAATGTTTTCATCTTTAACACTTACTAACAGCAATCTTCACCAGACGACTTTATAATTATATTGGCAAAAATACGCAAAATCTCTATAAATAAAATTTTATTTATTTAATAAATCTGAAAACATTGTACATTTCATCTGTGGAGATCTTTCATAATCTTGCTTAGAGGGTGTGAACGTAATCTGCTACAAATTTGTTGTATGCGGGAAATGTTATAGTTTAGTGCATCACTATGCTTTCATAAATAAACTCTCCAGTCATTATTGAGGTTTATATAATTTATCAAAACAGTTAAGAGTTATTCTTTGCTGCAAATCCAGGAAGATCAATAGATAACCTTGGGAAAGGTAAGGCATTTGGTTAAAAAGCATTTTACCAAGAAAAAGGGATTTGAATTAAATATTTAGGTCTGAGAACGTCCACGTTTAGTGAGTAATAATTTATATTGTTGTTGATGATGTTGAATGTTGTCTTGTGTCTTTATCTTTAATCATTTACATTTAGAATAGCGCTTATCCTTTGTTAAAATTTAAAAAGTATTAAAGGTTTTTTCTCTTTATACCTTTCTAGATATTGACGCCTTTGCAGGTGACACATTTTAAGAACCGTATGGTAAAATGAGAAATCGCTAACATTCGCAATATCTGTTTATCCCATCTTGTTTCCAACCATGTTTCAAATAAAAAACTGCAGAGGCTTTTGAAAACATCTTCACAATAGTATCGAAAACCTCTTTAAATGAGAGTATAAATATTGAGTTGAGTTGAAATCATTGTGGTAAATGGAGACATTTCTTTTTTACCACAATATTTTCAAAACTGATAAGTCATCGCAGATACGTGATAATGTGGCTGACGTTGGAAATATTTAAATGTTTTTAAATCAGACTTTTCATAAAAAATTTTTTTTCGAAAAAAATGTCCATATTTCCTTAGAGTCAAGAGTCCCTATACTCTTCCAAACACTGATACCGTACTTCATGTCTATTTAATCAGAGGCAGACATTAATGACAGGTGACCCCCACATGTTCTATAATGTAGCGAAAGATATCCGACTTGGATGACAATTTTGAAAAAAATGTCCATATTTCCTTAGAGTCAAGAGTCCCTATACTCTTCCAAAACACTAATACCGTACTTCATGTCTATTTAATCAGAGGCAGACATTAATGACAGGTAACCCCCGCATGTTCTATAATGTAGCGAAAGATATCCGACTTGGATGACATCTTTGATAAATCGTTACCAATATGCAAAATTACAAAATATATAAAATCTTGATAAATGACAATATTGATGATTTCAGAATATAATTCGATATTAGCCAATCTTAACGTATCCAAGTGTTTAAATTGTTGTTTGAAGTAAAACATTAAATGAGGAAATTTAAATCACAGTTGACTACTGTATCTAACAACAAAATACCCGTAATTGAACCATGTGTATGACTTGTCTATTGTTATGATCGTTTAACAATTTCCTTCATACGTACGCTTTCTGAGGCCTCTGTAGCAGACTGCTTTGGTAAACACTTTGGCAAAAGGTGAAATAGTTCAACTTCAATCTATGAGAGACATCTTTCAAACACTTAAGACAACATGTAATTATATTAACAAAGCTGTTCTTTAATATTGTACTAACTTTAAACAATAAAGTACAGGTTCAAACCGTTTTAAAGTTGAAAAGATGGCAGCGAAAGGCGAAATTGCTCAATATGAGCAATGTTGCTTTTTGGCGCATCGTTTTCAAAAACCGTCTGTTGTCAATGCGTCCGATTATGTCCACAAATGAGTGAGAAGTGATCAACTATCAACCCGACATTCCAGCCCTTTATTCCATATCTTAGAAATCATTAACACTCGAGATAAGTGCTATATTTTGGTTCTCAAATGATCGATTAACCCTTTCAAACATATGAACGCATGTCAATACACCTGAAGAAAATGAATCTTAAAAACATTACGGCACAAGGATAAGTTGGCCACAAATTAGTAATTTCTCCTTTTGCCAGTCGATACTTATTTAACCTTTTTTGATAATAACACTTTTATTTATAGAGGTTATCCCTATTGTTACGTATATATTATCTAGAATAAGAGTATCTGCACACAGATTACAGGTAGAGGCAGGTAGATGGCATAAGTCAGTGGCTATTCCTTATACAGAAAGAAAATGTCATCTATGTAATGTTCTTGAAGATGAGTATCATTTTGTTCTTGAATGTACACTATATGCTGAGATTAGAAGAACATATATAGATAAGATATATTATTTACGACCAAATGTGGTAACATTTGTAGAATTGTTAACCTCTCATAATCCAAATGTTAATAGAAAATTATCAATGTACGTATTTAAGGCTATAGATGTAAGAAAAACATACTACATACTTATGTGAACTCTCTCACGCTTCAAATTATATATGTATTGTATTTGAACTAATAATTACAAAAACATGTATTAGTATTTGTATTAATTGATATTATGTATCATCTTTGACTATTGTAATATAAAGTGTTATATTGCTTGTGTACGCATATGCATATTGCCTAATGTATTTGAAATAAACTCTATTAAGTCGTCTGTTTCAAAGTTTAAGTATGTACGTAAGGGTTAATGGCCGAACCCCATGTTGTGATTTCTCAATAGAAAAGTCTCAGTGAAGCGAGTACTCACACCATAGGGTTTATTATGGCAATAACATGGAATAGTATGAGTGAGGCGAGTACATGTACCCACAACATAGAGTATACATTGGTAATAAAATAGAATGGTCTGATTGAGGCGAGTACCCAGAACAATTATTGTAAATAGAAAATAAAGAGCATACTCTGGCAATAAAAAAATGATTTATAAGTAATTGACTAGACGATATTATTGTTAATCTCATGTTTTTTGCATGATCACAAAATGTTCGGAGTTCGTTTTGCTGTCGTATATTATTACGAAGAGAAAATAATAAAGTAAAGACTTTCAGAAAATCAATGAAGAACATTTATAATGAACGAGGTTTAAACATGAGGGCCAAGATGCTTAAGGTCCTTAATCAATTACCTACATGTATATTATGGTAAAGAAGCAAATGTGTAACAGCCCCTTTTTGATGCCATCTGGCAACTACCTTTTTCAACCATAGGGGTCACATTTCTGCTTTACCCTTTCCCAAATAGAGACGGTTTCTGACTCCTTTGCAGCAGACGACTTAGGAAAAGATTGTCGCCAAAGTTACAATTGCTCAATATGTGAAAGTTATCTTGTTTCAACAATATTTAATAAATAATTATACTTTATATGAGTGAGTCTATAGCTCATGCATAGGAATTTGAGGTGTTTAATGTTCATACCAATTTGTTTGCGGGAAACGACGTCGCTCTATTTGACATAACGCCAAATGAAGTGTTACGGAAATGACGTCAAATCGTTCTTTGGCTACGGTACAGTCAAAATATATGTCCTGATGTCGAATTGCGGTCGTTATTTCAAAGTACCGTTTATTTTTTAACTTTCTTTTACAAAAGTTAGATCACACGAAAATAACACAGCACTTTTATGACCTTAAATGTCGATTTAGATTTGTTTTAAAAGATTAACTAGACGACAATAATTTTACATCTGTGTTTTACGTCTGGCCGACCGCTTTTTATACATATCCAAAATGGCGGCCGCCATGGATTTTGCCAGTTTCATTTCAGAAAGCTTAATGGGTTATTGAAAAAAAAAAAAAATCCCACACCTGTTACCTATGAGCGAAAAAATCCATTATGTTTTTTTGTCGTATAATATGGTAATAATATAGAATAGTCTGAATGAGGCGAGTACCCACAACATAGAGTATACTTTGACAATAATATAGAATAGCGTGAGGGAGGCGAGTACCTACAACATAGGGTTCAATTTGATAATAGTATAGGAAAGTCTGAGTGAGGCGAGTACCCATAACATAGGGTATACTTTGGTAATACTATAGAATAGTCTCAGTGAGGCGAGTACCCATAACATAGGGTTTAATTTGGGAAAAATATTGTATGGCACATACCTGTGTTGTGAGTTCTCAAAAGAATAGTCTGAGTGAGGCAAGTATCAACACCAAATGGCTTTATTTGGTAATAATATAGAATAGTCTGAGTGAGGCGTGTACCCACAACATAGGGTATAATTTGGTTATAATATAGAATAGTCTGAGTGAGGCGTGTACCCACAACATAGGGTATAATTTGGTAATAATATAGAATAGTCTGAGTGAGGCGTGTACCCACAACATAAGGTATAATTTTGTAATAATATAGAATAATCTCGGTAAGGCGAGTACACACATCATAGGGTTTCTTTTGGTAGACATATTAAAGGAAACAGACCTGTGTTGTGAGTTCTCAATAGAATAGTCTGTGTGTGGCGAGTACCCACAACATAGGGTATAATTTGGTAAATATATAGAATAGTTTTAGTGAGGAGAGTACCCACAACATAGGGTTTAAATTGGTAATATTATTATAGTCTGAGTGATGCGAGTACCTTCAACATAGGGTTAAATTTGGTAATACTATAGAATAGTCCGAGTGAGGCGAGTACTCACGACATAGGGTATAATTTGGTAATAATATAGAATAGTCTCGACAAGGCGAGTACCCACAACATAGGGTATAATCTGGTAATCATATAGAAAAGTCTCAGTGAGGCGAGTACTCCCAACATAGGGCATAATTTGGTAATACTACTCTGAGTGAGGCGAGTACACACAACACAGGGTTAACTTAGGTAATAATATTTTAGGACAACTACAATGTACCTATGTTGTAAGTAATAAAAAAGTCTTATTGAGACGAGTACCCACAATATAGGGTTTATTTTGGTAATAACATTGTAGGAAAAAGACCTGTATACTCTTCTAAATTTAGACCTCTGTTCACAGAATACGATATCAAAAAAATCCTCCTTAACCCCTGCCTACTAAAAACATGGAAACTCTCTATAAATTAAAGTATTTGTATTTAATTGTTTAAAAACATTGTAGCAATTGTGGCGAAAGTAGAGCGGTACGAACAAACCTTCATTATGTAAGGCCGCTTCATCCTGTAAACAAATAACCCCTTTTTGTTAATGATCAAAGCGACACTTGAAATCATATTTGAAGGTTTGTTCGTACCGCTCTACTTTCGCCACACAATTATGAACACTATCAACTGATGCCACAATGTATTCAAATGTCATCGTCTGCAAATGCAGATGAAGGTGAGAAAGGCTTTAAAGAATGAGAGACAACCAACAATTTAATAACAAGACGTAATAAAGTTGGTGTTCCGGTTTCGATTCCCAGACGCGGCGGTCATAGTGAAGTGCCCATGGGCAAGTAAACATGTCTTAGCCTAGTACTGATTTGTTAATCCGTGGATCATGGAGAAGTGAACTGTCTCCAAGATATAACTGAAATAATCTTGAAATTGGCGTAAAACCCAATAAAGCAAATAGTAGATGATATTCCAAATAATATGATCCTGGTCATTTATAATCTAATTGAGAAAATCTAATCGGTGAGGAATTAAGTATGTATATGAATAATATCACTCTATTTCTCAATATTTTGGTATTAGGCTCTCTTTAGGTTTAACACTTTTTCACTTCCAGATGCATTTTGATGAATCTGCAGCAGCCGACGCTTGAAAACATTTAAACACTAATTGGAAAGATTCCTATTCACAAAAGGAAATTTTAATTTCTAATAAGGGTTGAAAACATTACAGGAAAGTTACTCACGATTGACAAGTTCTTCTTTTGCCGATGGGAATGGGTTAAAGAGTTAAGGGCATTTAATTATTATACATAGTGTGATATACCAACATTTGTATCCGTACTATTTCTCAGCATCGCAGATATTTTTTAGGAATCCTCTAAACCAACTAATGTGTATATTCTAATAGCATATCAGTTGAATGTTTTTGTTCAAAAGTTATGGCCCAGTGATTATTATACATAGTTTAATATACCAACAATTGCATCTGTACTATTTCTCAGCACCCTCTGGGTAAAATGCAATGACATTTATATACAACGATGAGGTATGGATATATCCTTCTATCATTCACATTGGATATGTTTACAGAGTAAAAGCCTCCTTGATCTTATATATTGTGTTACCTATGACATCACCATGAATGGAAAACATGAATTATGCCCTGAGACATATCCACCTATTTAGTGATAGATCAAGTATATGTTCTTGATGAGAGTAAAACAGAGTTGTTGAAATTAGTTCTCCTTTCACATGCACGCCTCGTATGGTAGGGCGGATGTTGACCCTTTCCCACTTGCAGACACTTTTTGAAGCATCAGTAGCAGACGACATTCGAACTCTTTGTGGCAGGAGGTAAAATTGATCATCATGAGCAATTTCTCCTTCAACCACAATGTTTCCAAATGTATTCAATAATTATACTTCAATGATTATTCTTACATTTCTTTCATTTTGTCTTCTGTTGAAGAATTGTTATATGTGGAAAGTCAACATTGAGGTTTATGAACGAAATTAACCCTTGCACCAATCAAATATTAAAAGTTTAGTTCATGTAATTTAGAAGTAAATGATTTGCTGTTTCAGGTACGCGTGCAGGTACTCTTGCACAATGTTTTATTAATTATAACGAACCTGCTCGTTTTAAAAAGGGGCCTATTTGCCAAACTGGCTTGAAAACAACAACATTGCTTTTATTCCTTTACACCATACAACACATCTGAAGTTGACGACTTTGAAAGAACAACAGCAACATTCTGAGGAAAAGCCTTTTATGAAATATAGCAAAGGAATACTTAATCAATATGAGAATTTTCTCCTGTTGCCACAATAGGCTTCTAAAGCCATCGGCTGCATATGCGACCAAATATGTGTGCATGTAGGAATTGGTAGTTTTGTTTCTGCGTTTAAACCTCTTAACAATGGAAATATAATATCTGTAATATCGGTAGCGTCATTTTTGAAAGAGTTTGATTTGATTTGTTTGATTGAATTTAATGCCGTTTTCAACGGGTTTTCCGATCGATCACGCTAACTGAACGTTTATTCTTAAATTCCCGTGTGACAGACAAGTTCTAGACTAGGCATGTGTCTTTCTCAATGGCACTCCATGGTAACCGCCACGAGTCAGAATCAAAGGCCGGTAAGGTCGGTCCAAAGTTCCCGATGCTTACCACTGGGTTACAGCGAATTACTAGAAGTTTGCAAAGAAGCAAACTCTAACCTTAATGTAAGGGAAACATTTAACCTTAACCTTGAATGACAGAAGATTTTAAATTGAACTGTCTTAACATTTCACATGAAATTCTATTTTCAAAGTCATTTGCTTTCAGAAAAAATCATGAACAATTGAATGGTCTATACAATTGAGTAGAAGATATAATGAGAATTTCTCATTTTACCTCAAATTCTAAGTCTTCGGAAGCAAAGGTATCAGATTCCATATTTATCAGCGAAAGGGTTGACATTCAATGAAGCGAATTGAAAAACAATGATAAGATTTCGATTTCCCTTTAATCAAGGCATATCAATAGTTTACCTTGGGCAGGTTAAAACAATTGGTTAATTTTTCCTTTACTAATTACAAGAGATTTAAAGTGAATATCCTGTCTGAGAACTTCCACGTTTTGTGAGTAATAATTTGTATTGTTGTTCAACATGTTGATTGTGATCTTGCGTTTTGAATCATTTTACCTTAGAAATAGTTTATCGTTTTGTAAAATTAGAAAATATCCAGTTTTCCGTTTGCTTTTAACACTTTTTCTGATATAGACGCGTTTGTAGCTGACGCATAATAAGAACAGTATGGGAAAAGGAAAAATTGCTCAAAATTCATAATTTCTCTTTTTCCAATTATGTTTTCAACCTTGTGTCCAAAAAACACACGTCATAATTTATGGATATTTTCAACCATTTACTTAACTCTATTCAACATACATATCATCTGCATCTTTAAATAATAGTATATTTTTTTATGTTAAGTTGAAATAATTGTGGCAAAATCATTTTCGCGACATTGTTTTCAAAACTGATAAGTCGACTGCAGATGCACGAAGATGTGGCAAACGTTGAAAAGGGTTATATGTTTTCAAAGCATACATTTCATAAAAAACATTTTTGGGAAAAAGTATCCATATTTCGTCCAGAGTCCCTATATTGTACCAAAACACAACTGTATCCTTTTATGTCTATTTGATCAGAGGCAGAATTTAATGGCAATTGATCCCCAATTTGTATAATCGACGGCGAAATAGTTCAACATTTCTAGAATATCTTTGAACAATCGTTACCATTTATGAAAAAATACAATAGATATTAAATCGAGATGAAAGATTTTGTAAATGATTTCAGAATATAATACGATCTTTTGAGTACCCATACCATATAAGTTGAGTATCAAACGATTCTATTAAGTACTAATAACATATAGTTTGAAGGTCAACAGATTTTATTAAGTACCCATAACATAGGGTTTGAAGATCAAACGATTATATTGAGTACCCATACCATAGGGTTGAAAGGTCAACCGAATATATTGAGTACCTATACCATAGGGTGTGAAGGTCAAATGATGCTATTGAGTACCTATACCATAGGGTTTGAAGATCAAACGATTATATTAAGTACCCATACCATATAGTTGGAAGGTAAAACAATTCGATTGAGTACCCACACCATAGGGTTTGAAGATCAAACTATTCTATTGAGTACCTCTACCACATAGTTTGAGGATCAAACGATTCTATTAAGTACCCATTACATAGTGTTTGAAGATCAAACGATTCTATTAAGTACCCATAACATAGTGTTTGAAGATCAAACGATTCTATTAAGTACCCATAACATAGGGTTTGAAGAGCAAACGATTCTATAGAGTACATATACCATAGGGTCTGAAGATAAATCGATTCTACTGAGTATCCACAACATAGGGTTTGAAGATCAAACGATTATATAAAGTACCGATACCGTATAGTTGAGGATCAAACGATTATATTGAGTACCCATAACATATAGTACGAATGTCAAACGATTTTATTAAGTACCCATAACATAGGGTTTGAAAATCAAATGATTATATTGAGTTTCTATACCATATGTTTTGAAGATCAAACGATTCTCTTGAGTACCCACAACATAGGGTTTGAAGATCAAACGATTCCATTGAGTACCCATATCATATAGTTTGAGAATCAAACGATTGTATTGAGTACCCAAAACAAAGGGTTTGAAGGTCATACGATTATATGAAGTACCCACACCACAGGGTTTGAAGGTCAAACAATTATATGAAGTACCCACACCATAGGGAGGAACCAGACTATAGGGTTTGAATGTCAAACGATTCTGTTTAGGACTCATACCATATAGTTTAAGGATTAACCGATTCTCTTGAGTACCCAAAACATAGGGTGTGAATGTCAAACGATTATATTGAGTACCCACAACGCAGGTTTGAAGGTCAATCGACCCGGACCATAGGGTTTGAATGTCAAACGATTCTGTTTAGGACTCATACCATACAGTTTAAGGATCAAACGATTTTCTTATAAGTACCCATAACATAGGGTGTGAATGTCAAACGATTATAATGAGTACCCACAACGCAGGTTTGAAGGTCAAACGACTCGATGATAACAATAACATAGCATTTGAAGGTCAAAGGATTATATTGAGTACCTCTAACATAGGGTTTGAATGTCAAACGATTCGATTGAGTATGCATACCGTATAGTATGAATATCAAACGATTCAATTGAATACCCACATCACAGGGTTTGAAGGACACAATTATATTGAGTACCAACAACATAGGTTTTGAAGGCCAAACGAATATATTGAGTACCTGTAACATAGGGTTTGAAAGTCAAACGATTCTATTGAGTACCAACAACACAGGGTTTGAATGTCACACAATTATATTGAGTACCCATAACATAATATATCTATAGGTGCTACCTATTAAAGAAAAAACAGTATTTATAAGTAATTGACTAGAGGATAATAATGTTCATGTCATGTTTTTGCATGATCACACAATGTTCGTAATTCGTTTTGCTGTCGTCTATTATTACGAACAGAAAATAATAAAGTAAAGACTTTCAGAAAATCAATGAAGAACATTTATAATGAACGAGGTTTAAACATGAGGGCCAAGATGCTTAAGGTCCTTAATCAATTACCTATATTATGGTAAAGAAGCAAATATGTAACAGCCCTTTTCTGATGCCATCTGGCAACTACCTTTTTCAACTTTTTTCTGTTTCGTACTCCTTTGCAGCAGACAACTTTGGAAAAAATTGTCGCTAAAGGTACAATTGCTCAATATGTGAAAGTTATCCTGTTTCAACACTATTTGATAAATAATTATACTTTGTATGAGTGAATCTATAGCTCATGCATAGGAACTTGAGGTATTTAATTGTTATACCACTTTGTTTGCTGAAAACGACGTCGCTCCATTTGACATAACGCCAAATGAAATGTTACGAAAATGACGTCAGATCGTTCTTTGGCTACGGTACAGTCAAAATGTATGTTCTGACGTCGAAATGCGATCGTTTTTTCAAAGTTCCTTTTATTTTTTAACTTTTTTGTACACAAGTTAGATCGCACGAAAATAACACAGCACATTTATGACCTTTAATGTCGATTTAGATTTTTTAAAAATATTAACCAGACGACAATGATTTTAAATCTGCTTTTTATACATATCTAAAATGGCGGTCCCCATGAAATTTGCCAGTTTACCTATTCCAGATAAAGAAAGGAACACATGACCAAAGTGACAAAGCCGACATGTGTGCTAGTGAGCACAGCTTGTTTTATATGATACCAAAGACGTTAATATATGTCTTTGAGGAAAATAAAACAGAGATGCTGAGAGGCGGTTTTGACCATTTTCCACTTGCAAACATATTTTGAAGGAAGACGATTTTTGAAAAAATTATAGTAAAAGTAGAAATTGCTCATCAAAACAATAAAACAACAATAATCCTGTTACTACAATCTTTCTAAATGCATTCAATAATTGTTTTTTCTTTTACAGAGAAGTTTCTCAAATTTGCTTAGAAAATTTAAATTTCATCTGCTGCCGTATTGATGTATGCAAGATAATGTTAATATTAGCATGCCATTATGCTTGTATTCTTAACTTCTCAAGTCAGTATTGATATTTTTCTAAACCCTTTAATCAGAAAATGTTAAGATAAACATATCAAAAAGTTTAATTTCTTTAATTTAGATTATGATTATTTCGATCTATTTGCAGGTACATTTGACCTCTCATTTCTTCATGTACAAATCGGATGATACCTCTTTCTAAGATTTTAATGTGTTCACATTTCAAAATCTGACCTCAAAGGCGGTGTAGTTCTGTGCGATTTGAAGCGAATCTATATGCTAGGCATGTGATAAAGCCTACAGAGGTTCCAACTCGCAAGAAACCGCAAACGAAAAGCAATATGGCATCTGTATCAACTACAACTAAGCCGAGATCGCCGAAAATGATTTGTGAACTCCATAAAACAACGACTGTTGATATGTATTGTAAAACCCACCACGAAGTTATATGCCGTACCTGTAAAACTAAATTACATAGAACGTGTAAAATAACTAATAATATTAAAAAGCAGATAAAACAGATGAAGAAAGACGGTTCATTCAATAACACAAAAACACATTTGGAAGATTTAAAATCCGAGTTTGTGAAAGTAAAAGATATGATGAATAAAGAAAAAGGTATGTTTAAGGCAAAGCTAGAACAATTCCGTGATGACATGGGTCAGATACGAAAGGAAATAAATGAAACATTAGACACCATAGAATCGAATCTATCAAAGGAAATTCAACAAGCTGATGAAATGATTATCCAGGACATAGGGGGTCAAATTGCGGAAGTTAATGATGGCATAGCTCAAATTCTGGAACAATTAGCAACCCTTAAAGCAAGCGAGAATGCGCAAGATGATCAAGATAAGTTTGTAGAAATGACGAGGGCACAGATTACACAACATAAATACACTGACACAAAGGCAAAACTGCATCAAGCGTTTACTCAAATCGAAATTCAATTTGAGATCAACAACACTATATCTGATGCTCTAAACAAACTACAATCTGTAGAAACAGTCCTGGTCGAAACACAGGTTGACATAACTGGTACTTCACATGGACAGAGGCAGACGTCTCTATCAAACATGTCCATATCTAGTAGACGTGGCCTATACACTGGAGGTTCAGATGTATCTGGATGTACGTTCATGCCTGATGGCCATTTCGTAGTCTGTTGTGGTACTAACGGACTCAAACTACTCGACAAGCACTTCAAGATCAAGTCGCAGTTAGAAGGAGATGCATGGTGTGTGGCAGTCATGAATGACACTAATGAATTCATTGTAACGCAAGGTAAACAGATCCAGAAAGTTAAGATATGTCCACAGATGAAAGTGAGTAAAACTATGAAGATGGATAGACACTGCAAGGGGGTAGCTGTGTATGGTGATGAAATATATGTAACCTGTAGTGACATTTTTGGTGGTAATGGTGAGGTACGTGTACTCAACATGGATGGTGAAGTACAGCGTTCACTTGGTCTGAATAATGGTAAATATATGTTTACACGGCCTTATTATTTGACCATCAATAATGAAGGAAGTCGAGTTTTTGTATCAGACCGTTACACCCACACAGTCACGTGTCTGGATACACAAGGTCATGTGATCTACCAGTACTTAGATACAGAATTGATTGCACCACACGGATTACATGTGGATTGTGAAGGTTACCTGTTAGTCTGCGGTTATGGAAGAAACAATGTACATTTAATTGGCCAAGATGGCAGAAAAGAGAAGATGTTGTTGACAGGCATAAACGGTGTGCAGAGCCCAAGTTGTATAGCGTTCAGACAGAGTGATGGCTGTCTGATTGTGGGAATGAAGTATAACAACAAGAAATCACTGATCAAATACACAGCTTAATAATTGTAAATAATTAATATATTTGTACATTAGGATAATGGCTGCTTTCAGTCTAAATAGACAATATTGGTACACTTTACATTAATGAAATCAAGTTGAGGTAAAACCATTATTGGTGTATTTGTTATTTTGCGATGATACCTCCAGTCAGTTAGTTATGGTCATTCCTCTTTTTTATTCAGTCCTTCACACATTAAAGAGAAACGTTTTTAATACTGATGTATACAATGATGTTGTCCATGGTTAAAGGAAATAAATGGCATCTCTGAAAATTGCAGGTGTTAAGACAATTATGTTGCGTAACCACCTCATAGAATTTAATAGCTGAATAAGCTGAATAAGAAAATAAATGTCTGGCAAATCAATAATTGTCTCATTGAAACCGTCATTGTTGTCTTAAGTGTTAAAACAATTATGTTGAGTAACAACCTCATATAATTTAATAGCTGGATGAGAAAATAAATGTCTGACAAGTCGATAATCGTCTCGTTGAAACCGTTATTGTTGTCTCACGTGTTGAGACAATTCTGTTGAGTAACATCACAATGGAGTTTAATAGCTGGATAAGAGAATAACTGTCTGGCAAATACCTGTTTCACCTATTAAATCCTTCGAAACCAAAAGTATGAACCAAACTGGGTTGAACATATATATGGATGAGATTGTAATATGTGGAAAAAGGGAAGTTTGTTAAGGATACATATCTTGAAAGCATTTGGAGAAAACCATAAAATGTTCGGTTTTAGCATATTTGATTACGTAATATGTTTTAACATGTTCCCACTTTCAACAAATCTGCAGCAGATGATTTTTAAATTATTAAGTCAAAATATGAAAAATCTCTATAAATGAAAGAACAATTATTCAATAAAGATGAAAACAAGGCTATTCAATGTAACTTTCAATGACCTATGACAAGAAGTCTCTGGGATATGGACATATATTATAACTATTCTGAAATAAAGATTAGTAAACATATTTGTTAACGCCTATAATTCAGAACAATACTCTATTGATTCATTATTTCCCTGCTCAATATCATTAAATGGTGAAGGAAGGGCGATATAACCATTTCCCTAGTCAATATCATTCAACAGAGACTTCAAAGTAGGTGCATTGCTTCCTAGGGTTAGATTTTATTTCATGAAATCATTGTGAAAGTGGTCCTTGACCAGTAAGGGTCAGTACAATGGTTTATAGATATAAAAGGACTGATCATTGCAAAAAATGGTCTTATTAAAAAAACGGCTTGAACACACAATCTCTTTTAACTATTTTAAAATATTTGATAATTAATGATTTCTATTAAAATTCAAAAAGAAAGTACCCTGTTTTTAATTTGGTTTTAACGCTTCTCCTGATAAAGACCTCTTTATACATGTGCGCGAAATAAGCTAAAGTAGCCGAAACAGCCGGAACTGTCGAAGTTCCGTTTTCTCTAAATGTATCAACTAGTAGGAGTTCCAGCTTCTCCGGCTGAATTATACAGCCGGAACAGCCGGAGTTCCTATTTTTATCCGTTGTACTAACACGCCGGGAAGGCAATCGTTCAGGCTAGTCTGGCTATAATGAACAGTCAATTCCGACAAGCTTGAACGAAATGAATTATGTGCAAGTTTATTGTCTCTAAATTTTAATTTTGCCTGGATTATAAACTGACCAAACTCGCTAAATTGGCAACTAGTGCAACTCCAAAGCCTTTCATAATTGAATGCAAATTCGAATCGGACAGGAGCAATTATGTCGGCCTAACACAGGTCAGGTTGCAGGCTGAACTTTGTTACTCGAACAGGACAGGTGCAAATTCCTAACCAGTATCAACCAGCCGAAACGACCGGAGTCCCGCTAAAACTCCGGCTGTATCAATCAGACGGAAGAGCCAAAATTTCGATTTCCGCCTGTTCTGGCGAGGATTAAAGGTATATTCGGAAAAGTTTGAACCATTCGGAGTTTAGCCGACATAATTTCTTCCACTCTTGATTACTGTGTAACTATTGTTCGATAAAGATGGATTGAGCAGACCATAGGTGAATGGTATATGCGAGCACCTATTTTTAAATGAACATATATGTTGGTCGGCTAAGTGATACATGCCAGGTGCAAGCGCCCTAAACTGACTTTGCGTTGCATTAGTTCCCGTATCGCCGAGTAGCCAAAGGCGGCTGCTAAACCCAGGCGGAGATTTGATTTGCTGACACATTCCCGAGTTTGCACCCGTCCTATTCGAGTAACAGAGTTTATCTGTCAACTTGATATGTACCACGCACTGACCTCGACTCGAACTTGCAGCCGTTCAGCTGAGTTGTGGCAGACGGCTGATATGTACAGCGTATTCTGAGCTTTTTGACAAGTCAACAGCCAAATTCAAGCTGTCCATTGCTCAAATTACATACTCTGGTCACAAAACTAGCACGTGTAAGGGGAAGTCGCCAAGTTGTTGTTTCAAGTTGGTTGCACAGCTTGTCGTTCATCCGACGTTCGCCAGACGGCTCTAAATCCAAGATGGCTATTGGCCGATAAATGTAATATAATGTCACCCTGTGTTAATGTTTAAAAGTAAGGGAGCTTGGGAGAGAGAAGAGAGTTATGTGAGAGACTGTTAAACGATCGGGCTGTTTCGAAGGAGGTGGGCAGTGATTGTTGAGCGGGACGCTTAGAGGTGGTGGGCAGACGTGCAAGATGTTATAGAAGCAGATGTAATTCAGAGCGTGGAGAGGATCAGGTTTGTTGTATCCGTTCGAAAGTCATGGAGGGACGTGAGAGACGCAGTTGAATTTTGCGCAAGTTTCCTTGACAATATAATAATACAATACAATAGTATACAGTAGTAATAAAACTGAAGACAAAAACATTGATGAGGTAACACATTGCGTCACGCATAATTGCTACCATCCTGGATTGGACACAGACACATTCCATGGGCAAAGCACCCCAAACTGACTTCGTGTTGTATGATGTCCCGTTTCGCCGAATTCAGCCACTCGCCTGGCATGATGAAGGGGAAGGCGCTAAATTCTAGCTTCAAGTTGCACTTGTTGTTTTTTGCCTGATTTCGGCATATGACTGCCAAATATATCCGGACTTTGAATTTCCCGACAACATTCCGACTTTGCACCCGTCCTTTTCAAGAGACATATTTAAGCTTGGCGGTTGCACCTGGCGGGAGTAAATTAGATGCACACTCCATATATATATAATAATAGGCATGCCAACTCGAGGGTGGGAGCATTTCTGTTGGCCGGGTTTTGCAACGGATGTCCCAATCTGACTTCGAATTTTGGAACGAATGTCCGATCTGGGTCGAGCCGTACACGTTGCAAAATCCCGCCAAAATTCAATTCCCAGACATTGCATTTGCACCTAACTCATACGTCCGAATAGACTGTTCTAGTGCAACAGAATAGCCCGAACGATGACTTATCCGGCTGGTTAGTAAAGCCTTAGAAATTGGAACTGTAGCTGATCCGGTTGCCCGCATTTGTACCAAACACATATTAAGAACGGTTTGTCACAAATAACAATAACTATTTTCCCGTCATAAGTTCGCCCCTATGTTAAACAGCCTTTATTCACTATATTCACTTACAATAAATATACAGCAGACGCCTTTGAAAAAACATCTACGGAAGAATATAAAAAATATACTTAAAAGAAAGCATGATTATTGAGTAGTGTATACAACTTCATGTCAAATGGATATATTGCTCATTATGAGCATTATTTTCACTTCACCAACAATGTTTTCAAATGTATTCTGCTGCCAAGGCATCAGTTACTGTTTGTATCAGGAAAATGGTTAACAATCTAAAGGAGTTGATTTTACAGAGAAAGTTATTTGTTAACAATTATCCTTTACTGCAATCAAGTCAAACACAAAACTTTGAAAGGGTATATCATTTTATTGAAAAAGAAAACCTGCACAAAAGTAAAAGAGATTTAGGGTAAACATTTTGTTTTGACAACGTTCAAATTTGGTTAACTGATATTATAATTCCTTACCTTAACCGTTTTCCTAGATACAACAAAAAATCAAAGTACTGAAAGTACTAATGGAAGGCGATTTGAGAGTGATGTCAGCCAGGTGCAGATGGGATAATGAATTGTATGCAAGGTATGAACAGATCATGGCTAGGATATATGGATAGGAACAAACGAGAGCAAATATGTTGGAAAATAAATGAATGAAAGAATTTAAGTCTTTAAAACTTATTTATTTTGCTGCAGTTTCGGAATAGGTAAAATTGTATAAAAAGAATAAATCAAACAAATATAATAAAAAACACAAACACTTATTGTTTAGCTTATACGGTTATACTATATACTTTCGGAAGAACGCCTTCATTAGTAGAATACAATTACGATTTTTTCCTTTTTTCCCACAACGTTTCAATTAGTAAATATATATATACATATAATATATATATATAACTGATGTAAAAACCTATAAATGAATATAATAGAGGAAATATAAAGAATATAACTGAAAGTCGTAATTAAGGATAGATTATTTTGGGGAAATAACCTTACGACACGGTATGTTCTTGAATTGACCTAGTTCGTGTAATGTATATCTGATCCGGTGTATCGGAGCTGTTCACAAAAGCGTGGCGCGTAAGAATATACAGGTAACAATGTTTACCACAGAAAGATGTGTATTTGGAAAATCAAAATCAATTTTAATTTTCAAAGCCACAAAAACATGAATTATTTGAAAATTTAATTGTCCAAACCAGTTTCTACGTCAAACTGATTGTACATAAAAACACTTTAAGTATGAATTTACATTGATTTTTGCGAACTATATTGACTAGCGTATGTATGAAGAGATCATATAGTTTATAGAGAGGATGTGTGTTATAGGGCATATTCCATTACGGTCAGTGTGCAATCCCATTGGAAGAAGATTATTATTACATAATAATCACCTTCCAAAAACAGCAGACGACTCTGAAAACGCAAAAATATGAAAACTCTCTTTAATGAAAGACTTGAAGACTCCCTTTGCCACAATGTTTCAAATATCGTCTTCTGCATATGTATGAGAATGTGTCTACATGTTGAAAAGGGTTAAATTCTTTCATATTTCTATTTTAGTCACAATGTTTTCAAATGTTGTCGGCTGCAGATGCGTCAAACGGTATCTTCATATAGGAATTGGCTATATGTATTCACACTTCTCTCTTTGCCACAATGTTTCCAAATGATGTCGTATGATGTATATACTTGTCTACATGTGGTAAAGGATTAAATATTTTATTTAAACAAATTCTACTTTTTTCACAATGTTTTCAAAAGCGTGCAAATGCTTCAAAATGTATTTTCAGAATTGGTTATACGTATTAAAATTCCTCTTTTTTCTACAATGTTTCCAAATGTCGTCTGCTGCATATACGTTTAAAAGTGTCTAAATGTGATAAGGATTAAATTACAGGCGAGGGTAACGAAAACAAAAGAATGAATAAAGGCTTACATGTTTTTAAAACATTCTCTTTTGGTCACGCTGTTTTCAAAAGTCGTCTGCTTCAGATGCGTTAAAAGGTATCTACATGTGGAAAAGGGTTTAATGTTTTCAAATTGGACAAATTTTAAAAATATCAATTCATGTCAATCGTAGAGGTCATCTAAAAAGTGTCCATATTTGGTAAGATTTAAAAGTCCCTTCATTCTACCAATACCCATACAATGCATATAGCCGTTTATGTCCATTTAATCAGAGAACGACTTCATTGTAAGAACTAAGAAAGTCAGCAATTTGCAAAATGTAGCAAAATAGCTGGAACATATTGTATAAATTGGTACCAACTATGAAAACTTAAAACAGTAACAATATCAAGTGAATTTAATATTGATTTTCAGAATTTAATTGAAAGAGAAAGTGCAATCTAACATTATCTAAGAGTGAATAAAGTGTCGTCTGCTATAAGTGAAAGACTTTAAATAACATTGACAAGGTTATGTTACATCAAAAAACCTGTAATTGCACCATGTATATGACTTCTCAATTGGTGAAATTGTGTAACCCTTTCCCACACACAGACGCTTGTTGATGCCCTCCAGAAGGCGGCTTTTGAACACTGTGACCAGGGGAGAAACTGCTCGTGGTTAGAAATTTCTTCTCTAACTATAATGCTTCCATCTGGATTCAATAATTAAAAAAAAAAAAGAGTTTCCAGAGATATGTTCTTAAATGTCGTCTGTTGCAGATTTTTGCACGCGGTCAGGGTCAACCAATTGTCTGAAAAGGTGCATTGAAATTGTCTGAATAATTAAGTATGACTTCGTGAATATTAGAAGCATAATTATGTCACAAAAATGAATTTTGAGAAAATGTAACTGTGGGCAATTTATCTTTTTCAATTAAGTTTTTTGTAAAAGTAGTATGTTGCATATATTCATAGTCAGAAATTAATTTCTTTATTAGCAATTACTTCCTTTTTCTCACAATGTAATTCTTCAACAAAAGGGTTAGGTGTGAACGTCAGATGTGGATTGTAACAGGAAAACTTAACGTTGATGATCCCTTTACTTCATAGATTATGTTTAGAGTAGTATTCTATCAGGTGCCTTGATAAAGAGAAGTAAACCAATCTTTTACTATAATCTCTCTCTGTTTTTATTCAGGTCTTTGTCTTAAAATATCTCTTATTTTAAAATAAACCCCTTTAGTGTAGGTATTCAAAATAACGGCATCACTAAGACGGCTCTATTGAGTACCAACAATATAGGGTTTGAAGGCCAAATGAGGATTTTAATATACAAAAGACGTCCCTATTACCTCTTTAAGCTTATATTAATCACGCTCGATGTCTGCTTCCTGGAAACATAACCAGTACTCGCGCCGTTTGTGTGGATAAATCCCAAATGCAGAACCCGCTCATCACGGGATTCGAACCCGGGACCTTTGGTACAAGAGGCCGAGGCTCTACACCTCTGTACCACTACAAGAGGCCGAGACTCTACCTCTGTACCACTGTTTTCCACGAAACGTAGGTTAGCTTTGAGTTACTTTATGTGTTGGATTGCCCCTATTAGAATAAAAAATGGTAGGTACGAAAGTCTGGCTGAAAATGATTTGTATTATCGCATAGCGTCCTAGCAAGAATTAGAGCCAAAACCTGTAATAATACTTAACAAGAGGGCCATGATGGCCCTATATCGCTTAACTGATTTTTATTGTTTTCACTTTAGCCATATAAGCCCCGCCCCTGGCGGCCATAGTTTTCAACCAATCAGCATGGCTTGAAGGAATCTGATAGAGGGTCACCCTAGGAATATGTCTACAACATTATTTGAAAATGGGCCAAACACTTTCGGAAGAGAAGATTTTTTTAATTTTCAATCAAGCCATATAAGGCAAAATAGCCTCGACCCCTGGCGGCCATGTTTTTGACCAATCAACATGGTTTGAAGGAATCAGATAGTGGGTCACTTAAGGAACATTATTTATCTTTATCTTGAAAAATACTGAGAGGTCGTTGACCTTCTCTAGGAGCGAATGTAAAGGTAGAATTTCTGTTTTCAATATCTGCATCATCCAACAATGTGTCAATATTGCCAATGTAAAGGACATGTGACAAATAAATGAAGTTTTTATCGTGTTCACAATTTTCAATTTTCAATCAAAATCCAATTTTAAAGGGCCATAATTCAGTCATGAATGACGGATCTGGCTGGTTTTCAAAAGGAACCGAGCTCTCATGTTTATTTAGCTACTGTAAACATCGGATAATAAATGATGACTTTATTTTGATCACAAGGTCAATTATAGCAATTTTGCCAATGTTAAAGAGCCATAATCCCGTCATGCATCGTCGGATCTGGCTTTTCAAAAGGAACCGAGCTCTCATAGATATCTAGTTGCTGTATAAGTTTGGTAAACAACGGATAATAAATGATGACTTTATCTTATTCACAAGGTCAATTATAGCAATTTTGCCAATTTTAAAGGGCCATAATCCAGTCATGCATTGATGGAACTGGCTGTTTTTTCAAAAGGAACCGAGTTCTCATGTATATATAGCTACTGTATAAGTTTGGTAATCATCGGATAATAAATTATGACTTTAACTTGTTCACTAGGTCAGTTATAGCAATTGTTTTGCACATTTTGGTTTTACTTACCCTCTGTAACGGTAATATATATATACGGTAAGTTTGTGCGGAACTAATGGGGCTACAGCTCTAGCTCTGATGTAAAAAGATACATGTATAATGTACAGTAAACGTATCCAGACCGTGAAAGCTCTTCATGGTCAGACTGTGCGAATGTACAGACTTGCTTGAGTCTTCATTGTACACAAATGCATTAAGACTAAATTTGCTAGAATTCATATGTAATTTCTTTATAGTAACCTAGACAGTTGAATGTTACAATCAGATCAAGTGGATTTGGCTTTGCCGTTCTCTAATTATTCAAAGAAAGGTTCAAGAATTAAACATTGCAGTGGCCTGCCAGCAGATACAAACGTTTTATTAATACACGGATGTTGGTGTTCCAAGCATCACTAATGTCGTCCGCCTCAGTTGGATTGGATATTGATTAAGAGTCCTCCGCCCGTAGTCATATCCAGGCCGTTGTTGATTTTAACTATATGGAACTGTTAACCGTCGTAGGGAAGTGTCAGAGGGCAAGTTTCACCAAGGTTGGCTCAAAAACACCAGAGGTGGTCTTAACATTAGTTTAAATGTTTGTTTTGGCGGTGGATATACATTTAATGAACCCTTGTTCAAATATAGACGCTTTCTGACGCCTGAGCAGCCGACGACTCTTAAATCACTGTAGCAAAAGGAGAAAATGAGCAATTTCTCCATTTGCCGCAATGTTTACAACCTTTGTTAATACTTAGTCTCATATATATCTTTTACATTATTGCCAAAGTTTATTTAAAGTGGTCTGCTCTCAGATTTGCTGAAGTGGGAAAGGTTTAACTTGTTGACGCCGCGTGGGAGCGCGGCGTCAGTATGGGATAGGTTTTAATTTTGTACCATGGGGTGACGTAATCGAAAAGGGAGAAACCAATGTTATTATTGTTAAAAAAACCTCTGTTGTTTGATTGAAAAAAACAACCTTTATGAATCAATAAATTGTATTAACTGATTTAAGAAACAACAAGATACAAAATACGTTTGTCTTCTACCGTTATTACAAATGTTTATACACATTTAATTTGTATTTAATAACTTTTCCCCAACTGTCTAGGCTACGCTGTTTTTGATTGTTTGGTTTACGGCCCTGACCCAATTCATCAAAGCTCAGAGAAAAAGTTCACTTTTCCCAAACTTTCTAGGCTACGCGTTTTTAATTGTTTAGTTTACGGGCCCAAAATTCGACGGATGTTTTTGCCTATTTATAAAAGTGTGTGAAGTTGGCAGAGCATTAGACGTTAGACATTAGACATTCAGAAAAATTATTCGAATGTCTAATTAGACGTTAGACATTCGATTAGACATTCGCTAATTTTGATTATCGAATGTCTAATTAGACATTAGACATTCAATTAGACATTCAGAAAAATCGCAAATGTTAAATATCGAATGTCTAATTCGACATTAGACATTCAATTAGACATTCGCAAATTACAAGATCTATAACCCAAATTCGTCGGAGGTCATTGTTCATTCAAAAAACGAATGTCTAATTGGTCAGTTAGACATTAGACATTCGATTAGACATTCGCAAATTAAGGGATTTAGGTACCAAATTCGTCGGAGGTCATTGTACATGCAAAAAACGAATGTCTAATTGGTCAGTTAGACATTAGACATTCGATTAGACATTCGCGAATTACGATATTTAGGTTCCAAAGTCGTCGTAGGTCAACGTACAATCAAAAAACGAATGTCTAATTGGTCAGTTAGACATTAGACATTCGATTAGACATTCGCAAATTAAGAGGTTTAGGTACGAAATTTGTCTGAGGTCATTGTACACGCAAAAAACGAATGTCTTATTGGTCAAATAACTTGAACATATTGATAACTCGAACATATCGATATCTCGAACATACCGATGACTCGAACACATCGATTTCTCGAATACATTGATAAAACGAATGTTTTTAACTTGAACATTTATTGACAAATCGAACATATCGATATCTCGAAACTTTCGATATCTCGAAACTTTCGATATCTCGAACTTTCCAATATCTCGAACTTTCGATATCTCGAACTTTCCGATATCTCGATTTTTTTTTTTTTTTTTTTTTTTTTTTTTTTTTTTTTTTCGATATTATTTTTTATTTTTTTCTCGATATCTCGAACTTTCCAATAACTTTTCGATATCTTTAATTATTTTTTTCTCGATATTTCGAACTTTATGGGAAAGTTCGAGATATCGACAAGTACGAGATATCGACAAGTTCGAGATACCGAAAATTTCGAGATATCGGAAAGTTCGAGATATCGAAAAAAATATGGGAAAAAAATGGTAAGTTCGAGATATCGGAAAAAAAAAAAAAAAAAAAAAAAAAAAAGATATCAATATGTTCGAACATTTCGATTTCTCGATTATTTTTTTTGATATTTTTTTTTTCTCGTTATCTCAGAAATTTGCGATATCGTATTTTTTGTTTATATACTTCCGTTTTTAACTCCACTGGCTGAAAGCCAGTCGAGCTTATGTCATGGGGAATCGTCCGTCCTGCGTTCGTGCGTGCGTGAGTGCGTCCGTGCGTGAGTGAGTGCGTACTTACGAGAATAATCTTGTTGGATAGTGTTTTTTCGTAAACCCCAGCCACCACCCTTATAAGACACTTTGATAAGTGTTTTTTTTTATACAATTGTGTTATGGGTATCTAATTAACATATTATTGCTATTTATTCCGTAAAGGGGGGATAATTACGGAATAAACCATGTGCTTGTTGGGTATACCCAACAAGAGAACATCAAAGGAAAACACCCAACAAACGCCTTTTGGACGTACGTGCGTGCATGCGTGCGTCCGTCCGTCCGTCCGTCCGTCCGTCCGTCCGTAAACGTTTTGCTTCAAACTGTTTCTCCTACCTAACCACTGGACCAATTAGGATGAAACTTCATAGGAAGTATCCTCTCAATGATCTCTCCTTAGTTCCTCAAACTGTTTGGGATCCACGAAAGAAAAAACAATGAAGACTTAAAAAATCTTCTTCTCCTCCGTAGGTATCAGGCCGATTTTCAAATAATTGTGTAGTAGTGAAGACTTAAAAAATCTTCTTCTCCTCCGTAGGTATCAGGCCGATTTTCAAATAATTGTGTAAAAATGTTGCTTGGGTGACCTTCTTTCAGATTTTTTTCGAGCCAAGTTGATTGGTCGAAAACTATGGCCGCCAGAGGGCAGAGCTATTTTTGCCTTATAATATGGTTATAGTGAAAACTTAAAAAATCTTTTATATATATATATATGACCCTCTATCAGATTCCTTCAAGCCATGTTGATTGGTAAAAAACATGGCAACCAGGGCGCGGGGCTGTTTGAAGATTTAATTGGCAGTGGAGCGATACTGGCCCTCTTGGGCCTCTTGTTGTTATCATACTTCTGATAAACACGAAGGAGAATATACTTCACCCTCTCCTTCCAAAGCTTGTGTCACACTTAATTTATAACTAGAAACATTACATGTTAATATTTAAGCACCTATGTGATGTTTTTTTTTATCTAATTGATCTAGTTAGAGCAGATTTGAAACCGTGTATTGGTAAAAAATTAAGAAACTTCATGTTGTATGGTAACCTTTTATTATAGGCTATGGTAGCCAGGTGAGCAATATAGGCACATCTTGGCCTTTTTGGTTATGATAAAGGGACATTTGGCCTTCTTGTTCGAAATATTTACATCCTGTCTGTTTTCACACGTTATTTAAATGTACTGAACTACATCTGCTTCCTTTAAGTCATGCTTCAAAATCATGCGCGGCGTCCTTTGATGCTCTGCATCAAAATTCGTCTTGTTTTTACTTTGAATAAGGAGAAATAGCTCATTATGAGCGTTTTTGTTCTTTTGCCACTACATAAACGCATATACGAAAGCTTTAATACACAAACTAGAAATTGCAAATTTAGATGAAGAAATGCAAAAGAACAGAGTGACCAGACTAAAACGCCCGAGGATTTAAAAGGTTTCCTAATCTTAAATGTTTATCAAGATTGGTGGTGGTCACAAAGCCCCCCATTACTGTATTTCATCATTTGTGAATGATACTATTTTATTGCTTTCCTATCAGCTCCATTTGTCACAAGTCCTCTTATACAGATGCGTCACAATGTATCTGAATGTTGGAAAGGGTAAAATACACACTATAATTGGCATGTCCAATAAGATCAATGTACCTCTCTGTTCTCTCACGTCAACATAAATGATATATCCGCAGAGCAAGAGTTGTCCAATGCCACACTCCTTCACTATCCGATGTAATAATCATAACAAGTCAATATTTAGCATAGCAACAAAGGAGGAGTGATTACTTAAATGATCCAGAGTTGTCACCCTTTTCGACGTTCTCTGATAAAATAGTTTTTGCCCGTTTATGAGCAAAGGTACACATTGGCATATCTAAACAATTAAGGTTCAGATGACCGTATTCATCTTCTCAGTCTTATCAGAACACAATCTGACAGAAGCTGTTAACAATCTTGTGTTGATACTATATCAACAGTGTAGAGCCTGATCTGGGTCTACACTGTTGTACTTGTCAACACTTAAGTCTTGATACTGATTTCTACTTAACTAACTGCTTGGTTTGTTTAAACTATGTACCTGCGCCGATATACTTAGTTGACATTTTGGATCAAGTCTGAAACAAATGAAATATAATATCTTCAAATTAGGAAATAATTATTAGACTGAGTTAAATACCGATTCTTATTTAGGAAAGAATTCTCATATTATACAATTTCCTCAGGCAATATTTCTCATATTACGCAAGTGATTAAATTCTACAGACAACAGCTTTCAAATAATACAACTAAATAAATTTATCAGACAATATTTCTCATATTATACAACTAAACCTATTCCTCAGACATTTTTTCCTCATATCTTACAATTAAATTAATTATTTTAAGTAACCATACTACAGGGTTAATATCACAGTTTTGTAAAGTCTTCTGCTGCATATATTTCTAATTTTTACAATGAAGATATAAATCATGAATTTCCTGACGCTCGGACAAACCATCAAAATAAAGATCTATATAAAAATCTGTGAAAAATAGTTTAAGTCATACTTTATCAATTTCTCCTTTCCCCGCAAAATTATAAGATTCTACTGCTCTAAAGGCATCAGCTCTTGTTTGCATAAAAAAAAAGTTTTACGTTCAAGGAAGATCAATTTGACTAGAAGAAATTTGATGTGTTAAGAGTTATCCTTTGCTGCAATCAAGGAAGTACATAGGATAAGGTGGCATTACACAGTTGAAAGCTGATTTTCTGTTTCCTGGGACACTCCAACTTTTATTCTCTCATTATTTCTCATAATATCCATACTGGTTTGATAAAAAGAGTTTTCCTGTATCAAGGAGTGCCAGAATTGTAGGAAAATGACTGGAAGTCACACTCTCAGTCCATATTATGGAAAGAATTGACCAGAAAAGTGGTCTGAAACAAGGTGAAAAAGGTAGGGCAGAAAGATCTATTGGACCCTTTATTCCAAAAATCACCCAACAAAAACGCAGGGGTTTAGTGTAAAATTGAAGAGCTGATAATTCTCTCAAAACAGTAGGCAATCTGTGGATGCAGTCAGAAATACCACGTTACCAGCTCCTTTTCAAGCAATTTTGGACGCGAAAGCTGGTATTCAAATTTACCTCTAAATTCACGCCTAGCTCTGCAACCAGTGTTGTCAAACAGGAAGGAGAAGTGGGTTCAACTTAAAAATTCAATCCCATGCTTAGAGCTTACTTTTCACTTTTATAAACATCAAAATCAACCATTTACCCAAAAATGTACCCAAAACTTACTATTTGTCATTATTTCTATTTTTGACCCTGGCCAAAATCCGAATATACCGAAAGCTAGTGTTATGTGTCACCTAAAGTTAAACGTGGACAGTGTCGGCCATTTTGTTGATCAACAAAGAAAACTCTGTAGAGAAAATAGATTTGCTCTGCTAACGTTCAAATTTGTTGAGTAATGAAGTTGCTGTTGATGTTGAATGCAATCTTGTGTCTGTGTCTTGACTCATTTATATATAGCAAAGCACTTATCTTTAAATAAAATTTAAAAAAGACGTAACCCAGTTTGGTTGTTTATGTTTTACCATTTACCTGATATATATACATGTGCACGCCTTTGAAGTAGGTACAATTGTAGTACAGTATTGTAGATCTAGCAATATCTCCTCAATTCCCCCTGTGTAAACAATAAGCGTTATTACGATCCTTATCTTAACCTTTTCCGACGTAACAATTTACACCAGACGACTATGATAACAAATACGTAAACATATGTAAGGTACTCTCTTAATGAAAGCATTATGATTGAATTGAGATAAAAACATTGTGGAAAATTGAGAAAATGCTCATTATAAGCATACATTGTTTTCTCATAAAGTTGCTAATGGATAATTGATACCATCTAGTCAACGACAGCTTCAGAACATTGTAACAGGGTGACATCTATTTTCCGCGTACCGACGTTTCCTGATGCAATCGTAGCAGACGACATGTGAACAGATTGTTACAAAAGGAAAAGCGCTGTCAGGAAAAGAGCAACTCATACTTTAATTATGTGTTTGGGGAATATTACATAAGACGTCTCGCTTTCTGCCTCATAGACAGGTTTGAAGGGGATCTTTTCAATTTAGTTTTAGCACAAATGGTCAAATCAGTGAGGACTTATGCATTTCTCAACCAAGGACTCGGTCACCCTAGAAAAAGGCAGATAACTCTTCATTTGTACACAATATCTCCTTATGACCAAACGAATCCCTTTGTTGTGGGTACTCAAAATAATTGTATGAGTATGAATGTTTTGAGTACATACAACATAGAGTTTTTTGCTCAAATAAAACTTCAAGAACTTGTAATAGTTCTTTCTCAATCTCATTTGACTTTGTGTTTGGTCTAGTTAAAAGTATGGACATTTCTTAAAGTGTCTTAAACCTTTTGATATTTAATATAGTTAAAACTTACAGCAATAAAATGATAGATGAACAGATTAAAATATCAAATATTTTATATTCTGATAAACATTATAAAACAACATATGAAACTTATGATGTAACATAACATGAACACAAATTGGACTTAAAAAAATAAACCATGGATATATAAATATCATAATATAATAACATTGAACTGTCGCATTAAGAATACATAACAAGGTAAGTTTACATTGAAATTCAAAGTGTTCAATGTGCATGGACAAAACTCTTTATCCTTTAAAACATATAGAGAATTTCCATACTTTTGCCAAGATTTTTTTCAATCTTATTCAATAGTGTATTTTTATATCTAGATATTTTAAAAATGGATACCTTATTTCCTAGACAATACATTGTATTTTAGCCCATCCATTGCAGAACGTACAAATTTGTATTTATGAAAAGCAAATGATCAGATCAGCCTGTATATCTCTGCTCAATTTTATCAGAATCTAACTGAAACTTCAGAAAAGCTTTAAGTAAGCAATATTTGAACAGTGAATATCTTGATCTGACAGTGTACAAAAGCTAACATAAAACACTGATAGTTTCATTTCTAAAAAAATCTGGTTTAAAACTTTTGAGTAAAAATCAATTATGGTGAAAATAGAATCTGTACGTTTGAAATAGCTGAGGAAAACATACCTATGTCTCTCCTATGATAAGGCATGATAATAACATAGCTAACACAATCATGTAGTTGTGAAACGTCAAGGCTGGGAGCAACAACACTAACTAAAAGTAGGTCGTCAAACAATTTTGTATCTCATGTATAAACTAATTTATTTTACATTGATTGTATAATCTGCTTCCTTGAGACTAAATGAGTACTCGCACCGTTGTTATAGATTAATCATAGCCTGTGTTAAGGGGGGTGGGGGGGCATTATAATGAGTATCCATATCAAAGGGTTTGGAGGTCAAATGAGTTTAGCACATGAAATATGCTTCTTAGCTATTTTAAAGAAATCTGCATCAGATGATACGCATAATACCCCTCTATTATTATTTAATCAAACTCTTTGCTAGGGGGACGATTCCATTGAGTATCCACAACATAGGGTTTGAAGGTCAAATAAGGATTATAGAATATGAAATATACCCCTAATGTTTGGCTCTATAAACATGATAAGAGCCATGACAATGGCAAATGAGAAACATATTTTTACACTGTATTGAAATATTTTGGTAAAGCAAGCAATAATTTGATACCAGTTAATTTCAATACAGCTTAGAAATTGTACCGTACATCACAAGTATCATACATGCATTCCTCGAGTTAAATGACAAATCTGAATGGTCCATTTTGTAACATATGATCCTTATTTCAAACACTTTAGAATTTATGTAAATATTTAACAAAATAAGTTGTACACAATCTCCTTTATATGCTTATTTTCATCTAAATAACGCATTTAATCTTAAATAAATTTATGTTTACTTTTCGTCAATGAAATAAAGGTTCAACTCGCTTCACCGGCATCTTAAGAAAATCCTCATTTACAAATAATCTTAGATCATTGCATAAAATTAGGGCTAATTAGGAAAATACCTGCTTTTAAATGACATTTTAATTACTGAATATAGGAAAAAACAATACAGACATAGGAGAAATTACTCATGATAAGCAATTTCTTTTTTATCATAATGTTTTCAAAACGTCCGCTATGCGTCAAATTGTGGCTATATGTGGGAAATGATAGTCATTTTTTTGTAAACCTACTTGATGCATAATGATAATCAGTTGTCTGCTTTAAAAACTCCTGTTGTAGTAATAAAACGTTTTTTTTTGTTAAACATTTTGGTGAATAATGTGTTCTATTAAAATTTAAAATGAACGCATCCAGTTTTGTTTATGATTTAACCTTTACCTGATAAAGAAACCCTTTGACGCTTTTATAACAGATAATATTTTAAGAACAGAATGGCACAATTCGCACATACACATACAAAATATATACAGCAGACGACAAACTATCTAGCCCATTTGTTGAAAATCTCTTTAAGTAAAAGCACAATTATTGAGTAGAGTGGAACTCACTGTGGATCATGGATATAGTACTCTCAGCAGGCAAGGTCTGCTTTTCCCACAATGTTCTGAAAACCTACCGGTGCAAAGACATAACCGTTTGCATGAGGGAAATGATTTACATTTAAGGCAGTTAATTTGACAGAGAAACGTTTTACGTGTTAAATAAGAGTTATCTTTAACAACAAACAAGGAAGTGAGATAGTTAATGTGCACATTTTTGTTAAAACATAAATCCACAAATAAAAAGATATTTAAAGTGAATGTTCTGCTCTTAGAACCTTCAGATTGAGTAAGGCATGCTTTTTTATTGTGTTGTTAATGTTGAATGTGTTCTTCGTGTGTCTGTCTTTTAAATCATTTTCATCTATTATAACCGTTATTCTTTGTTAAAATATAAAAAAAGAGAGTACTCAGTTTTGTTTCTGTTTTTTACCCGTTTTCTGATCTAGATACATTTCAACATATTTGCAAACACATATAACATAAGGGATGGATGGCAACATTCGCCATATCTCCTTTTCCCATCATGTTTGTAACGCTGGGTCAAAACATAAGCATCACTATGAGCCATTTTTGCTGTTACCACAATGTTTACAAAAGACGTCTATCGTTTATTTGTGGGAAATGGTTAAGGGTGAATTTTAATGTCTGTAAAGCATGAAGTCTTATTTTTGATACAATGTTGACAAAATGATAAAGAATTTATTGTGCTTCTTGCCATACTTTATCTTTTTTTTTATCCAAAGTCGTCTACATGTGGGAAAGGGTTTACTCTTTTTAACGCAGACAACTCCGGCTTGCTATTATAAATGATTTTCAGAATATAATTGGAAATTTAAATACAGTGATTTCAAGTTTCTATAAAGTGTCGTCTGCAGACAACGCTGTGTAAGACTTGTTCACTGTTAAACTCGTTTAACCCTTTCCACCATAAAGCCGATGTATGAAGCTTCTACAATAGACGACTTTTGTAAACATTGTGACAAAAGAAGACATTGCTCGTGGTAAGTAATTTCTATTTTGTTTTCAAATCGTATTCAATAAGTGTTATTTCATTTAGAAAGAGTTTCATATTCTTTGCTAAAACATTAACACATTCGTCTGCTTCAGATGTGTTGTATGTGTGCTAGGATTAACCAATAACCTGATAAGACATGTTTAGGTTATAAGTTGTCTGCCTTATAATTTCTAAAAAAGTAAACATATTTTCTTGAATATTGATACTAAAATAAAAACAAATTGAGTGTAAAAGAGAAACTGATGCTCATACACTCCATTCTATAGCTCTTTTTTCAAACAGTATTTGCTACATAAGTATCAGAATCCTTCTTTTTTGGCTAGTTCTTGCTTACTTTCACAACATAAGATGTTTCGAACAATAGGTGTAAAACAGGAAGAGTAAACGTTGCTGATCCCTTTACACCATACTATAGTTTTAAAGAAAATAATCTATAGTATAAGAGTAATTACAATCATAAATGAGCAGCATGTTGTTACATAGTATTCTTTTATTGTGGTAAAGAAAGCAATCAGTTATTCTCAGCCAATTACCAAACTGTTTTGAAATATTATCGTACTTTATAATTGGCATACATTCATTCCTTGAGTACATTGTCGAGCAGAATTGTTTTTTTGGCAGTACAAACACTTTAGTATAAACGAATTTTAGTTTAATAAATTAATGTTTTTTTTACAATTTATACTTTTGCAACAAAGTTGTTAACGATCGTCTGCTAAAGATGCATCATTATGCATCAATAACAATTTTTGATTTCCACAAATTAATAACTATACTTTTATTTATGGATATTTTCCATTATTTTGCTTAGAAGTTATAAAATTCATCTGCTACGTTGTTATTTTATGTAGGAAACAGATACGCCATTATGCTAATGTCATAAATTAATTATCCAATCAACATTGAAGTGTATGGTAAGTTAAACCGTTAACCTGATAAAGGTCAGAACAAATATCAAAGATTAATTCATGCAATTAAGAATTAGATTATTTGCTTTTTCAGGTGCGTATGCAGGTACTCTTGACTGAGGGTTTTAGCAATGGCCACTAATTTATCCATATACGGATCAGATGAAACCTCTTTCCATGATTGTGATGTGTGCAAATTTCAGAATGTGACCTCAGAGGCTGTGTCCTTCTGTACGATTTGCAGCGAGTATCTGTGCACGGCATGTGACAAAGCCCACAGAGGTTCGAAACTCACCAGGAACCACACACTTTTGATGGGAAGGAATCTGTCCTCTGCATCAACTACGACTAAACCGACATCGTCTATCATGTTTTGTGAAGACCATAACACTATGACTGTTGATATGTATTGTAAAAGCCACGATGAAGTAATTTGCAGTGCCTGTAAGATTACATCTCATAGAACCTGTAAAATAAGTGATGTTAGCCAGCAGACAGAACAGATGAAGACAGATGGTTCTTATAATAAAACAAAGACACATCTGGAAGATTTGAAATCCCAGTATGACAACATGAAATCAATGAGAAAGGAAGAGAAATGTAGGCTCAATTCGCAGCTACAGAAATGCCTGAAAGACATGCTTCAGATACAAACGAAAATAATTGAAACATTAGACACCATTGAAAAGACTCTATCGAAGGAAATGCAACACGCTGAAGAACAGATTAACATGGACATAGAACGTGATATTGCAATATTTGACGGTGTCCTATCTCAAATTATGGAACAACTAAGAAGCCTGAAAGAAAACGAGAAATCACAAGATGATCAATTTATGTTTGTAGGAATGAAGAGGGCTACCACTGCACATCGCAAACACGCTAAAACATTGGTCACATTGCAAACATATTTAAATCAAACAGAAACTAGATTTCAGTTAACTGACAGCCTCGACGATGCTCTAAAACAACTGCAGTCTGTCGAAACAGTCCTCGTTGACAAACAGTGTATAACAGCTGGCATTACATATGGACGTCAGAAGTCTCTGTTAAACATGTCCATATCCGGTAGACGTGACATAGATATTGGGAATACAAATGTCTACGGATGCACCTTTATGCCTGACGGCCATCTCGTACTCGGTTGTGGTGATAACGGACTCAAACTACTAGGTAACGACTTCAAGATCAAGTCCCAGTTAGATGAACTCGCATTGAGTGTAGCAGCTATCAATGACAATGAAATCATTGTTACACAAGGTAGTAATAAACAGATCCAGAAAGTTAACATCTTTCCACAGATGAAAGTTACTAAAACGATGAAGATGGATAGAAACTGTTTTGGTGTAGATGTGTATGGTGATGAAATCTATGTGACCTGTAGAGAACTTGATGGAGGAAATGGTGAGATTAGAGTACTTAACATGAATGGTAAAGTACAGCGTAGACTGGGCCTGAATAATGATAAATATATGTTTTCAGGTCTTTCCTATGTGACCATCAGTAATGATGGAAGTAAAGTGTGTGTTTCCGACTATGCTACTCACACCGTTACGGTTCTTGACACACAAGGCCGTGTGATCTACCAGTACTCAGACACAGACTTAAGACATCCACAAGGACTGTTTGTGGATAGTAGAGGTTACCTGTTTGTCTGTTGCTATGGTAATAACACTTTACATGTTATTGGAATAGATGGGAGAAAACAACAGACTTTGTTGTCAGAGTCAGACGGTGTGATCGGACCACGATGTTTAGCGTTCAGACAGAGTGATGGTCGTCTGGTTGTGGGTATGGACAATTCACTGATCTGTTACACAGCAAAATAATTCTAAATGCTTACTAGTTTATCAATATTAGGAAAATGTTTTGCAATAATGAACAGTGTATAGTTTCAGATAAGCTTGTCCACTTGCTCATACTGTAACGTGACTCATCATCTCTTTTGCCCCACTTGATATATTACTAACTCATTGAACATCTAACAATATCAATTTGTGTACGTCATTTTGTCATTTTAGTCGAGCCTTCTTTTTACCAAGATATTCAAGTAAATGTCGCTTAAACCGAAAGTGGCCATAATATCCACGCGACACCATGCCCACTAATATATTGTAACGCCCTGGTCCTCCGCAAGGAATAAGTGACGCTACTTTCATAATTGGCTGATGTCAACTTTTTATAATAATTGTATACTATAAACATTCATTGTATGATCTACTTAATGATAACTGTTCAGTTTTGTTATGTATATGTGCTGTGTATTCCCACACTCACTACTTTGTTTTGAACGCTTATGCTTGGTAAGAGCCATGTTGTTTGTTGCAGATACCTGCATTGCATCATGGGATTAGTTATAATGACGCGATGCAGGTGCCCGCATTGCACTATTGATTATTTCTGATGACGTTACTATGACTTATCCTTTTTGCACTAAACTTGTACTCGTCTACACCGAGCGCCAGCTTTCAAATCTTAATCCAATCTTAATATTATACATTTACCGACTCTAAGGTACGGGTTGTGTGTATTATTCAATTATCTACATGTCTTAAGATTCAGAACAGTATCTTCCAATCGATTTAAGGTTAAAAACCGCATTTATAACGGGCTACTGCTCCATGTTGAAATCCTTGCGAAAGAATTGTCGGACGGTTTCGACACAATAACTTGTTGAGAATTCAACAAATTATTCTGTCGGAAACGTCACTATATAAGCGAGCGTTCCAACCAGTGTAAGGACTCCACTCAGATCTTTCCTAGGTACAACTTGGGTTTATCTTCGTCTCATTTTTTTATTCTAATTTTAACTAAGATTGTTTTATTTATTTGTATTTTCTGGTATCTGAAGTATTTCAAAGCATCTTTCAGAATTAAATAATCTAAGAAGATAGGAACTACAGCGGTTTATGTAATCCTTAAAATTCGTTAAAAGTAGAACTACTGTCTGCAGCTTAAGGATTTAAAATAACTTTACCCAATCTTGTTTAAGTAAACCTATTTGGCTGTCAGACAAACTCCAACTTTCATGTTATAAAGGTAACTTAAGTATTACTTATTTACTTACTAGTGTTTTATTTGCAGTATTATCACATTGTGTTTCACTCTCCGTATTTTGTTAGGAATTTGTCTTGTATATATATTCATTCAATAATCATTATTAACCTGGTGCATACATGGTATGCTAAAGAGATAACTAGGAATTAAACTTTAAACTGTGAAGTATACTAGAGGATCTTTTACTTTTCCAAACTAGTTCTGTTTAGGTTATCCTGTTTTTGCAAGTATATTTCCGTGGAGTCTTTTTTTTTTATTAAACATTAATTCATACCGTCCTGAGTATCAGATGAGTATAGCTCATTAAGTGGCGAATTCCCTATCATATTGTATAGCTATATGTTAAATCTTCACGTAAAACTACTACCTTCCCATCGAAGAAAAATAAACCCGGATGACTACCGGTGCGTAACAATATTCTCATTCTCGCCCAAGAGTCTGATCTTGGCAGCACCTCTACACGATACAGTTCTAACGCCCGATCTCTGCTCTATCTCTCTCTCTCTCTCATCTCGCTCTCTCTAACTCTCTATATCTCTCGTCTTGTCTCCTTTCTTCTTCTTCTATCTATCCCATAAAAATGCGACTCGATATAGTTATGGCCATACCATTACAATACTTTTATAATCTACACAGGTTGCCAGAAACTTCTTACACGTTTAAGTTTAAACTTCATATATGTGAATAGTGTATATCTTGATCAGACTAGGATGATGCACATGCGGATCTGAATCTCCCTGTTTATAAAAGTCGACTCGTATGGACAGGTTCAAATTTGTTTCACTTTACTTATTTGCAAGCCTTCTTAGGTTAATCTTTCTGTAAGCCGACTTGCTCTATAAACAGAGCACTATTTAAGGGACGTAACTCAAGTTTCTTCTTGACCTTTAAACTTGGGTATTCCAAAGAAACATCTCATTGAAACATGTCTTGTTCTTGATAAGAAAATCCTCTTGAGTACCCACAGTATAGATATAAGTTGCCGTAAAATAGAATAATTGTCTGGCAATGACCTGTTTCACATAGTCCTCTGATACAATAGCGTAAACTATTGTTTGAAAAAATGAAGCTCACCTGTGCACGTATTACTCAAGGTGAGCTATTGTGATAGCCTTTTGCTCGTCGTCCGTTGTGCGTCGTGCGTCGTTGGTGGTGCGTCTTGCGTCGTCAACAATTGCTGTAAATAACACATCACCTCCTATACCGCTAAGCCAAATTTGATGAAACTTCACAAGGATGTTCTTTCGGTTTTGCCTTTTCAAATTAGTTCAAATTAATTCCACTGAGAACTCTAGTAACAATCTAAAGTTTATTTTCTTGTAAACCTTGAACATCTTCTTGCCTGAAATCGAAAGGATAAGAGCTTAGATAGTTGGTGTGTCGCAATGTATATTGGTTCAAGATTTTTAATATGATGCCCCTGTGAGTCAACTGTTTCACAAAGAGACATATATGGAAGTATGTTAAAACAACTTATTGTCTTAAACCGAAAGGCCTAAGGCTTAGCTATTTGATGTTAAGCATAGTCTAGAGGCCCTCTATTAATGTAATTCAGAGTTTGCCCTTAGGGCCAAAATTGTTCTCACCCAATGAGTCACTGTTTTTCATAGAGTTACGGAAACACTTTGAAAATCTTCTTGTATGAAATCGAAAGGTCTATAGCTTCGATATTTGGTGTGTAGCAATGTCTAATGGTCTCCTAGCAAGATTGTTCAAAGTATGCCCACTGGTTCAAAATTGTCCCAAACCCCACCGCGGATGACCTGTTTTAAATAGAGTGATATAGGTAAACACTTTCTTATCTGCCACAGAAAGGTATAGAGTTCATATATTTGATATTTAGCATTGTCTACTGGTCCTATTCCAAAGGTGTTCATATAATGTACCAATCAGAATTGGCCCTGCTCCTAATTTGTTTTACATAGAAAGATAATGGAAACACTTTGAACATTTCTTACTTGAAACAGATTTATCAGTGTCCTCATGTCTTATCAATATGACAACAGACAGACAACATTGGTTGGGTTATATCGTCTATTGACAAGTGGAGCCATGCTTGTCAATGGCCCTCTTGGTTATATATCGCCCTCATCAAGGTGAACTCGCACGTGAAAACTCCTCCTGAAGTCATTGTTGCACTTATCGTATTTAAAAGTCACGATCTGAAAGCACACGTGAAAGTTCATTGACCTTTGGTAAAAAAAGGTGTTGCAATGCAATTCGAAAAACAAGTTACACATATTGTGGGTATTTGTGGGAGATTAATATGACCCGTCTAAGCATGTATTCCTTTTCCACCAACTTTTCACAAAACTAGATTGAATAAGATGAAGCAAAAATTAACTTAACACCTGATTAGGACCAACATTGTGTGACAGACATCTTTTATTACTATACCATTTAACTGAAATAACATTTTAATGTCGTCTGCTATGAAACCATCAAAGTGGGACATTTAATAACATGACAAATAGAATGTCTATCTAGATACGTAGTTGAAATCATTGTGATAAAGGAGGAATTTAAATTGTTGAATTATTTCTCCTTTTGCTACAATATTTTCAAAAGTCTTCTTCGGCAGATATATTTAAAGTCACCTGTATGAGGTTATAAGTAAGACATTCAACAAAATATCTGATAAAACATGATTTCAAAATGTTCAACAAAACATCTGATCTAACATAATTCCAGTTTATTCAACAAAACATATGATCAAATAGAAAATTCACTCAAACATCAGCCAAAACATGATCTCAGAATACTCAACAAAACATGACCCCAAAAATGATTTAAAAATAAACATCAAAACATCTGATCAAGCTCAGTATATTTAACAAATAATCAGACAAAACATGATTTCAGAATATTTAACAAAACATCTGAACTAACGTAATCTCAGAATATTCAACCAACCATCATATCAAAACATGATCTGAGAATATTCAACAACATATTTAGTCAGTGCCTTCACTGTGTGACAGACATCTAGCATCATTAAGTAGTTATGTGATAGTTTAAGGTAGTCTGCTGTATCAGTAAACATACATACTTCGCTCATGTTTACGCATATGAATCAGACGACTGTTGCCATCATTGTGGAAAATTTAGGAATTGTTCATCCTATCTAGCATTATTTTACTTATTTGTTGATAATTCTCATAATGAAATGAATAGTATCTTAATTTCATTTTCAAACTCTATTGTATACGGAATGTTTTGTGTTTTTTTCCTGTAAACATTGCAAAATGTGTAATATAATGTGTAATATAATGAATGCTTTCTTTGTTGTTCTTGTACTTTGTTATAAAATGAATGCCTTTTTCTATTGCAAAATTTGTTACAATGAAATACACAATTTGTTATATATTGCTTTTTTCTTCTTCTTGTTAATGTTTATTTCCAAATTTGCAATGTTATACATGTATAATTTTTTATTTCAATTTCAGAATATGTTATGTTGTTGCTTTTTTTCCATTTGCAAAACATTTCTGACTAGACATGTTTTGCAAATACTTGACTATTCCTGAAAGGCAAATTTTTCAGAGTATTTGCTGTTTCACTTTCGCTTAATAGCAAAGCTATGCTATGCACGTGCTGTCAATGTATAGGGTTTGATATTTTCTTTCAAATAAATGACAAAAGTCATTGTGACAAGCCTCATTCGTTTTTCCACCAATTAAGACGTTAATGGCATGTGTTACATGAAACAACCAGGAAACATATTGGGAAAATACTGCTGAAAAACGTGAAGCTTCAATAAAACAACTTGTGTATCTAATCATAGTAAACTAATCATAGTAAAGTCTAGAATAAAAATATATAACATAGTATTTGTTCGTTTTGTTCTACCTTTTCAACATGTTAAACTGACCTCCGCTACAGAGTTATAATGTATTCGTTAAACACCAACAAATTACACTTAAGAGGAACTGATATACTGGAAAAAGCGTAAACTTTCAATGACTGACAATCCAATCAAGCGATGTCTCCCTTAACCCTTTCCCACATGCAGATTTACTTTAACGCATGTGTAGCAGACGACTTCTGAAAACATTGTTACGAAAGGAATCATTGCTCATCAATAGATTTTTCTTCTTTTGTTTTCATTTCTATTTCATTTACAGATATTTTCATATATATATATATATTTGCCTAAAATGCTTACTACTGTCTGTTGTAGATTTGTTTTATGTGGGAAATGGTTAATCGTGAATTGTTCCGCCCTCAGGTCAAACTTGTACTTCCAATTATCGCATTGCTGCATTTTCGTTTTTACAGCACATTACTGTTGAAAATAACATGATTTAAGGCAAAGCCTCAGAAACGTTCGGAAAGTGCATTCAGTCTCAACAGATTTAATCACGTACTAAGCTGTTGTGCACTAACGCTTTTACTATTTGCTCAATTGATAATGGATAGAGTTGTCACCCAGGGGTAGAGAGTTCAAGTTCAAGCTGAGTGAGTCAACTTACTTCCCGAATGTCAAAGACTACTTTTACCAGTGAATATTGAACATTTCCCCAAGAGCTTTAAAGAGTATAGAACATATTATGACCATGAAGTTTGAGGGAATATCCTGATAGCCATAATAAATGCATGAATTAACATATAAAATATGTTTATATGTCTTTGGGTAAATGCATCAACATTTTGAAAAAAAAAAAAATTCTGGCAACTGAACTTGAAATCAGACAAGCAGTTGCAGAGGAAAAACGTTTAAATTTGTCATTTTACCATTTTTCTGATGCCACATTTCAGCATTGCTTTGAACTAATCAATATCCATTGAACAATGTATGTAGAGGGTTAATTAAAGAACGTTTTTTGCCCAACTATCTTGACACAAGACATGCAATTTAAGAGGAAAATTGTTATTTTACTCCCTTTCTGATACATTGATACTCTGATACTGGAAAGGGCAACATACTGTTTTTTTAAGCCAAATTATCTTGAAACAAGACCCTACACTCTGATAATGCCTAGCAACATTTGTTTTTATTTAATAAATATGACTTGAATAAGTGTATGGATGGTCACATAGGGAAAATTAATGCAACAGTGTTATAACTTTGAAATTATACCTGCAACTTCCTTTTCCCATGCCACATGCGGATATTATTGTTCAACCAATCAATATGATTTGAATATTTTCAGGGTTACATAAGGAACTTTCCTGCCAAGTTATACAGAAATACCAGAATACCTAAACATTGTGTCACTTTACTTCTTTTCTGATGTGGTAGTTTCCAGAATTCAACACAGAATTTATTCCTTTGAGGACACCAAATTTCTGTGCAGTTCAGTTAAAATTGGTCAAGTAGTTTAAAAGCAGTCATTGTTTAAATAAATAGTTGCTGGTGGATATTGCATGATGGATTGAGGATTATCACAAAAGCTGTGCTGATCTTGATTAAATTGTATGTATTTAGCTACAGTGTAATTTTTCCCCTACTGAGATTTGAACTCAGAACTCCTGGCTAGACCAGGTGTTTTACCAGTTAAAACTATAAGGTCTCAAAATGTAGCTAAACACATTTAATTTACGATCAAATTGTCCTCAAAGAAAGTCACATTTAGTAAATGCCTCATGTTCTTTACCAAAAAAAGGAATTCCTAATAAATCAGAGCTTGTGATAGTTTAATTGTAATTTAAACAAGAGCCCCAAATGTCACAAAATAGGCAAATTTAGAGAGCGAACACTGTTAGTACAGTTTTGGCCATTCCGAGGGACATAAGTGTGTAGTGACTAAGATAACATGGTAAGTTATTGAACCTGACCAAGATATTCTGCCCATCAACATATTGTCTAAATTTGGTGATGATCGGATAAAGGCTTCACAAGTTATTTAGCTGACAAGACCAATTTTAGGTAATTTCTATAATAAAAGGGTGATAACTCTCGATTGACTGAAGCGATATGGCTAGTTATCAAACTTGTCCGAGATATTATGCCAATACACATTCTGACAAAATGTGGTGTTGATTGGTCAAAGGCTTCTAAAGTTATTGAGATGACAAGACAAATTTTAGGTAATTTCTATAATTAAAGAGCGATAACTCTCGATTGACTAAAGCAATATGGCTAGTTATCGAACTTGTCTGAAATATTATGCTAATACACATTCTGATCAAATTTGGTGATGATTAAACAAAGGCTTCTAAAGTTATTGAGCTGACAAGACCAGTTTTAGGTAATTTCTATAAATAAAGGGCAATAACTCTCGATTGACTGAAGCGATATGGCTAGTTATCCATTTTGTATGAGATTTTATGCCAATACACTTTCTGACCAAAATTGATGATGATTGAACAAAGGCTTCTTAGGTTATTGAGCTGACAAGACCAATTTTAGGTAATTTCTATAATTAAAGGGCGATAACTCTCAATATAGCTAGTTATCAAATGTGTACGAGATATTATACTAATACACATTCTGACCAAATTTGATGATGATTGGACAAAGGCTTCTTAAGTTATTGAGCTGACAAAATACTGGATGCCGCCCGCCTGTACGCCTCAGGTAAAACTATAATACGTTCCGTTCAAAAACGGGCGTATAAAAACCTAACAAATTATGCTTTTCTAACATTGAATTGTTATCTTACAACACTATAATATTCTTATTACTGATTAGACTTATGCAACCATGTCCCTTGTATCATCTCATGTATTTGCTATGTAAAACATGAGTATAAGAAGTTGTTCAAATGCATTTACCAGTAGAATAAGCCATGTTTTTCAAGGATTGAAATAATTTAATCAATATTTGAAGAGGATGAACAATTGGGCCAAATTATTTTTAAATCAGGCCAGTATTTTCAAAACAAATGTATTTCCATTGCAAAGAGGATACGCATTAAAGAACATTCTTATGAAGGTGGATTGCAATGGACAAAGTGGTACAGATGGAGACATTGTTTAACACTTTCCCACTTGTAAATGACATTTGAAATCACTGTGGCAAAGGGAGGTAACGCTCATAGTGAATATTTCATCCTTTTGCAAGTTTAGCTTTTATCCAAAGAGATTTTCCATATTTTGGCCTAGCTTTTTTAATGCTGTCTTTGGGAAAGGGATATGAGGATGGAAAGAAAGTTCAGAACAAGCTTTAGACCCTAGTTTGGAAGAAACAAACAACTTAAGTTTAACCCTTTGAAAGTTTCCCTGATATGGACGTTTTCTGATGCCTCTGCAGCAGACGGCTTTTTGAATACAGTGACAAAAGAAGAAATTGCTCAAAATGAGCAATTTCTCCTTTTGCCACAATGTTTTCCTCTTTAAGTCATAGGTTGTCCATTCAATTATAGAGACTTTCTATCTTTTGACAAAATACGTTCAAAGTCATCTGCTGCAGAATTGTCGTATGACGGAAAGGGTTAATCATATTGAGCAATTATTTCAACTCTTATCAATAATTTTACTTTCATTTAGAGAGATTTTCCATTTGTTTTGCTTAGATGTTTTCAAAATGGTCTGTTGCATATTTATTTTATGTGAGAATGGATTTAGGTTAATATATTTTATTTAAACTGATATTCCATTCTAATTTGGGGCTACACCCCTAAACTCCTGCTTCATCATTAATTCAATTATACTGTGCAAAGACAAAAAAAACAACAACTTTGTAACAAAGAACAATAGGTGACTAGGTCAAACTGAATACACTTTGTGGCAACATAATATATAAACAATGTCTTTATGCCTGTCAGTAAAAATAACCATATTCAAGAATGCAAATCTTTTGAGTGGACATGCACAGTACATTTCACTTATATGAATCAATAAAATCTTTTCACAATTGAAGGTTATAATTTCATGCTAATCTAGTTTAACTGCCAATTTATCAAAGAATAATTTAAACAGACATCATCAATTTAATGCTTTAAAGCTTTCCCTCATATGTCAAATCTGCAGTAGAAGACTTTGAAAATGTCTACTAAAATATAAGGAACATCTCTATAATTGTTAAAACCTATATAGAATGAAGATAATTTGCCACACATTGGTCAACATCAGCCCCTTTGAATGAATGTTAAAATATTTCATTTCATGTTGCCAGACACATCCTAAACTTTTTATCAACTGAAAACAACATCCGAACCCCTGCAATTTCAATCTGAAAGAACAAGTTTAGTTGCACACATTAAAAAAAAAAAATGTTTACATCTTATTAGAAACCAGCATGTACATTCCAGCTTGCAAAATCCTTGATTGTATTGACTGTGTAGTGGACATGTACTAACATTATATGTTTAAACTTTAACCTATATGAATCCATAAAATCTTGTCGTAATTGAAGGTAGCAACAGAGTTAAGTAAATTCTGATTGAGAAGAAACTTTTTTCACCAGTGTGCCTATAACACAGTGGACGGCCTCGGCAGTGTTTTGGTAGAACGTCTGCCTTTGGTGCGGGTAGTCCCACATTTATTTGGACTGGGATGCGGGAGGTCGCGAGTCCGATCCCCAGTCGGGTCAAGCCAAAACCTTAAAAAAGGGTAGTTGTGACTGCCATTCTTGATGCTCAGGGTTGCGGGGTTAGCATTACAACTGACTGGCTGGTGTCAGGATGAATGGACCAAAAGTACTGGTAACTTACCCAGTACACGCCATCAGATAACTAGAGAATTGTTGAAGGCGGTGTAAAAAACTAAAACATTTAAATACACACCAAACAATGATGAGACAGTTAAGAGACATAGCCAGTACAAGAGGTAGCAATGCCATAAAGCCAAAGTGTAACTGTATGGTGTCAGGTAACATTTACTACTTGTCATAATGACTGTTCATTGGTTCAAAACAGTACAAATGGGCAACTTGGATAGGGAATTGTCTTTTCTACAGATCTGCCAAGGTTCATTAGATTCTACACATTCACACGGATGGACCCACCAATTGATCATTTATAATTAATAAGCTGATCCATCGGTTAAATGAATAAAAATTGGTATTAACTACTAAATATAAAGAAATGTTATCTTTATCCATAAAGAAGTAACAATAACAAAATCTAAACCATCACTATAATGTCTTCCTCAAGGCGACGCAAGATTACAACATATATGAACAGAGAATATCTTCAGTGGTTCTACTTATCAGAGAAGCAGATGAACGAAAGACGAAACATACTGTTCACAACTTCAGACTTGACTTCAAGTGCGTAAAACATTGGGTACGAAACGGAATCTTTGTTTCAATTTAAGCATTAAGAAGCATTGGACATGTCTGACATGGAAAGAATGTTGCGAGGAGCTTATAAAAACTATTTATATAATCATACTTGTGAGGATGCAGCTCAAACTTACATGATAGCTCGGCAAAACACTCCCGAGTCTGCACATTTTGGTTGTCTTTACTAGCATGTTAAACACGAACGGCAACCCTCTAAGGTTTCAAGGTTTCAAGGTTTATTTGAATAAGTCAAGGCCCATATGGGCATGTGACAACATGAAACGGTACATGAATACAAAATAATACAAAATGGCAAATAATATGTAAAAACAAAATAATACAAAATGGCAAATAATATACAACAAATTATAAATGGTAATACAACTCCATGATGTAATGGAGGATGAGAGAGAAAAATCAAAATCAAAAATCATTGCGAAAAAAAAGAAGAAAAGACTTAAGTCTAACAAGTTAGCATTATTTAAATAATAACATAATATTTTTGCAAAATATGGCAAGTTTCATAAGGATATTCCTATTACTTTGGTTCATTATGTTTTCAAATTTTAAAGCAAGATAATCGCTATATGTACACCATACAAATTTACACACCATAGAAGTCAGGTTTATGGAGGCGGGGCAAAGACGCAATGCGGGCGGTGTCCTCTAAATGTATCTTAAATGTACACCATGTAGATAAACACACATACAGAGGTCTATTTCATCATTTGTATACACAAATGATAATAATAAAAACACATAGATATGAACATAAAGCGGTATTAAATTCGTTTGTATACACAAATGATAATAATAAAGCGGGATTAAATTCAGAATAACACATCTATTGAGAAATTGAAAATAATTTGCGGTCACATTTTGATGCATCTGCAGTAGACTTTTTAAAAACATTGTGAAAAGAAGGAGTTTTTGCAAATAATATGCACTTTTTCTTTATTGTGAAAAGAAGCAGCTATTGCTAATAATATGGAATTTTTTTTTTTGTCACAATGTTTTCAACTCTTTTCATTAATTAATCCTTTCACATATATAAACTATTTGTATGGAGGTATTCCATATATTTTATAAAATTTTATAAAAACATTGTGAAAAGAAGGAGCTATTGCAAATAATATGCACTTTTTCTTTATTGTGAATTATCTAGACTCTTTCCTTGCAATCCAACTAAAACTAGCATATTAGCTTAACACCATTATTTTGTTATTGAAAAGAAGCAGCTATTGCTAATAATATGGAATTTTTTCTTTTTGTCACAATGTTTTCAAATATTTTCATTAATTAATCCTTTCCCATATAGACAAGCGATTGATTGCTGCGTCATATTAATGAGCAATTTCTCCTTTCACGCAGTGTTTACATATCTTATCAGTAATTACATTTTAAATTTTAGCGGAATTCCATAGTTTACAGTTGTGTTTTAAATAGCACCATAGTATATGTGACCTTTGACCCTGACCGTAAGAAGTTTCTAACCGAAACTTTATAATGGAAAAGGAGTGTTCGATAGGACGCTGTGTTGCTTGCCAGTTATTTAGTATGGCGCATTTTTCAATAGCTATGAACCATATTTTATATTTTGATGTATCTCCATCAAAAACTGGTATTTCAATTGACACCTCATTTAAACTAATATGATTATAGGTGCTACCTATGTCGGGTAAACATTTAATATGATTATACTTGCTACCTATTTCGGGTAAACATTTATTATATGTTGTGATCGGTGAATAATTCCCCGTGAACTGCAGTTAGCCCCTTGCTTGCAGCACGATCAGTTATTTACGTCAATTACGAGTCCTACCGACCTAAGCAAAGAAAATAAAAATCATCATCAGGTTAAGCTTATATTTAACTTTAAAATATAGCCAAGATTTGACATCAATGAAATTATGATGACAGGTACAACAAATAATCAACTTGCCCTTCATAAAGTACTTCAAATAAAACGATTCCATAATTTACGGAACTACATTTGTGACAAGTCAAACTAACGTTTCCTATACTTTCTGTCGTTTTCTTTTTGGTTCATTTAGTTTAAACTTATTTATATTACATCGATTGTGAAACAAGCTTTCAGCTTATATTAATCACGCTCGATGTCTGCTTCCTGGAGACTTAAATCCCAAAGTCAGGAACATAGAACATAGAACATATTTATTGATTATAAACATACATACAATGTTTCGAACCAAATACAATGAATTAACAAATCGAAATACCAGAACAAAAACAAAAAAAACAAAAACAAAGAAAAGTCAGGACCCGCTCATCACGGGACTCGAACCAGGGACCTTTGATACAAGAGGCCGACGCTCTACCTCTGCACCACTAATAGAATGACGTCACTTTTATGACGTCATATTACAGAAATTTGGATTTATAACTTCTGGAAAGTCAAAAAACCCTTACAAGTTTTTATTTGAACTCGTTTTAGAAATAGACGACGAGTGTTATTACACGCAAATTATCACACATAAAATAACTTGTGCTTGTTCCTTTATCGTGTATGTATTATCATATTTAATTATTTCCTCTAGCAGTTTTTTTTGTTTCGATATTTTCTTTTCATCCAATGAAAACGTACGAGTATCGTGACTGCGTATCACTGCATCAAAAAGTTCGCTCTGGACACAATTTTAGGAAAGACGGTATAGCAATTTTTTGCAAAGTTCATACACATTACCTATTGACGGGAAACATCGCCGGCTTCGCCGTCGATTTGTTTACCCGTATTATATGTTGTGATCGGTGAATAATTCCCCGCGAACTGCAGTTAGCCCCTTGCTTGCAGCACGATCAGTTATTTACGTCAATTACGAGTCCTACCGACCTAAGCAAAGAAAATAAAAATCATCATCAGGTTAAGCTTATATTTAACTTTAAAATATAGCCAAGATTTTACATCCATGAAATTATGATGACAGGTACAACAAATAATCAACTTGCCCTTCATAAAGTACTTCAAATAAAACGATTCCATAATTTACGGAACTACATTTGTGACAAGTCAAACTAACGTTTCCTATACTTTCTGTCGTTTTCCTTTTGGTTCATTTAGTTTAAACTTATTTATATTACATCGATTGTGAAACAAGCTTTCAGCTTATATTAATCACGCTCGATGTCTGCTTCCTGGAGACTTAAATCCCAAAGTCAGGAACATAGGACATAGAACATATTTATTGATTATAAACATACATACAATGTTTCGAACCAAATACAATGAATTAACAAATCAAAATACCAGAACAAAAAAACCAAAAAAACAAAAAGTCAGGACCCGCTCATCACGGGACTCGAACCAGGGACCTTTGATACAAGAGGCCGACGCTCTACCTCTGCACCACTAATAGAATGACGTCACATTATGACGTCATATTACAGAAAATTGGATTTATAACTTCCGGAAAGTCAAAAAACCCTTACAAGTTTTTATTTGAACTCGTTTTAGAAATAGACGACAAATTATCACACATAAAATAACTTGCTTGTTCCTTTATCGTGTACGTATTATCATATTTAATTATTTCCTCTAGAAGTTTTTTTTGTTTCGATATTTTCTTTTCATCCAATGAAAACGTACGAGTATCGTGACTGCATATCACTGCATCGAAAAGTTCGCTCTGGACACAATTTTAGGAAAGACGGTATAGCAATTTTTTGCAAAGTTCATACACATTACCTATTGACGGGAAACATCGCCGGCTTCGCCGTCGATTTGTTTACCCGTATAATTTGTTAATTGTTCTGTTGACTTTTGATTAGCCAATGCCAATTCACCACCTGCCATATGTCAGCCTGAAACAAATCTAGGTCATCAGCGCCAAATACGGGGTTATGTAACAAAGTAACAACTCATAATACATTTCAACTCGTTTATTAAGAGAAGTACATGTCCCAAACGCACAGCCAGAAGTAGCTTCTGAATATCAATTTCACTGGTTATCTATACTATTAGCTTAAAGGAAGTCAGTCAATTAATTATTGGTCAAATGTAATCAATCATACCAATCTATGTACAGGTTAACTACGTCTGTCAAAATGTACAGTGCAGTTACCGTGTCACAGAGAAAGCTAGTTGATTACATCTTTACATTACATGAGTATAATCTAAACAACCCTGATAGCGCGGTTCAATAACGCTATGGGCTATATATATGATGTTACTTTGAACGTTTTACCACAGTTGACAATGAAAGGAGAAGTTATTATGATATAAGCGATGTTATAATAAACACATACTGGTCCTTAATATTATATATAATATCCTGTTTAAGGCATTCGGAACCCCTAGGCAGAATGCCGAATGCGGTTTATGGATATTTCCAATCTATTTAAAGCTATGTTAATCGCATGACCAGTGTGTATTGTTTCATGCTATGAATAGATATTTTCAACTTGACAACAACGAGTAAACATGTGTAAAGACCTATTATGAAGCTGTATTGGATTTGAAAAAAATGATAATGCTATTTTTAATAAATGTGTTGAAGGTTTTTAAATATTATTTAATGTTTAATTGTTGTAATGTTATGGGAAAAAAAATGATTTATCACCACTTTCCCACATATAGACGCATCTGCAGCAGTCGAGTGTTGAAAATATCGAGGCAAAAGAAGAAATGGCTCTTGTTGAGTAATTTCTTCATTTGCCCAATGTTTTGAAGTGTATTATAAAAATGCCCTTTTACTACATATAAACTGTCCATGATGTGTCCATGTGCTACAGGGTGGGTTTATCTTTCAACTATACTTAACGGAAGGCTCAGGGTGAACTATTCTGATTAATTATGACTGTCCGTCCGTCTCCTATTAAAGAACATTCACAACTTCTTAGAAAATAGTAATCTAATTTATTAGTATGTTTACTTGGCTCTCGATTCACTTAAGTGTCTCGCAGTTGTTTACTAGCTCATAACCTTCATTACTTCAATTACTAATTGTAGTAATTGTCGACAACAGACGAGTTTGGAAACATCTACATGTATGCAAATATATCTTTATTAAAAGTTCTATAAAAGCTAGTATAATAATCAAATGGAGTTAAAACCATTGCAGCAAAAGAAGAAATTGCTCATTATGAGAAATTTCTCCCTTTGCCACAATGTTTTAAAAAGTCGTCTACTGCACAGTTGTCAATATGCGTGAGTAGATGGAATAAGCGAATCGAGTATATTTCATCTGAAGACTGTTTCGGTCCACCGCACAACTTTTTGTTGCTGCATTTTGCAGCAATTTATGTACTTGTTAACCAAAGAGGGGATCTCACTGGTTTCAATGGAGATTTCGTTGTGTACCGACAGGAACTCTGATATTGATATCCGCCCTAAATGTGGTCGCCATAATCACAAACCACAGCTTTTACTTCAAGTTGAAATAAGACTTCGCTAAACTATCTGAAAAGCTTCATTCTCAATTATTGAAAAGATGGGAATTCCCACTCAGGACCGTCTTACTATAAATACTCTCTTCAAATGGTTCATATACTATAATGCCATATAGAGAGGCTATTTATAGAAACACGTACTTATGTGGGATTTCCCATAGCGTCACTTTTATTATAGTATACGGTCTTGTTTGGGGTTTTCTCAAAGTTTCTCTAACGAAAACTCATTTTTATTATTGCATATAAACCATATAGACTGACTTTGACTAGTAGCTAAATACGGTCCTTTTTTGTGTTTTCCCAAATGTTCTCAAATGAAAATTCAGACGCCTATGTTATGAAGATGTCAAATAGCATTTGAAGGACACGTTATACTGTGTGGTAGAGGGTATTTACGAAAATATGAGGAATTAAATCCCACAGAAATTATTTGTTTTGCATGTGTGCAAAGATCTATCTGTGCTACCTGTGCACCCGCACAGACAGTTTGAAATTGACACTGTTAACATATTACGAACACATGCTGGTAAGATGATTCTGCCAACTTGTGTAGATCCTGAAAAAATCTGTGCAGATGTACAGACAATGACACTATTCTATTGATGTAATCTATATAGTTTCTAGTCAAACAACACATCATAGTAATATATACAATACAACATTGTACACTCACTTACAATAAACATGAAATATACACAAAACCGAATGTTTACCATTCAAGATAGATAAATAGATAACAAAAAAAAATGATAGAAAGATTCCTGAATACATTTACTAATGAATTAAAGAAGAGTACAGACTGATCCGAAACTGCATTGTACCTACACAAATATCAACGTGTTCCCTTTTCATATAAACGAGCTCATATTTCCTCTATGTAAACTGTAAGTATATAGGGAAAGCATGCTGACATTGAGGAATAATGTATGCAAAACTATGAATGTTACATTTTAAATGTGATTTAGATAATTTAAACTTCTAGCTCTCAATCGTAAAAGGAGGAAGACATATGAGCCGTTCCACGAGAAAACCAAAATTATGGACTCTGCGTAATGTATCGATCCAGATCAGCCTGCGCAGTCCTCGCAGGCTAATCCGGGCCGATACATTCCGTCTCAGGGAAATAGAGGAATAAAGTAATGATTCCTAAAACAGAAAATCCACAGGATGCGAAAAGTGTCTGTCCTCGTTAGCCTGCGCGGCAAGCTGATCCGGGTCGATACTTTACGCTTAGTCCACACTGTTGGTTTTCTCGTGGAGCGGCTCATATTTTGTCACGCAAGGCATGTACGCCACTTTTACAGAAATTACGGATTTTGCATTAATTTAGTTGATAAGCATGTCCAAAAATAAAGTTTACTTCGTCTCTCTTTTAATTCTCTCTTGTAATACATGACTTGTATGTAAACGAATGTCAAGTATAATAAACCAAGCTCGTGTTCAAAATGCTTGATTTATAAAGAACCCTTCCTCTGTGGGATAGTTTGATTTGTATGCAGCAATGACTTTAAAAACATTTTGCGAAATGGAATGCTTACATTTCTTCAAAATAAGTCGCCGAATCATTCCTTTGTTTGTCATGACTTTCAATATATGTAGATTTCCCTATGTAAACGATAATTTATATAGTGGATTATGAAGGCCTTATGGGGAAATATATTTCACCTACTTTACAGGTGATCTGGTGGGACCCAGTATTAACGGTCTGGAGAGATTGTTAAAGATGCCATACGGTTGTGGAGAACAGAATATGTTAAACTTTGCTCCAAACTTTGCAAACAAATATCTCGAAATCACCAATAACCTGGATGAAGCAACATTCATGAAATCAAAAGGATTCATGTTAAAAGGTAACTATCAATTCACATCAATAATTTGATAAGCAGTGTGAGAACCTATGCGTCTTCGTCTTGTTTGTTTATATTCGAGTTTATCGCACGTTTTTTCGATCAGCCGACACCACGAGACACCTGCCGTTAAGCTATCAAAACAGTCCTGACATCACGGGACACCTGCTGTTAAGCTATCCAAACAGTCCTGACACCACGGGACACCTGCCGTTAAGCTATCCAAACAGTCCTGACTCCACGGGACACCTGCCGTTAAGCTATCCAAACAGTCCTGACAACACGGGACACCTGTCGTTAAGCTTATCCTGATACCACGGGAAACCTACCGTTAAGCTATTCCAACAGTCCTGAGCGCACAGGAGGGAATATATCATTTTGTTTTTCTTTTTCAAGTCTTTTTTATAAACTGATGGAGGATAACATCCTGGTCTTCCACTCTCGATATGGGCGCTCTCTTTACAGCGGACCGATTCGTATTAACCCGACGCTAATACGGCCATCACTGTTTACAACTATTAACATAACTTGCCTATTATGTTTAATATATACTACAACTGCACGTTCGCGAGGTCTTACCTCGACCAATATTGTTCGCTATTCATCCTTCAAGGCTAAGTTGAAACGCAATTGTGCAACTTTGCTGTATTATACGAGAATACACATTTAAGTTAAGTGTTAGGAAAACTGTCAATTATTGTTAAGTGACATCTATTAGACTTTACTTCATTGAAGAGTATTTATATATAATTTGCCTTATAGAACGAGTGTTATGCCTCTGCAGCGGAAAGAATCACGATGTACCTAACAAACAATACAAACTTTCCTCTTGCGCCGTGTCATAAAAGTAACTCTTCGTGTACACAAACTATATACAGTTTTGTTTTGATACTTTTTCACCTTATAAGAAGAGATGTGTAACATGAAAAAAAAGCACATTTAGGTTAGTTATGAATCCAGTTAGCATCACTATTTGTTGTGATATGTTTCGTTTCTGCATAAATATCTAATACTGCTACCTAGCGAGTTTAACTTAATGGGGCATTAAAGATACACTACCGTCCTTAAATTAGGATTTAAACCTGATGACATTTGAAGCGTTCAGTTTAATATAACGTTTTCTAACGGCATCGCATATATCAATCAAGTTACAGCTACTTAAAATGTGTATACAAGCGATGAAAACTAACCTTAACACCTCCATACTGACTCTTCACTGTTCACCGATAAGTCGAAGAAGCTTTCACGACACGTCGGTTTCAATCTGGGCCCATAAGCATGTATGCTCAGGGGGATATTTTCACACATGCAGTGATTATGCTAATGTCGTTTTTGTCTCGTACACTGCTCATATACATTTTGAAAACAACGTGTCAACCGTTTAAAATGTAGCGATCTAAAATTGTTTTGTTTACAATTTGTAGGGTGGATCCACAGCGGGCAAGAGGTCCCTTACATCGTTTGTACTGACAGTTTTACTGGAAGCAAGATTGGTCGAAGGAGTAAGATAACTAGCTTAAGATGTGCACGACAGTGTCAATTTCACAATATAGCTATACAAATTAATACATTCCTTGTATAGCAATAGCGCTTTTAAACTATCGATGAAGCATCTAAAGTATTTACGACAGATATAAATAAAGAAGTTCATTACTTGACGATGATATTTTATGTATAAATACACTTCTGAAATATTTCATTAATGGTAATACTTCATAAATCGTCTTACGGCGGGAGTTACTGGTGTATACATGTATATATCTCTTAACTTGACAATAAATTTAAACATTATTACAAATCATCCATATTGTTAATAGTAATTGAATGCGGATACGTATGCACATCATTTTGTCGCTTGCACTCGACACTAATTACGCAGTTCCTTCATGAGTGTCTGGTTTAATTGGTGTATATTGCAATACTGTGCAGTCCCCCGAACTATGTTATCATAAGTCTTTTGTTAATTAACTATTACAATATTAACCGATAACCTAATTTCATCAGGTGAACGAAAAGATAGCAGACACCATGACAAAATCAGTGCAATATCTCGAGAGTGAAGCGTCCAATATGACAGATGCTTATGAATTAGCTATAGCTGGATACGTACTGACCATATCGTTGGTTGGCACGTACGAAATATCATGAAACTATTCACTTGCATAAGCATTAGTTCTGGTATACATGAATAGTTAAGTGCATTTTCTGTTAAGGATATACGTTTGTGATGCATCTCAAAATATTTACTTACTACAAACGTCTCATTACGTTATCATTTGTGTTTAGATAGCTGTTTTTTACGACATACTTGAGGACGACATGACGCCGAATTGTTCTCCCATCTGAATCAATAAATGAATTCCAAATACAAGTTTGCACAAAGTAAGCATTTATCAGTTTTATTTATTTGTTATCATCTAAGTACGTTTGAGCGTTTAGTTCAAGTGAAGAAGCATCCTTCTGAACACACTCGTCCACGTTAAATTTCTTAAACCTCGTTTTTTACTTTAAAGTATACCATTCAAATATTTTTATTGGTATTTCAGACAAAAATGATAAGTCACATAAAACCTTTCATCACAATTTTGTCATCACAATTACACATCCAGTGTTCGTATACTCCGGATGAAAACTGTCTAAATGGCCTCCTATATTATTGTATATTTGTAAAACAACTAAGAAATCGGTTTGTCGTCATTCAGAATAAACACGTTAGTCTTTCAAATCACAGGGGTTATCGGCGTCTGTCTGCCATCTATTATATTTTGTTTTTTTGTTTATATATAACTTTATTAGCCACGTAAAAATGGTAAGTGAATGTCGTGGCCATCCTCTCTAATTCATTACAATAAATGTGATATAAGTAAATTTGTGCAATTTTTTTTTAAATTTTGAAATGATGTAATATGAATACATATTTGAGAAATGCGTTTTTTTTAACTGTTTTGGGATGTTTGATAAGAGCCATTGCAGACATTTAAACAAGTTATCTTTCAATATTAGAGTACTACATTGGCTTCAATGTTGACTCGAATGTATCATGCTATCATTAATGTATTGGCACGTATTTTTAGAGGTTGCAGAAGGGTACAAGTGGGATGGCCGTCAGAGAAATCGGAACACCATCAGGATTTGCTGCTGATAAACAAGGTGAGAACCTTGTATAAAACTCTGAAGAGAATAGAAGAAGGAAATAGAAAGCTTATTTTGTCTGCATGTCTACAACATTGTTTGATGATAACTAACTCACAGTAGAATAAATGATATGAAAAATCCTAAATTCTACAGTTATTTATTTAACAAATCTCACTAAAACCAGACTTAACCTTCGCTGCAGTAGCAAACGGTATTATAGATCTGATGACTGCCTATTACAGGCCATCTAAGATCGATAATATATCGCTATCATGGTTTATCTAGATAAAAATGAATTAGCTTTATCTATTGTCGCTTTTCTCCTCTACTTTCTCTTATTGTTATGTGGTCATTTTATTAAATATCTACCATTAACCAGAAAGCAGATGTAAATGACAAAAAATGTATATGTTAATACATATTTGTATGTTTGTAAGATTGTATGTACAAGATGGACATTTTGTCTTTTGTGAATAAAATCTTGAATCTTGAATGATGAAGTACATCCTCTAAGTAGTAAAATCCCAAAGTCGAGCTGGACAAATCAAACTGTAATTTTAGTTTGGTGATTGTATGGCACTTATAAATTAAAAGTGTTAATTGAACGTTTTTGGAAGGAGTTACCAGTTTTCTATCAGCATGCATATCTTATACATTTCAACCAATCAGATCACGAAGTGTTATGTACCGGAAGCTATCCGTAATTCGGATGTTCGTGATGTAAATGTAAATTTTGTAATCAAAGACGGGATTCTATGGTAAAAGTGGCTGACTATTCAACATATATTAACACTTTCAATACAATTAGAATTGACTGATAGCTGACTTGGTTTACTTGTATGCTGCTCAAATATACTTCAGTCGTATTTAATGACAATCCTTTTCCGAATCATCCGAAACGTCTGGACAGGATTTTACATTTCTCAGATCGGCGGTGCAACTCGATTGTAGGCGTATACAGAACATACCTTAATGATTCACAATGAGGCACTGCTATCGGCGAACTTGATTGGGAAATGTTTAAAAATTAGTTTAGTTGATATATTATTATCATAATTTTATTTTGCTATCATTATTATCATAATTAGTAGTAGTAGTATATTATTATTATTATTGTTATCTGCGTTTAACACGTCTATGGGACAAGTATAACACTAACATATGTGTAAAGTAAATGCATACATATCAGTAAACAATTGTTCGAAAAGGAGACATGTATCATTTTGGGTAGATATCTCCTCTTCTATACTATCAGAAGTTGTCAATCACATACATAAGCGTCATAAATATTCTACAACACTTATCAGTTAAAGAACTTAAATCAAAGCATGTGCTTCTTTTCGAACAGCGGATTATTACTTTTGGTACACTCACATCTTGGAGACGCAAATTAGGCGGTGCATCACTCAGTTATCCCTTGTTTTCTGTTGCAGATTAACTAGAATAATTCCTTGTTTTCGGTTTCAGATTAACTAGAGGATTAACAAGAGCGATTTATAAGGAAACGTCAAATTGAATGAGAGAATGAAGGCAGGGAAACGACATAAAAAACTATTTTAGTGCCATGTTTGTGATTTTATGTCAGTGTCAAAGCACTTAGTACTTGCATAATTGTGCATTGAATTATTGAACGAGTCTATGTATCTGCACCGTTTCGCAAGAGTGATTACAGTGCGCCTTACGTGTTCATCCATGTATATTCAATTATTAAACATTAGAATTGTGTCCTTCCATTATGTGGTTCCACACGCTAGAACCATTTTGAAGTTTGTAACAAACCATTTGGTGCCATGCTCAGCCCAAGTATAAAGTCAACTGGAAATATCTTTGGCAGAAATCCAGTATGTTTCTGTAGTTTTAGGCTAGCTTTTGCTGGTAAGAAGGATACATTGGGTCTACAATGGTCGCAAATGCACTATGGCTGTTTTTGACAGAACACGAGTCCTGCCAATTGCAATGTGTGAACTGATAATGCATAGTTCCAATTACTGCAATAGTTACCTCCCCTGGAGGCCATTTGGATAAGAATATTCGTTAAGTGTTGAAAGAGAAAGATCAACTAAAATAGCATTAAGCAATCAACTATATGTATAAAGCTTATTTGATAAAGAAACTAGTAAAATCAGATCAAATAAAGTCGTGTACGTAATACGGATGTCATACGCAAACTCATTTGTGTTTTCTAATTGAAACATATTCTAATGTTTACCATATTTGCCTGCGAAAATGGCCGACACTGAAGGTAACTTTATCGAGTTATCATATTGAAATAGGTCAAGTAAAATAGACTTATATCAACAATTTCATGTTCAAACTTGAATCCGCCGTGGCCGAGTGATAAGCGTCGGGGATTTGGAACCTGTTGTCACGGGTTCGATTCCCAGTCAAGGTGGAGTGCCCATGAGCAAGGCACGTTTCCTGGCCTATTACTGGTTTGTCTACCCATGGATCATGAATATGTGAATAGTCGCCGTGATATAACGTATGTAATTTTGAAAACGGGGTAAAATCCCATTCAAACAAACAAACAAAACCACAGCATTTTCAAATTTCACATTAATTAATTATTATAAAATCCTGATAATCGGAAAACGTGAACGTTTATATTTCATTAGCAAACTAAACATGTGAATATTGTTTGTAAATTTTAAATACTATTTTGTGATCGTTTGTATACTATTCTGTAAATGTAAATAAATGAACCAAGCATACATACATGAGTCTGTGTTATGTCGTGTAATTTAATCTGACATATTTCCATTCAAAGTCAAACATAAATGAGCCACGCCACGACCCCCAGCCCCGTGGCTCTGGAGTATGTGAACCGTGTAAATCGAGATAAGCCTGCACTTAGCGAAGTCTGATCAGGATAGTCTCTGTTAGTCAACTAGTCGTATATGCATCCTGGAAGTCCCCGGAGAACGGTATTGTCAAAACATTGACCTCACAAGTATGGCATTCGATTAAAATGGTTATAATCTGTAAAATCTCTAAAGACTTTAAACATGGTAGTAATGGCTTCCCTCCTTGGAGTTCAGGGTATAGGGGTTAGTATTACGACTGACTGGCTGGTGTCAGGATAAATGAACCAGTAGTACTGGTTACTTACCCAGGAAGCGCCGTGATATAACTGAACAATTGTTGAAAGCGGCGTTAAACACCAAACAATCAATAAATCAATCAAAATCTCCGCAGATCGGTTTTCGTATGATGGGACCTATATGAAAGAATAGTTCTCAGTTGTATTATCGTCACGTATGTTACATAGAAGATGTATAACTATTATGGTGATTTAAGAAGATTAACATCAGAATCGATATCATGGAAAGTAATTACCTTTCATCACATGCAAATGGAATGTGACGCATCTGCAGCAAAACATGTTTGAAAACATTGTGGCAAAAGAGGAGAAATTGCTCATATTTGAACACATTGTCGCAAAGATAGCAATTGCTCAATACTAACAGGTTTTCATTTTACCACATTGTATTTAACTCCATGAAAAAAGTCATCTTCCATTTATCCTTATTTATGCCTAGAGGTGTTCTAAGTCATCCACTACAGACACTGACATCAGAATAAAAAATTGATCTAATAAATGGTAAAATGTGAGGGGAAAAATGAGCATTTTCTTTTTCTTTAGCCCTACGCTTGTATCGAAAAGGGTTAACAAATAATAATAATAAAAAACCCTCTTTTTCTCTTTTTCTCTTCACATTTTAATATTACATCAGTTTGTTATTCTGGTACCAGTGGCTACATGTCAGTTTAGGTGTCTGATTTCTTGCTAATAGGACGCGTGTTAGAAATGGCTGTAATGTTATTGTTTGATTCGGGGAGCACATCAACGAGCGTTCGGCGAACTGAGTTTATTTACCCTCGCCGTGCAGAGTTTACTATTTGGCGAGCGAAGGACAACCTGAATACACCATTGTTCTTATATGCGAGAGTATATTAAAGAGTTACCCCTCGTCACGGGGTTCGAGCTTTGACCCTGTTGTTCGTATTTCTATGTGTGATACCTAAATGGAAGTTCAACAGCACTGCATGTTTTCTATACGTCGCACAAGTTCCTTAAAGCTTATAAACAAATGTGCAATTTGCCGTATTAACCCTTGCCCACATACAGCAAATCTGCAGCGGACGACTTTGAAAACATACCGGAAAACATTTGGCAACTCCCTTTAAATGAAAATAGAATGATTGAATATAGCTGAAAACATGGTGACAAAAGAAGAAATTTGTCGTTTTGAGCAATTTCTTCTTTTGTCACCATGTTTTCAAAAAGACGTCTGCTGCAGAGGCGCTCGAAATTGTCTATATGAGGGAAAGGATTATGTGATTCGTTACTTCCGTAGTACATGTATGTAGGACAACATCCGTTTGAGGATAATTTAATAGTCAAGTACAGTTCTCTCGTCATGGACACTCTTTAATAAATAACGCTAAGGTAATTAAGTATTTATTTACTTGTATTTAATCCATTCCCACATACAACAAATCTGCAGCAGACGACTTTGAAAATATTTAAGCAAAAATATGGAAAATCTAATAATAAAGTTGAAAATATTGTGGCAAAAGGAGAAATTGCTCATTATGAGCAATTTCTCGTTTTGCCACAATATTTTCAAAAGTAGTCTTCTGCAGATGTGTCAAATTGCGTCTATACGTGGGAAAGAGTTAATATATAATATATTTTATAGAACATCTGTGAATTTGTCATTTTAATGTTGTCTGTTTATCAAAATCGGTTCGCCTTGCTAATTACCAATGATTTTTAAAAATAATAGTAATGGCAACCCTCCTTGGCGCTCCGGATTGCGGGGTATGCATTACGACTTACTGGCTGATGGCAGGATACATAGACCAGTATAACTGGTAACTTACCCAGGAAACGCCGTGATATAACTGAATAATTGTTGAACATGACATAAAAAAACAACAACAATTCCTGGTAGAAAAGGGTTCATTATAACTGTATTATAACTTTTTACTATAAAACTTTACATTCTTCAACCGTGACTTATAACATCTGATACATTATTAAGATAGTTCTGTTCTTACGTTAAAAATGACACACATTGGAGAGTAAATGCGTAAAGTGTATACAATCGCTTTCGCAAATAAAATGACATAGTCAAAAGTTACCAGGATGTAGACTAAAATTTACGAAAACAGAAACACGGATGTTTCGAAAACTAATAAGAATAGTGAATGTAGGTCTTAATCCAGCCGCGTACATTGAAGACTCCGGTGAACTAGTGCATCCAGCTTCGTACATTGAAGACTCCGGTGAATCTGTGCATCCAGCTGTGTATATTTAAGACTCCGATTAATCAGTGCATCCATCTGCGTACATTAAAATCTCCGGTGAATCAGTGCATCCAGCTGCGTACATTGAAGACCTCGGTGAATCCGTGCATCCAGCTTCGTACATTGAAGACTCCGGTGAATCTGTGCATCCAGCTGTGCATATTTAAGACTCCGATGAATCAGTGCATCCATCTGCGTACATTAAAATCTCCGGTGAATCAGTGCATCCAGCTGCGTACATTGAAGACTCCGGTGAATCCGTGCATCCAGCTGTTTATATTTAAGACACCGATGAATCATTGTATCCATCTGCGTACATTGAAATCTCCGGTGAGTCTGTGCATCAATCTGCGTACATTGAAGACTCCGATGAATCAGTGCATCCAGCTACGTACATTAAAGACTCCGGTGAATCAGTGCATCCAGCTGCGTACATTGAAGACTCCGGTGAATCCGTGCATCCAGCTGTTTATATTTAAGACACCGATGAATCATTGTATCCATCTGCGTACATTGAAATCTCCGGTGAGTCTGTGCATCAAGCTGCGTACATTGAAGACTCCGATGAATCAGTGCATCCAGCTACGTACATTAAAGACTCCGGTGAATCAGTGCATCCAGCTGCGTACATTGAAGACTCCGGTGAATCCGTGCATCTAGCTGTTTATATTTAAGACACCGATGAATCAGTGTATCCATCTACGTATATTGAAATCTCCGGTGAATATGTGCATTCAGCTGCGTACATTGAAGACTCCGATGAATCAGTGCATTCAGCTACGTGCATTAAAGACTCCGGTGAATCAGTGCATCCAGCTGCGTACATTTAAGACTCCGGTGGATCTGTGCATCCAGCGGCGTCAATTGAAGACTCCAGTAAATCAGTGCATCCAGCTGCGAAAATTGAAATCTCCGGTTAATCAATGCATCCAGCTGCATACATTCAAGACTCCTGTAAATCAGTGCATCCATTTACGCACATTGAACACACCAGTAAATCAGTGCATCCATTCTATTGAAACAGTGCATCCAGCTGCGTACGTTGACGACTCTATTGAATCAGTGCATTCAGCTGCGTATATTGAAGACTCTGGTAAATATGTTTATCTTGTTGCGTACATTGAAGATCCCGGTAAATATATGCATCCAGCTGTGTATATTGAAGACTTTATTGAAACAGTGCATCCAGCTGCGTACGTTGACGACTCCAGTGAATCAGTGCATCCAGCTGCGTATATTGAAAACTCTATTGAATCAGTGCATCCAGCTGCGTACATTGAATACTCTATTGAATCAGTGCATCCAGCTGCGTACATTGAATACTCCAGTGAATCAGTGCATCCAGCTACGTACATTGAACTCTCCGGTGAATCAGTGCATCCAGCTGCGTACATTGAAGACTCCGGAGAATCAATGCATCCAGCTACGTACATTGAAGACCCCAGTCTATAAATTCATCCAGCTGCTCACATTGAAGACTCCGGAGAATTAGTGCATCCAGAAAGTCTCAGTATAGAGTCGACGTTTTCCATCTACATGGAAGTTAGTCCTACATGCATATCTTAACTGTCTTGGCATTATTTCTCTACTGATGCGTTGTCTTCCATTGTATTCAATTAATTTATTAATTTAATTTCGCTACTAATGATATACAAATTCTGTTCTATTCCCATGTGGTTTTGAGTAATAAACAATTTTGATTTGAAATTGTAATGATATGCATTCAACAATTGTGTAAATCTGTCAATCTGTCTTTAAAATGCAACATTATCTAATTACATAAGCTCTTTGATATAGGTTGTATCGCTTAAATGCTTTCCCATAGTGGAGCTAAAATAAAACTTTACATTTAATTAAATCCTCATTCAAAATGTCAAATATGCAATAACATACTATTCAGGAGAATCAATAAAATGTTTTCTACATTTGATGAAATAATAAATTGTAAAATGAATAGCAAGCTAGATCAGAAACATGTGTCTCCGCTTAGATGAACAAGGAAGTCCCGGATGTTGCATTACACACTTAAAAAGTAAATGGGATTTACCATTAATATGTTACTCAAGAGCACACATTCACGAATTATACTTTTCTCCAAAATTTCAGGATTTTAAAAACGGGCACATTCATGTTCATCATGTTGGTTAGAATCGTAAACACAACTATATTAGACCTATTTAAGGTTGGGTGTCATATACAAACCTATGTGAGATAAAATGTACATGACTGTTATAAAAACATACTCAGTTCAATGAGGCATATACAATGTATACACAATAAGTATGTTTATCTAGTGCTTTTAAAAGTAATTAAATGCTGTTTGTGGAAAAAAAGATGATTTGGTAAGTCACAGAAAAGTAACATTATCTTATTTCCACAGTTTTCTGTGACACACCTGAACTCATCTTAAGTTACACAATAAGTAAATGTTTATTGTGTGGTGTTAAACGCCGCTTTCAACATTTTTCATGTTATATCCCGGAGTTTCCTGGGTAAGTTACCAGTCCTACTGATCCATTTATCCTGACATCAGCCAGTCAGTTGTAATGCTAACTAACCCTGCAACCCTCAGCGCCACGGAAAGCAGCCATTACTACCATTTTTAATGTGGTATTACCCGGCCAGGGATCAAACCTGTTACCTCCCGCACCACAACACCATAGAGGCGGTCAAGTAAATGTGTATCTTGTGCTAAACTAATTATACTGTTTATCAGATGATTTCCGGTATGTCACAAGAAAAAAACATTCTCTAATTTCATAATAATGGAGATCTTGATCAGTATGTACTTATGCAGTATGATCAGGGTCTTCACTGTTAGGAAATAAAAGAATGTTCGTTTTCTGTGACATACCTGAAATCATCTATATCCCATAAACAGCATAATTGTAATATGCTTCATCACTAGATAAACACACTATTTTGTATAAAAGCTTTCTCATATAACAGTCTTATTATAATCAAGCATCACCTCATAAAGGTTTATTTTGTATAAAAGCTTTCTCATATAACAGTCTTATTATAATCAAGCATCACCTCATAAAGGTTTATAAGTGAAAACAATTGTTATTTTACTTATTTTGTTTATGAATTTCTATAGAAATGCAACTTTAACCTCTTAGCCCACACCCTGTATACATACTGTACAACTTGTCCTCGTCCTCTCCTATAACTTGTGATCCACATCTTTTTTATAGTTAACCCTTTCCCACAAACATTTCTTCGGCATACGACGACTTTGAAAACGTCAGGGCTAAATAGGAAACATCTATATGAAATTAAGTTTTCCTAATGTATAGAGTTGAAAACAGTGTACTAAAATTAGAATTTTTTGTCATAATGTTTTCGAATGTCGACTACTATATTTGCTTCAAATTGTGACTGCATATGTAAAGCGATTAAGAAATGGTTCTTATTGATATGTTTATGTAAACAATGAACCAGTTGTATTAAAAGAAATTTGTATTGACCTCATACATTTTAATGATTTAACCTTCAGTAAATATCGCTATGGATATCAAATAACCATTTTATACAGTGTCATTAATGTACTCAACATGTTGGCAATACGACAGACTAACAGTCTCAAACAGCGACCAGTGTGCTTTCCACGAGTTTGTATTTATTACGGGGACCGCCTCGTCGGTGTAGTGGTAAATGTTATATATTCCATCATCTTTTTAGTTATTAGGATTGTAATTCAACCTCTATCTCTAATTTCCTTAACCCTAAAGTTGATACATGAATAACTTCAACACTTATGATAAGATATGCAGATTATTTGTACAATTCTCATCATAATATGTTGAACTGTTGATTTATTTACTTGACTAAATTCGCATTTTAAATGAATAATTTCTCATAATGATTTCATACGTACCACTGGTGTAGACATTTGGCTATATTCGGTGTGTGAATGTATATACATATGCTTACAAAAACGGTCAATAAAATACACGCCTTGCGCAAGGATGTCCTATCAAATACAGTGAACTCTCCTTAACTCGAATATAGAATAATTCGAAGTTTGGTTAACTCAAACAATTTCGTGGAACGGACAGTTCTTCTGAAAACAGCTTAGCAGCAGTTCTAATTCAAACGAGCAGTGTGAACTGCTGCTGGGTAAATTTTCATCACTTTAACATCGCGATAACTCGAAGTCATTTATTGTTCACTTTCGAATCTTAGTGATCGTGAGCACATTGTTTAATATTTATTCCGTTTGATATCTTGTAATTGTGATCCTAAACTAAAGCAATTATTTTAGTATTTATCTTTATATTGCTTGGTTATTCAACCCATATATCAATCCATCCATGGGCAGCAATAAAGATTATATAAGTTGAAAAGACTTATATTAGAATGCTATGGGAAAACAACCTACGGGAATCTTCGATCTACAAAGTCAATACGACATGCGTCATTCGTCTTCCACCAATGGGCTAATGTCTATGTGGAAAAGCAGCCAGTTGCTCGGGAAGATTGTTGTGTGGAGTACTGGTGTGAGAAAACCAGGAAATGCATGAGTAGGTGAACTGGCCGCCGTGATATAACTGAGAAATTGTTAAAAACGGCGTTAAACCCCAATCAATCAATCGATCTCCAAAGACAATCTCCCAGCATTTTCAAGTGAAACCTGCTAAGAGTTTTAAAAGTATACAAAAGACCTAGCACGTGATTCTTCATGTAAATCATGTTCAGTTAGCCGCCATTACGGATAACCTACAATGAACGACACTGTCTCTGTTTTCATGATTTACACTTTTGTTATTTTACAGTTTTTCCTTTGAGTATGTTACAACATCTAGTAATAGTTTTATACAGTATTACAAATATTGTTGGAAACCTAGAGAAAAAATGAAGGCATTATAACTACAGTTCATACGTTTCAAAGCTCCTTGGGTCACTTGTTAAATGGTATTTGCTAAATAAAGTAATAAAACTGGTTTCAGATATAGGTTATCTAGCAGAGAGTGTATTGTGCACATATAAAAGTTTGTAAGCAGCTAAACAAAGATAGACGTACGCCGTCGTGGATGAGATGTACAGTGCATTACAATCCATAGACTTAAAGTCTTTAAGAGTTATAATCAACATGGCAGTTTAAGCAATTTCTTCTTTTACCAAACTGTCTTCACAAATCGCCAGCATTTGAGAAAGGGTAACATCTAAAACATCCCTATCGAGCCATGCCAGATAGGTAGTAACGGCCCGCTCTTCTTTCTGGCGATTTGAAAAAGTAATTCAACTTTAATGGCTTTGAAATTGGATAAGATGTGTGAAGATAAATAAAAAAATAAATGACATGGAATAATGTTGTGTGGAATACAGATACATGTGAGAGTATGTGACTTGACAGTCGTGAGATGACTTAGCTATTGCTGACAACGATAAGGGAATGAACATATACATGTACCACTACATTGATAGAAAATATTGCTACTTCAATACTGATGATTTACTTAAATATCGTGGGATGAGGATAAATGTTTAACCACGAACAGGATTTCTCATACCAGTACTTTTGTTAACACTGATTCAATATTCGTTGCTGTCTAGATTTTGTGTTCGTCCCATGTATACGTTTATTTCAAATTTGGAGAATTTAATGAGTGACATAGATCATTCGTTGATAATTAATATTTGAGATGTGTAACGAAAGTCAAGTCTTTTTTTTTGACAATGTGTAAATATCCAACCATCTTTTCCTACGTCGTAGCTCAAAGGTACCGAAACCTGCATTGTTTTAATCCTATTAAAGTAACATATTAATTCTAAATGTAAATAAGGCGAGTGTTAGCACTGACTCGAATCTAAAACGGTACTCGGAGATTTGGATATGTCGAACATGACTACACATTTTCGTACGATGATATAGTACAGGTAAGCGATGTGTTTGGAACCAATTTTCACACCCGTTACACACACCGGGTCCAAACCCGCCTCCTGCATATTCCACAGTCAGTCTCCCACATTATGGGTGAAATTTTTCTCAAATCTGCAAACGATAAACAGTTAGCTTTTAGGCTATTAAATGCCAGCATCAATTACCCATGGGTCATTAGACTATTAATTTTCTTGATAAGGTGATTAAATTGCCAAGATGTTTGTCTGACCGGTATATGACTGTGGGCTGTGTTCTCAGGGCATGCACATTGCATTTGTTAAAGAAATCAAAGTACTGAAAGTACTGCTAACGAATTATTTTGAAAATGTAATTAATAATTGCATTTGATCATGTTTTTTGTTTGTTTTAAACTTGCTTTAAAACTTAGTAGTTTTTTTAGCTCGACTATTCGAAGAATATGAGAGCTATAACAGTCACTTGTGCGTCGGCGTTGGCGTTGCAACTTTGGTTAAATTTTGAAACTTCACTCACTTATTGGACATCATCAAATGACCTTGCAGGACAAGTCCCATAACTCTGACTGTGGGCTGTGTTCTCAGGACATGCACATTGCATTTGTTTAAGAAAGAAGACAAGATAAAGTAGATGTAACACATCAATGTTGCCGGAAATCCATACTGCAGTTATGCATAACACTTACATTATAGTAGATGAAAAATACACTTATCAACTAAAGGGCATATTGGAACATCAGGTGGAGGGTCAAGTGAAAATGTATTCATAACTTGCATTTTTTTATTTGTCAACCGAAGTCGAATGTCCTTCACATAATTTCATTGTTTATGATCACATCTCCATTCTAAGGTAGTGTTGGCCCATTGACATATAAACATATATATACATGTTTATATGTCTCTGAGTTGACCATATAGCACAGCCAACACTCACTTATTGAATCATCTAAACAGGTAAATGGAGTAATCTTCCCAATCATTAGTCTACTCACTGTCTTTAAAAATTTATATAATGATTGAGCAGCCCTAAATGTGTCATTGAAGAGCACTAACAATCATGCATTATCGCAACGCACAAATGCGTGTAGGGAATTTAATAACACATTTAAATTTGTCAAGGACGAAATAAGACCCGATTGATTCTTAGTAATCTTTGCATAATTGTCGTTTTTTACACTCTCTTTATAGGCAGAGAGTGTTCATTCAAAGTAATTTTTATATTAAAACCAGTCTTATCTCAGTTTGTTCTTTTCGTCATTTGTTTCGAACCAAATAAATATATTTAAATCAACCTATAATTAACTATTTGTAAGTGAGTGTAAGAACGGCTCTCTGCAAAGGAGATTTATATACACAGTCCGTATTCGGTAGTCACTTGATCAACATATTTAGCTTCGAAACAGTTCTATTTTAGATATATTCATGATTAACATTATTAAAATGAATTCTACATAAATCAAGACATCTCTTTGAACATGGAAAATAACATTCAGTAAGTTAATATTGCTACTAAAAGGAGAATTCGACGTGATTTTTATCTCGATATTGACACATAACAGTCTGCAGCAAGTCTACGTAGCAGGGACTCTTTTGGTCTTCGTAAATAGACAAAAAAACACAATTGCGAGTCAAAATAAGGTAACTGCAAATACTTAAAACATCGGATTATTTATTTCATTTTAGATGTGTCATAATCACAATTGTAATATGTTCAAGACATTTAAAATTTGTTTTTTTTCTAATAATAACTCTCCCCCATGTCATTTCCAAAAAGCTATCAAAAATAGAAGTCGCGGGCTTCTGCCCGGCGACTAATAACAATAAGGACTGTACCTCACTACATTATCTTTCTGAAGCACATAGTGCAGTTACAATCCATCTTAACAGTTGATCAGCTAATATGTACACATTTTATATGATCTTTTAAAATCCATTTGTGATAACTGGGAGCCAGGGCTATAATTTGAACAATCTTGTAGAGGTCGACTACGAAGAAGCTAATATCAAATATCAAAGGCATGGGCCTTCTACTTTCAGACAAGAAGATTTTTAAAAGCTTTTTCTCCTATACAAGTCTATTTTAAACCAGTGACCTAAGGGAGGGGCATTTTCTGACCCCAGGGCTATAATTTAAAACAAATCTTGGTAAAGGTCCACTAGATGAAGCTACTTACCAAATATCAAAGGCCTTAGCCTGCTACTTTAGACAAGAAGATTTTTTACCCCTATACGAGTCTATTTTAAAAAAAAAGAGACACCAATGGAGAGGTCAATTTTGACCCCAGGGCTATAATTTGAAGCAACTCTTGGTAGAGGTCCACTAGATGAAGCTCATACACAAATATCAAAGGCCTTGGACTCCTACTTTTGGACAAGAAGATTTTTTTAAGTTTTTTCCCTATACAAGTCTTATGTAAAACAAGTGATCCCCTGGGAGGAGGTCATTTTTACCCCCCAAGGGCTATAATTTTAACAATCTTGGTAGAGGTCCACTAAATAATGACTACATAACCAAATATAAAAAGGCATGGGCCTTGAGACTACTTTCAGACAAGAAGATTTTTTAAGTTTTGGTTAATTTTCCTTTTTTTTTGTTGCCCTGGCAACCAAAGTTCTCAATGGAACTTAAGTCTTTGAACAACTTTTGAAAGAGGGCCACCAAAGGAACATTCCTGTGAAGTTTGGTTGAAATTGGTCCTGTGGTTAAGCGGAGATGATGTTTAAAGCTAAAGTTAAGATGGACAAAAATTTTATCAGAATAGCACAGCATCGATCTAACAAGAGCTTGCTCGGAGGGACAGTGCGCTCGACTATTTCTCCCGCTTATTTAAGTTACTGAGATAATGGACTCGAGAACGTAGTTGCATGCGAAACATTAACCACAATTTCTTAAAGAGTGATATTTGCATTATAGAGTTATTTAACATAATAATATACATAGGTGTGTGATAGTTGGGTAGGGTTGTAGAAAGTGGCAATGCAAACGCATCAAGGAAATACTGAGATATGGACTCTTAATGTAGTTGCACGCAAAACTTTAACAGAATTTCTTAGTAAAAAAAGGGCCATAACTTGCTAAATTGCAGGATCGAGTTATCTGACTTGATAATCTACATAGGTGTGATCGTTGGGTAGGCGTGTAGAAAGCTTCAATGCAATACATGTAGTATTTAGGTACTTGCATGTAAAACCTTAACCAAGGTGTGACGTAGGACGCCGACGCGCAGGGCGAGTAGTATAGCTCTCATATTCTTCGAAAAAATGCAAAGTGGGGAAAATTGAATATTATTTGGGGACCGATGCACATTTTTCACAGCCTTGCAGACCTTCCCTTTGTAACGGTTAAGAAACAAAAACGGTTGCATTGACGACACTCCTCATATGGTGCTCGTAGAAAAAGAATGCTTACCTCCACTCCACAGGGAAAGAAGTTACTTGACTGAATTCAAACAGGAAGCCCATGTAGACCTGTATCGCTTTAATACCTTATTTCTTTGACTGTTATAATGATAGCCGCCTTGTGAAATTGACTCAATCGTTAAGGGCAAATGTAACATATGAGAACATTTCTATAATTTGCAAAGATAGCAATTTGCAAAGATAGCATATGTGTACAGTGGGCCATAACTACATACGCAATTTTGGTCCAGGGTTACAAATGAACACAATTAATTTGAAAATGCTAAAATGAAAGCAAAGTAATTTGTAATGTATTGCATTGTTGTATGTCTTGCCGAATGGGGAAACTGTCTTCTGACGACACAGAGAGAGAGAGAGAAAGAGAGAGAGGAGAGAGAAGAGAGAGAGAGAGAGAGAGAGAGAGAGACGAGAGAGAGAGGAGAGAGAGAAGAGGAGAGAGAGAGAGAGGAGAGGAGAGAGAGAGAGAGAGAGAGAGAGAGAGAGAGAGGGGGGGGGGGGGAGAGGGGAGGAGGGGGAGAGGGAGACGAGACAGCGACAGACAGAAGCAGACAGACAGCACAGACAGAAGACAGAGAGGGGGGAGGGGGGGGGGGTAGTATTTCTTATTATATGCTTATTAGTTTTAATGTTGGACTGTTGTCATTCTTAAGAGTTAAACAATCTACAGTACATACATGTATATAAAATACACATATTGATTTGGAAAATATGAAATTAATTGCTTAACCCCTTTCCCAAATGCAGATACATTTTAATACGTTTCCCAGCAGTTGCAGTACACTGTCAAACATTGTGAGAAAAAGAGAAATTGCTCAATGGAGTAATTTTCTGTTTTCCAACAATGTTTTCTCTCTTTTCTATTATCTAACTTCATTCATAGAGGCTCCCCATGTATATACCCCTTTCCCACCTGCAGAAGCATTTTGGACGCACTAGCAGCAGACTACTTGTGAAAACATTGTGGCGAAAGGTGAGTTGCTTATGATGGCCACAATGTTTCACTACTTTATTTAACAATTAAGCTTGGTTTTCAAAGTCGTCTCCCTGCAGATTTGCTGTATGTGGGAAAGGGTCAAAGATATGTTCAATATTGTCTCCTGCAGATTCATTTTATTGTTGGAAACGGGGATTACATGGCTTACTTGTTCCTGCGATTGTTTCAATATAGCATATGCAGCTAGTTCAGTTCATGAACAGCTTTTCTGTATCATGAAATAGGAGAAGTAACTTTTCCTTTCCACATTGTTTTCCTCCTGTTTCACAACGCTTGCATTGGACACATGTCATATTCTACTTCACTTCAACTTGGTTCTGTACAAGTTTCAAAAGTGAAATAGCTGGTCTAACAACAAAACTCGACACAGATGTGGTTTCTCTGGTCATAGTGATAACATATCAACGAGGGCTTTCACTGAAATAGGTGTCAGATGCTGGGCAGTAAATGACTCCTGCAGAGGTGTGAGAATTGTTTACCGTTACATTTTCTTGGGGATTTTTTGAGATTCAGGCATAATGTGAGAGACTGCAGTAACGATGTAGGAGGATCCAATTTTTGAACCCGTTACACACACCGGAGTCCAACCCGCCTCCTACATATTCCACAGTAAACGATGTAGGGAACCAATGTTTTGAACCCGTTACACACACCGGAGTCCCTAACCCCAGCCTACTGCATATTCCACAGTAACGATGTAGGGAACCAATTTTTGAACCCGTTACACACACCGGGTCCAAACCCGCCTACTGCATATTCCACAGTAACGATGTAGGGAACCAATGTTTACACCCGTTACACACACCGGGTGCCAAACCCGCATCCTACATATTCCACAGTAACGATGTAGGAACCAATGTTTGAACCCGTTACACACACCGGTCCTAACCCGCCTACTGCATATTCCACAGTAACGATGTAGGGAACCAATTTTCGAACCCGTACACACACCCGGGTCCAAACCCGCCTCCCTACATAGTACCATAGTAACGATGTAGGGAACCAATGTTTGAACCCGTTACACACACCGGGTCCAAACCCGCCTCCTACATATTCCACAGTAACGATGTAGGGAACCAAGGTTTGAACCCGTTACACACTACCCGGGTCCAACCCGCCTCCTACATATTCCACAGTAACGATGTAGGGAACCAATGTTTGAACCACCCGTTACACACCGGGTCCAAACCCGCCTCCTACATATTCCACAGTAACGATGTAGGGAACCAATGTTTGAACCCGTTACACACACCGGGTCCAAACCCACAACCTACATATGCCACAGTAACTATGTAGGAACCCAATGTGAACACCCGTTACACACACCGGTTCCAAACCAGCCTCCATATTCCACAGTAACTATGTAGGGAACCAATGTTCTCACCCGTTACTCACACAGGTCAAACCCGCCTCCTACATATTCAACAGTAACGATGTAGGGAACTAATATTTGCACCCGTCTACACACACCGGGTCCAAACCCGCCCTCCTACATAGTCCATAGTTACGATATAGGGAACCATTGTTTGCACCTGTTACACACGGCGGGTCCAAACCCGCCTCCTACATATTCCACAGTAACGATGTAGGGAACCAATGTTTGAGACCCGTTGACCACACACCGGGTCCAAACCCGCCTCCTACATAGTCCATAGTTACGATGTAGGGAACCAATGTTTACACCCGTTACACATGACGGGTCCAAACCCGCCTCCTACATATTCACAGTAACGATGTAGCGAACCAATGTTTGCACCTGTTACACACACCGGGTCCAAACCGCCCTCCTACATATTCATGATGAGCAAGTTATTCCTTTTGCCACAATGTTTTCAAAAGCCGTCTGCTGAAGAGCGTCAGAAAGCGTTCTGCATATGCGAAAGGGTTACATTTTGTTG
>JASEVX010000008.1:35744363-35816757 GCA_031761405.1 Serripes groenlandicus | reverse complement strand
TGGGGACCGATGCACATTTTTCACGCCTTGCAGACCTTCCCTTTGTAACGGTTAAGAAACAAAAACGTTGCATTGACGACACTCCTCAATATGGTGCTCGTAGAAAAAGAATGCTTACCTCCACTCCACAGGGAAAGAAGTTACTTGACTGAATTCAAACAGGAAGCCCATGTAGGACCTGTATCGCTTTAATACCTTATTTCTTTGACTGGTTATAATGATAGCCGCCTTGTGAAATTGACTCAATCGTTAAGGGCAAATGTAACATATGAGAACATTTCTATAATTTGCAAAGATAGCAATTTGCAAAGATAGCATATGTGTACAGTGGGCATAACTACATAAGCAATTTTGGTCCAGGGTTACAAATGAACACAATTAATTTTGAAAATGCTAAAATGAAAGCAAAGTAATTTGTAATGTATTGCATTGTTGTATGTCTTGCCGAATGGGGAAACTGTCTTCTGACACACAGAGAGAGAGAGAGAGAGAGAGAGAGAGAGAGAGAGAGAGAGAGAGAGAGAGAGAGAGAGAGAGAGAGAGAGAGAGAGAGAGAGGAGAGAGAGAGAGGGAGAGGGAGAAGAGAGAGAGAGAGAGAGAGAGAGAGAGGGGGGGGGGGGGGAGAGGGGGAGAGGGGTGAGAGAGACAGACAGACAGACAGACAGACAGACAGACAGACAGACAGACAGAGGGGAGGGGGGGGGGGGTAGTATTTCTTATTATAATGCTTATTAGTTTTAATGTTGGATGTTGTCATTCTTAAGGTTAAACAATCTACAGTACATACATGTATATAAATACACATATTGATTTGGAAAATATGAAATTAATTGCTTAACCCCCCTTTCCCAAATGCAGATACATTTTAATACGTTTCCAGCAGTTGCAGTACACTGTCAAACATTGTGAGAAAAAGAGAAATTGCTCAATGGAGTAATTTTCTGTTTTCCAACAATGTTTTCTTCTCTTTTCTATTATCTAACTTTCATTCATAGAGGCTCCCCATGTTATAACCCTTTCCCACCTGCAGAAGCATTTTGACGCACTAGCAGCAGACTACTTGTGAAAACATTGTGGCGAAAGGTGAGTTGCTTATGATGGCCACAATGTTTCAACTTTATTAACAATTAAGCTTGGTTTTCAAAGTCGTCTCCTGCAGATTTGCTGTATGTGGGAAAGGAGTCAAAGATATGTTCAATATTGTCTCCTGCAGATTCATTTTATTGTTGGAAACGGGGATTACATGGCTACTTTTCCTGCGATTGTTTCAATATACATATGCAGCTAGTTCAGTCATGAACAGCTTTCTGTATCATGAAATAGGGAAGTAACTTTTCCTTTCCACATTGTTTTCCTCTGGTTCACAAGCTTGCATTGGGACACATGTCATATTCTACCTTCACTTCAACTTGGTTCTGTACAAGTTTCAAAAGTGAAATAGCTGGTCTAACAACAAACTCGACACAGATGTGGTTTCTCTGGTCATGTGATAACATATCAACGGGGCTTTCACTGAAATAGGTGTCAGATGCTGGGCAGTAAATGACTCCTGCAGAGGTGTGAGAATTGTTTACCGTTACATTTTCTTGGGGATTTTTTGAGATTCAGGCATAATGTGAGAGACTGCAGTAACGATGTAGGGAACCAATTTTTGAACCCGTTACACACACCGGGTCCAAACCCGCCTCCTACATATTCCACAGTAACGATGTAGGGAACCAATGTTTGAACCCGTTACACACACCGGGTCCTAACCCGCCTACTGCATATTCCACAGTAACGATGTAGGGAACCAATTTTTGAACCCGTTACACACACCGGGTCCAAACCCGCCTACTGCATATTCCACAGTAACGATGTAGGGAACCAATGTTTACACCCGTTACACACACCGGGTCCAAACCCGCATCCTACATATTCCACAGTAACGATGTAGGGAACCAATGTTTGAACCCGTTACACACACCGGGTCCTAACCCGCCTACTGCATATTCCACAGTAACGATGTAGGGAACCAATTTTCGAACCCGTAACACACACCGGGTCCAAACCCGCCTCCTACATAGTCCATAGTAACGATGTAGGGAACCAATGTTTGAACCCGTTACACACACCGGGTCCAAACCCGCCTCCTACATATTCCACAGTAACGATGTAGGGAACCAAGGTTTGAACCCGTTACACACACCGGGTCCAAACCCGCCTCCTACATATTCCACAGTAACGATGTAGGGAACCAATGTTTGAACCCGTAACACACACCGGGTCCAAACCCGCCTCCTACATATTCCACAGTAACGATGTAGGGAACCAATGTTTGAACCCGTTACACACACCGGGTCCAAACCCACAACCTACATATGCCACAGTAACTATGTAGGGAACCAATGTGAACACCCGTTACACACACCGGTTCCAAACCAGCCTCCATATTCCACAGTAACTATGTAGGGAACCAATGTTTACACCCGTTACTCACACAGGTCCAAACCCGCCTCCTACATATTCAACAGTAACGATGTAGGGAACTAATATTTGCACCCGTTACACACACCGGGTCCAAACCCGCCTCCTACATAGTCCATAGTTACGATATAGGGAACCATTGTTTGCACCTGTTACACACGGCGGGTCCAAACCCGCCTCCTACATATTCCACAGTAACGATGTAGGGAACCAATGTTTGAACCCGTTACACACACCGGGTCCAAACCCGCCTCCTACATAGTCCATAGTTACGATGTAGGGAACCAATGTTTACACCCGTTACACATGACGGGTCCAAACCCGCCTCCTACATATTCCACAGTAACGATGTAGCGAACCAATGTTTGCACCTGTTACACACACCGGGTCCAAACCCGCCTCCTACATATTCATGATGAGCAAGTTATCCTTTTGCCACAATGTTTTCAAAAGCCGTCTGCTGAAGAGGCGTCAGAAAGCGTCTGCATATGCGAAAGGGTTACATTTTGTTGTGAATCCAGTGTAATAATATACCTAATTTGTGAGAAATTGGCTGAGAAGTAGATTACATATCAAAATATCCCAGATTCGAATCTCTCTATAGATGGATCAACCGTTGCGATGTTGCTCTACACGTGGTTAGCTTAGTAACCATGGTATTGGCAGCTTGATTGTTATAACGCGTTTCAAGGGTTTTGTTTCAGAAAGGTTGGAACTAAATCAGTTTAAAAATAAATATTATGTAACAATCACAAAAGAAGATGTGATTGAATGATTAATTCATGTAATGGACTGGAATTCAAAAGTAATCTTTGTGTCAAAATACTTCATTAATACCTTAATCGTTTTGGACATACATAAATTGTATAAATTACAATTTAGTCACTTGAAATAAGAGGTGAGGCATGAATTCGAAATGAGAGGAATAAACTGTGACTTAAACTATTTAAAGGTATAAATTAGTGGATATCTTCCGATAGAGTGAAGGTGTGATATCTCAAAAATATCACAATTCCAGTAGAAACAAGAAAAAAAAGAAAATAGCAAATTCTCCGTTGACGTCTGAAAATCAATGCACGGACTATGTGTTAAGTTTCAGTCGGTCAAGCGAAGCGCATATAAAAACAAGTAAATTAGCGGACAATATATATAACGTGTTGAGCCCTATGCCTGATTTGTTTACATCCAAAACAAAATTTATGAACATGGCCTCGCCGGTTGGAAATGTTTCACAGCCTTTCTTCGGTTTTACGCCATCAAGTCATCCACAAATGATGCAAACCCCGCACGCAGTGGTATCGGACTCGCAGTCGGCCACACCTGTGTTGGCCACGACCCTTCCAGAGTTCGTTAAAGCTCTAAAAGTGTCCTACGAAAAAGTGGAGAAAACTGTGGAATCTATAAACTCAAAGGTAATTGCAATGGAAAATAGATTAAAAACTTTGGAAAGTAAAGTAAATGACGTTGAGACGTCATGCTCATACTTTAGTAGTGAATTTGACAAGCAAATTTCGGCAGTAAAATCTGCCAAAGAGCAGATCCAACGACTACTCAACTCATGCAGAAATCTAGAGACTAAATCAGAAACTGTAGAGAAGCAGAACGCTGATATGGTCATCAGGGTTGTAGATCTTGAAGCCTGTTAGATGCTGGAAAATCTTATTTTCTACGGAAAACCGGAACAAAACCACGAGAATGATCCGAACAATCATGAGGACTGCGACAAACTAGTCAAACAGTTCATCACAAGTAAAATAGGATTTGATGGCAGAAGCATGACCATTGATATGGCTCAGCGCATTGGATCAAATCGCGCCCAAATGTCAAGGGGCATCGTAGCGAAATTTAACTTCTATTCCGTAAAGCGTACGATCAACAGCGTCCTCAGGCAGCGAGGTGAACTCTGAGTGACTTCTACGATACCATCAAGCAACAAGAGGGCCTTGGCCACACGGTCAGGGTCAGTGGATTTAATTTAAACGTCAACGGCCAGCTTCACAAAGTATGCAGTGATGGCAAAGTGATTGACCATCCGCCATATATGCTACCTTCTGCACGTTATGGCTGCATTTCACCAAGGATTGTTTTTTCCAATCGGCCCGATCTGGACCAGATTGACCCCGATGAATAAATTTTTTGATCGGCCCGATTGTCGTCCTGAATCGACTCCAATCGTTCCCTTTTTTGACCCAATTGAGTCCCGACCAATGAACCATGGCGGGGGACGAAACACGGACGTTCCTCGCGCGATCGACACGTTTCCGGGGCGCAAGTATGCGAAAGTACGCGCAAGTACCCGCAGGCACACGGCAAAGGCACGACCCTCGATAGACAGCGGCAGAGGCTATACGAAAGCTCCAGAGGGCGGGCGAGACAAGGGCACCTTCTGGGGACCCTCGGACGACCAAGACGACCACGGGCCGACGGTTTTTGATCGGCTACTGTAGCCGATCACTTTTTCGGTACCCGACCCTCGGAGGACTGAGGCGATCGCGCCAGATCTTCCCCCGAAGGTATAGGGTAGTGCTCGACAGTGCTCGAAGGTTCGCGACTATTTTCGCAAACATGCGGCCGATCGACCAACAAATTGATCGCGTACTATCGGGACCAAGACAATCCTTGGTTAAATGGCCGCTTTAGGGAAGTCAGGTAGAACTGTTTAAAGTGTTATCTTGGAACATAAATGGTCTCAGTCGCTAAATACTAGATTCGTTTTTACAGGATTATGACGTAATTTTACTCCAGGATTCACATATACCGATTTAGACTTTCAAGGTTATATTAGTGAACATCTCTTTGGAAATGAATCTGCAAATACAAATAAAGGACGATATAGAGGTGGTTTATCACATTAGAACAGTTGAGAGCTAAAACATATTTTTTCTTTTTTTTTGGCGGGGGGGGGGGGGGGATGTTACGCCGTTTTCAACATTATTTCAGTTATATCACTGAGACAGTTCACTTATTCATTTACTTACCAGTACTAGGCTAGGAAATGTGCCTTGCCTTAGGGCACTCCACGATGACAGTCGCGCCGGGACTGGGGGTCAAACCAGGGACGCCCGGTTCCGTTTTTAAGGAAAGAGATTAATTGTAAACGATACTTTATTATAGACATGTTACCTATGATATAAAATATGTGTATTTGTTCTTCTTGTAAATAATTAATGTCACACCGTTTTGATTAATTGATTGATTGGGGTTTAACGCCGTTTTTAACAATTTCTCAGTTATATCACGGGAGGTCCGCTGACAAACTGCGTTTGCTTTTCCCAATGGTCTGCCTCATAAATGATAAAAAGCGAACAAACCAACATTGCATATACAGTGTGTACTAAAATCATCCCACTTTTCTTTGAAAATATTATTTACTTTCAGGTACATGTAGCTGCATAAGAGAACATAAAAACACACGCAGACTAAGAATTTACATCAGTCGGAAATGATGCCACCTTTTTACACAAGAGCTATGATTTTAAAGACGATCATGGCTCGAATCCAGCTGATCGGCTTTCTTGTTATCCTTCTCGAGCAAAAAGGAAACTATGGTAACGTTGACCATAAATATAATTTTATATGTAAATTGTGTTATTTCCTTATTCAAAATATCAAAATTAGTATATATTTTTGTCTCGCCGCGACGAAGGAGAGACGAGATTAAGGTGGCTAGCCGTCGGCGACGGCGGCGTCAAACATTCATATTTAGCTCAAACATTAAGTTTTCGTTATTACACAATTTCTCAACAAGTACAAGTGCTAGGACACTAATACTTAGATCATAGTTACAACTGACACCCTGCATCACATTATATACTGCAGATGCTGAGTGTGACCTACATTTCATGGTCCATTTGATGCTGAATTTTGCATTTACCTCCAACGTTAACTTTTCATTTTTAACCTATTTCTCAATAAATACTAGTGCTACGACACTTATACTTGGATCATAGTTACAACTAACACCATGCATTACATAACATAATGCAGATACCGAGTCCTTTTTTTTATTAATTTATTTAAAAACAAAAAAAAACAAAAAACAATTTTTTTTTTTTTTTTTTAAATGTTTTATTTACAAAATGTTCATACTGGTTAATTGTATTTTATTTTATTTTCTCTCCCATGTGTGTTTTAACGGTTAAAGCAGACACGACGAGACATATCATTCCGCGGAATTCTTGTCTTTATACTGTCTAAACAGTTATACTTAGTATATATTAAAAGGAAACAAATTGTTGCAGTATCGAGACTTTGTATTGTCCATTTTCGGCATGGTCAAATTGACATCTTGCGAGACCTTTGGTCTCGCGAGATATCAATTTTCAACGCCACTTGTATCCAATACCAACCCTAGTATCGTTACTGCAACATAATATACCCTAATAAGTAATAGTATTTAGAACCGCAAAACAAGGCAACAATAACAATATATTGACCTACTTTATCACTAGTACATACAGTGAGATGGCGAATGCATGTGCTTCTGTTAGATATGATATGTGGAATACATAGATGCTTCTTTTCAGAATATGCATAAAATGTGAATACAGTATCTTTGACTATTATGTTTAACCCTTTCCCTCATATAGACGATTTCTGAAGCATCTGCAGCAGTCGATTTTTATCAATATTGTGGTAAAAAGAGAAATTGAAAACAACCAGGAATTTCTCTTTTTGAAACTCTTTTATTTTCAACTCTATTCTAAAACTAAACTATTTATATTTAGAGATTTTTAATATCCCCGTCCCAAATTCGTCAGTTGCGGCTCTGTTGCATGTGGGAAAGGGTTAACGAGCGCTGACATAGCAACTAAAGAGTGTATTCATTTATAGTAATGTCCATAAGTTAAGTATAGGCTGATACCATGTGCATCAATGTTTTTTGTACACAAAGGACAAAGTTTGGCACGACTAAAGAACGTTACATTGAGTTCACAGCTAGCCGGCTGGCTTGGATCTAACGCAGTAGATGGTAATTACAGAAGAAACTGCAGAAAAAGTTGTTGTGCAGCAACAAATACTGAGACACTTGAGGTGAATCCCTGGTTAGAAATAGATCTAGGAGAAACAAACACTTTTACACGTATTGTTCTATATGGTCGGACAGACGATAAATACGAAAAACGTAAGTTAAAACAATATGTATATGTTTACTAGAGTCACTTCAGGCAAAAGGAAGTCATGTTGCACAGACTACGATGTAACTTCTGCCTAGTACGAATACTAGCTGTATTATGTTACACCTTAAGGGGACATCATTAAGAATGTTGCAACAATATCCCATTTGATTCATTTAGTAGAGCTAAAGAGGCTGAAACAGTGTCTTATCTATGAAGCTATCATCAGTCGCCGGTCGAAGCCGGCGATTATAGCTTTTTTTTTTTTTTTTCAGATTTCATATACGAGGACAAAATTTACGGTTATTTACCCGTCCCAAATTAGACAAATGCTAAATTATCATTACAATGTCAGCATTAAATAACGTCATTTTCTATCTTTAGTAGTTGCTCCATATTACTAAATTTTCTTATACAGATCAAATAGATGTCTTGATTTGTGTAGATTGCATACAACGTTAATGCATATATCTCTTAAATAGTAAAATGTATGGACTATTTGTACTTGTACACAATATTTCATCATCAATTTATTCAACACAATATATTATTTACACGAAAGAAAATTATTTTGCTTTATGCTTTCCAATTCAATGCCAATTGGAAATCATACATAGTATTTTGATTGAATTATTATCCAATTTCTGCAATGTCTCGATGACAATTGATCTTGACACGATTTGAAAACTTCCAAAGATGATCAAAAACCTAATATTGCACCATAACTCGATTAAATATAGGTGAGTGAAGCTGTTTATTTGGCTTGAAACAAATTAAGAAAAGAATAAACTGTGAACATTCATGTTAATACAATTAAAGAAAATCGGTTCTTTCGCATCCAAATAAGTTCGTACTTGACACTTATTAAATTGTTTTTAGGCTCGCATCTGGCATATTACTTACGCCATGCATATATTTCAGGATAAGAGCGCTCATCTTAATAAAAAAAAATTAAATTGATTTTTCCGATTAATTTAGAAAGAATAATTATGAATATACATGTTATGTGACTGTTTGAAGTAAAGTTTGGAACTAGGCCTACATGTATAAACAAATTTAAATGTAAATAAACTGTTTAGCTGATATATGGTATTGCAAGGGTGATCTAAGGATATATTTAACATATGTAAACTTGTTATTATAATTATGATGCAAAGTTAATATCATTGTTAATATCATTTTGAGAAACTTCATGTCAACAGCAATTTAGCTTTTTTCTCAATGTTTTAAAGTAGACTGCTACAAAGGTTTTCAATATTGCTTTAAACAGGGAAATGGTTAAATGGCTGTTTGCATGTAATTCGATACGATTGTATGTGTGGTAAAAACTTAATACACACTTTTCCGGCGACATTGATGCACCAACTTTCTCTAGTAAAGGATTAAAATGCCACACACTGGGTTATATACGATCACATTCAATGTTTCGTTAAGTGGATTTAATTTGTTGACCCTGGGGAAAATAATCAAAATAATTATAAACAGAAACAGCTTCAATATAATGTAAGTTTTACACCACCCCTTTACTATAATATACACATATGTATACATAATTCAATATCTTGCATTGAAAGAGATATGTTGTGCTAATAAAATGTTTGGGTAAATATATATGGCTTTTAATTCCATGTCACTCTATCATCGATTTGACAAACACTTCTGTAGTCAAATTGGCAATATGATTGTTCGTAGAAGTCCAGATTCATTTTAATTTTACGACGTAATTGTACGGCTTGGACCACTGCAAGCCTTCAAGATGCAAACCATCACGAACTTCTCACTTAGTTCACTAAGTTTACGTATTATTTATTCCAAAGAGTCCTAATTAAACTAAGTGTTTTGTGGAGCTATTTCAATGGGAGGATGAAATGAAATTTTAATGAAAACGGATTTGAACTAAAAGTGATTACATTAAAGCCTGTGGCCTTTTGGTGCTTGCTATCCTCAACAAAAACGAATGCTACTCTTATTGTCTGTTACTTTAAGTTTGACTGTTTGTAAATTGCTTTAATTTGGTATTCTTTTCCCGGATTGCAACATTAAGTTTAAAGAACCCGCATATATATTGATTATCTTATAATCATTTAAAAAAAACCTTTACCTTCATTGAGGAGACAACATATTCATGTAGCACTTTATTGAACATGAATAATACCGACTTATCTCATCCTTTTTCAGAATCGCTAAACGGTCTTACTCTATATCTAGACAGTGAATTGGTTGCATCTATCAATACTACAGAACCGATTTACGATTTCTATCACTTTGAACTAAGTCGACCATACTCGGCGAGATACATCAAGTTTGTATTGGGAGGTGATGACAAAGTTCTTGTACTTTGTGAAGTCGATGTTTTTAATGGTGAGTAATTAGTTAAGTGGTAGACATAAATTATAATATAGGTTTTACTTAACGTGCATCACCAGACAAACACGTTTGCATGTTATAAACCACAAACTCCTCGATGATCGTTGGATTCTGTTTTCCCATATGTTATTTACATCGATAAAGCGTTTACAAGGTCAATCAACCTGTAACAATCCTAAAAGGTGAAAGCGCTTATCACGGGATTCGATCCCGGGAATTATGATGAAGTCTAACTCTGATCAGTTGTCTGATCCAATGCTGTAGAATAAAATTGCATTTCGTAAGGAGATCGTTTTCTTATAATCTACCAAAGATTTGTTGATTCATTGGTCACCATACAAATCACAGACCACCGTACCCAACGAATACCACTGCCTTTCATTACAATCATAAATATCAGTCACAGACATGTTTATATTGGAAAGTTTTTGAGTATAATTTATGAAAATACATACATATATATACAATGTATATATATATATATGAAGCGTGTTCTACGAATCTCAACGATCCAGATTCCCTAACAAGTGTGGAGAACGACCAATTTGCACGTCTGTGCAAGGTTACCTTAGTGCACTATGTGTGTCAGAGGCTTTTTGAATACTGTATTGACTTATCAGCAAACAGTGTATAACCAGAACCGACTGCGCAGATAAAAAGGATTATATAAATATACAATTGACATTACGTTTAGTTGTTGGTTTGTCTGTATCGCCTCTAATATTTGGCTTTTTGGGATAGGTGTAAAGTACAACATCACATATTTTTACAGACACAAATATATCTACGGGTAGAGTAACATCATCTAGCTCCACACACTCCGACTGGGTATCTTCGTTAGCTGTAGATGGTGTGATATCAACACGAAATCCAGACACGTGTCGGTGTTGTGCGGGAACAGTTAAAGGGAGAGATCCATGGCTGACTGTAGATCTCGGGGATACATTCCTGGTTACACTTATACAAATACATGGTAGAACAGACGAGGAGAATTACGCACGTAAGTGTACTACCTCTTCGTGAAGATATAAAAAGGAATAACTGATTAGCTCCGTATCTGCACTTTAAACACACACACCTGTTTACAGCTAGATAGTACGGTCGAAATAACAGAATTATTCACACTATACTTGAATTGACGGAGTCTCAATGAACATTTTGCATTACTACAAGGGATTCTAATATATCTATTAATTGGAATCATTTCCTTGAACGCGTCTGTTTGTAAAACTGTGTATCAGCAGTTCTGAATGCTCATATAATTAATCAGAACTCTTCCCGCGCCTGTTCCTTCAAAAGGATTTTATCATTGGCCTTTTTTTTTTTTTATAGAATAAACACTTAATTATTGATGCATTTCGAAGCTAATAAAACATAAACAAATCTGTTAATCAATTGAGCACTCGAATACGTCGATATCTCGAGGTAAATTATTTTGAGTTCTCGCGAGTTCACATATTTTAGAGTGTCAAGTTTACCTATTCGACATATAAATTTATATTACATTAACATTAACATTTTGTATATGGCTGTTTAACAAATGACCATATATATATACATGTATGAATTTTTCCAATTAAATGCAAGAACTCATTTGACACATGTTGTCTCAGATATTACTGGACAAACTGAACCTACTCTAGGACTTTGTGCATGTAGACGTACATTATTATGACCAACATGCATTTTTGTCAGATTTAATTTATGGATTATTTTATTCTTTATAATATTTTATCACATGACAATGCTCTGTATCCGATGTAATATACCCATTACGTATTTCTTTTTATTATATGCCTGTACATTTTCCGGTGGAAATACATGCAGATTGACATGCGCAGTTCAGACACGGCGGATTAAAATTCCGTATCTACACACAGTGAAAATACAAGATTGTGACGTCAGACAGTGCGCGGACTACTTTCAGCGAGATTCCCATTTTTGATCTGCGCTACGTAGTAAAATATGCAGACAACCAGTACTATTTAGGAAAATTGTTTCTATTGTCAATTTCTAGCGTCAAATGTATTAAAACCCGCAAATAAAGATTATGTTGTTATTTTCTCCCACAAAACAATAGAAATTTCATTTGATAATGTTATTGGGTGGGATCTACGTATTAGCATACTTTCTAGGGGCGTGGCCTAAGTATTGTAGTAAATATTCATTCGCCATTCATCTTTTCATTTCAAGATTACAAAATTGTTTCCCCAATAAAAAATATATTGAATCTGTATATTTGTTAGTTTTTTCGATCTTCATAGATCGTAGGTATATAATAAAAGGAATATTACGTTGCGGGAGCGATAAATGTGTTAGTATTGCACGACTCGTAGCGTGGACAAATCTATATTGATTTTTCCACGCTACTTGTAGTGCAATACGGACCCTTTTATCGCTCCCGAAGCGTAATATTCCGTATTTGTTGTATACTTTGATATTGTTCCATCTTGTTTCCATATAACAAAGGATGCAATATTATACAATTATGGACTTTTCAGCTGTGCGATATGATGTGATATGCACCAGAAAAGTAAATATTCTGGTGCAGATCACATCATATCGCACAGCTGAAAAATCCATAACTGTTTTATCATATAAACTATAAATAAAATCACGCAGATAAAATAACGATTTTATATAGTATTAACTTTTATTCATTTTACAATTTATAATTGATAAACAACGGTAAACAGTAAAAAATAATAATAATATCACAACATCTGTATTCGATTGAAGTAAAAATAAATATGTAAATAATTAATAAAGAACTCGGTCTGGTTCAAATTTTAAGAGAAAATAAGTCAATTTTACTAAAGTCATCTTCAGACAGCGACGCAAATCGCTTATGGTCGGCCATCTTGTAAACAACGCTACATTCGGAACCCTCAGTTATCACCGTCATATTCAATCGACAGCTGGAATTTCCAACGACTATTTTTAGAACTTGCGCGTGCTCATGAATCGCTATATGATTATATAAATAGGATCTGACATTCGTTGTCATTTCATAAACAGTTTTATTAAACTCGTCCAAGATATTTGTTATTAAGCTCACCACAGGCTCGCTTAATAACAAAACATATTGAACTCGTTTAATAAAACTGTATCATGTCAGATCCTATCTATATTTCATCGAACACATCACACATTTGATAAAGATAATGCACATGTTTCCATAACGTTCAGGATCAGGTCAATTTTGTGGAGTAATAACTTGATATTCGAAGCGCAAAATCAAATTAAAAACATGTTTAGACTTTTTCTGATGATGTCAACGATTGTGAATCTAATATATATTACTAATCAGAGTCATATGAAGGCCTGAAGATACAATTAGACGACAAAGTTATAGATACAGTATCACACGGACAATTCATGAACTACTATCAACTTTTTCCTGCACCAGAGAAGATCGGACGACATGTCAAGTTTATACTTGATGGATGGCAAAGAATGCTTGTTATATGCGAGGTGGTTATATATGGAGGTGGGTATAAATCCCCTGAGTCTTAATGTCCTATCACTCTAGATCTCAGATATGCTGTTTTCATATTTTAAATGGACATGTTATGTTGTCTTACCTTTTTTGAATGCAAGTTGTACGAACAACCATTTGTAAGATGAGACCGCTAGTCTAATAATCAGTATGTACATTATGGTGTAAAGTAACACAAATCGAACAAGTTGTGTTAAGCATAATTCATGTAAAGTATATCACTATATAATTAAATACTGATTCCGAGCACACACACACACACCAACATTGCACGTGCATTATTTACAGACACGAACCAGTAGATGACACTCTATCGATAATTTACATTCAAGTGTTCATTTGACAGCGAACTCACTGAACTATTTGAAGAGGACCACGCGAAACCTCTTTAAGTGCTAGCTCACGTGATATTTAACCAATACCATTTTTTTTGTTAAATAAGTAAACTGAATTTATCATACAAACGTCTCCTAGAACTTATTTACCATCGGATATTTCATTTTTTGTTTGTTTTTTATGTAATGAGGAATCCGCTGAGGTGGAGTGGTTAGCGTCGGGGATTTCGAAACAGGGTGTCCCGTGTTCGATCCCCAGTCGCGGCACTACGGTCATGGTGGAGTGCCCTTGGGCAAGCCCTATTTTCTAGCCTAGTACTGGTTTGTTTACCAAGGGAACATGAATAAGTTAACTGTCGCCGTGATATAACTGAAATAATGTTGAAAGCGGCGTAAAACCCCAATAAATAAAAATAAATAAATAAATTTGTATGTAATGACAGAACGAGTAATCTCTATCGGGAAGGAATCATCAATCAGCACGCAGTATTATAACTGGGACGCTAGCAGAGCAGTTGACGGAGACTATCGGACACTACCTAGTCAGTGTGGCTGTTGTACAGGCACAAAAAAACAAAATGATCCTTATCTTCGATTAAACCTTGGAAATGTCCATAGAGTAACACGGATTGCTATATACGGGCGAACGGATAGGAAATATAATGGTCGTAAGTAAAGAAGGGACTTTAGATAGGAATTGTTATTGAAAATGCAGGCATATATTGGATGATTCCTTTAATAGTTGCATTCCTTTTAATGACGTTCTTCCAGAAATATAAGAAGTTGATTTCTTACAAATAACGTTTAGATATTGGCGCATATGATGGTCGTAAGTAAAGAATCGACTTATCATGTGAATCATTGTTGAAAATGCAGGAATATATTTGCCGATTGCGTACATAATTGCATTCATTTTTATTGACGTTTTACAGAAATATAAGATTCTGTTTTCGAAATATTGCACTTACTCCGTCTGATAGATATTACAATACAGATGTAAAGTCTAATTAAATACAACTTTTATATACTAGTATTAATCTGTCCTTTCGAAAAAGGAACGCAACGGTATTTCTGTACAGTATAAGTTCATATGAGGCTGCATATCTGTTGCTTCTTATAAGAATCTACACAGCGTTACATAATGTTTAAGCAGTTTGTACAAGTCATATGTGAGGAGAGTAGATCTTGAGCAGACATGCTGATATGGATCAACATTATTCACAAAACCCAACTTGTACATATTTCGATTGACGAGCTCATATAATACTACTGTTAGAGTGGCTTGAAACACTTTATGAATTGTAAATTTAACTTGCAGAAAACTTTAAGGGTATGTCAATTTACTCGAGAAATTCCTTCACACGTGAGGTAATGGCACAAGAACCAGGTCAATGGATCGATTACTATGCATTACAACTATCAACACTAGTTCTTGTTAGTGATATCACCGTGATTCTTCCAGGTGACAACCTAAAACTTGTCGTTTGTGAGCTGATAGTCTATGGGGGTATGTATTTGTCAGTATAACCATTGTTTAATCGCTTGCCTGGTGCATATACCTTTTGATGCCTTTGGACCATGCCATTTGGTGGAACAGACATGCATCTAAATGATCAATTTAATTTTCCCTTTCCCATTTCGATTCATGATAGGTCAGTCGGAAACGACAAGAATAAATCGTTCGAACCCTGGATCTGGCATTATTTCTAATTCATGATTGACTCAAATCATTATGACTCGCATCATTTGTTTCCGCATTTGTTTCCGACCAATGCACGACATAGTCTTTTTGTAAAAAAAGGTTAGTATCCTGGGATAAATGCTATATGGAGTACTGGTATGAAACAGCCAGACCACGCAAGGAAGGCTGAACTGGCCACCGAGGTATGAATGTTCTTTTGAACACGGCGTTGAACTCGAGCCAAACAATCATTTTCTCATACTTTTTTAAAAGCGGATCACTAGAATTATCAAGAAAATAATGAAGGTAAGGTTATCTTATACTTGAAACAGGTCTGAAAACTGGTGTGCTTCAAACCGTATTTCAGCTGTTCTATTATTCTAGAAACCATCAGTTCAAAGGAAGAACAAACTACTTCTACCATTCTAAACTCTTTGGTCTTACCTAACTGCTGATCAATAGTGATAACAGCCATCTTGTTTGACCTTCAACCAAACTCTAGTTTTATTTATAGATTCGAGACTGATACCCTTACAATTCGTTTAGTTATCTGTGAAAAATCACTATTCGGGAAAAGCACACATTTAGCTGCAATAGCGCGGTTGTTAGGTAAATTTAAATACACCCTTGATCTACGGATCGTGTCGTCATGTTTTACAGACTGCAGTGACGGTTATTTTGGCGAGGGATGTTCAAGACAATGTCACTGTGAAGGGTTAACATGTCATACAATTACAGGTGTTTGTCCATCACTGATATGTAAACACGGATATAGGGGTATGACTTGTAGTGAAAGTAAGTACTATGGTGATGGTGAACATGATGGTGACGATGTCATGATGATGATACTGATAATGATGATGATGATGATGATGATGATGATGATAATGATGATGATGATGATGATGATGCTGGTGATGATGTTGATGATGATGACACTGATGGTGATTATTGTTTTGGTAATGAAGATGATGGTGGTGATGATTATGATGCTGATGATGACGATGTCGATTTGTGAGAAACCAGAATAGCTATGTACAACTCCTGAATTATTAACCTGTGGTAATTTTTCTAAGTTGGTTGATATTGAAGATGTGTGCGTTGCATGTACGTTGCATGTGTAGTATAAGCCTTGAATTACCACATGTCCTTAAGACCCATTTACGCATGACGCTGTTTATTTGTTTAACTACCCAATAAGTTATCATAAACATCTACATAAACGTTTACATTTAAACATATATTGTTATACAATACTAATAAGAACTAATTTCATGGTTATTTTAACAATGATCAGTACTCATAGAAAAAGTAGTATGATTCAAAATATTTTAAGATTTTGTAATTGGAAACTATTACTTTTGAGTAATTCGTTCATTTAAGGGTCGATATATATTTATAAGCCGAAACGTGTTCGGACTAAGTTACGGTTGATACACTAATATGTAGGCGCATCATTTATAACATTCGTGTCTATATATACGTGCAGACTGTCAAACATCCTGGTATGGTCAGAACTGTTCGGACTCATGCGGTAATTGTAAAGGCGGTCAGACGTGTAACCATATCACTGGACATTGTAGTGAGTGTGCGGAAGGTTACTACAGTACAGACCCGCTCTGTAAAACAGGTATAACCAGGACTCAATATAGTAGCTGATCGATTGTTGGTCGACACAGCATATATACCTCTTTATGTTTTATTGTGCCTTAACACAGTTTTATAAACAATATTGTCGATTACTTATGTATACTTATATATTAAGATTAGTAAATCTTGTGGGTGCGGACTAATTTTCTTTTTATTAGAGTGGAGATGGACTCCAATTCCAACTGACCGAAGTAATTTGGATGTAACCTTTACCTGGCCTGAAAATAAGACGCTGTTAAACCCATTTAAAAAGAGCTTGGCAAAACTTTAGAACATGCCTAAAGATAACGTATAATGATTGATAGGAGTTGTTAATACTGTGGCAAAAGAGAGAGTATGAGCAATTTAACCTTTTGCAAAAGAAACATGACTGTTTACCTGCAAAGGGATTTTTAAAAGTCATTCCCTGCACATGCGCCGAATTAGGTCTGTTTCTGGGAAAGGATTAGAACACGACGAACGTGTCGTTACTGATGGGATGACATGTTTGTACTTCTGTAAATAATTGATCTTCATTATATGGAGGAAATAAAGATTTAAACATTTATTCCTGTATTCTCAAAGTTTATTGAAAACTGTCGCGCCCATAATACGGTGCTTCATGGAAGAAAAAGGTTCTAAACATTAGTCCATACACGTCAGAAGATGGTTGGACATTATTCCATGCACATCGGTAGATAGTTGAACATTTTACCATGCACATCAGTAGATGGTTGAACATTATACCATGCACATCAGGAGATGGCTGAACATTATTCCATGTCATGCACACCAGTAGATTGTTGAACATTATTCCATGCACATCAGTAGATGGTTGAACAGTATTCCATGCACATCAGTAGATGAATAAACATTATTCCATACATATCAGTAGATTGTTGAACATTATTCCATGCACATCAGTAGATGGTTGAACAGTAGTCCATGCACATCAGTAGATGGTTGATCAGTATTCCATGTACATCAGTAGATGGTTGAACAGTATTCCATGCACAGCAGTAGATGAATAAACATTATTCCATGCACATCAATAGATGGTTGAACATTATTATATGTACATCAGTACATGGTTGAACATCATTCCCTGCACATCAGTATATGGTTAAACATTATTCCCTGCACATCAGTATATGGTTGAACATTATTCCCTGCACATCAGTATATGGTTGAACATTATTCCCTGCACATCAGTATATGGTTGAAAATTATTCCATGCATATCAGTATATGCTTGAACATTATTCCATGCACATATGTAGATTGTTGAACATTATTCCATGCACATCAGTATATGGTTGAACATAATTCCATGTATATCAGTATATGCTTGAACATTATTCCATGCACAACAGTAGATGGTTGAACATTATTCCATGCACATCAGAAGATGATTGAACACATACCATGCATATCAGTATACGGTTAAACACTATACCATGCATATCAGTATAAGGTTAAACACTATACCATGCACATCAATAGATGGTTGAACATTATTCCATTTACATCAGTAGATGGTTGAACATTATTCCATTTACATCAGTAAATGGTTGAACATTAGTCCATACACATCAGTAGATGGTTGAACATTAGTTCATACACATCAGTAAATGGTTGAACATTAGTCCATACACATCAGTAGATGGTTGAACATTATTCCATGCATATCAGTAGATGGTTGAAAAATAATAACATTATTCCATGCACATCAGTAGATGGTTGAACATTATTCCATGCACATCAGTAGATGGTTGAACATTATTCCATGCACATCAGTAAATGGTTGAACATTAGTCCATACACATCAGTAGGTGGTTGAACATTAGTCCATACACATCAGTAGATGGTTGAACATTATTCCATGCACATCAGTAGATGGTTGAACATTATTCCATACACATCAGTAGATGGTTGAACATTAGTCCATACACATCAGTAGATGATTGAACATTAGTCCATACACATCAGTAAATGATTGAACATTAGTCCATACACATCAGTAGATGGTTGAATTTTATTCCATGCACATCAGTAGAGGGTTGAACTTTATTCCATACACATCAGTAGAGGGTTGAACTTTATTCCATACACATCAGTAGATGGTTGAACAGTATTCAATGCACATCAGTAAAATGTTGAACACTAGTCAATGCACATCAGTAGATGGTTGAACATTATACCATGCACATCAGTAGATGGTTGAGAAATAATAGTGGACAACATAGGGTCTAAGCATTATTCCATACACATCAGTAGATGGTTGAACAGTATACCATGCACATCAGTAGATGGTTGAAAATTATTCCATTCACGTCAGTAGATGGTTGAACATTATTACATACACATCAGTAGATGGTTGAACATTATTACATACACATCAGTAGATGGTTGAACATTATTCCATACACATCAGTAGATGGTTGAACATTATTACATACACATCAGTAGATGATTGAACAGTATTCCATGCACATCAGTAGATGGTTGAACATTATACCATGCACATCAGTAGATGGTTGAGAAATAATAGAAGACAACATAGGATCTAAACATTATTCCATGCACATTAGTAGATGGTTGAACATTATTCCATGCACATGAGTATATGGGTGAACATTTGTCCATGTACATCAGTATATGAGCATTATTCCATGCATAGCAGTAGACGGTTGAGAAATAATAGTGGACTGTATAGTGTCTAAACATTATTCCATGCACATCAGTATATGGTTGAGAAATAATAGTGGAATACATCGAAACATTATTCCATATACATCAGTAGATGGTTTAACATTATTCCATGTACATAAGTATATGGTTGAATATCATTCCATGCACATCAATAGATGGTTGAGCATTATTCCATGATAGCAGTAGACGGTTGAGAAATAATAGTGGACTTGATAGGGTCTAAACATTATTCCATGCACATAAGTATATGGTTCATTTTTTTTTTCATGCACATCAGTATATGGTTGAATTTTTTCCATGCACATCAGTAGATGGTTGAGAAAAAATAGTGGAGAACATCCTGATAAACTCACTGTTCTAAACACATATTTTTGACAAATAATAAGTTTCATTCTTTGCCATAACACATGTTTTATTCAAATCTCAACATTCCACCAGTAAGTTAAGTATGAACCAATCATATTAATGGTTTATTTAGATGCTAGGTTAAGATATATTTCCATTCGTGAACACCGGATGTGCTAGTTTCACTCCTGGTATAGCAAATCTTCAGGATGAAATATCTATATCTTTAACCGAAACAAACATGTTTTCTCTATGGCATAAACATTTATATAAATGATGCCGATTGTGTTTTGACCTGGTTCAGTTTAAGTTAATATATATAACGAGTCCAACGTAGTTATATTCTGTTATCATTGCAGCGTGTATTGATGGACAATACGGATACAACTGTTCGAGTAAATGTGGAAACTGTCGTCAAGACAAGCCATGTCATAAAGTGACAGGAGTCTGTGAGGAATGTGCTGATGGTTATAAATATTCAGACAGACACTGCATAACAGGTGAGTGAACACAGTCACATAAATGAAGCAAGTAAATGGATGGCTTATTTAACATGTGTCAGTTTCTGAAATAAATATATGACTGAAAATAGTTATACAGTGGTAGAGCGTCGGTCTCTCGTAGCAAAGGTCCCAGGTTCGAATCCTGTGATAAGCGGGTTTCTCACAAGCGGTGCAAGCAGTGGTTTAGTCTCCAGGGCTGACATCGAGCACGATTGATATAGGTTGAAATCTCGTTACACAATCGATGTAAGATAAATCCATTTGAATTAAATAAATTTAAATCATTTACTCACTTATTTAATAAATGTAAATCATTTAGTCACTTATTTAATAAATCTAAATCATTTACTCACTTATTTAATAAATGTAAATCATTTACTCACTTATTTAATAAATGTAAATCATTTACTCACTTATTTAATAAATGTAAATCATTTACTCACTTATAAATGTAAATCATTTACTCACTTATTTAATAAATGTAAATCATTTAGTCACTAATTTAATAAATGTAAATCATTTAGTCACTTTTTGTTAATAACCATCCTTGTCATAATGAATGTATTTGTTTAGTTATGTGTTTAACATAGTTATCATCGTCCATGGTGTGTTCCATGGTATTGTAACTTTGGTTACTGTTGTATGCAACAAGAATTTTCGGAAAAAAAGTCTAGTTTAAGTTACGACTTTATTGAAAACATGCATGCCATTTACGCATTATGTACACCGTGATTGCATAATTTCGGAAACGTTCAATGAATTCAAGAATGAAATAAAGCACATTATTTCATTTGCAGGATAATGGTTTAGCAAAGAAAATGTCTCATGTGTAAACGGTTAATTAAGGCGAGCATGTATCTATAAACACACACGCTATTAGTTATATGGAATATATAATTGATCCAAAATATTTCAGCCTGCAACGGAGGTACCTATGGTAAAAACTGTACACAAACATGCGGTAAATGTAGAGAAAATGAAACTTGTAAAACTGTTGACGGGCAATGTTCAGAATGTATGGACGGGTATATAGAGACTGACCGGACATGTAAAACACGTAAGTATGCGTACTAACGATTAACAAACACGAGTGTTGTTATGCATATAATAAAACACAGGAAAAGATAGCAAACGTCAACGCTTGAAAATATGCATTTGCATATGTGTTGTAACAAATTATTTATTAAGTCGTGTTATAGTGTTGTGTAAATGACCAAGGTAGTGTGTAATATTCATGTTGGTGATTTGATATTGAAATCTTAACATGTGCATTTCAGAAAAGCATCGGGCAAGCAAGACCTAGATACAAATCAAAAATCTTTTTCCTAATTTACCAATGTTTTATTTCGTTCCGTGTTGATAAAATTATTTTTGTATGATCTTTTTCAAAACTAATCTTATTAAGACTGTAAAGAGGAATTTGCATGTACATGATTAATCAACGGGTAATTGAATGTTGGGGAAAATGAAATTGGCGATTATTCATCCATTCCTATACAGTATATACAGAAACCTTAACATTTTCTGACAAACTTTCAGTAGATGAATTTGACAAATATATGGAAAAGCTGTGTCACGTTTATTTTGTGGGCAAATATAACTTTAATACGAGTTATACTTATGTACATTTAATGATTTTCTTTAGCCAAAAATCAAAGTTCTAATGTATCTGTATGCATCTAGACCATACTGTTTTTGTAAAATATAATGTACTATACATTTTGCCAATGTATTCACAAACTTTCATAACAATAGTGGAAATGTAGTAGAAAATATATGACAATATTTTCATAATTTTATAAATAAAAGTACAATTATTGGAAAAAGTCGAAAGCAGTGTGGCAAAAGAAAACATTGCTTATTACGAAAAATTCCTTCATTAGTGACAATGTCTCAAAACTCATCGGCTGTTCTTGCGTCTGCAAAATGGAAAATGTGTAAGGCCTGATTGCTAAAATAGTATGATTATACATTGGTGGTATCCCTGAGGAAATTTGAGCATCATGTACTTTGACATATACGTAAGTAATTAGATATTGTATCATAGTGACATGTGTATAACAAAACAAGCATATAACAAAGTATAATATCGAAAAACCACTTTTAAGAAAAGAAGATATTAACACAGTAAGTACATTTCACTGTTCCACCTGATAAACACATATAATCAACATAAGTATACAGCACTGAGTCGCTTTTGTAGTTGGCATGCTTCCTAGTACATAGAGGACAAGACATTTACCAATTAGGCGCACAAATTAGATCGCATGACCCTTATCATTCTTATACAATACCTATTTGTTCACTGTTAAACGGGTGCGTGTTTGATAAAAGGTTTTGCCTCGTGATTCCTCATTCACGATATTGACTCAACTCAAACCGACATGTAACACTTACGAACATTTGTTTTTAAACAGCTTGCAAAGCCGGGATGTATGGCCGAAAATGTGCCAATATATGTGGTGCCTGCAGACAGAATGAGACTTGCGACTTTGAAACAGGAGTGTGTACTGACTGTGCCAAGGGTTATTATGTAACAAACAAACTGTGTAATACATGTAAGTAAGATCCTTCAATTTGTAACAATATTCACTTGTGTGTCAGCTTATTCTTTTACGTTATTAGTGGTATATATTGTGTATTAATTTCAATTTGTACTTTAAACATATTTCTACCCTATAATGTGCACTGCTTATCGGTTTATTTGCCAATCTAGGTGTTGTAGTGTTAGAGCGTACGCTTCCGGTGCGGGGAATCGTGGATATATCCCCAATCAGGTCATACCAACGACTTAAAAAATTATAGTAACTGCTGCCCTCCTTGGCGCTCTTGGTTTTGGGGTGGCAATACGACTGAATCGCTTGTGTCAGGATAAATGGACTAGTAGTACTTGTAACTTACACAGAAAACGCCGTGATAGAACTGAAACATCGTTAAAAACAGCGTAAAACACAATCAATCAGTGAGCGATACATTCGAAATGTCTATGATATGACTCGGAATATTGTGATAACACTTTGATGAGGAGAACAATTTAACACGAATATATATATAAACATTGAATTTCACCTATGTTCAAAGCAAACATTCTATGTTGTGTTAACCCTTGAAATTGTATCTATCACCAACAGCATGCTTATACCATACATACGGATATAATTGCACTAAAGAATGTGGAAACTGTAGACACAGTGCAGCATGTGATCGAGCAAGTGGTCTATGTGATGGATGTAAAGATGGATATAACAACACAGATAAACTCTGTAAAACTGGTCTGTATAGATTGATATATCCGCTACATCTGACGACAAGTGGTTTTCTTTTGCATTATCGTTACGGAGTGTGTTATGAAAGTGAAACCGTAGGGCTACAATTCTAGTTTCAGTCTTACATATATGTCTCTTCTAAGTATGATGATCAGAGAAGGCCAGCTGACTACATGTATACACATAATCTGGCCTTTGTCTTCATTGTTCGCAAATGCAATCAGGCTCTAAATCGCAAGACGCGGCGCATTGTTTTTTCCTACATGAAATAAGATTTTTTAATGAACAACACACCATTGATTAATCATGGTCATTGTACGTCAATGTTTACATGGACATCCGCATAGTCCGGTTTTAATCAAATTAGAAAATAGATTTCGCAAATTAGAAAATATGTGCTAACAAATCGTACGATGTACTGATGCATCCTTACATACACTTGGCACACCTACTCGAATGGACTGTATATCTGCAGCTTCGCACAAATACTCTCTCTCTCTCTCTCTCTCTCTCTCTCTCTCTCTCTCTCTCTCTCTCTCTCTCTCTCTCTCTCTCTCTCTCTGTCTCTCTTTCCCCCTCTTTTTCTCTTTCTCTATGTGTGATTATGTCTCTCTCTCCCCCTTCGCTCTCTCTCTATCTCTCTCTCTCTCTCACTGTCTCTGTCTCTCCTTCCATCTACCTATGTCTCTCTCTCTGTCCAGCTCTCTCTCTATCTTTCAAGCTCTCTCTCTCTCTCTCTTTCTCTCTGTTTCGTTGTCTTTCTGTCTCTCTGTCTCTGTCTATGTCTGTCTATCTCTGTCTTTCTCCGTATGTCTGTATGTCTCTCTCTCTGTCTGTCTGTATAGCTGTCTGTCTGTCTCCCTCTCTCTCTCTGTGTCTGTATCGGTCTCGTCTTCTGCTCTGTCTGTCTCTCTTTATGTATGTATGTCTCTCTGTGTATGTCTGTCTGTCTGTTGTCTCTCTTTTTCTCTATTCTCTCTCTCTTTCTCTCTCTTCTCTCTCTTTCTTTTCTATTTGCTCTCTCTTTATTTTCGCGCTCTCTCTCTCTCTCTTTCTGTCTTGCTGTCTCTGTCTGTCTGTCTCTGTCTCTGTCTGTCTGTCTCTCTCTGTCTGTCTGTCTGTCTGTCTCTCTCTCTATGTCTGTCTGTCTGTCTCTGTCTGTCTGTCTGTCTCTGTCTGTCTGTCTGTCTGTCTGTCTCTCTCCCTCTCTCTCTCTCTCTCTCTCTCTCCCCCTCTCTCTCTCTCTCCCTCTCTCTTCTTCTCCTTTAACCTTTGTCTCTGAAAGTAATTATACATTTTATCAATCTCTATATATTCTATATTACTTTTTTAGAATGTGGTTCGGGGTACTACGGTTTAGAATGTAAATTGAGCTGTGGTCATTGTTATGGAATTGAAATATGTCATCCTATGAACGGTTCGTGTGCACGATGTTCTGAAGGCTTTCATGGGACAACTTGTAAAGGTATTGTCTTTCGAAATATTTTACCGTTTATATTTAGACACAGCAATCAAGTCATTCTAAACTTTGCTCTGATAACATGTTGGTACATTAGGTTTACAATTCATTGGGATACTAACAGTATCTGACATTCAAATAGAAAATAGTGTGTGAAAGTTCAGCTTGACTGAGAAATACGAGTAGTTGCAAAAAGAGCAACATGCTTTAACGGATTTGGTTTGACATATTGTCAATTATTGAATTATTGTAAGTGGTAATTCTTTTGCACAACAAGTCAGAGTGATATTATCTCATAAATGATCAATCATTGTCCTTTGATTGACATCCTGCTGATCGTTACTTTAACATAGGTTATGTCTCTACCAGACTAAGAAAACCCGCTGCATGCTATCAGCTACGGCAGTTTTGAAAAGATTCGCAATTACAATCGAATAACGAATGCATCTTTGGTTTATGTTTCTTCCCCTAGTTGACGAATAGAGAAGGGTCTGATTATACTTTAAGAAGCTGATCACGATGTCCCGAGGGTCTGTTTTCATGTAACGTGGCCCCCATATTCGCTAACTATATGTTGGAGTGGTATAAGTAGGTTGCCACTGTTTAATTGTTTTGATATATAAGAAACATAAGATAGTATCCGAAAAAAAAGATGTAGAAATACACTTTTCTGAATGACAACCTTAGTCTCGTTTTAAATTATATATGAATAGTTGAAATATTTACACGAGGCAGAGTGGATTCCCAATACAATACAATACAATTCTTTGAAAATAGAGTATAGACAGTCAAATATTCAACTCAAAATTTAACAATAAAACTAATCAATGAGCATGATTGGATCACTCTTCTTTTTAATTTAGTGATAAATGAGCTATTGTCGTCACTTGATCGCCGTTGTCGTCGTCGTCGTCTGTGTCGTCGTCGTCGTCTGCGTCGTCGTCGTCGTCGTCTGTGTCGTCGTCGTCGTCGTCGTCTGCGACGTCGTCTGTGTCGTCGTCGTCGTCTGCGTCGTCGTCGGCGGCGTTGGTTAAGTTTTGCGTTTTGATTAGTGATAAAACGAGCTATTGTCGTCAATTGATCGCCGTTGTCGTCGTCGTCGTCTGTGTCGTCTGTGTCGTCGTCTGCGTCGTCGTCGTCGTCGTCTGCGACGTCGTCTGTGTCGTCGTCGTCGTCTGCGTCGTCGTCGTCGGCGGCGTTGGTTAAGTTTTGCGTTTAGATCACTTTCATGGAAACTATTAAAGATAATACTTTGAAACTTGGAAAACTTGTTCATATAATACCCCTCTTCATATGTTATGCTAAAGATGCTTAGTGTAGCCTGTTTTTTGCGGGGGTAAAAAACATAAATTTTGATGAATTTTTGTTGATTTTAAGAATTGGACATAGTTGGTTAAGTTTTGCGTTTATGTCACTTACATGGAAACTATCAAACCTTATACTTTGGAACTTGGAAAACTTGTTCATCTAATACCTTTTTTCACATTGTATGCGGTGTTGTTTAGGTTTTCCGTTAGGTCACTTACATGGAAAGTATCAAAACTAGTGTACGATAATGATGCGGAGTGGGCCTGTTTTTTGGGGTAAAAACCATCAATTTTTATTTATTTTGGTCGATTTTGAGAATTGGACATTTTGCGTTTTGGTTTCTTACATGAAAACTATCAAACCTATTACTATAAATATTTGGAAAACTTGTGTAGCTATTAACCTTCTTCACACTGATTGATAAAGATGATGAGCGGGCCATTTTTGGGGGGTAAAAGACATAAATGTTGATGTATTTCGGTCGTTTATGATAATTTGACATAGTTTCTTCATTTTTTGTTACATTGATTTCAATTTTTTTCCCAAACAATAAAAACATATTATGAATATCTTAAATCAGATTGTGTGTTGGGGGTCAAGGTCACTGTTACTAAAAATAGGAAAATTATAATATATTCAATATCTTTAGTTAAAGTTGACTTAATGTACCAATATCATTTGCCTGTCCTTTGCAGTAGTACACAAGACTCAGCTTATGATCTTGACTGATTGTGACAGCCATCCAACGTGAAGATCTTCCTTATCATGTATATGAACTTGTATTTATTTCCACATAGTTAATCTTGTTTCAATACTAGAAAAATAGCAGTTGTGTGCGGTTATTATAATATGTAAATATTCTTTCCGAATTTGAATATTTTTTATATAAAATAAATAAACCGTAAAAGAAATATATCAGACGAGCGTCAGGCACCCACAGGCGGTGCTGTTGTTATTCTGATATTCGGTTGTAATACATATCCAAAATGATTAACATTTGGAGAAAGAAATTTCTTAGTATATTACTAGACCTTTAACACACTGTGTTATATTCGCATTGTGTCTTAACCGTATTTAAGCATTTAGGACTCTTCTTTAAGAGTATTGTCATTATGAGACAATTACTGTATTTAAGTTAATTGACAAAGTATACAAATGGCATTCCAAAATCAATCGAAACATCATTTTTAAAATTTCTGTAATCTGCTATTCAGACAGGCTCATAGGCGCAGAGGCAAGTGACCTTCCTACTGCTGGAATAATAGGTGCTGCTGCAGGTTTTATACTGATCATTGTCATAGTTGCAGTTGCAGTTGCGGGCTACAAAAGGCGAAGGTAATAATTAACCAATTTCCACATAAAAATGCGTTCTTCTGCGTCAAATGACTCTTAAACGAATATTCAAGGGCGAAAACGTTTTCGTAATTTGCAAAACTACTTATTTCATTAATTTGACAGGGTTTAATCAAATATGGATACGAAGTAAACCAGGGCTAGGGCTGTAGGCTGATGATAGTTATTGCTGTTAAATAAGTAAATTGACTACTTAACGATTATAACAAAACATGATATCAATACATTTCATTCCTGTTCTGCAATATTTAGCACATTTATCATCATAAGCGTGAGTCTTGCAATTGTCGTCACTATTTGCTTTTGCTTAACCCTTTCTAACAAAAATAAAAAACAGCAGTTAACGACTCTACAACACTGTTATATATTCGTTAAAACCTATGGACAATCTATATAAATTAATGATAATAATTTAATGCTGTTAAACAAGTTGTGTTGCAGCAGGATGAATTGCTATTCACTTAAAAGTGTTTTGCTGCAGATGTGTCAGGATACATATGCAATTACACAAAATGGTTGATTTAGCTAAATTTGATAGATACATAAACAAACTAATTCAATAGCAACTAAGACGGAATGGACATGCATATTGGACAATTCTAACTAAATGTGAATAAATGGAATATCAACACGATTAACACATTCCAAAGTACTTTTAACACAATTTCAAATTGGCTGAAACATATGAACTAACACATAGAGGTTAGAATACGAATACAACACTTTTATAAGTGTATATGAATACGATAATTGATGTTTCACACTCCTTGTCATTTGTGCAAGCACAGTAGAAAATATTTCCTCCTGAACTGTCACATATTTCTAATGTTTACCTTTGACAGACACGTGCTAGAAATGATCCTTTATCTTTCAGAAGCCCAAACAGTATGCCAGAGCAACATCTCCCAAAACCCCATCCCGCACTCTACGCTAACACTGAAGCGCACGACAAACCCACTCGCAGTCAACCGAGACCGAATCAATGTTCAACAAGTAATTTATTATTGTATTTATTTATCAGTATGTCAACGATACATTCACGGATTTGTGAAGTTGAATATAAGCTCATTGCACATTATGTTAACATCAGGAATAGTGATCTCATAGTGATGATATCATGTAACATCATGTTGGCACCATAAATATAAGCATATAGTTATGCTTTCATGCAGAATGATTGTAGCAACGTCTTGCAATGCTATGTAGATAGAATAGCTTGGTATTAAGACCACGCTATGTTGTTACCACATACACGGCATGTTTAAATATTTTAGAAACTCAATTCGTCTCGCATTGTGTTGGATGTCCATCGTAAGCGACGGTCCACTTCAGTTTTCAATATTGGTATGTTTAACGAGACGTTATTTTGCCTAAAGCAACTCATATTATATAGATTTATAATTATGTTTATTGTTTTCATTTAGACATACCATGTGCTCCAGCTATTGAAAGCAATGACAATGAATACTATGCTTTTACAAGTACCACTCCTGGAATTGCTGTCCACAAATTATGGGAATATATTTGGACGAAAAATAAAAATGAAAAAGATTGTTTTGCTGCAGAGTTCAAGGTATGGTATAAACTTCAGACTTATTTGATGATTTAAACAAAAATAATCTCTTACAAGACTGCACATGACTATTGTCACACCAGAACTGTCAATGGTAACATTGCACGATCTTCAATTGACCTTTCCCACTTGCAGACGCATTTTGACGTATACGCAACAAACACTTCTACACATTGTGGAACAAGTAGAATTTGCTCACGATGATATTATATATATAACATTTACTTGTGTATGCTTTTAATGTCGTCCGTTGTAGTTGGAAGTGAGGAAAGGTTCGCTCCTGGGACACTGGTATAGGACATGTTACACTTAGTTAATCCTCATGACGACTTGTCATTACCATACCAGATGAAAGATAATTGTCTGAATCTCCTTGGCACTAGATTGTTTGTTGGTGTTGAGACATCAATTAATCATCTCCAATTCAACGTCAGATTAAGTTGTTACTAGAACAATCGTTGTTCCCCCCTAAATTCGCAGATATTGAAGGCGCAGATTAGATACCTCATATTCTAGAAATCGGATTATTTTACCCCACATCATTGTCCTTAAATAAAAAAAACTTATAAACGACATTTTCAAATAGATATGTGCACATCACAAAGTCATGTAATTATAACACATGAAAAGGCACTTGTGAGACTATAGGGAGGCAATTTCTATCACGTGTTCAAATTTTACTGTTGATCCCCCTTCCCACATACAAAAGATATGCAGCTGCTTACAGTCACACAAAAATATCACACAATAAAGTATAATCATTGAATAGTGGCTAAATCATACATCTGGGCAATTTCGACTTTTGCTAAAACGTTTTCAACAGTACACTGCTACAAATACGTCAATATGCGTCTGTAACTGAGAACGGTTAAATAACACTTTTAAACTTTTAAATAGAAACATATAGACTCAAAATAAGTAAAATATCAACATTCGCTGCAAATGGAAGTATGAATATGGGTGCATTAGAAAAACTTACTGATCACAAACATATTTTCCTATAGGCATAATGTATTAACAAGTGATCTGCTGCAAATACACAAACACGCGTTTACAAGTGAGAAAGTTCAAAGAAGGCTTTGAAACTTTTAATACAAATCGACAGACTGAAGACAAGCATAATTTGAAAATTCTCAATAAATGAAAGTGTCAGCAATTTCTTCTTTTGCCGAAATGTTCTCAAGTGTGTTCTACATGCTCTACTTACTACAAACACGTCTGCACTATTGAAAGGGTTAGGTAAGGCTCTGAAATTAAAACACAGCTGATGTTCGTTTCTTTTAGAAATTAAAAGACGGACTTGATTTATTCCCCCACGATGATGCCCTTGCGAACAGAAAGAAGACCCGCTACAAGAATATGTGTCCGTGTGAGTATTATTCCGTGTCCACACACGATTCTGCAATTAATTTAATAGAGGGTTTGTTAAAAGAGTTATGCATAGGATGTTTAATGTAAGATCAACTGACTTATCTTTGTACATACAACAAATATGTAGCAGACGACTTTGCAAAAACCTAGTCAAAAATAGGGAATAGCTCACTCATATCGTGAACAATTCTTTTCTTTTGTCACTCTTTAAACAAAATGCTGCTGCAGACGCGACAAAATGCGTCTTTATATTTTGGACAGTGGGATTAACCTCGAAAATGTAATCCATAAAAGCATTGAAATAATTACAAAATATTGGTAATATTATGACACACATGCTTCTTGAAACATTGAGATGTAAGATATCAGTGGTCTAAATTGTCAGCAGATTCATTTTATAATCACATATAGCAAAGAAATGGTTTCCTTTGGCAAATAATAACTTATTGAAGAGAACGTTAACAATTGACCGGAAGTTCCTTTAAAATATATAATATGCTCTAAGATGTTAATACTGTATATTATTCTTTTTTCAAGATGACCATAGCAGAGTTCATTTAAAGATAGAGAGAGAGGACGAGTGCGATTTTATCAACGCAAGTCATATAGATGTAAGTTATATAATTAACCCTTTCCCACATACGGTTATAACCACTTCTAGGCATCATTAGATAGAGTCTCTGTTCGCATTATTAGTTAAAAAGGGTTACCATAAAGGAATTTGAATCACTCCTCTTTCAAATATGGTACATGGGTTAAATATTAACTACGCGTGTAGATAAAAAAATATCAAAAAACTTCTCGATATGTATTCTATGTTAGAGATAAAATTGACAACTGAATTATAATATAACAACAACAAAAGCATACCAACATGAGCACATACGGGTTTTGTTCTATACTTTGAAACGTTGTGGTGGGAAATAAAACGGACATTTATCAATTATTCTTGTCTCTTATAGGGGTATGATGTACCTAGGAAGTTCATTGCGTCACAAGGTTTGTACCGCTTCATTTGGGATAAAGTATTACACTCTTAATCAGACATCTTCTGTAGGCCCCGCTATTGGCGTTACACTGTTTCCCGCCTACACTAAACGAGTTACATTAACACTTATATCTAGAGTGCTCAAACTTTCCAATAAATGAGGGCATTATTATTGAAAACAATTGAAAAGACCTTGTAACAAAAGACGAATTTTATAATTATGAGCAATTTCTCCTATTGTCAAAATGTACATGTACTCAAAAGTCATCTGCTGCAGATGTGTCATCGTGAGGAAAAGGGTAAATTAGCAGTCTGCTTTTTGGAGACCTAAAAAGTATTCGCGCCGTTTGTAAGGAAAAATCGCATAGATGGAAACCTCTCATCGGAAGATTCAAACCCGGAACCTTTGGAACGAGAGGCATACCACTGCATCACTGCGCATACTTTCAACAGTATTTCAGTTATACCACAGCGTTTCCTTGATAAGTTACAAGTATCGGTAGTATGTTTATTATATCGGAAGCACATTATTCGCCATTTATTATAGCTTTAGTTAAGTTGAAACCTATTTCTGTTATATCAAATGCGAAATAAGCTTTCAGCATACATATATATTCGGGATGGCAAGGAATATTAGAATATTCGAATACTGTATCATGATTTGAATATTCGACGAAAACCAGGAGTATTCTAAAATATATAAACATAAATCAAATTGACGCTACTTGACATATTTACGCATGCTTTTTTGTTAAAAAGTAACGGATTACCGATGGTCCATTTTACGCGTATTGTATACAATATAAATATTGTAAATAACAAGTCAAAATGATAATCCTTGCTTTAGGCTGTTAAAGTGATCGATACAATACCGATGGTTTCGTTCCAAAACGCCGTAACTTTAGCTTGTAAAACATGTAGTTCCGTTTTTTTTATTAGCTCGACTTTTCGAAGAAAAGGTTAGCTATACTACTCGCCTCGGCGTCGGCGTCGGCGTTGGCGTCACACCTTGGTTAAGGTTTTTGTACCAATTCACTTTTTTTTTTGTCAAAACCATTACGATTATTGCTTTGAAACTTACAACACTTATTCATCATCATTACCTCTATCAACAGACAAGAGTACATAACTCTGTCAAGGTTTTTGTAAGAATTATGGCCCTTTTTCGACTTGGAATTTTGGTTAAGTGTTTTGTACCAATTCCATTTTTAGATCACCTAGAGCCAAAGGCTCAAAGTGAGCTATTTTGATCACTTTGTGTCCGTCGTCTGTCGTCGTCCGTCGTTGTCCGTCGTTAACTTTTAGCTTTAAACATCTTCTACTCCTGAACCACAGGACCAATTTCATCCAAACTTCAAAGGAATGTTCCTTTGGTGGCCCTCTTTCAAAACTGTTCTAAGATTTAAATTCTATTTAGAACTTTGGTTGCTGCGGCATCAGAAAGGGAGCAAAATGTCCAAACTTTAAAAATCTTCTCCTCTGAATCTGCATGTCAGATTCCAATATAGTTCAGTAGAAATGTTCCTTGGGTGACCCTCTACAAAGATTGTTCAGGTCATACTGTTTGGTTGAAAAACATGGCAGTCAGGAGGCATCAGAAAAGGGGGCAAAATCGTCTCGTTAACTTTTAGCTTTAAACATCATCTCCTCCTAAACCACAGGACCAATTTCATCCAAACTTCACAGAAATGTTCCTTTGGTGGCCCTCTTTTAAAATTGCTCTAGGATTTTATTTCCATTCAGAACTTTGGTTGCTGCGGCATCAGAAAGGGGGCAAAATGTCCAAACTTTAAAAATCTTCTCCTCTGAATCTGCATATCAGATTCCAATATAGTTTAGTAGAAATGTTCCTTGGGTGACCCTCAACAAAGATTGTTCAAGGCATACTGTTTGGTTGAAACATTTGGAAATTCCTTTTTTGTTAAAGTGCTGGTCTGATTTTAAGAAAATTGAACAGATATCTTACTTTAGTGATCCTCTACTTAATTTGTTCAAGCCGTTTTATTGATTACAAAATTATAGCAACCAGGCGTCATCATAAAAGGGGTAAATTGAATTCTTAGTTACAAATGACAACTCCTACAATTCAACTCGACCAATTTCAACGTTACTTCACAGGAATGTTCCTTTGATGGTCCTCTTTCAAAATTGTTCAAAGACTTACATTCTGTTTAGAACTTTTGTTGCTGCGGCATCAGAAATGTAATTGAGAAAAATACCCAAACTTTACAAACCTCCATCTCCATAATCCATTTGTCAGATTCCAAGATAATTTGGCAGAAATGTTCTTTGAGTGACTCTCTAAAAATAACTGTGCTAGCTATTGCTTTCGTTGACAAACATGGTAGCAAAGCCGCATCAGGAAAATTTCAAAATGACAAGACTTTATAATTCCATTCTTAATAAAGTTCTTGTTAGATTTCAAGATACAAATGGCTTTTACTGATAAACTATTTCTTTAACTGAGTGTCCACTCCTTGCAGTTTCATTTGAACTCCTGATAAAAATTTCACAGCTATTTTCAGTTAAATATTTGCTTCTAATTTACTATCATTCAGGTGATCGATTTAGGGCCATCTTGGCCCTCTCGTAAACATAGCTCTGTCAAGGTTTTTGTAAGAATTATGGCCCTTTTTCGACTTAGAATTTTGGTTATATTTTTCGTACCACCCCACTTTTTTGCAAAACCATTACAGATATAGCTTTTACACTTACAATACTTATTAACCATCATAACCTCCATCGACAGACAAGAGTACATAATCTGTCAAGGTTTTTGTATGAATTATGGCCCTTTTTCGACTTAGAATGTTGGTTAAGTTTTTTTGTACCAATTCACTTTTTTTCCAACACCATTACAGATATTGCTTTGAAACTTACAACACCATCATTATCTCCATCAACAAACAAGAGTATATAACTCTGTCCACGGTTTTTCCCCAAGAATAATGGCCCTTTTTTTATTTAGAATTTTTGTTAAGTTTTTCGTACCACCCCACTTCTTTTGAAAACCATTAGAGATATAGCTTATATATATACACTTACAATACTTATTAACCATCTTTACCTCCATCAACAGACAACAGTACATAACTCTGTCAATTTTAGAATTTTGTAAAGTTGTTCATACCAAATCCTTTTTTTTCAAAACAATAAGAGATATAGCTTAAGCACGTACAAAACTATTTTAAATACCACCAACAGCTAAGAGTGCATAATATAGTAAAGGTTTATGTAAGAATTATGACCCTCTTTCGACTTATATAAAGTACTTTGCTTATACATAATATGATAAAGTACCTGGTTATGTTTTCTGTACCACTCAACAAGTGTTGCTTTATTGGCAAGCACACACAAGTAGAGCACCCTGTCCTCCGACAGCTCTTGTTTAATTATACATCAATCAGAAAAGTCCGTCGGTGTGGTCGTGCAATTATCCAATATCGTATATATTAAGCTCGATTACACAATATCGGTACGTACTCGTGTGTCATGTTGTGTATAAAAATATCAAACACAAAACCGGCTCTTAACGGTACTCGTATCCGGGACTGTTCGTACGAGGAACCGACGCTATGTCACTGTAAAACATTACAATGTCGGGTGTGTTTGATGCGGCATTTCTACAGGTTCATTGTACCATGGTGTTTTGTTAATTCTAAATTATTTTAAAATCTAATGATGGGCTAGTATTTATAATCCTGCTATATAAAGATTTTGCATGTCTACAATGTAGGTCCTATAGATGTAATGGTTAATGACTTCTGGCGAATGATGTGGCAACAAAATGCAACGAAAATTGTGATGTTAACTAATCTCACAGAAGCCGGAGGTGAAAAGGTTTGTAACTTCATTTGTTTAATCCTTTACCCAGCGTTCATAGAACTAGCAGTATCACCTTTCGTTTGTAATGTTTTATGAAGAATTTAATGAGTACAGTTGCTGCGTAATCATATATGAGTAGCAAATTATGCATAGCAAAATAGGACTGCACGATTGTGCAAGCTGTCTTATGTAGTAGTTTGTGGTATTAGTTTAGCTGTTCTTTAACCCTTACTTATTTTTATTTCTTGAAAAGTAGAAACTAAATGCAAAATTAGTAGTAAAACGGTAAAAATGTCCCTCGTCGGCCAAAGACAGAAAGCAAACGTTCCAAAAAATTCTATCCAAAAATTATACACGATGCTCTATAGATTTCTCATATATCTGCTGCGGATTTATTGTATGTAGAACATTTATATTTCAGGCAAAGTGTATGCAATATTGGCCCGAATCAGGATCGCTGTGTTTTGGACGAATAACAATAGAGTTGATCAAAGATGATAAACTGCCAGATTACAGCGTAAGAACATTAAAGATACAACAGGTTAGAGCGACTAGTGACTAGTCTTTTAATCATGTACAGACGGACGGATGCAATGCGTAATAATGAAATAGCATTCCATGACAATCCGTTTAGTGATTCTCAATACTTATTCTAAAAATACGTCAAAGACATAAACTGGTCGGACACACACTACCCGAGTAATACCATTCTATAAACACGTCAAAGACATAAACTGGTCGGACACACACTACCCGAGTAACACCGATACAGCTTTTGACTGCTGACTAAAATGTGTACATGCATGCAAGTCCATTTATAGATGGGAGCGGAATTTCTTGTATGACCATCTCATATACATATATTTCACCCCTATTTATATTACATCATACTTCTCTATTACCTAGAACTTGTTTCTACTTTCATTATTTCCCATTATATAGTTCTATCAAACATATTCAATTTTAAATACTACTACATGTACTACTTAATTTTAATACGCGCTAAATGTTAATGACCGTAGCTGTCGATGCGCCATAACACACTATACATTCATTCATTCATTACATGCATGCAATGTTTGAATATTTTTATATACTACACAGAACAGAAACGTTTCAAATATGTACTAGCATAATTTCATGAATTTTGTATATAAGATGTAACTCTTTTGAAAGCCAGTTTTCCACTTTATACAAGCCTGAATCCAACACAAAATTAGAGCGAAACATGTACCTGTTCATGGTCAAGTTTACCTTGTGTGGTTTATACATTTCTCAAGTATATTATAGTCCTAGGAAAACGCTGTGCTTATATTGTTTGTGGTACAGTGTTTTGTATATTGTTTATAAATGACACGTTGTGAAAAATCGATAGACATACACAAAACGCAATCTGGTCTATTTATAGAGTCAACTGTGTTTGTAAATACCTACGTAGTTTCTGACGTAATTATATGACGTGTAGATCAATACTTTTGCACGATTGTAATGACGTACGCTATAAGGTTGATTTGTCTGTCGTTGACGATCTATAATAAGTGTATCTCAATTACGCACGAACAAAAAATAAAGAGGGACTCATAACTGCTAGGATGATTAAGCAAATGATTGTTTTAAAAATAGATCTTCAGATTAGGTTTTTCATCCTCCGATGTGAAGTTTATCAACGCAGTATAGAAGACGTGTGTTCGCTTTACTATGGAAGCCATGGAGGGACTTCTTACTTCAATACTTCAATACTTCTGACTTCTGACTTCTGACTTCCATACTTCCAACTTTAACATTTCTAACTTCATCCATTTTAACTTCCAACTTCCTTACTTCTAACTTCCTTACTTCTAACATAATATGGAAGCCCTGGAGGGACTTCTTACTTCATTACTTCTGACTTCCATACTTCTAACTTCAACATTGCTAACTTCATCACTTTTAACTTCTAACTTCCATATTTCTAACTTCCATATGTCTAACTTCCTTACTTCTAACTTCATTACATCTAACTTCCAAGGTCCAAATCATATTGTTTTCATTCAAAGAAGAACGTGGGTGGAATTACTCCACTATCGACAATACTTTTAGATTACAAGCGCTTATACAAAAGTACATTTTACGTAAACGTGGTAGATTTAAAAGCATATGATAGTTGCCTACATGAAAAGCTCATACATTGCTTATCAAGAAATGGTGTAAACGAAACATTCTGGTTAATGTTTCAGTCTATGTATGAACTATTGAAATCATGTATTAAAGTAAATGGTGGATTAACAGACTTTTTCCAGTGTAAGATCGGAACCAAACAAGGATGCTCATCGTCTCCAATAATCTTCCCACTGTTTATCAATGATTTGATTGGATAATTCCACCCACGTGCTTCTTTAAATGAAAACAATACGATTTGGACCTTGGAAGATAAATGTAATGAAGTTAGAAGTAAGGAAGTTAGAAGTATGGAAGTTAGAAGTTACAAGTGATGAAGTTATAAATGTTGAAGTTAGAAGTATGGAAGACAGAAGTCAGAAGTATTGAAGTAAGAAGTCCCCCCCAGGGCTTCAATATTATGTTAGAAGTAAGGAAGTCAGAAGTATGGCAGTTAGAAGTAAGGAAGTTGGAAGTTAAAAGGGATGAAGTTAGAAATGTTGAAGTTGGAAGTATTGAAGTAAGAAGTTTTAACAAAGCAGAACACATTGTATATTGGATTGTATTCAGCCAACATTCGATTGTTGGATTCTATAGTGTGACCATACCAAGTAGTTAAGGGTGTTAGGGTAATATCTGTAATGGTATCACACATACATTATACTGTGCTATATGTAAATATAAATGCATCCGCTCTTTCGGATACATCCCTCATTGGAACTATGTACGGCACAAAACTGTCTCTTAGTCTATTTCTTCATACAGCAAATACAAGAGATAACTTTGAAAAGGTCTAGATAAAAGTATTGAAAATCTCTTTAAATGAAAGTACAAGACGAATTTTGATGATTTTAAAGCATGACTTAAAGGGAAGCAGATGCAGTTCAATAAGGACAAGATGTAACTATTTTGAAAAAGAAGGCCAAGATGTTACCTTATTGCTCACCTGGATACCATAGTCTATAATAAAATGTTATCAAGAGCAAAAAGGGTCCATTTTGACGTAGGGATTATACACTTTATATGCTACGATCTATGTGATATTCAGCATGTAAAGTTTAGTCGTGAAATGACAAGTTAAGTCTTCAAACCATTTGGTTTACCGTTTGTTTAACATTGACTGCAACAATAAAGTGTCATACAAGCTGAAGTTTCTTAATTTTAAATATGCTCTAACTAGATCAATTAGATAACCAAAAGACATAGATACTGAAATATTAACAGATATTTACTTAAGTGTTAATGCCTCTAGTTATAAGTTAAGTGTGACACAAGCTTTGGAAGGAGAGAGGGAGGTCTATTCTCATTCCAGTTAAGCAGAAGTATGATAACAAAAAACGAGTGTATATAAATAAAAAATACAAATAATTCTAACAAGTTTAAAGATATTTAATATCAAAATTAAGCATTTATGAAATTAAAAGAAAAAATTCTCATGTATAATCAACATATAGCAGGAATACATACAATGGTCTGAATGAACAACTGTATGGGGAGGAACGTTTTAAGTTTAGTTATACAACAAAAATAAATAGGAAAAAACATCACCCGAATCTTTTTTCTGAGCTCGTCAGAGCAGTAAACCAAACAATTTAAAAGGCGTAGCCTAGTGAACTCCGTAAATCAAGTTATAAAAAAAGCTTAGCCTAGTTAGTTGGGGAACAGTTATTAAAAACAATTTATATTTGTCTAAAGTTTTGTAACAACGGTAAAAGATGTACATATTTTGTATCTTGTTGTTTCTTAAATCAGTTAATACAATTTATTCAATCATAAAGGCTGTTTTTTCAAACATATTACAGAGTTTTTCTTTACAATAATATGTGTTGGTTGCTCCCTTTTCGATTACGTCACCCCATGGTACAAAATTAAAACCTATCCCAAACTGACGCCGCGCTTCAACGCGGCGTCAATAACTGTTGAATAGAGTTGAACTCGTTGTGACAAACGGGGAATATGCTCATTATAACCAATTTTTTATTTGCCACACTGTTTTAAAAAGGCGTCTGCTGCAAAAGCGTCTTTATGTTTGAAAGGGTTAAAGTGGGTTAGATGATAATGGATAGATGATGAGTGACATAATTACCAGCACTTACTTTAAGATTGACGTGTAAACCGTTGTCCATATGTAGTCTGATTTGGTTTATCTGCAGCACACGACAATTCTTAGAAAAAGCCGTACAAAATGTTCATAACGAGTAATGTCTCATTTTGTCCAAATGTTTTAAACTCTCAATTATATGTACATATTGCTTTTGCCTGGATGCTTTTTATTTGTTAACGTTTGCTTGAGATGCATTGTATGTGGGTAAACAATAAACCAATTAATAATCATGACAACAGGATGATGCAACTCCTAGACGCATTCACCAATTCCATTACAAGGCGTGGCCAGACAAAGACGTCCCGGACAGCACGTGGTCTCTGCTACAGTTTTGGCGGGAAGTGTTTAAACACGAGGATAAAAGAAACTCACCTATTATTGTACACTGCAGGTATGTCATTACACTTCCTCAAGAAGAAAACGAATTGTTTTTGTTTGTTCTTTTTCAACATTGTTTTCAAAAGTTCTGTAGTATAGATTCATCAGATGCCGAATATTTGAGCTAAATGTGAAGATGTTATGTTTGTATTTCAAGGTAGTGCATATTTCTGTTCACTTACAGAGGCGTACCTGGGTGAAAATCGAGTATACACACAGCTGCGGTAGGGGGGACTTGGCTTATTCCGTAGGAAATTGTTTGCTTCATGGTGTACCCTCAGGCTTCAGTGTTGAATGCATTTTATTTACGTTTTTGAATGAATTGTACGCATTGGCGTACGTGCGTATGGGCCGTATAAGCGCCTGGCTTTTTAACAGTCGTCTGCTGCAGAGACGTCATAAGAAGTCTATATCAAGGAATTTTCAGTTAAAAAGTGAATATTCTTTGCAGTGCTGGAGTCGGGAGGACAGGAACATTTATAGCCCTAGACAACCTATATCACCAGGCTAAAGCTACCGGGAGTGTAACACCATTTGTCGTAGTTGATAGGCTGAGAGAGCAGAGAATCAAAATGGTCCAAACAATTGTAAGATAACAACCTTTTGTGCCCCTTATCCTGCTTTTTGCTACTTTATACAATTTCCACACAAATCTTAGTTTATAACGTTAAACTACATTTGCGATAACTGTAGGACAAGATCAACCGGCTGTAAAGTCTTGTTCTTAATGATCTCTAACCAATTATCAATATGTAGCTATACACCTTTAATAGTAATGGTGACGATACTACTTGTAGTAATAATGCTGGACCGATTAATTGTAGTTAATTGTATTTTAACGCATTTGCAGCAGACGACTTTTGGGAAACAGTGTGGCAAACAGAGAAATAGCTCTTAAAGCGCAATTTCTTTTTTTGCGCCACAATGTGTTAAATTATTAACACTAGTTTTTATACTTTCCTTTTTAAGATATTCAATGTAATTGCCTAGATAAGTTTAAAGCCGTCTGCTGCAGATTAACGTTGTTTCAAGCAGCATTGTTATTAAATGATTGTGACCAGTTCATAAGCCTACTAGTTTTCTCTTTCCGATTTCTTCGCAAATCAGTAGAGAACTTAATGGTCTTCGCAATCAGAAAGTTGTTTTCCTTTGCGTGTTAACGAAACGCCCCTTGCCAATGGATAATTCATGGAAAGTTAATTATAAAATAACTACTGTGTAAAGTACATCTGAAATCCCGAATTTTTATATGTGTTAGCCTAATACAATAAAACGAATTACAGCTTCTGATTTGGACTCACTGACCACTCGGTTTGTTAGAGCTAGTTGAATACGTCTCTGGTATATACAATGTAGGGTCACTCTTGTTCACAACCATGCAACAGCACTCTTGCAGTCACACGGACCCAGTGCTTGCAGTAGGCTAGTGTCTCTTAATTCATAACGTGTGTACCAACACTATATAATCTCGGAATAACTAAATATACATTCCAACTCACACAGACGAAGATGTCTTTCAATACAGATAAGAAATGTTACATAATGTAAGTGCACTTGACAATTGGATAATAAGTAATGCATCACAAATAGTTGTTCGTATAGAAAAGAGAGTAACTATCTGCAGATGAATTAAACATCCCCTACTTTGTGTCAGTCGTAAGATCTGTGGATGGATACGCTACGATTTAATTAGGACTTTCAGCATTTGATGAACTCTAACGAAAGAATACAATTCATTTAGATGTATTTTTCAAGTAACACAGAGCCAATAGAGATTACAGGCGAAATCTATCAAACATTAATACTTATTAATGGGAGCATTTAATACACACATACTACTTGTCCGCAGAAAAATACAGGAATTAAGGCAATTGGGCAAAATATATGTGTACAGTGGTGATTTGTTATAAAGTTAGTCTAGTTTGGACATTCAAAGTGTTCAACATTTTACATTGGCCATTTGGACAGGTGGAGAACACTTTAGACCATGTAAAATCTTACCTTTTCTATGTTACAGGATCAATATGCGTACCTTCACGAAGCTGTGTCTGACGCCCTTCTGTTTGGGACACACTACATCTGGCAATCTCAATTCACCGCTTATTATGACTTCATAATAAAGAAGGACAAAGCAACAGGAACAGTTCGTTTGAAATTACAATACGAAGTATGATGAATACTTATCATAATAATTCTCTGCGCGCTGTCCCTCTTGCACCCCCATTCAACTTTCGTTGCCTTCCGTCTTCTTTCTCTCTATCTCCCTATCTTTTTCTCCCCTCTCTTTCTCTCTATCACTTTGTCTCTACATGTATGTCTGTCCGTCTCTCCCGTATACAATGTAAGTTGTTTTTTTATTCTCATTACAGAAAATGATACAAAGTCTGGTCGATAAAACGAGTGCTTTGGATATAAACGAGTATAGTGTTGTTGAGGATGATGCCTGTATATATAGCAATGAAAGTGAGTGCAGAGTTTACGTGTTGTTACAGCCATGTCTTTTCCAACAAGTGAAAACCTTGAACATTAAATTTATTTTCATATCGTTTATATCATAACAATAGTCATATTATAAACATCATACAATGTCACGCTGAAAACTAGATTACAGTAGTCAGAAGGTTCGTAACAGTCATATTTTATACACACTCATTATAGTGATTTGTAATACATGGTCGCAGATAAAAAGCTTCTTAAATCAGCTACTTGATGTCTTTTGATAAAAACCCATTCGAATTGAATGAATATGCATGCTATACTTTTTTTTTATCTATATACGATATTGCAGTAGACCAATACAGACCTATGGCGAACGGATATTCAAAAACAGAATCTGAAAGACAAAATGTTGTAAAATTGCCGGTAAGTTTTACATGTTATGTTTAATTAGAATGCATTAGTGTGCCAACCAAAATGTGTGATACACCCATTGCATACACCCAGAACACAACAACGATGCAACAGGCAACCAATTAATCAACTCACAGAAGAGTGAACAGGAACTAAACTGTGTATGTAGAAATCGGGGTTTAAACAATATTCCTGAATGAAGACATAAGACAACTAGCTGAAATGATGTCAAACTAAGTAGTAAATACCGTTAAACCTATAATTAAACCTATCAGTAGTGATAAATGGTCTTAATGTTGTTAGTTGGTTGGCCTTTTCGGCGTAGCTGTATAGGATACCATTCACCTAGTTTTATTAGTTAATATTTTACCAATTAAAGTTATAAATATAGTGAGACGGGAATATGAAATTTATTGATATTTTTTAGAGTGTTTTGTATTACATACCTGAATATAACAGTATACCGGTTTTTTGGTTAAACATTCATATTTCCATAACTAATTTGAATTGTTACCCTTTGCTGATGAATTTCAACACACAAATACATTGTATATATACACATAAAACGAGAAGTACTAAAATCCATATATACATTTCATTTGAAGAACCGCATATCAGGAATGATTATTACTATCATTTACCTGAAACACATTCTATGCCGTTTTACATTTGTTCACTTGGTATTTCCTGTTTACTATAGATTGAACATGTTACTGAAACTCTTTAACAACTTATGCAGATTAAAACTAAAAACGCAGTGTGCTTCATTTGTTTGTTTTGGTTGTATTTGTGTTTTACGTCGTTATCAACATTATTTCAGTTATATCTCGACAACAGTTCACTTATTCATGATCCCTGGGTAAACACACCAGTACTAGGCTAGCAAATGTGCCTTGCCCAAGTACACTCCACAGTGACAGTCGTGCCGCGACTAATGTGCTACATACTACGAAAACACATTACCGATTCTTTCTCAGCCAGTTGTTAATGAGTTGTTTTCATCAGGCAGTGTGTTTTATCGTTTACATCGCCTTAATTAGGTAAATGTAGACTAGATAGAAATGTCTGAAATTGTTGTCAGAAACCGGCTCTGAAACTCGTGTTATTCTTTGTATGTTGTGTTCTGTTTAAAAACTGAGATTTGTTTTACAGTAACCTGATTTACTTATCATACTTATTACTAAAACAGGGTTTGAGTGGTTCGAATAGTTACATTCTGTCAACGCATACTGGTGATACCGCAATAACAGATTGTTTGGAACTGATTGATGATAACAATGTGAGAACTGTTATAACAGTTGTTGACCAACAACAAAACAATACGGTAGGTTAAACCAATACGGTAGGTTAAACGGCATAGTTCACGGTTGAACGGTTGATATATTTCATCTATATATATAGTCAGACAACACATTTTGGTCCATTTACACCATTTACATCAAATCGTTCTTGACCGTCAAAAGTATATATTTGTCTATATAATATTTATGTTGGGGCTTTAACTGCAACAATAACAGTATCCTTGGTGTAGTGGTAAGAACATCTGCCTTGGGAGCGGGAGATAACGGTTCGATATCCTTTTGAGATAGACGAACCATTTTTAGCTCGACTTTTCGAAGAAAAAGCTAGCTATACTACTTGCCTTGGCGTCGGCGTTGGCGTCTTCGTCTTCGTCGGCGTCTCACACCTTGTTAAAGTTGTTTGTACCAATTCACTTTTTTGTCAAAACCATAACAGATATTGCTTCGAAACTTACAACACTTGTTCACTATCATTACCTCCATCAACAGATGAGAGGACATAACTCTGTCAAGGTTTTTGTAAGAATTATGGCCCTTTTCGACTTAGGATTTTGGTTAAGTTTTTGTACCAGTTCACTTTTTAGATCAATTGTGAGCCGAAGGCTCAAGGTGATCTATTCTGATCACTCTCTGTTCGTCGTCCGTCGACTGTCCGTCCGTCTGTCGTTAACTTTTAGCTTTAAACATCATCTCCTCCTAAACCACAAGACCACAAGACCAATTTCAACCAAACTTCGCAGAAATGTTCCTTTGGTTGCACTCTTTCAAAATTGTTCAAATATTTAAATTTCATTGAGAAGTTTGGTTGCTGCGGCATCTAAAAGGAGGCAAAATATCCAAACTTTAAAAAACCTTCAATATAATTTGGTAGATCTGTTCCTTGGGTGACCTTCTACAAATATTGTTTAGGCCATACTGATTTGTTGAAAAACATGGCAGTCAGGCGGAATCAGAAAAGGGGCAAAATTACAAAACTCCATACTTTTGAAAGTGCTTGTCTGATTTTAAGAAAACTGAAAAGAAATATTTCTTCAGTGATCTTCTACATAATTTGTTCAAGCCGTATTGATTGTTTACAAAATCATCGAGAACTTTGGTTTCTGCGGAATCAGAAAGGGGGCACAATTTCAAAAACTTTAAAAATCTTCTCCTCTGAGTCTGCTTGTTAGTTTCTCATATAATTTGGTAGAAATGTTCCTTGGGTGACCCTCTACAATATTTGTTCAAGCCATACTGATTGGTTTAAAAATATGTCAGTCAGGCGGCATCAGAAAAGGGGCAAAATGACAAAAAATTGGATATTCCTTTTTTGTTAAAGTGCTGGTCTGATTTTAAGAAAATTGAACAGATATCTTACTTTAGTGATCCTCTACTTAATTTGTTCAAGCCGTTTTTATTGATTACAAAATTATAGCAACCAGGCGTCATCATAAAAGGGGTAAATTGAATTCTTAGTTACGAATGACAACTCCTACCATTCCACTGGACCAATTTCAACTTAACTTCACAGAAATGTTCCGTTGTTGGTCCTCTTTCAAAATTGTTCACATTTTGTGTAGATCATTTGTTGCTGCGGCAACACAAAGGGAGAAAAATACCCAAACTTTAAAATCCTTTTCAACCATATTCTGCTTGTCCGATTCCAAAATAATTTGGTAGAAATGTTCTTTGAGTGACTCTCTACAAAAATACGGGGCAGCATGGCGGCATCAGGAAAGGCGCAAAATGACAAAACTTTATAATTCCATTCTTATTAAAGTTCTTGTAAGATTTCAAGATACAAATGGCCTTTACTGATAAGCCATTTTACTATTTCTATAACAGTGTCCACTCCTTGCAGGTTCATTTGCACTCCTGATCAAATTCAGGTGATCGATTAAGGGCCATCTTTGCCCTCTTGTTTGTACCTCGCAAGAGTGCATAACTCTTTACTTAGAATTTTGGTTAAGTTTTTTGTACCAATTCACTTTTTTTCAAAACCTACAAATATATTGCTTTGAAACTTACAACACTTGTTCACCATCATAACTTCTTCTATCAACAGACAAGAGTACATAACTCTGTCAAGGTTTTTGTAAGAATTATGGCCCTTTTTCGACTTAGAATTTCGGTTAAGTTTTGTGTAACACCCCAGTGTTTTTCAAAACCATTAGAGATAAAGCTTATACACTTACAATACTTATTTAACCTCCATCAACAGACAGGAGTACATAACTCTGTCAAGGTGTTTTTTTAAGAATTATGGCCCTTTTTCGTTTTCGATTTTTTTTTTTTCAAAACAATTTGAAATATAGCTTAAACACTTACAGTATCTTTTTACCATCATTACCTCCACCAACAGCCAAGAGTGCATAAGTCAGTGAAAGGTTTTCGTAAGAATTATGACCCTTTAACGACTTATAAGATAAATAGTATGATAATGTAATTGGTTATGTTCTCTGTACCACCCAAAAAAGTTTTGTTTTATTGGCAAGCACAAAAAAGTCGAGCACGCTGTCCTCTGACAGCTCTTGAATACATCCTTTTGAACGATTGCCTTTATGGAGCACAGGTTGACCGGTATAATGCAGGTAGTACTTTATCCGAAAAAATACCTTGAGATAATGGGGAATATGTTGAAAACGACATAAAGACCATTAAAACAAACACATACATACACGAACATCATATAAAATCTTAAAAAAAAAAATATGTTGGCCCAAACTTCGAAGATGGATTTTTCTTTGATAAGTACATACACTTACTAATGTATTTAATAACATTCTTATTTATAATTCGAAAAGGGCGCACCATTATTTAAGGTATAAAATTTACGGTATAAACATAAGTGTTAACATGATTATGTGAGCCTAAGTAACGAATATTCAACACAATACATTCGAATAATTATTTCAGATTTGGTCATCAATAGATGAGACGATGCTTGGAATTTACAACCCAGAACTTATTATTGAAAAACGCATGGATCTCTTAACAACCAGAACATTCCTATACTCGAAACGTTCCAAGGTGATTTTCTTTAGCTCACATGAGCACGACGTGCTCAAGGTGAGTTATTGTGATCTCCAGTTGTTCGGCGAGCGTCGTGCGCCGTCAACATCTTCTCCTCAGTAGCCAGTGGGTCAATTAGGATGACACTTCACAGAAACCATCCTCTTAATGTCCTCACCAGAATTTCTTCAATTTGTTTTGATCCATTTGGAATTCTGGTTTCCATGGCAACTAAACGAAAAAACTGTAAAATGCTTATTCTAAACATGTTGGCCGATTTTCATGTTATTTTTTCTTAGAAATATTCCTAGGGTGACCTTCTATCAGGTTCCTTCAAGCCATGTTGATTGGTTGAAAAACACGCCACCAGGGGCCGGGGTTGTTTTGCCTTTTATGGTTATAGTGAAAACTTTAAAAATCTTCTCCTCTGAAAGTGTCATGCTGATTTTTAAATAATTTTGTAGAAATGGGTTTTGGGTGACCCTCTTTTAGATTTTAAGCCATGTTAATTCGTCAAAAATCATGGCCACTAGGGGGCGGGGCTATTTTACCTTATATGGCTATAGTGAAAGCTTGAAAAATCTTTTCCTTCGAAGGTGTCTGGCAGATTTTTGATTTTTAAGATTCCTTCTAGCCATGGTTATTGGTAATAAAACATGGCCATCAGGAGGCAGGGCTATTTTGCCTTATATGGCTAAAGTGAAAAAAAATAAAATCAGGTGAGCGATCCAGGGTCTTCATGGCCCTCTTGTTTTATGTTTTAATATTGTTATATCTTATTCCATAAAACCAATTTTCCTGTAGAGGGACCTAATAAGAGTTTTCACTTTCGTCCCAATACAAAACCGATGTAATGTTACATGATGTGAATATGGGAAAAGAAATAAGTTTAAACTTAAAAAGGTTTGTTATATGTCTGTACTAAGTCACTTTGATAAAAACTTTGTGTAAAAAGTGTTTTCTGCTCTCCAAGTTATCCTTTTATCAATGTGTTACGTTTATTGCAGTTCAAATGAATACACTAAATATATGTATAAACGATTGTTCCTTGCTTTGCTTTGAACGTTTCCTTTTAAGTAAAATGTAAGTAAACCGAAACAATCAGGTATATCACTAGTTATGTATTGAGCGTGTTCTGATGTTTAATTTATATTTTGAAACTCTGTCTTTATTTATCATTTATCTATAATTTAATATCGATACACAATGCATGGAATGTAGCCAACATACGCGATTTTACATTGATTATTTTTCGTTTTCAGAAGAATGCAAAAGACAAATATAAGTTTACACAGTTTGAACTGCAGTTCTCAATAAACGCAGAAAATGATAAACAAATTGATTCTATATCGAACCTGTCGGAATTGGTAAACTCTTGGCATCCAAACATATCTGCAAATGAGCCTGTTTTGATACAGTGTCGGTAAGTATCATAGAGAGGAATTGTGAAGGGCTAAGGATAGGAAAAACATCAACGACTCGGAAAATATATATTCATAAAGTCCGATACGAAGCCATGTTTTAGACTAACATATTCATTATCTTTGCCGGGCTGCATTTACATGCTATATGTATGCACGTGTTCATACAATTTAGTTATTTTTTAGAATCAATTGCTTTCGAAGAAAAATCCTACGGCAGTCTTTGATGACGAGATCACCATGAAATATAATTGACATTTGTGTATTGATTGCTTTTAACCCTTTGCCTCTCTAAAACAGCATATGTCACGTACTAACGATAACATCTTGGAAACAAACATTTTTTATGAAAATGGTGCCAAAACTACTAAAGCGGTAATGGAAATCGCCTTGGAAATCAACGTCTTGCATTATATAAGAGGACGAGCGACGCATCGTGTTGGTTGTCAGATTTGCTCATTTGAAATATAAAGCTTATTTTCCTTAAATAAGTTTTGAAACGAAACGAAATGTAGTGTAAGTTTAAACACACACTTGTACCATGGTCAATGTTATGTCTTGAGTATTCAAAAACAATCTGGTTTTTTTCTAGCAAACTGATTTGTTACATTTCATACCACCGTCTGAAAACTTCATCACACAAGCTTGTTAACCAATTCGAAATTGTGTTGAGTTCGTTCGCAATGTATCGAACGTGTTTGAATTAAAATTTCTTTTCAAACTATAACATTTCGCACAAAGTGACAGTAGCAATACGGTACCACACTGTGCAAAAGTTCCGCTTGGATGCTTACATAACGAGTATTAACTTTAAGAGATATTGATGCATGACTCGCCGAATGTATTGAACATTTTTAAAGCAGAAATGTTAATCGTTTTAGCGATATATGTGAGCATCATGGAAAGTTAATTACATTTCGACACATGTAATCAAGAGCTGATATATGTTGATTAATATTAAAATAGAGATAATTATTTTGTTAGTCTGTTAACTATACGTGGGTAAATATTTCAGTTTATGAAATGTGTTACTTATCTCGAACTCTGAAAAACTAAGTTGGTACAGATTAACTTTTAATGTTTCAGTGAGGGTTTCGAAGAGAGTGCAATGTTTGCCATATTATTGAACGAGAAGTTACGTATGACGAAGAATGGTGGCCAGATTAACATTTTAGAAACGGCGATGTTAGCTATGCACGCATGTTCATCTTGTCAAATACCATATGTAAGTAGAAGTAATTAAGTCCAAGGTATGATCATTCCAAATAATTACCATGACATGCAACAGGAAAATACGACTTTCTGAAAGTTAAAATAATTGACTATATATATTACAATGCGTAATCACATATCGAAGTATCCTTCATGAAATAGTATTTGTAACGGACTTCATTCAATCATATCAGTGAAATCGAATATAGTAAACAAATGGCGATGTATAGAGAGACACCTACAAGAACTGAATACATCCCAGAGGTCCGAGGTAGTCGTACTTGCGAGGCGAACTCGTTCTGAATGTTATTACAATTGCTTTAACAACGAAATGTCAATACACCTGTTTGTTTCATGATGATAATATAGTTTTATAGTTTTTTAGCTCGACTTTTCAAAGAAAAGGCTAGCTATACTACTCGCCCCGGCGTCGGCGTCTGCGTCGGCGTTGGTGTCACACCTTGGTTAAGGTTTTCGTACCAATTCCATTTTTTGTCAAAACCATTACAAATATTGCTTTGAAACTTACAACACTTATTCACCATCATTACCTCCATCAACAGACATGAGTACATAACTCTGTCAAGGTTTTTGTAAGAATTGTGGCCCTTTTTCGACTTAAAATTTTGGTTAAGTCTTTCGTACCAACCCACTTTTTTGCAAAACAATTAGAGATATTGCTTTCAAACTTACAATACTTATTTACCATCATTACCTCCAGGGAACTCGTTCTGATTGTTATTAAAATTGCTTTAACAACGAAATGTCAATACACCTCTTTATTTCATGATGATAATATAGTTTTATAGATTTTTAGATCGACTTTTCGAAGAAAAGGCTAGCTATACTACTCGCCCCGGCGTCGGCGTCGGCGTTGGTGTCACACCTTGGTTAAGGTTTTCGTACCAATTCCTTTTTTTGTCAAAACCATTACAAATATTGCTTTGAAACTTACAACACTTATTCACCATCATTACCTCCATCAACAGACATGAGTACATAACTCTGTCAAGGTTTTTGTAAGAATTATGGCCCTTTTTCGACTAAGAAGTTTGGTTAAGTTTGTTGTACCTATTCCATTTTTTGTCAAAACCATTACAGATATTGCTTTGAAACTTACAACACTTATTCACCATCATTACCTCCATCAACAGACAAGAGTACATAAATCTGTCAAGGTTTTTGTAAGAATTATGGCCCTTTTTCCACTTAGAATGTTGGTTAAGTTTTTCGTACCAACCCACTTTTTTTCAAAACCATCAGAGATATAGCTTATACATTTACAATACTTATTTACCATCATTACATCCATCAACAGACAAGAGTACATAACTCTGTCCATGTTTTGTAAGAATTATGGCCCTTTTTCCACTTAAAGTTTCGGTTAAGTTTTTCGTACCACCCCATTTTTTTGCAAAACCATTAGAGATATAGCTTATACACTTACAATACTTATTAACCATCATTACATCCATCGACAGACAAGAGTACATAACTCTGTCTAGGTTTTTCTTAAGAATTATGGCCCTTTTTCGACTAAGAATTTTGGTTAAGTTTTTTGTATAAATTCCATTTTTTGTCAAAACCATTACAGATATTACTTTGAAACTTACAACACTTATTCACCATCAGTACTTCCATCAACAGACAAGAATACATAACTCTGTCAATGTTTTTGTAAGAATTATGACCCTTTTTGACATAGACTTTTGGTTAAGTCTTTTGTACCAATTCACTTTTTTTTCAAAACCATTACAGATATTGCTTTGAAACTTACAACACTTATTCACCATCATGACATCCATCAACAGACAAGAGTACATAACTCTGTCCAGGTTTTTGTAAGAATTTCGGCCCTTTTTCACTTAGAATTTTGGTTAAGTTTTTCGTACCAACCCACTTTTTTGCAAAACAATTAGAGATATAGCTTATACACTTACACTACTTATTTACCATCATCACATCCATCAACAAACAAGAGTACATAACTCTGTCAAGGTTCTTTTTTAAAGAATTATGGCCCTTTTTGACTAAGAATTTTGGTTTAAGTTTTTCGTACCACCCCAATATTTTTCAAAACCATTAGAGATATAGCTTACACACTTACAATACTTATTAACCATCATTACCTCCATCCCCAGACACGAGTACATAACTCTGTCAAAGTTGTTTTAAGAATTATGGCCATCTTTCGATTTAGAATTTTGGTTGAGTTATTCATACCAAATCAATATTTTTTCAAAACAATTAGAGATATAGCTTAAACACTTACCATATCTTTTTACCATCAAAACCTCCACCAACAGCCAAGAGTGCATAATTCAGTGAAGGTTTTAGGACCCTTTAACAACTTATAAAGTACTTCTTCTTCTCCATCCTCATATTAGTGTGAGTCTTCGAATCGATCTAAGTCCTTTGTTGTCTATACTTACAGTTAACACATGATTTACCTTTCAGAACTATTACAAGTATATACATGATACAATTCTGCACATGGTAGAGAAAGAGATGCCCGTTTGTACAGCTGATGATGATGGAGATACGAACATTTATCAAAATATGTAAATACGTGATACCTCGCTTTTATGATATTTCTTATGATAGTAATTTCGATAGTTTAACATATACTATCAGTATGCTTTTAAACATATGAAGACAATTATTGCTCCACAGAGTTCCCACCAAGAAACAATCGTACGAAGGAATTATTTGAAAACGTTTCTAGTTGTTGCTACAAGGAGATACCCATAGTTGCGAGTGATACACACACGCGAAAAGAGTTCATCGATACAGTTATTACACCTGCATGGGAAGATATTGTGTGAATTGATTATTTTGGCAAAGTCATGTTTGGACGATGTTTATTTTCAATAGCATGGTAATCCCGTGTTGGACTTTGCCCTTTACAACCTTATCATATACCATCGATACAGTTCCACAAGAACCAATCAAGTCAAGTATCAGAACAAATTCATACCAATCAGCTTAATAAGAATATGGAGTTTTCATGTTTAATTGACAAAGAAGTAAGCCATTTAAAGAAAATATTTGCATATATTTGGCGAACACTGTTTTTATTTGCACCACTGCTATCAGATCAGCAGGAAAATGGGAAGTGAAGGCTTACAAGGCAATATTTCTTGAGAAAACAGTGTATTGTTCCTTGGTAGAAATTGTTGTCTTGGAACAGCTCCTTCAAGATACTAACCAGTATGTCAAATGTCATTTCATGCTATCCTTGAATATTATGAAAGGAAATTAGTTGCTGATTGTATATATTGTTTGATTTTAATAGTTTTATTTTCCGATCCGTACGATTTTGTTTATGATTCCATATGGCAACCATATATGCGTCTTTCGGTATTACATTTGCATTTGTATTGACTATACACTTGAAAGTATGACTGTATCAGAGTCATCAACTTTTATGTATGCATTATTAAGAGATGAGATTGTAAGAGATGATATATTTGGGGTAAGCTTTCAAAGAGTAGGTCATGGGTTGATACTACATGGTTTATGTTCGGAGTATCGCAGATTAAATGTTTTTTTATTGAGCCATATTTTGGAGACGTGACTTTTATAATATGATTGTGATTAATGCTTTTTCCTTGAGCCGGTTCTTTTTCTTTGTCTAAGTGATATTTTTCTTGAAGCTATCCATAATTGTGAACCATATGTTCATGTTTGTTTATTCTCATGCAAGATATGCAGCAGGAAACATGTAATGTATGACTGATAAAGTATTCTACAATAGCAAAGATAAATTAAAGAAAATATGACTTTATAAGAACACGTAAACATATTTCCATGACTGCATTAAATGCGAACATTGTTTGGTCAGAAACAGAAACATAAAGATACGGGCCTAGATTAAACCTCGATTACTGTCAACTGTCTCTTTCCCACCTGAGTACAATGTGCAGCATGAGCGATAGTGATCCCTTGCCGGCCGTCGTCTTCGTCGTCGTCTGTCCATCGATTGTTTGTCTGTCCTTTTCATATGTTCATACTACTTCCCCCTTATCCAATGGACCAGTTTTAAAATAATTATACAAAAATGTTCTTGAAGTTGTCTTATTTTAAAGATATTCAAATAATTTAATTCCATCTAAAGCTTTAGCAATAAGGCATCGGAAAGAGGAAAAATGCCAAAATTGTATTGAACCAAAAAAATCACTATCCCGATCGGTAATTATTTTGCATAAATATTCTTCGGGTGACCATCTACTAAGAGGGTTCAAATCATTCCGATTTGTTGACAAACGTGGCCACTAAGGGGCGGGGCTTGTTTTGCATACATGTATGTATATGACCAAAGGTAAAGGCCTGATTTCAAAACAATTTGGCACAAAGGTTCCTTGGTTGACTATCTACCTTTAATGTTCAAATAACTCTCTTCATAACTTGGCCAACAGGGGGTGGTGCTCGTATTTGTTCTATATATAGAGTAAAAACTGTGAACACAATTGAAGTTTTATTAAATCAGGTCAGCGAGTTAGGACCACCATAACACTATTGGTTTATCCCGGAACTCAGTATATGATTGCTGTAGAGTCTTACAATTTTATGTAAGGGTCAATCAAGAATATTCTTGAGAGTGAGCTACCTTTTAAGTATATTTGACCAATCATGAGGATATTATTAGAAGTGAGTGGTTTCTCGTGCATCATCGCTTGGATTCTACAAAAAACGTAACGGTACCTTATTACATGCAATTTACTAATAATTGATCGGGACTGCACTCTGGCTTTTACTAATTCAAAAATTGAATTCGAATCGATGCTAATTTGTTCTCATCAAGAAAAACGCATAGCTGATCCGTATTAATTTTCTTTTCGAAAACATTACTAGCTCAAGTGTTATTTCCCTTTTTAAAAAATCCAAATGCAGTGTTTTCTCTTGTTTTAAATGTACACACATCGATCTATAGTCTTGATCTTTTATTTATGGGATTTCTTTTTTTTCATCTTTTCACTTCATCTTTTTTAATAGTTATGCCCTTTTTTTTAGACAAGTCCTTTTCATCGACACTCATGTGGGTTAGGGCTCACTTTTGAGAAAATAAAAAAATACACAATACCTGGTTGAACTACTACAAATAGTTTTGTATGGTCGATATGCTATACAAAATAACGACCGTAATGTTATCGTATGAGAAAACTCGGGAAACCCAAACAAGGCCGTGTTACTTTAAATAGACTACCTATTGTATTATATATATTATGATACTATATGAATCGTATAGAGGGGCTATTTATAGTCACTTTTATCATAGCGTTTGGACAATATAGAACTACCTTTTGAGTATTTTAACGAGGATTTGTGTATTTCCCCCTATATTCTTCTGTAATGGAAATTCGGACGCCTCTGGTTAGAGTCAGCACGTATTTTTATTTTTTTTGCATATTACATTGTTTTCCTTATTACAATAAAATACTTTTTCAATTTGCGTTGTGTTTTGTGCTTGTTGATATTTTCCTACAGATAGTACTGAACTTAGCAAACGTTTTTAAACGGTTTGAACGACCAGAAAAATATTACTACAGTGTGTAGCGAAACTACATAGCTATTTATTTACACGTCATATACTCGTATAACGTCATGAAAGATATGCATAGCTACATGTATTAATATAATCAAAGCACTGAAAGGGCTGACAGCAAGGGGCTAACTGCCGATTACATTTGGACATGGATTTACCGATCCCAAAAGTCTAACAAGAATACTCAACAATAGCACATTGTAATGTCCATATATTGAATGATATAGGAGATAAACGAAAACTACTGTACAGACAGAATGTGGGTCTAATGATTTACATTCGTAGAATAAGAGAGCCTAAACATCAACAGATGGAAGACGCAGTTTTCATGTGGTTTTCTGACATGACGTCACACCACGCAGCTGTAAACGACGAGATGCTGCTGATGAAAGCGAAAACACTGGGCCAGCAGTTAAACGTCACTGACTTTGGCTACTCTCGAGGCTGGCTGCAGCGATTTAAGAACAGACGTGGCATCAAACGAAAAGTATACCATGGCGAGTCCGACAGCGCTGACATGACAGTCGTAGAAGAAGGACGGTCTAGTCTGCAGAGGATTCTCGCAGACTACGACCCGTCAGACATCTACAACCTAGACGAAACGGGCCTGTTCTTCCGCCTAGGTCCCAACCACACACTAGCTACAACCAGCGTAAAGGGGGTCAAAATATCGAAAGACCGCATAACTGTCGCCTTAACAGCTAATGCCACGGGAGACCACAAACTGACGCCACTGGTTATAACCAAAGTCAACCGACCACGTTGCTTTGGGAAAGATTACAATCCACAGACCTACGTAACATACAGACATAACAGGAAGGCGTGGATGACTGGTGACATATTCGTCCCCTGGCTGAAGACTTTCGACAGACAGATGAGACTCGCAGGTCGCCACGTCATTCTACTCGTGGAAAACGCCGCCAGCCATACCCAGGGCGACCTCCGACTTACGCATGTCAAATTACACTTCCTACCACCAAATACGACGTCACACATTCAGCCCATGGACGCTGGTATCATTAAAGCTTTCAAAGCCCACTACCGAAAGAAGCTGATTAGCCACTACATCGACTGTGCCGAAAACAACCAAAAACAAACCATAGACATACGCCAAACCCTACATATGGTGAAGACAGCCTGGGACTTAGTGTCAGCCACCACTATCAGTAATTGCTACCGCCATGTTAACATAATGAACAGTACTTCTACAGACGAAACTGCCGAAGAAGACATTCCCCTTATTGAATTACAGCGCCTGTTACGCCAGCTTCCGGGAGATACTGAACATCTTTCTGCCGAAGAATACGTCGAGATTGACAAAGAAGAAGAGACTGGTCAAAGCCTAAACGACCAGGATATCCTTAATTTGGTACAGCAAAAAGAAGATGAAGACATCAGCGAAGACATCAGCGATAATGAAGAACCACCGAGTCCAGAACCATCCGACGTAACAACCACTGCAGCACAATCACACTTAAAGGCTGTCATAGCTTACTTTGAGCAGACTACATCAGGCGCCCCATCTGAAGAAAATTTGACAATGCTCTGGAAGTTATCCAAAACACTGCAAGACAACAGCCTGAAAGAGAAAAAACAAAAGAAACTGACCGACTTTTTCTCCAAATAAAGTCTTTAAACGGCCCTTTTTAGGGCCACAAATTCCTAGAAAGTCTTCTATCTTATTGTCTATTTATTACAAAGGCCCTTTTTAGGGCCACAACCAAACAAACATAAAGTCTACTATCCCAACTACGATCCCAACTACTATCCCAACTCTTTTAACGGCCCTTTTTAGGGCCACAAACAAACAGAAAGTCTACTATCCCAATTGTCAATTTATTATTATTACTCTACGGTAAAGTATAAAAAAGCAAAACAGAACATATAACATAACTAGTTTATTTCGTAAAAACAAATTCATTTACATCAAATCTAGTTTTCGACATATGGTTAATATGGAAATGTACAAATGAATAGGTTGAAGAGATTCTGGTCCGCTTTCGCTGTGGTAAATCTTACACCGTTGTAATTAGTACGATGTACGGTGTTTAGGTAAATATTACCTCCGATTCGCTAATCGGGAAAATTCGTTTATCCGGAAATATTAGTGGGGAACAAAGGTGTCCGGATTAACGAGGTTCGACTGTACTTACATTTGACACAAATTACTTCCCTTAATTATGCGCATATATTAACTGGGTAGTTTAGCAAACCAGATGGTTTTAAATGGATTTTAGCTGTTATTTGTTCATGCAATTAACACATGTCATATCAAAATCAAATGAAGGTATCTGCCTTACAATGAGAGTCCAATTTTAATATCAAAGCAGTTCTAGTTTAGTCAACTAAAATATTGTTTAAAGCGACGTAAAACATCATACTAGCAAACTAATCATTTTCTAATTGGGTTTCATCAAGCATATGTGAAATATTAAATGCAACTTTTTTGAATTTATTTCAAATCCCAACATTTTGAAAGAGTTCGTTGCAGAAATGTCAAAGGAAGTTTGCACCACTGATATGAGGAATTTATGAGACAAAAATGAAAAAGATAATTATAATATAGAGGAAACAGCGGACAATATAGAATATAAAGGAATTTGCGGCAATACATAACATAGTGGAAACTGTAGACAACTCTCAACATAGATGTACTGCGGACAATATATAATGTAACAAAATCTGCGACAATAAATCACATAGATGAAACTTCGGACAATATAGAACAAAGAGAAAACTGCGTTCAATATAGAACATAGAAGAAACTGCGGACAACATACAGTGTGTGTATACCACGTGACTTTTGACGTCATATTTGCATGGTCAGACAGCAATAATTGCTATTGGTAAGAATGTAAAAACAAAGGTAACTTGTTTATTTCTTCACCCTTTTTAGTGAAACATGACGCAGTCTACGCCGCTTACAAAGTCCTGTCTCCGGTTGTTTACAGGAGTTTGATTGGTGGTCTAGTATTTTTAAACACTTCGACTAACCTCTTCTCAAAATCCAGTTTTGACAATGCTCCGGGTCGGCGATATTAATAAATTGTGAGAAAAGGTTCATCGAAGTGTTTGAAGAAACTAAACCACTAATCAAATCTTATTTGCGTAGACTGCGCCATGTTTCATTAAAAATGATGAAGAAATAAAAAAGTTACCTTTGTCTTTACATCTAAACCGAAGTAAAATATTTATGTCCGCCGTAGCATTTGTGACGTCAAAGTCAAGTGGTATACACACACTGATATAGAAAGTGAAGGAAATGTTTAATGGATAACATTTAAGAAGTCCAAATGCAAACTAAAATTATTTTTCATTGGCAATTACGTTAAAGAAGCCACTCAGACATTGATTGGATAATGTTAATTGGCCAAATCAAATTTATTTCTATCATAACATATCACAATATCTGTTCACTTTTTGAAAGATTACATCTTGATATTAAAACAAACTAACTATTTTCGAAACAATGGTGACTCCAATCTTGCTGTACGGTGCCGAGGTTTAGGGAATATATGAATACAAAGAGGTAGATAAGCTACAAATTAAGTTATATAAGCAATTGCTCGGAGTATCTAAGCAAACTCCAAACGCGGCCGTGTTATGTACTGGCTTAAGATTATGAAAAAACATGATTCCTTAGTTCATAAAGCTTTTTCTAAACAAGTAGAGTATAACTTTAATAAGAGCTTGAGCTCGAAACTAAAAATAACACTTGATAACTTAGGTTACAACTATCTTTTACAAAACTACAATACACAATTTAATTACAAAAGCATGTTGAAACAACGCATACGAGACAATTATATACAAGTATGGCATGCACAACTAAATGAATCGAATAAATTATTTTATTATAGAATGTTTAAAACTGAATTCCAATTCGAAAACTACCTACTTATTACAACAAACGAATGTCTACAAAAGCAATTATCAAGATTTAGGTTATCCTCTCATCATCTGGAAATCGAAAAGGGGAGACATAATATAATGGTATTATTAGAGAAGAAAGATTGTGCAAATTATGTAACTCTAAAGCTGTAGAAAGCGAATATCACTTCATATCATGCTGTCCCAAATATACTGTTTTACGCAAAAGGTTTAATCTATATCAAGCATAGCCCAGTTTAGAAAATTTTAATTATATTATGAAATCAAAGAATAAATGGAAACTAATTAATTTAATGAAATACTTAAAGAACGCAATGAGCCTTAAAAAATGAAGAATTGTCTGTTATGCAAAACTAATGTAAATGATATGTTTGAATGTAGGTATTTTTTTTGTTCCATACATATGTTATGTTTGTTAAAACACTTTTTTTATGTTATATATATATATGTTATATGTTATATGTGATATGCTTTTCTATGTATATATGTTTGCCATATTTATATAATTTGTAAATGGCCAAAGGCAAAATGCTTTGCCGAAAAACAGTCAATAAAGAATCTTGAATCTTGATTGAAAAGGAGAACTTTATGAACAAGATCACAAAACGGACGACAATTGCAGTATCAAACAGTCAAATATTTTTGAATCCTTTCAAAAGATTAATGTAGGCATTATAATCCAGTTAAAAAATTGAAAATTATCATAATCATAAATTGTAATCAACAACCAAATGTGTCTGCAAATGGATTACTAAATAAGATTTAAATAATTCTTCTTACCTCGAACCATCCCTTTATGTGTAAAATATCATGTAAATAAATGTCTTTCATATTTGATTATGATCTATTAAAAATCCGCTAGTTTCGTTTATATTCTTTTTTTTGCATTTTTTCTCTTTGTTTATATTGTCCACATAACGCGTCTTGAATTTAGACCTTGCCACATATGATTTGTTGCTAAAAATAGCTCAACCAATCGTTTTCCTCGTTTCCCTCGTCTTTTCAGACCATTTACATGTAGTTTAACCAGTTCGTGTCAAAGTTAGATAAATCGGGTCAATCTGTTATATCGTTGTAACATATCAACTATTTTTTAGCCATCATTTTAATTATTTGATTCTCGTTCGGCTTATGTTTTATCACTGTCACGTGACTATCTGTAACAAGATGATTTAGTCGGAATCGAAAAGCTGCTTCGACTCGTTGCACAGACATGTACATTTATTTGTTGACAGCTTACAAATACATGATCATTTTCATTTCTGTAATTACTGTATTTCAACAGCATATTTCTTTGGAGTTCTTTCTAGTGCGTAATCGATGTCAAATCAAGTCAATTTTCCGGTTGTTATTCCGACAAGTTACCGCATTTTGTTTTATAGTGATGGCCTATATTGGCGGTACGATACTGGTAGACATGACTATACTGGAACCAGTCCATTAATTTTTTAAAGATATTCGTCAGATGTATGTGGTTTTCATTGACATTATATACAATCTACGAATATTAAGACATCTCTCTGAACCCGAAATGGTGTTAAGTAATGGAGAGCTACTGTAGAAAGATATATTTTAAGTAATTTATCTAATAAAACTTTAACAATTGGGACTGATTCAAGCCTATATTTCGATGAGTGTCTTCGGAATTCGGCTACTATAGCAATTGGCTCTGACGATACCATACTAGATGGTATAAATCCTCAAATGTGGACGGAAAACGATTTCTATGTTACTGTTCGATGAAACAAGTTTTCGGCGTACCAAGCGACGTAAGTTTCGGCGAACGTAACGACTCGTGTAACTGTTGAGTGAAATATTTTCGACTTCATAGCGAATCGTTAAAATACGCTTTTATGTACCAGATGAGGAAAAGTATTTCGAATATTATATGCGCCACCTAACATGAAAATAAGGCCATTAATTTATTTAAAAACGAAATATAAGTGCAAAAGCATTTTTGCGTGCCATATTCTTCTCAACAAGTGAAAAGCGGTACATTTAAAAGCATTACTGCCCAAAAGTGTAACTAGAAGGAATTACCGTGATATTGCACTGAACAAACACACAAACGAAGCTCTGTCACAAGATTCAAATATGTTCGACCATTGAATGACAATACTACATGGCACATCTTTATTATAGTCAAGCTATTTCTGACGTCGTAGACAATTATTGACCTACTAAATGCTCGAGACTACCTATTACAAGTTGAAATAATCATTTTTGGTCCTTATTTCATCCATGCAAATAGTCTGCACTTAACAATTTTTAATTAAAATGATCACAATGCATAGATTTCAGATGCTCTGATTTGTAGCGATAACATTGTTGACCATGTCAAACAAAAACCTGCGTTACACACTTTTATTTATATAGCATAGACACCAAATGATACACTTTACCATAGTTCACCATTCTGTCAGTATAGAAGAATAACATATTAGGCGATTTAATAATCCGTTTTGAAATGAGTATCGTCACAATATATTTACGACCAGTATAGTGTCAATTCAACGCACACATTCCTATAATATGACAAGTGCTATGGCTCAATTCAAAATTGTATAATGGGCAATTAACTTGAAGTTGAACACTAGATCATGGATTTTCGCCGGTCTCATTCGCTGTGTTAATACTCAAGTATTGGCCGATTTGAAAAGATACGCCTATTTGCTTTGACGTGCGCCAATGCGTGTAAAGTTGAACTTTAATAAACGCTTCATGTAATATTAGCGTATCAAGTTTGTGTTTCGTACATGTGTTTAATTTTACCTATTATCTAATTGTAAAAAAATTACAAATATCAGTTAAATTGAATAAAAGAAACTTCAAACAAATGCAACACACTAACACTTATAATAAAAACTAAACAACTAATAAAATCATGTAGATATTATGCTCATTATAAATAAATGAAGTGAATTTGAAAGACAAGAACTCTTATCAATTTAAATGTTTTATTAACTGGTTATTATATTGTTAAAACACACATCACGTCTATCTAAAACACACATCACACCTATTTAAAACACACATCACGTCTATCTAAAACACACATCACGCCTATCTGAAACACACATCACGTCTATCTAAAACACACATCACGTCTATCTAAAACACACATCACGCCTATTTAAAACACACATCATGTCTAAAACACATATCACGTCTATCTAAAACACACATCACGCATATTTAAAATGTATGCTATTATAGCTTTTATGCTCAGTCATTCAAAGGTGCATTAACGCTTTATATTCCTATGTTAAACATATATATTATGCTCACATTATGATGAAGATTTAAATGATATAAATAAACAAATTGCTACTTCAGCAGCAAAAGTACACGGCATAGAAAAGAAGGTCTGATTTAGACCTGTAAGGTCACAATACATAACACCGTATATGTCTAAAGGCGCAAATTCGATAACGTGATCACAATAAATACTGTTTTCTATTTCATCGAAAAACTTCGAGCAGCATATTTTCAGCTCATAATAAGCACTTAAAGTTCCATTCATAATAATCAGGATAATCATGTTTAATCATACAAATATCGACCACCATTTGGATTAGTTTCAACATGAAGTTAGATTTACAGCGTATTTCGGTATTTTCACATGCATTTCGGTTTGATTTTGTCCGGTGTGCACTATCGTGTGTCTATTTCAGTATCGGTCTTAGAATGTAATGTTATTACAGACACCAAATGCTCTGATTGAGCATACTTTTCTGGCCCATTTGATAGTGTACACTATATCATGGACAAACATCTGACAGGTGCACATACGTTCAAGAGTCAAGAGATAGATACAAGGGCGTCATTGTGCGATAAACTAGCTCTTTACGAAAAGATGCATTTGTTCGCGCAAGGCACCTTTTCCTGGCAGAAGACAAGTACTTTACCTCTTTCGAACCCCAGACCGCTGGTTTGACAGTGCAGCGTGTTAACCACTATGTCACCGGGAAACTCAATCGTATGAAGTTCAAATCACCTTTGATAATAATAAATATTTGATTTGTATAATGTTATTAACCAAACATGAAACATGTATAACACTATGTACTGAGCGGATAACATGTATGACCTACACTAAATAGTCAATTTCACGTTGATTCGATTCTTCAGCCAGATAGCAAAGACTCGCATTAAACGTGTCGGCTGTTGCTAAACACATTTGACATATATATGCATAATTAATCGACTTTAACGTAGTTGTGTTATAAAGTAGTAATGTTACGAGTATTGGATCATGCTTCCCAAGTCTAACAGTAAATATAATGTATGTATCAGAAGACCTTTTAGAACTCACCAACAATAAAATATTTAAGTATATGAAACTTTAAATTATATCAACGTCAATATCTCAAAATGAGCCGTCCCGCGAGAAAACCTGCAGGCTATACCGGACATACACTTTTCGCCTCCAGTGGAATTTCTGTTTCAGGAGTCAATACGGTATACCTTTTATGCCCCTGAGACGAAATATGTGGGCTGGATCAGCCTGCGCGGACTGTGCAGGCTGGTGTGGGTCGATACATTACGCAAAGTGCATAATGGTGTTTTTTTTCCGGGACAGCTCATATAAGGAATCTGGGTTCGATCACTGGTCGCGGCGACCATGGTAGTGTACGATTATGAAAGGCATATTTCCTAACCGCATACGGTTTAGTCATTCAGGGAACACGGACAGATGAACTATTACCTAAATATATTTGAAATACAGTTAGAAGTGTGCCAGACCCCTTTTGAAAATACGAACAACATTGGAAATGCAGTCGTAAATATTTGAATAATTTGTAAGATTTACGAATTAGTTTGTAAATGTTCCGTTTTCCTAGTCATATACAGCTACTTCGAAGATACAGGACTACCTATACGATTGCAATTTGACTAAAACCGATCCTATCTGAGGGAAAATCAAAACGACAATCACTCACAACTAGGCTATTTGCCGACATTGCGTTCAGAAATGGGGGATCCTGTCCTTTTACTTTTAAATGTACAGAGGAATATTAATTGAACCAGTGCATGAGCATAACTAGACGTTGGCATTTATAAACAGTCTAGGTTCAGTTCAGCCTGTTAATCTGTTTAAATTGTTCACGATCTACTCAAGTTGATATGAGATTTTACCATGGTTATTTACTTAGTTTATGAACAGTAAAGTTCTTTATCTGGATATATACTGTTCAAGAGAAGAAGATATGCATTTTGGCAAGGTTGGGCTCAAATGTTTCCGATCCAGTTGACATGTTTAATATCTGTATGTTACTTGAACAGCTTCATGAATGCGCCGTGCAACAGGAAAAACAACCTTAGCGTATTAAGTACAAATTTAGATAAGAATTTTATTGCACCTCCATATCATCTGATTCAAATGGACATACTTATCAGAAGTGCATTGAAACATTATTTGACTCGATTTTGAACAGCATAGAACAAGATGAGTAGACAATACAAGCTTGACAGAGGTATATTGTTACCAGAAAACCAGACTAAGTCTTCACCAAGGTGTCGGAAAGTTGTTCCTGTCACTTTCAACAGCGTAAGATGGAATGCACGTATTAAAGACTCATTTGGAAGTTAAACTTACATATGTTGAAATACAGGATCGATCACGACGTCTGAGGGAGATTACAGATTCTAATATATTGATATGTCCACCTTCTTTCGATATTCGAATTTTCTCATTCAGATTAGCGCATATCAATGAGTCTTTGTTGGTGATGTCACTGAAGGAAACAAATATATACATACAAAAGGAATATAAGTAATAGTTGAAGTTGTAAATAAGATGTGAAAATTCTAAAATATTTGCATTTATTTAAATCATTCTACATTTGATGCAACAGTATATACTATATAAATATCATATGGCAGCATGTGCCAACTGTTTCGAGGGTTGACAATATCAATGTCACACATGCTGCCATATGATATTTATTTTATTATACCGAACACAATTAAGTGACGTTACTGCTGTTTGCTGTATGATGTCACTGCTGTATGTGTATAAGGGAGGCAATCACGTCATGATTTAGCTAAAATATTGAAGCAGTTATTTGCCCTTATATGACATTCAAAATATCACTGCGGTCACATGACCTGACAGTCAATTTTAGCTTGGTCACGTGTCAAAAAGGTTGAAAATGTTTCTGATAGTCGAAATATCTCTTTTTCGGGTAATGGGATTTTACCATTGTAGACAAAAGTGAGGTATAATAAATAAGTTTATCACATAAATACCCTTATTTTCAAGTTGAGAACAAATCACGGATAAACGATATCCAACATGTGTGATATCAAATACACGTCATACACGCGACTACTGATGACGTCATTTTGACCTTTTTCTTTATTATGTTTATTGTTAAGTTGTTAAATTTTACACATTGAAAAATGCAATAATACGTTATTTTGAATAAATAACGAGTCTTAATTGTTTAAAACATTGTTTGTTTTTTTCTTCTTATTCAAAAATGATAAGGACTACTTTTTTATGCGGTGAATCACAAGTTCTTATGAAGAATATGTTATTCGGTCTTTGTTTTGATGTTGTCAATATTTTTCATTAAAACACACTGTTTAGGTGATAAAAAGAATCCATCACTCGTTTTACTTTGGAGAAGATTTCTTAAATTCGTCTCGAAAAAGAGAGTTATTAACCTCGCCAAGAGGCTCGGTTAATAACCGTCTTTTTCTAGACTCATTTAAGAAATCTTGATCTCCAAAGAAAACTCATGATGGATCCTATATATGTTCAACTTTGAGCAATAATTCAATCGCTAACCCCAGAAATGTTTAGAAATCACCTCATTAAATTTGATATTTGTTTAACTTTAACTGACTTGGTGTGATATGTCTGTGTGACATTAGCAGTTTTGAACTTACATGTACCTAGATTGAATCATTATTCGCTCATTCGATGACATGTGTTGATGCTTTGTACAAAATTAATCTAGTAACTGTATAACACTTTCAGCTCCATGGCTATCGTGTGACACATCTAGTGACAACGCAAGATCAAATTGTAGCCCTTTATTTAATATGTGTTTCCTCCACAACTAAATTCCGAATATCCGTCCATAACACTTAGGTACTCAATAACAGGAGTTTAATATAACTTCAAGCTTCACAGGATGATTGGTCTTTATGAGTAGATGAAGACCTATGTGTTTTTGTCACATTGGTCTTAAATGTCAAATCTACATGATTATTGAACTCCTTATTGGTATTTATTTTGTTACTGTGGCAAATTCGAATATGATTCCGCCCTATACATTACGAAAACTTTGATCCAGAGTATTTAAACTTTAGGGGATATTTGGACTCCAAAAACTGATCATTTATGTTTTTTAGGTCACTAGGTCAAAGGTCAAGATAGCATGGGCTATAAATGTCAACTTGTTTTCGGCTAAATATCTCAATAACATGTTGACGCTAAGTCTTCAAACTTCACAAGGTGCTTGGACTCCGCGAGAAGACCAAACTGTTTTCAGGGTCACCGGGTCAAAGGTTCACATGGCCCGAGAAATTCAAAACGGTTTCTGCTGTATATCTCAATAACCCTTTGACCTAGACCTAGATAATTCAATCTGTATCGAATAATTGACCTCTGTTTAAAAGATGATATGTGCAATCGGGGAAACAAATCGTATTCTCTATATTAAGGTGTTCTACGCCAAAACACTCGCACACATTCTAATTGGAACGTTCGAATTATATATCGGTTATATCAAAGAACACATTATTATTGTTAAGTGGAACGGGTTATTTGGCAACCTTCATTAAAAGTATCTTGTATGAATTCTAACGTAAATTGATGATATCATATACTAACAAAAAAATGGAATTTAATGTTATCTGAATTTACTGGACATACCGGCAACAGAGTTATGTCTGGATTCTCCATTTTGACACCATTGTATTTTTTTTGTTTATATTCATCTACTGAAAGACAATACATATATGCAAAAACTCATTGCATGCGTACTCTTTAGATTATATCATATGAAGACAACTGCTAGCAAAGAAAAGTACCTAATCGATTTAAAATCAGATTCATGCCGAATAGAAATAAACATTCGGCATTATTTCACTTGCAAAATCGAAAACAATCAGCCTACGATTCCGTGGAATTTGATAGGGTCTCCGTTTTCGTATTAACTCTCAAAATCAAGAAAGAATCAATGGTTACCTGAAGCCACTGTACATCTATCTCTTCGAATCGTAAGCACAATGAATTACGAATCACCGAAGGTCGTGGTTCCAACAATAAATCTTAATTAGGACATTTTCACCAAACAATTATCCGCAATTGAAAGTGAAATTATTTTAAATGAAAAACCTATTCTTTTTACTTATTCATATCTATGTTAATAAAGAGCACATAATCTTTTAAAAACATACTTTCTGCAGCACAACGTTCCTACCCGTATATCGGTCGCTTCACTTCTAGACTGTTGTTGGCCATCTATAAAAAAGAAATCAACAAACAATTTACAAATATACAATCAAATCTGCTATTTTGAATCAAATGCACATAGTTGCATAGGTGGTTGTGAAATATTTAACATGAACGATGAATCAAAACATTTTGAGATTCGAAAGGAAATTAAATTCAGTCTCAACATTGACAAATAAGAAGAATGAATTCAGACCATTAAACATTCTTAGAACGGAACATTGTTAAAACTATAGTATACCTCTAACACAATGAAATTGTTCCTTTGGGACGGTTGCTTCTAACCTGAATTACCCATATTGTCCTGATATCGACTTCGTCATAGAACTTTGTCAATGCCGATTTAAAATCGACAAGTCCGTTTCAAAGAATCCATAACCATTCTCGTAATATCAAAATACCAAATGTTGAGTAGAACCCTTAACAGAAAATAGCCTGGTGAGATAGCACTGACTCTCAGGCAGGCCTGGCTGGCTCTAACGTGATAAAACAGGCTTCATAATTCGGTAAGAGCAGTAAAAGGGTCAACGGCATTACATACATGGATGTTATGTTAGTAACGAGTCAGACACAAGTTGTCATCGCTTTCACCGTTTTGAGTAAGTATTCTTTTACTTGTCGTATGCTATTTTTTACAGCAATATATATACATGTACATACTTGATATTGGACTTTTAGCCGAATTTGATCATTTTCTTTGTGTTCCTTTATCATGAAGTCATAGTAGTCAGAGCATTGAGATTGCCAGACATGATGTGTTCAAAACTGAAGAGCATCGGCTACGGCTTCGTGGAGGTGCTCTTGAAACTAAACGAAGATGGTGACACAAATATACCGACGCTCCAATTCAAATGAGGGGTAAATTTATGCAAACGTACATGTTTCATATGAAGAATCATTATATGGCAAGAGACGTAAACATTCGAGGTTTCAACACGGGTAAACTCTATATATCAACAATCGGTTTAAGGATATTTACAAGAGCAGACGTAGCCATAAAATAGCTAGCTTTTGGTGTGCTGTAAATAGTATGGATGCATAACGTAATATGTTAGAACGCTTGATCTAGTGACAATGTTAATAATTTACCTCATCATTACATGACCATTATTTGCGTTTCTATTAACATGCACATGAAGTAACATTTACAGGAAAAGGGGATACCCTTTAGTTCGTCTTGTAAATGGCAACCATATACGCATAAGAAAATAAAACATATATAATTCAATCTTCAACACAACGATGTTCTGTCTTATCTTTACTTCAAAATGGATGGTGGCAATATACTCGAACATTTGACTGACACATGTTTGGACCATCTTGACCCTTTGATGCCTTAGCATTTCGACCACATCAAATGGTGTCACACTCCCTCTACTAACTGCCTGATGATAGAGATTATCCAGAGCTATAAATGTTCCAGTCCTTCCTACACCAGCGCTACAGTGATGTATTTGCAGTAGCAATGCCATGCATAAATCAAAGCGCTGAAAGCGCTGATGGTATAGGGGGCATATGTAAGTTGAAAACATATGGCATAGATCATATGGACAAACATTGTTGAAACAATGAAACAATGACATTTAAACAAACCAAACCAAAAATGTTTGAAGCAACACATTTTGCCTCCCAATAACATATACCTCATTTGTCAAAGTTTTACCCTTTTCTTGTATAAACAAAATATCGAAGGACAAAAGATTGACAAAAAAAAACCGAGCAGCTACCCTTAATTAAAATATTTCTAGTTCAGAAATCACTAAAGATCCACAATGTATATTGTAATCATGCTGATAAATGAAAGACGATCGAAAGCATGATAGAGTTATGTTTCTTTTGCACTGCACAATTGCAGCTCTGAGTTTCCTATACACCAAGTCTTAAATTGATATATTGGACATATATTGAGACACTAACTGAAGAAATGAAAAAATTGAGTTTACACCTAAAAAAACAGATTAGATTTGACGAAGTACAAAGCTTTGGGAAGCACTCATTAACGAAAAAGGGAATTTCACGGAACGCATGTGTTGCATATAATAAGTGAGAACATTGAAAGACAAAAATATACACACTCCAAACGCAGCATGCTATATTTATGGTTATGGTGCACTGCAAATCTGTAGGTCATAAGTTACCTACAAACCAAGTTTGAAATTGATACAATGAAAGTTAATTGAGACAATCGCTGAACTAAATAAGGAAAAATGGAGATAACTGAAAAAACAGACCAGAGTTATGTACCTAGTACTTTGCCGTTCTCCTGATCACACGGGTATAATTGTGACCACTTTGAAATAAATCTGCCATACAGAAACAACGTGTTAACCAATACATGCAATCCATGACGGACGGACGAATGCACATTCAGGCAGACAGCCGGCCGGACGCCGGATTATACCTCCAAGCTTTACAGACGGAGACAACTCGTAAAGTATTGATTACAGAAGACTGGTCCGATGCGTCAAAACACGTCAGCTTAGATTATGGTATTTGTAAAGTATTTGCAATTTAATTGTATCTCCGAAACGGGACCGGACCGTCAAGGTTAATTTTCAAAAACCTATTTAGACTACATTTCTAGTTTATTTGTCAACAGATACATCTAGGACTATATTACACGTCTTAAATTAACGCAAATGCATATACATTATAATTTTAGTCCCAAAATCGCTAGAAGCTTCTCAATTATAAAATAAATAATGACCTTGCGGTTATAACTCGGATGTGTTGACAAATTCGGCCAAATTTCTTTCCGACGTTTGACAAAAGTCAATGCGACATGCGTCATTCGTCTTTCACCAATGCGCTAAGTTTATGTGGAAACGCAGCCAGTTGCTTGGGAAGATTGTTGTGAGGAGTACTGGTTTGAGAAAACCAGGAAATACATTTGTAGGTGAACTGGCCGCCGTGATCTGACTGAAGAAATGTTAAAAACGGCGTTAAACCCCAATCAATCAATGTTGAAATTAACTTATCTATAATTTGTAGATTTAATTTCTATTTCCTAGTAGGGTCTACATACAGCGACACATGAGAATATTCAACACAAAACGCGACCTGTTTTACCAACAATTCCCCAGTAGCGGTGAGACCGTTTGTAACATTATTTCATGGCATGTATACACAGTAGGACCTCTCTCTTTGGACGAATTATGTTGTAACAAGTTTGTTTACAGTATTCCTTAACCTTGACCAAATAGACTAAATATACAGCAAACAACATTGAACTAAGGCATAACTATTGACCTGAATTAATAAAAGTATGATTTTGAATAGTGATGAAAACATTGTGGAAAAAGACAAACTTGTTGATTATCATTCATCTGTTAAGGTTAGTCAAATGTGTCTAAAAGGGGCAAAGGTTAAAATAATAACTGTAGACAAATGTTTTCGTTATCTAGGTTATAGAAACAAATTGATTCATGTTTCAAAGCATTGTTTGAAAAGGAGGAATTGCTCATTGTCAGCAATTGCTCCGTTTGTAAATATACTTTCAACATTTGTTTGTAACTAAGTAGCTATAACGGGAACGGTTCAACCATTTCCCGCTTACAGTCGCTTTTTGACGCATGTGCAGCAGACGGCTGCAGAATTGTTTATCATGACCCATTTCCTCTTTTTCCACAAAGGTTTCAACTATATATTTTTCCCCTTGATGTAAGGCAAAATTGCTCGTAATCATTTATCTCTAGCATGTTATTCAAAATGTGTCCGGAAGGGAGAAAGATGGAAAGAACGTCCATAGTAAAACGTTTAAATATGAAAAGAATTAATTTGAAACGTGTTTGAAAGAATTGTGTGAAAAGGAGGAATTGCTCATTGTCAGCAATAGCTCCATTTTCAACAATATTTTTTAAATATTCGAACTGTTATAGTATCACGGAAAGGGTTCCGCTTCCATGGGAAGGATGTAACCATTTTCCGCCTACAGACGCTTACAGACGCATGTGCAGCAGACGACAATCGAAAACATTGTGACAAAAGGGGAAATTGCTTTTCTTAGGCAATTTCTACTTTTGCCACAATGGTTTCAACTCCTTTCAATAATTGTATTTACAGTGCTTTGCACATTTCTCTATAAGTCGACTGTTGTAAACTAATGGGGTCACAGAACGGTCGACGTTACCTCACACTACTGACATTGAGGTCAACCATAGTTCAGAGTGTGTTTCATTCATAGAAACTATTTTGTCTCATAAATTTATGCAAGCGGAGGGTTTCGTGATTCGGTCGAACCAATGAAATCGTTGAAAAGGCAGATTATAACCAATCAAAACTCGATTTTGGTGTAGGTAT
>JASEVX010000008.1:35699855-35744163 GCA_031761405.1 Serripes groenlandicus | reverse complement strand
CTCATAATAACTGCCTCACTTAGACTGTTATAGTGGATACTCAGCACAAAGGGTTTGAAGTTCAAATAATGATTGAAATACGCACCTTATCTAGAGCTCTATAAAAGTATAAACATAAATATATTCATGAAAATTGAAAATAAATAACTTGATGTTAAACAGTAATGAAATGTTGTGTAAAAGGAAGCAATTATTCAATAACAGCTAGTTTCCATATTGTTTTGAAAACAAATTCCGAACATTGAAATTATCATTCCGTGATGGATATGACCAGCCATAATATCAATTGTGCGTGACATGCACCCTCAAAAACTTCACTAAATCATGATTTATAAAATCTGCTTCAAATGCTTATCTCAATATAATCAATACATCTGATAGGATATAAATTTGTTTAGTTTTTTCAATAATAAAGTAAAGCAAAAAATCGTAGACATTCTGACATATCGTTTTAGCAATTTGTCCCTTTCACCCACAGTGTTTCTAAAGACGACTGAAGCATAAAGTGTCATAAGTTGACTCTATCAGGTAAATCATTCTACCATTTTCATCATACAACACATCGGCAGCAGGCGTCTTTGAAAACATCTGCTCAGTAAAGATGGAAAATCTCTATAAATGAAAGTGTAATTACTCAAAGGAGTTGAACACATTGTAGAAAAAGGTAAATTGCTAAAGATGAGCAATTTTGCCTGTCACAATGTTCATAAAGATGCAACAGAATAGGTCTGCATGTGAGAAAATGTTAAACCTTGTAAATGATACCAGCATACCAGTCCTTTATAACATGTCTGACAATGAAATCATCCATGCTCTAGTTCAGTGGCATATTTCAAGATTTAAAATCTTATTATTAACCTTTCCCACATGATTTTTTTTTATTTGCGCAAAAGGAGAACCGTATTCAATAGTTACATTTTCATTTATAGAGTTTAACCATATGCTTGCATGGGTGTTTTAAATGTCGTCTGTTTCGGATTCTTAGTCAAGTCAAGTCAAGTCAAGTCAAGTCAATATATTCATTGATACTAAAGGCCTCCGGCCCAATATATTGTGTTATTCATTCCTAATACATGCTGTGTCCCATATTGTGTTATAGGAATATTCAAATTGATATAAAGGAAATGATATACAAATATACAAATATTCTTTAGAGTCGTCTCGGAATCAGAGCTCATAAGAAAAGAAAACTCGTCTAAAGATGTTCCTTTTTAATACCAACTTAAAAGAAATTACTCTCGCACAAGAGAACATTTTAGACAATGGAAGAAAGCATGAAATTCACAGTCAATTACTTCTTTGTTGGTAATTGACTGACAGTATATGCATATTCTTCTTTTTATAGGAATGTTGGTATCTACCAAATCTATCAATTTCAATACTCAACCTATGGTTAAAACGTCTAAATTTAGAAAAAGCTCTTTTATATTGAGATGGTAGATCTAATACTAAGTATTTTTCTGCATGAAGCAATGATTTAAAATTCATACAGTGGTGACATCGACTAGATAAATTAATATCACTAGATACAAGATACAAGATACAAAGTTTTATTTGATTAGAGGCCACCGGCCGATTACAACAAAATATAATATTACAAACAATTTTAAAGACCTTATTAGAAGTATTGATAGAATGTAAACATTGGTAACATTTTTCATGCACATAATTCATACTGTATAATCACATTGGTTTTGTTGAAATTTGATATGTAACCTAAAATAAAGATACATGCTATTTATTCAATTTATCTTGTTTATATAACTGACTAAGTTTGCATGAAGATATATGTACGTACACCAATAAACGCCCCCACATACATATTCACATAAATATATGCACATATGTACATACACGCGCACGCACGCACATGCATACGGCATATCCGATTATACAATGATCAAAATGATTTGAGCGCTCAATAACTACAAGAAAATCAAACTAAATGAAGGTATAACTTAGTTGTTGCTGTTATTAATATCAGCTCGTACTTTGAAGGCACAATATATAAACGACGCCACTCCGTAAATGACATTTGTTGATTTGGAAGACATCAGTAAATTAAACTGGTGGATCGAACAATTACGCCAGTACTTTCCGTTTATATATTTCTTGCGAAGTTCCTGCAGTTTAGAGCACTTTAATAAGAAATGATACTCATTTCCAACTCCGTCGCCACATAGTTTGCAAATCCTCTCATCTCTTTCTATATTAAGATGTCTTCCTGTTTCTATTTCTAGATTATGGCAGGCTGTCCTGAATGTAGACATAGCTCTACGATACTTTCTCATGCTTAAAACATCTAAATATTTTTCATGGACAAACGAATCTTTGAAGTGTTTATATAGTATCAGTTTCTGGTTATCTGCTACAGAAGCTGACCAGTCTTGCACAGCCTGATCTTTTAAACGTTGAGAAAATACGCAAAGAAACAGTCTTCCATTCAGGACACACTGGCGTTCCCATACATAACCAAAACCGAATCTTTGTAACAATAGTTTTACTGAAGTAACCCAATTTTTCTGACCAGATTCATCGTACAATTTCAACATCAAATAGCATTTTTTAACTAGTCTTGTTTCCTGCATATTAAGAATGGTTAGCCAGTATTTTACACTTTTTTTGAAATATTCTGTCCTTAATGGGTGTTGACCACAATCTCCAAAAACAGCTGATTTTGATGCAGACTTACTAACACACATGTATCTACGATAGGCGTATATTTGCACTGATTCTATATAATTGTGCAAGTGTACACCCCAAATATCAGCCCCATATAGCAGGATAGGCACTATTTTAGTTTTAAATATATTAAAAAATACTCTAGCCGGTAACTGGCCAAATTTGTGCAATTTCGATAGAACCGATATTAACGCTCTTTTCCCTTTGACTGCCTGTTATGTGCCCATACTGAATAACGACATGCGTTGAGTAAATGTGAGACCAACGTATGCAAACTTCGGTACCACTTCTAACATACTATCACCATAAAACCACTCTCCTTTCTTGACAAGTTACCTCCCTTTTTAAATACCATAACTTTGGTTTTTCAGTGAAGTATTGACCAATAGACCGCTGTTTGTACTATACTGCTTCAGTTTTTTAAGGAGTCTTTGCAAACCATATACTGTATCCGCTATTAAACCTATGTCGTCTGCAAACATAAGAATTAAAACTTCTTCAATATCGGGGAAAATCTGTATTCCACGTATATCACTGTTTGCTATTAGTTTTGCAAATTCATTGATGAATATGCAAAATAATGCAGGAGAGACCAGGCATCCCTGTTTAAGGCCCGTTGGGCATAGAATTGGAGTAGACAGACCATCACTAGATCGGATACGGGTAGTCACTCTATTATACATGCTTAAAAGGGTATTATATAGTTTTCCCTGTATGCCATTGTCTTGTAGTATAGACCATAATTTGTGCCTATTTACCTTATCGAATGCTTGTTTAAAATCTACGAAGGCCACATAAATTTTACCATGTTTTTTTGCGAGTGTTTTATTTATTATGGCTTATAGTATGAAGGCGTTGTCTACAGTCGATTAGTTTTCTCTGAAACCAGCTTGTACTTCAGACAGAATACCGTATACATTCAAGTAAAAGGTTAGCCGCCGATTTATTACGCATGAGTACACTTTACCTAAAACGTCTAATAATGAGATACCGCGGTAATTCTCGGGTGAGTTCCTGTCTCCTTTTTTATAGATTGGCACCAAGATAGAGCTACTCCACGATACCGGATATACTCCAGAACTGAATATTCTATTAAATAGCCTGTTAAATATGACGAGTAAATCTTCACCACTATTAATAAAGAAATCTGGTGTAATCTCGTTTTGCCCTGCACTCTTTCCACATTTTAATGACTTTAACGCACCCATGATTTCCTCGTTTGTTATCTCAGAGTTAAAGATGCAGTCTTGTATTTCGTCGAGTTGAGTATCGTTACCGTAACCTATGTGTATATTTGTTGACTGGTTATCTGTATATGCTGTAGCGTCAAATTCACTGCTGAATAAGTTTTCGAAGTGGTGAGACCACTCTTCTTCACTTATCGAGTTAGAGATCGGTCTACTGCTTGTCATTTTCTTGAACTTATTCCAAAATGATTTGGAGTCATTTGAATTGTTAATCAGTTCTTCTAGGGTAATTTCGTAATAACGCCTTTTCTGTTTATCACATTGCAATTTAAACTTTCGTTTCGATTCCTTGTAAACGGCCAAAGTATCCTCAGTTTTATTCAATCTGTTAAGCCTTAAAGCTTTATCTTTCTCGTGCTTCAGCTGTCGACATGATATATCAAACCAACCTGGCTGGGATGAGGAGGACTGTTTGAAGCGTTTCTTACATGCCTCTGCACATTTTATAAGCATATTATTCAAAGAATTTACTATGTCATTTAAGTCACTGTTTCCGTCCTCGATCTTAGTGACGAATTGGCTTATAAACGTATTCGTGAATGACATTTTCAGCTTTTCTTGATATAATGGTACACTAGTCGGACTGAAATGGTATTTATACCTGTAACATGGACGCACAGTGGGGACTGTGTTGCGATTAGTCGAATCGAGCGTGCATTTAAGTGAGAATTCGATTGGGAAATGCGATGACTCAGTGCGGCAACCTATAGCAAAACGATTAATGAAAGGAATTATTTCTGGCGAGCATATCAAATAGTCAATAACACTGTTACCACTGTGGCCGATATATGTGAAGTTCCCAATATGCCTGTCCGATCCGATTCTACCATTACAAATGTAGAGGTTATAGACTGAACAAAAAGACAATAAGTTTCTTCCGAATCTATTGTTATGACTGTCACAGGAATAACGAGTGCCTAAGTCATCGTCGGAAATATGATTTGTGTCCATATCCACGAATGAGTCATCATTTTCGTTCGTATTTGATCCACCATTGAGCCCGGTTCTTGCATTTAGGTCGCCCGAAAGTATCAGGGGTTCACCATTTGCGATAATTGCATTTTCTAGAAGACTTTCCTCCAAAAGTTGAATACCACTTTCTTGATATTGGGTGTAATATGGTGACTTCTCTGGTGGTAAATACATAAATAAGATAATAACATTATTTTCTGTTCCAATTCACTGTTTCTTAATGCGGATAAACACTCCCAATTTGCTGTCACACGATAAACGCTCTACAAAGTTAATTAGTTCTTGTTTAACGTATACAACAGTACCAGACCTGGCTCTACCGTGCTTAGCTAATGTTATCGCTTGGGAGAAAAAGCATGAATAGCCAGTGAAAATGTTTCGTATGTTTTCTTGATTTTGTTCCCATGTTTCCAACAAAGCAAAGATATCGAATCTCTTAAGATAGCTTAACATTTCTTCATACGACAACTTTTCCCTTATTCCTTCGATATTCCAAGCCAATATATTTATGTATCTTTTACCTTGCCTTTCCATTGGTTGCTATGCAGCGGTGTATTTAGAGCTGCCTTGTACAGTATCATGGATACTTTCAGCTACAGTAGATATCTCGTATGGGTCTACCGAACATTGCGAATGGTCTGCGATGCCTGACAAGTTGTCTTTACTTGTACTGTGGTCTATATTTCCGGTTTCATTTGGGATTGTCTGTCGACGATACTCACGATAGCCACGTCTGAATATTCGGCTACTATCAAAATCTGTAGAAGCATTTTCTCGGATATGCAGTACGCCTTTCTGGAAGTATCCAGTTTTCCCTTGTGATTTTAGATCAGTTAGTTGGGACCTTTGTCGTTTTGTCAGGTCGTCACTGACTCTGAGGTTACACTCTCTCAGGCGTTGTCGACCGGAGTACACTTTGTATTTGTCATCTTCATGCCTAAAATTAACAAGTGTCATAAAGTATCCTTTCTCTCCTCCTATTCTGAACGCTTCTTTAATATCATCCGAACACCAGTTTTCATCCGGGCAAGCCACCAGCAACACTTTCGATACAATCTGATCCTTTAATTTTTCAGGATTTTCCGATTCGATAAGATTTAGTCCGAATATTCTCAAATAACTTCTTTTATTTTGTCTCTCTAGCTCGTCTACTTCTTTTTGTAATGTATCAACGATCGACGACTTTTCTTCCAGTAAATTGCTTATGTGTTCTACATCGAGTTGAATATGTTCGCGATCATCAGCTAACAACGACATTTCCTGTTTCATAGCGTTTAGTTCATTTTCCACGATCTTTTGTTCGTTGTTCACTGTAATTACTTCCGCCATGGCTTTAGTACAGTCCTTTTTTACGGAAGTCATTTCCTCCTTGAGGTATGAGATATCGTCCTGCACATGCTTTAGCTGGGAAAGGACTCTTGTTTCGCTGTTGTTTATTGCTTCGAGTATTTTCATTTCACTATCTTCGTGTATAGGTCCTGGATTTAATTCTACATCCGATGAAATTAGCAACCGCAGCTGATTATACGAACCATATACAACGCTCTGAATATAATGGGTGCGACTGAAAATGTTTACTACATGGGTACAAGAGCTGTTGCAATCACTTGGGCTGTATGTTGATTCACCGATATCCACGTATCTAGATGAGTGGATTAACAGGTTATATGAGCCCTGAACAAAGATCAACACTAAACATGTCGCAAGCTATGCCAATCCTGCGAAAAGTCATCAATTACATGTAATCTCTGCTTAAATAAATTAATAAAATGTGGAACATTTCTTGTGATATCCGAGCAAATCTAAATCCATATATATAAATAGTAATTATTTGACTTTTGACGCTCAACTCATTCTGCCATTTTCTTCATGACGTTTCAACATTTTATAGCATTGCTTAAGATATCTAGAGTCGGACATATATAAAAGCTTACACCAAAATTGTATACGGTTTGTCATATAGGAAATACAAAATAGGTAACCTTCAATAATCGCCTAAGACAACATAATTATTGGTAGTCCGATTTACACCTAGGATTCTTTTACAAAAATCAAGGTGAACAGTTCCTATAGTACTAGAATATCAATAGCCCCATACCTGGGAAGAGTAACATAGTATTGGTGTTATTAATCAAATAGTTTAAAATACTCATTAATTGGAAAATATCAAAATGGTTTTTCATACTGTTTGATAGTTAAAATAGCTTTTCGGGCTTATATGGCAAGTTTTTCATGGATAGATGACCAATATCGATGTAAAATTAACTCCAATATAGTTATACTTAGAAACAACATTAACAGCGTATACCACCGAAATAACTTTCTCGTTGTTCCTTAAATAACCTCCATTTCTGAAAACAATAATCTTAGTTTTATTTAAATTAACTTCCATTCTAGTGTCATTACAAAAAGTTTCAATAATATTAAGTTGCTGCTGTAATTTAAATTACCGTTTCAGCACAGTTGGCGATGTCGTCTGCAAACATGAGACAAATAATGTCCTATATGTCTTCCGTAATGAAGATTCCCGAACCACAAGACTGTCGAAGTAAGAAAGACAACTCGATAATAAATAAAATAAAGATTGTTGTACTCGTTAAGTCCCCTTGTCGGGTGCCTGTATTACAAGGGAAATAATCCGTACTAATACAGCAGCAGTTCTTGTTTTTAAATAAAAAATATTCAGTTTTGTTATCTTACTTTATGCATGAATTCAAACTGCAGTACATCGACTTTAAGACGCGTAAAAAATAACCCTTTAATCCTATTTTCTCAAGTATGTGAAACAATTTAGCATGATTAATTTTGTCAAATGCTTTTTTAGAATCAGCATAAAGCGAGTAGAAACTCTTACCTTTCCTTTTGAGATATTTTTGTATTATTTATTGTAAGTAGAATATGTTATCAACAGTTGAATACCCTCAACAACACTCGTCTATTTTATTGTTTTTCTCTGTCCAATTAAAAAGTCGAGAATTAATTACAGTAGAAAATATTTTATATAGGGTATTAGTTTCTGAAATACCGCGATAGTTCCCCGGGTCATTTAGATAGCCACTTTTGTGAATCGTGGTTATAATGCTTTTATCCCAACATTTTAAGATTACACCTGTTGAGATTATTCTATTAAAGCGGGTCATTATAAAAGGTAAACAGAACTGTATTGAATAATGACAGAATTCTTACAGTATTCACATCATGTCCCGGACTTTTGTTATTGGACAATTTATTGATGGCGCGTTCTATTTCGTTTCTCGTAAACAGACAACCTAGCATAGTTATCATTTAGGTTTATATCCATATCAAACCTCGGCAATTCTAAAATATTATTAGTTGCATCGATACCATTTTTAAAATGATCTCCAGACGATTTCTTATTCGGAACTATTTTACATGCAACAGGAAAGTGGTCTGATACATCATTGTTTAAAACCTGGAAATTAATAATGTGTGGAAAAGATCAGATGAAGCAAGCATATGATCCACTACACTAACACCTTCGTTGGCATGACAAGTGTATTCACCTAGCTGATCATTGGAAAATCTCCCATTGAGTATATTTATTTCATAAATACAACATAATTTAGTAAGACGGAAAGTACTCATTAGAAAAGTATTACAGTAATCTGCTGCATAATTGTTGTATGTGTGACAGGGTTGAATTCATCACATCAGTATGCTTGTAAAAAATAAACTCTCCAGTCAATATTGAGGTTTAATTTAAACCCTTAAGCTAGAAAAAATCAGAAAGCTCTGTTCATGTTATTTAGAATTAGTATCTTTTCTTTTTCAGTTATACATGCAGGTATCATTGACTGGGAGTTTTAACCATGGCCACAAATGCATCCATATACGGCTCGGATGAAACATCATTCCAAGATTGTGATGTGTGCAAATTTCAGAATATAATCTCTGCGGCGGTTTCCTACTGTTCTATTTGCAGAGAGTATATGTGTACAGTATGTGAACGCGTTCACAGAGGCTCGAAAATCACCAGAAACCACAACCTCTTTACAGTAAGCAATATGTCATCTGCATCAACTAAATCTAAACCGACATCGCCGATCTTGTTTTGTGAAGACCATACAACAATGAGTGTAGATATGTATTGTAAAACCCATGATGAAGTTATTTGCAGTGCCTGTAAGATAACTTCTCATAGAATGTGTGAAATAACTGACGTTAGCCAGCAGACAAAACAGATGACGAAAGATGGTTCTTTCAATAAAACAAAGACAAATATTGCAGATTTAAAAACCCAGTATGACAACATGAAAGCAATGAGGAAAAACGATAAAAGCATATTTAAATCCCAGTTAGAGAAAAGCATTAAAGACATGCGTCAGATACGAAAAGAAATAAATGAAACATTAGACACCATAGACAAGACTCTATCAGAAGAAATCCAATACGCTGCTGAAAAGACAACCAAAGAAATAGAAGTTCATTGTGCAATATTTGACCATATCCTATCTCAAATTAAAAAACAACTTAAAAACCTTAAAGAATGCGAGGCATCCAAAGATAATCAAGTTATGTTTATAGGCATGAATAGGGCTAGCATTGCACAACATAAATACGCGGACACCATGGCCAAAATGCAACAAGATTTAAATGAAACCGAGACACAATTTAAGATAAATAACACCCTCTACGACACTGTGAGACAACTGCAATATGTAGAAACAGTCCTTGTTGAAGAACAGGTTATTAGAACTGGTATTACATATGGACTACAGAGCCAGAAACCTCTGTCAAACATGATCATATCCGGTGCACGTGACATAGATATTGGAGACACATATGTATTTGGATGTACTTTTATGCCTGATGGCCATCTTCTACTCTGTTGTGGTCACCACGGACTCAAACTTCTTGATAAAGAGTTCAAGATGATATCCCACTTAAATGAATATGCTTGGTGTGTAGCAGCGATCAGTGATACTGAAATCATTGTTACACAATGTATGTTTAAGCAGATGATATTGAAAGTTAAGATATTTCCACAAATGAAAGTGAGTAAAACCATTGATATGGGTGGAAATTGTTTTGGCGTAGATGTTTATGGTGATGAAATGTATCTGATCTGTGAAAACCAGTATAGGGTTAGTAATGAGATACAGGTACTTAACATTGATGGCAAGTTACAGCGTAGACTGGGTAAAGATATGTTAAAAGGGGGCGGCAATGTGAGCATCAATAATGATGGAAGCAAAGTGTTTGTATCAAACTGGTACACTTGTACTGTCACGTGTCTGGATACAAAAGGTCATGTGATCTACCAGTACTCAGGCACAGACTTGGAGTACCCAATCGGAATGTATTCGGATTGTGATGGTTACCTTTTAGTCTGTGGATTTGATAATAACAATGTACAAGTAATTGGACCAGATGGGAAAAAAGAAAAGATTTTGTTGTCAGAGGCAGACGGTGTGATTGGACCACGGTGTATAGCGTTCAGACAGAGTGATAGCTGTCTGGTTGTTGGAATGGAGAATTGCTGTTTCGATTCGCTGATCAGTTACATAGCTAAATAATTATAAGTGTTTATTGTGTGTATTCACATTTAGTATATTGACTTCTTTCAGAGAAAATTGACCATATTGGTTAACTGTACATGAATGAAATTAAGCCAAAGTCAAATTAGACTGTGTTATGTTTTGCAAGCAGTCAATACCAATATCAGTTTCCATCTTCGAACATTCTAATCATGGACGTTTCCCATTCCCCATTCAGTTCTTCATACATTAAAGATAAGTGTCTTTTATATTGATGTATAATATTGCCCGTCGGTGGCACTTCTATATGTTGTGTAGGTTCGGATCAGCTTTTCGACTTGCTCAGACTAATAATAATATACACAAGTTGATATAAAATTATAACGAGGTTATGTAAGTAATATATGAACAGTATTGATCTTGATTAGGCTGCGGTTGCACAAGCGTCTCTTTATACACAGTTCACGAAAAGGAAAGTGTACCTTTTCGTATGAACGGGCTGAAATATATATTCTGATGACATTAATGTCATACCTCCGTGATTGACCTATTGTTAGACATATGGTTGCTAATTGACTGGAGATTATATTCATGCTGACTACATGTTTTTCACGTTGTTCGTAATTGACTCGTGATTGAAATCAAATTTCCAATTAAAATGGATTATTAAGTACCATCTTCAGACGAGAAAGTGTTAGCTGTTTGTTTCATTTACATTCACCGCTGATTTACCGACTTCTTTAGTAACTCGATAAGAAAAACAGATTCAATACATTTTAAGTTTTTAGTTACTTGAAAGATAGCAAAAATAAAAAAATAAATAATCGAATACTCGAATACCCATTTAGATAACCGGTACTCGGACGTCCGACCGAGTACTCGGGTACTCGCGTACTCGGGTACTCGCGTACTCGGTCTCATCCCTTATTTTAACCGATCTGTTTGTGTCGTCCATCTGTCGTTTACTTTTTGCTGCAAACGACATTTCTTTCTTAACCACGTAATAATCAAACCAACTGAAAGGAATGATCATTTGGTTGCAGTCTGTCAAGTTTGATCAACGAGTTAAATTATATACAGAACTTTGGTTGTTGCGTCATCAGACAAATATGAAAATGGACTTTTAACTTCAAAATACTTCTCCTGATTATTCATTGCATCAATCGCAGTAATACTTCACATGAATGTTCTTTTGGTGGTTCTGTTTCAAACGTGTTCAATAGTTAAATGCAATGTAGAACTTTGGTTGCTGCGGCATCAGAAAGAGGGGTGCCAAAATTATTCTCCTCTAAATTAGCTTGTCTGATTCCAAGATTATTTAGTAGAAATGTTAAGTCATACAAAATGCGGATTGAGAAAAAGGGAAACTGACAACACCTATAGAATATAATTTTTAGCTCACCTATGCACGAAGTGGAAGGTGAGCTATTGTGGTCATATTTTGTCCGGCGTCCGTCCGTCGTGCGTCGTCAACATTTGAGCTTGTTAACACTCTACATGCTACATTGTGCATCCAATCTTCATGACAGTTTACCAGAACATTCATCTCCATCAAATCTTGGTCAAGTTCGAAACTGGGCCATATGAGGTAAAAAACTAGGTCACTAGGTCAAATTGAAGGGAAATCATGTTAACACTCTGGAAACCACATTTTCAACTTGCGCATGTTGAAACTTTATCAGAGTGTTTGTCTTCATGATATGTAGGTCAAGTTCGAACATGGGTCATGTCGGGTCAAAAAGAAGATTACTAGGTCAAATTGAAGGAAAATCTTGTTAACATTCCAGAGGCCGCAATTTTTGCTTCAGCATTTATTTGCTTCAGCAGCTTGAAATTTGGTCAGAATGTTGAGCTGAATGAAATCTAAGCCAAGTTCGAATATGGGTCATGCCGGTTCTAAAACTAGGTCATTAGGCCAAATTGAAGGGTACTCTTGTTAACAATGTAGAGGCGACATTTTCAACTTGAGCATGTTGAAACTTTATCAGAATGTTTGTCTTGATGATATGTAGGTCATGTTCGAACATGGGTTATGATGGGTCCAAAGGAGGTCACTAGTCAAATTGAAGGACGATCTTGTTAACACCCTAGACGCTACAATTCTTGCTTCAGAAGTTTGACATTTTGTCAGAATGTTTGTCTTAAAGATATCTAGGTCAAGAATATGGGTCATATTGGGTCAGAAATTCGGTCACTAGGCCAAATTGAGGTAAAATCTTGTTAACTCTGTAGAAGCCGCATGTTTTGCTTCAGCAGCTTAAAGTTTGATTAAAATGTTGAGCTGAATGATATCTAGGCCAAGTTCGAAAATGGGTCATGCCGTGTCAAAAACTAGGTCACTAAGCAAAATTGAAGGAAAATCTTGTTAATACTTTGGAAGCCACATTCTTTGACTAAGCTGCTTAGTCAAAGAATGTGGCTTCCAAAGTATTAACATGTATATGTATCATTTAGACAAACATTCTGACCAAATTTCATTTTATTCGAAAGGAATTTTGAAAATTAGAAGCCTTGGTTAAATAACACATCTACCGTATATGCTAGATTTTGTCAACTATTTATTTATTATCGTTTCAATAATTTGATTATCTTTTAGTATATATTTTTTTCATTAGGACTCGATTACATGAATTTGTCTTTGGGTCGGAATCGAGAAGTTACTTTTTACTCAATTCGATTTACAATATTTAGGTATTACCCATGAACTTCACGCGTGAATAAGTTATGTTGAAAGCGTAGAATTAAACTTTTAATTTTGTAATTCATTTATTTTAAAAGCGAATTTCTTTGGTCATCTTTCTATAGCTTAAGTTATATGTTAAATCAGTTAAATCGATTTTCTAGTTGATATCACATTTGTTGTTTTAGTGACGGACTATTTGGCAAAACGATACTGTAGAGATGGATACTCTGAAACTAGAACATTCATTTTAGCAAATATTCAACAGATGATCGTGCTTTCATTGACATTATGTACAATCTTCGAATATCAAGACATCTCTCTGAACCCGAAATGGTGTTCAGTAATGGATAGCTACTATAGAAAGAGATATATGTAGTAATTCATTGCCGTTATTGTAATGAAACTTCGGCAACTTATTCCAGTCTAGGTTTCGATGTGTGTCCTACGAATTCTCATACTTTAGCAATTGGCTCTCACGAGCCCCTTGCTAAAAATCTGAATAATTGATATATCTATAATATAGGTCATTAAAGTCTTAAGCTGCAAAGTCATCAGATGCTGTTTGTATCAAGCCAAAACCACCAATTAAATTCCTTCTTTATTTCCATGTAAATCAAATATTTCCAAACCTCAATTGTCCAACTTTCTACAATGTTTACAGATAGGACAACCTCTTAGCTATACATTAATAAAGACAATGTAATCACTACACGAAGATGGTTACCGTCATTTTTGCACACACTCGAGCTTGGCCAAAAACTGCTTTTCGACAAACTCTTATGTCACTATTTGTTAAGTTTAAAAAAACAAAATACCAATTCTAACAGTTCCAGTACATCCCGTAGGTATTTAGAATGTATTCAAACGTATTGTAACATGTACAATGCACTCTGGTGAAGGTGCACACTCTTTCCTAAGCAAACACAGTAAGATCTTCTTTGCCCATCAACAACAAATGTACATTAGACGACAAATCAATTATCTTCGCAAAACATTTGGAAACAGCATTTAACTGAAAGCATACTTATTGAGTTGAGTTGAGTTGAAAACATTGTGGCAAATTGTGACATTCTATAATTGTAGATACGTCAAAATGTGTCTACGTGTGGAAAAGAGTTAAATGGTTTCAACACAGACAACTCTTATATAATTCAATTTTGGTAATGGGTAAATGTCTGCGAAGGTGTGTCCATTTTTGGTAAGATTCAAGAAAACCTATATTCTACCCGAACAAAAATGTAGCCTTCAATGTCTATGTTATCATAGGGTAACTGTATTTTTCAGCTGATCCGCAGATTCTAAAATACAGTGAAAGATAACCGACTTGCTAGATCGTGTTTGATACATATTGATAAATATTTACCAAACCATGACAACTTACAATAGATGCAAAATCTGCAAATTGATTTATAAATGATTATCAGATTAACATTGGAAAAGTAAATGAAATTCATTTATTTTAAGAGTTTATCAAGTTTCGTCTGTAGTATACCCATTAATTAGGGAATGGGTTTTAATTATTGTTAACAATTGTATCTAACAGCAAAATACCCGTTACTGTACCATGTGTTAGACGTATCTATTGTTACAGTATTCTAACCTTTTCCAAAATACAAATGGTTTATGATACATCTGTAGAAAACGACATTTAAAAACAAAGTAGGAAAAGGAGAAGTTGCTCACTAAAGTCAGTTTCTTCTTTTGCCACAATGTTTTCAACTTTATTCAATATTTGTTTTTCTGTTGCAGATTTGTAGAATAACCCTATTTTTCCTATAATTCCACTGTCTTATAAGTTAATCAAAGTCTAAGTTGTGGGAGACGGTTCTTTTGAGTACTCACAATATAAGGTTTGAAGGTCAAAACATATTGAAGATGATGAAAGACGTTCCCTATCTAGAGCTCTGTTACAGTATTAATATGATTTATGTCATGCTAACTGAAAATGAGCAACATATTGTTACACCGTATGTAATAATTGTGGTAAAGGAATCAATTATTTGTTGTCAGCTTACTGTTTTGAACATTTACCGTACATCCAAATTGTCATGCATTCATTGCTCGAGTTAAATGACAAGACATAATACTTGATTTTAGCTCAACTATTCGAAAAATATGAGAGTTATTACAGTCACTTGTGCGTCGGCGTCGGCGTCGGCGTTGCAACTTTGGGTAAAGTTTTACATGCAAGGCTTTTTCTCAAAAAACACAACTGCTATTGCTTTGAATCTTCACACACTTATTTGACATCATCAAATGACCTTGCAGGACAAGTCCTAAAACTCTATATTAGATTTTGAAACAATTGTGCACCTTTTTTACTTTAAATTCTGGTCAAATGTTTGCGTGCAACTACATTAAGAGTCCATATCTCTGTATTTACTTGATGCATTGCATTAAAACTTTATACGACCCTTTCAAACTATCCGACCTGTAGATTATAAAGTAAGATAACTCTATCTTGCATTTACTGCAAATTATTGCCCTTTTTTTACCTAGACATTCTGGTTAAAGTTGTGCGTGCAACGACATTAAGAGTCCATATCCTAATAACTACTTAATGCATTGTATTGAAACTTTATACAACCCTTCCGAACTATCACACCTATATAAATCATTAAGTTTGATTACTCCTTCCAGCATATAATGCAAAATATAGCCCTTTTTACTTAGAAATTCTGGTTAAAATTGTGCAAGCAAGGTACTTTCATAGATATATCTCAGTAACCACAAATGATATTGACTTGAAACTTCATTCATGTCTTCAAGGGTATCAGACAATTAAGTTAGATAACTCTTATGAATTTAGTACAAATTATGGCCCTTATTTGACTTTGAAAATGTGTTTAAAGTGTTGCATGCAATAGTACTATCATGCACATATCTCAGTAACCACTCAGGTATTTATTTAAAACTTCAATATAGTCTTAAAAGGTATCAAACAATCAGGTTAGGTAACTCCTGACTGAATATATTATAGATTATGGCCCTTGGTGAAGTTAGAAATTTGGGTTACAGTTTTGCATGCAAGGCCTTTTCTCACAAACAGCAGATGCTATTCAAACAAGACTTATCCGACTTGATTTATAGTTCTATACTATCAAGCCACTATCTCAGTTACAACTGTTGACTGTAGTATCAAATGGCCAAATAGTCGAGCATGCTGTCTTGCGGACAGCTCTTGTTGTAAAATGAGCCCCCTTTCAAACACTTTATAATTCATGTAAATGGTATTAATGAAAGAACCTGTATATGTTTATAATCAGCTTATTGACAGATTTGATTTTAAATAAAATTATGTTTATTTTTCGACAGTAAATTACGGGTTGAACCGTTCTACCGGACATTATAATAAAAGCCTCCTCAGAAAGAATCTTCGAAAAATATTGTAAATCCGAAAATCCTGACAATTTCCCTAGTCAATACCAAATATGTTTAAATGGAGACAATACACTAGAATAACCATTTCCCTGTCCAATATCTATAAATGGAGACAGGAAAGAAGAATAACATTTTCCCTGGCCAATATCTATAAATGGAGACAGGAAAGAAGAATAACATTTTCCCTGGCCAATATCTATAAATGGATACAGAAGAGAAGAACAACCGTTTCCCTGGTCAATATCTTTAAATAGAAACAGAAACGTAGAAAACCATTTCCTTGGTCAATATCTATAAATGGATACAGAAGAGTAGAATAACTATTTCTCTGAACAGTATCTATAAATGGAGACAGATAAAGTATAATATTCATTTCCCTTGTCAATATCTTCAAATGGAAACAGAAAAATAGAATAACCATTTCCCTCGTCAATATCTATATCTTTAAATGGAAACAGAAAAGTAGAATAACCATATCCCTGGCCAATATCTATAAATAGAGACAGAAAAGTAGAATAACTATTTTCCTCGTTAATATCTATAAATGGAAACAAAAAAGTAGAAAAACATTTCCTTCGTCAAATACAATGAATGTAGACTGATGTCCATTCTCGGCTACTCTTCTTGAGATCAATATAAAGTTGATATTTAGCATGCCACGGTTAGATTAATCAACTGTAGTACAATGTTTTAGTAAATATAACAAATCTGGTCATTGCAAAAAAGTTGCTTAGTTGCCAAGTTCGCTTGAATACATATAAGACGTCTGAATTTGGAGACATTGAAAGAATTCCAGCAAAGTATGAAGAAAAAATCCGTTTTCTATAACAAATGATTAATTACTGAACAAATTTGAAAATACTACAGCAAAAGGAATTTCTTCTTTTGCCATAATGTTTTCAAAAGCCATCGACTGGATATGCAAACATTTGGCCAGCTTGTAGGAATTGGTAATAAGTTTTAGCTTATAAACCTCTTGCCAATGGAAATATTATGTCTTTAATTTTGGTAGCATTATTTTAAAACACATTGATTTGATTTGTTTCATTGGATGTGATGCCGTTTTCAACGGTATTTCCGACACATCGCGCAGACAGAACGCTTATTCTTAAATTTCTGAGTGACATACCGGTACTAGACTAGGAAATTTGCCTTTCTCAATGGCACTCCATCGTAACCACCACAAATAAGAATCGAAAGCTTACCACTGGATTACGGCAAATTCCTATATGTTTGCAAAGAAGCAAGCTCTAATTTTATAATGTCAGAAAAACATTTAACCTTAAAGCGATTGAAATCCAGATGGCACGAAAAAAAAAATCGAATTCGCCCTAAATGTTATTCTTTATGTTATCCAAGTAAAACCAGGGTAGAAAATGTATCGTTTTTTATCAATAAAGTGAACTTGAGTCGTTTTCAATTGTCCCGATGAAGGGGTTACTGACAGGGTAGAATTTGCGATGGAAAAAGTATCGAAAACAAGATAATGTAATATGTCAGTTATCATATTTTAATGCACCAAATAACAAAAATAACACTTATTTTCTTAAAATTGGATTTTTTTCCCGACAGTTGGGTATCTGGAGTTCAGTCGCTTTAACGTTGGTTGACAGCAGATTTCAGATTGAATAATTTGAACAATTTACCTGAAATTCTGTTCTTTCGATTCATTTGCTTTAAAAGAAAATCATGCAAAATTTATTTATCTATAAAATAGAGTTGAAGACAATTTCTTTTATCCCCGCAAAGTTATAAAAGTCTTCTGCTGCACAGGCATCGGATGCCTTTTGTACTAGGGAAAGGGTATAAGTTTAAGGGAGTAAATTTATCAAAACAGTTAAGAGTTATCCTTTACTGCAATCAATGAAGGACAATAGTTAACCGTGGGCAGGTAGATATGTTTGGTGAGTAAAGATTTGTATTGTTGTTTTTGATGTTGAATGTGATCTTGTGTCTGTGTCTTGAATTATTTACACTTAGTAAAACCTTTATATTTTAGTAAAATTAAATAATAAAGTTTTATACCTTTCCTGATTTAGACGCTTTTGCAGCTGACACCTTTTAAGAACAGTATGGGAAAAGGAGGAATTGTTAAATAATATGGAAACTCATTTTATATAATAGTATTTTAATTATTGAGTTGAGTTGAAAACATTGTAGTTTCTCTTTTGCCACAATGTTTTCAAAGCTGAATAGTCGTCTGCTGCGTCAAATGTTTTTAAAGCAGACTTTTCATAAAAGTTATTGTTCTAAAAAAGTGTCCATATTTCGTTAAAGTCCCTTTATTCTACCAAAACACTAATACAGTATTTCATGTCTATTTCATCAAGGCAGACATTAATGTTAGTTGATCCGCATGTTCTATGAGGAAGCGAATATCTTTACCAATATGAAGAATTAAAATAAATATCAAATCTTGACAAGTGACATTACAAATGATTTCAGAATATAATTCGATGTACTGCAATCTTAAATTATCGAAGTTTATACATTGTCATCTGCAGTAAACCATTTAATGAGGGAATGGGTTTAAATCACAGTTGACAACTGTATCCTACGACAAAATACCCGTAATTGAACCCTGTGTAAGACTTATCTAGTGTTGTAATCTTTTAACAGTTTCCTTTATACAGACGCTTTCTTAGGCCTCTAAAGCAAACTACTTTGGTAAACACTGTGGAACAAGGAGAAATAGTTCACCTTAGTGTCTATGTGAGACATATCTCTTTAACCCATGCCTACCAAAAATATGGAAAATCACTATAAATTAAAGTATAATTATTCAATAAAATTGACAACATTGTAGCAATTATAGCAAATATCACTTTTTAACACAAGGTATTCAAATGCCATCTTCTGCAAATGCTTGTGCAGGTGAAAGAGAACTAAAAGAGACAGAGGCAACTAATAATCTAACAACAAAACATAATATAGTTGGCATTCAATGACGACTTTAACAACAGCTGCATAAGCATATATCTTAATATGAAAAGGGAAAGTTTAAAATATTGTAGCGATATATGAGCAATGATGCTTTTTGGCACATTGTTTTTAAAAGATCAGATAAAAAATATTCCGCCTTAACCCATGCCTACCAAAAATATGGAAAATCTCTATCAATTAAAGTATAATTATTAAATGAAATTGCCAACATTGTAGCAATTATAGCAAATATCACTATGCCACAATGTATTCAAATTCCATCTGCTGCAAATGCTTGTGCAGATGAAAGAGAATTAAAAGAGACAGAGGCAACTAATAATCTAACAACAAAACATAATATAGTTGGCATTCAATAGAATATGAACCGCGCGTCACTGGTTCGATCCCCAGTCGCGGTGGTCATATTGGAGTGTCCATGGACAAGGCAAATTCCCTAGACAAGTACTGATTTGTTTGCCCATAGATCACGGATAAGTGAACTGTCTTGATGATATAACTGGAATAATGCTAAAAAGGGCGTAAAACCAAATAAAACAAACAGTAGTTGAAATTCCATTTAAAATGATCCTTGTTATTTTAAAATCTAATTAAAAAAATCTAATATGTAAGGAATTTAGTATGTTTATGAATAATATATCTCTATTGTTCGATATCTTGGTTAAACCCTACCCCACTCGCAGATGCTGTTTGAAACATCTTTAGCGAACGTCGTTTGTAAACATTGACTTCAAAAAAGAAATTGCTTTTGATGACAACGTCTTTTCCCTTTGCAACAATGCATTCAACTCATTTCAACAAATGTACCTTTGTATAAGGAGATTTCCTATAATTTTGCCTGCATGTTTTCAAAGTGGTCTACTGCTAAATACTGAACAATATACTATGATTATTTTATATCGATCGTGAGTCACATTTTATGTAAACTGTAAACCGTGATATAACTACAAATACTGTTGAAAACAGATTGAAACCTAAATTAATTTTTAAAAAATGCACACCAGTTAAACAAACTTTTGCATAGTCCAAAAAGTGCAGACTAAGCTGACCATGTACATATGCAATGTCATCACGACTAGCCTACATTTAGAGTCTTCATTTATAAAATTGCATAATATCTGATGAAAATGTAAAATTATCTCACTGGTTTCTTTCGAACTTTATTATACCTATCTCAGTGTATTTAAGTTTACAGGGAAGGGGAATATAGGAGTCACCATGTTGATTGGATGGTTAGTCGGTTGGTTAGTCCATTGTTCGTCCGCATCATATCTTACATACATCAAATATAAAAAAGACGTATTTGCTATAATTTTGGCGAAAATCCATTTGTTAAAGGAAAGATTAATAAAGCAACAGAGTTAAAAACGTTACAGTAAACGCGGAAATTGCTCATGATAAACAATTTCTTCTTTTGCCACAAACGTTTCAAAGGTTGTCTGCTGTAGATGCATCTAATTGAGATCTTCAGTTGGGAAAGAGTTAAAGAGTTATGCCACCTTGATTAGTTTAAACTTATTTATCTTACATTAATTGCGAAACAAGTTTTCAGCGTAATTAATCACTCTCGATTTCTGCTTCCTGGAGATTTAACCAGTTCTCGCACCATTTGCGCGGGAAATCAGAAAACAGAATCGAAGTCCGCTTATCACGGGATTCGAGCAAGGGACATTTTGTACGAGAGGCTGACGTTATACTTTAGCACCACTGTCGCCAACCTTGATTATTATACATGTACATAGTGTTATATACTAACATATGTGTTCATAACATTTCTCAGCATCCTCTTGGTGTAATTAAATGGATTTATATACAAAGAGCAGATATGGATATCCTTATAGCATGCCCATTGGATATTTTTAAGTAAAGACCACTTGATTATTATTGATATTATTATATACCAACAGTTGTATACATGCTATTTCTAATAATCCTCTTGGTGGTATTCAATGACATTTTATAGAAATAATCTTCAAAAAGTGATGTGCACATTCTAGAAGCATACCACTTGGAAGATATTTTATAATACGGAGTTTTGACCAATATCCTGATTAGCCATGATGGAAGCTAGAAAGCCTTGTCCCATATTTCCCTTATTTCAGGAAAAGTTGGAATATTTATCAAAAAAAAGATATATATAAACAGTTTTGGAAAACATTTGAAGTCACTATGATCAATCTCTACTTTTCCCGTAAAGTTTTAAAATTCGTCTGCTGAAAAGGCAAAAATATTGTGTATATCAAGGTAAGGGTTGCAGTTAACGGGAGGTAATTTGACTAGTGGGATTTTGTGGTGTTAAACGAGTTATCCTTTGCCTCGATCAAGGAAGTAGATAAGATAAAGTTCAATTTGGACAGGGTCGGACATTTTGTTGAAACAGAAAACTACGTCAACAAAAATAGATTTGAAATGAATATTGTGCTCTGCTAACTTTTTAAATTTGGTGAGTAATGATTTATGTAGTTGTTGTTTTTGATGTCGAATTTGATCTGTGTCTTGAATCATTTATATATAGCAAAACTCTAATATATTACTATTGCTTCCTTAAGCCTTTCCGACCAATAACAATTTACATCAGGCCACTATGAAAACAGATACGCACAAATATGTAAAATACTCTCTAAATGAAAGCATAATTCATGATTGAGTTGAGTTGAAAACATTGCGGCAAATGGAAACAAATGCTCACTATAGGGATACATTCTTTTCTCATAACGTTTTAAGTCGTTTGCTGCCAAACACGTTCTACTAGTAAGAAAGGGTTAGTCGTTTTTAAAGCAGAAAACTCTTTCAAATAGCAGTATTGTAAAGAGGTAAAGGTAAAGGTATCTAAAAAAATGTACATATTTGGTAAGATACAAGAGTCCATATATTCTACCCATACACAAATACAACCCTTTATTTCTATTTTATAAGAGGCGGTGGTATTTAATGTCAGTTGATCTGCAGTTTAATCTGAAAGATTTCTGGCTTGCTAAAACATGTGTGCTAATTTTGTATTGATACATATTTACCATCCGGAATATATTAAATATGAGCAAAATAATTTATAAATGATTTTCAGAATAGAATTGAAAAAGTTAATTTAATCTCAATTTGTTCCAGAGTGTACAAATGGTCGTTTAACAGGCGTATAGGTTTTATTTAAGTTGATATCTGTATCTTGCAACCTGTTTTGAACCCTGTGTCTATAGTTACAATATTTTAACCAAATACCTGTTAATATATTATGAAAGTCATCTGCGTTTAATGCAATTTTGATACAGAGTTCAATACACTATGGGAAAAGGAGACATTGCCTTTTAGAGCAATTCTTCTTTTTTCCATGATGTTTTCGAACATCATCCGCTGCAGATACGTCAACATGCGACTGATATTGTAACAGACATCAAAACTGTGAGGGTAAAGGAGAAATTGTCCTTATGAGCAATCTTTCCTTTTTTACCAATTTTTTTTTTTTAAAGTTGTGTGTATCAATTAGCATACTCATTCTTCTTTCTTCATTTTCACAAAAAGCAATTTAAGCCATATTTGTAACCGTCATCAGTGTACTGGGTTTGAGGATAAAAAGATTCTATAAAGTACCCATAACATAGGGTTTGAAGTTCGAACGATTATATTGTGTACCCTCACCATAAGGTTTGAACGTCAAACGATTCGATTGAGTACCCACACGATAGGGTTTGAAGGTCAAACGATTATATTGCGTACCCATAACATAGGGTTTGAGAATCAATAGATTATATTTAGTACCCATAACATTGGGTTTGAAGGTCGAACGATTCGAATGAGTACCCACACCATAGGGTTTGAAGGTCAAACAATCCTATTAAGTACCCATGCTGTTGGGTAAATTTAAGCATCAAACGATTCGATTGAGTACTCATACCATATAAGTTGCAGATCAAAAGATTCTATTAAGTAACCATAACATATAGTTTGAGGATCAAACGGTTCGATTGAGTACCTATAACATAGGGTTTGAAGGTCAAATGATTATATTCAGTACCTACAACATAGGGTTTGAAGGTCGAACGATAAAATTGAGTCCCCATAAAATAGCGTTTGAAGGTCAAACGATTCTATTAAGTACCAAAAAAATAAGGTTTGAGCATCAAACGATTCGATTGAGTACCCATAACATATAGTTTGAGGATCAAACGATTTGATTGAGTACTCATAACATATAATTTTAGGATAAAACAAATCTATTGAGTACCCATAACAACGGGTTTGAAGGTTACACGATTATATTGAGTACCCACAATACAGGGTTTAAAGGTCAAAAAATTCGATTGAGTACCCACACCATATAGATTGAAGGTCAAACTATTATATTATGTACTAACTTCATAGGGATTGAAGGACAAACGATTACATTGAGTATCCATACTATAGGGTTCGAGAAGGTTAAACGATTATATTGAGTACCAACAACATAAGGTTTAAAGGTCAAACGATTCTATTGAGTACCCATAACATAGGATTTGAAGATCAATCGATTTTTATTGAGTACCAACACCATAGGGTTTGAAGATCTAACGATTATATTGAGTACCCACAACATAGGGTTTGAAGTTCGTTCAAACGATTATATTGAGTACCAAAAACATATGGTTTGAAGGTCAAACAATTATGTTGAGTACTCACAACATAGGGTTTGAAAGTCAATTTTGTTTGTTTGTTAGTATCATGTAAAAAAAATTACAAGATTATTATTTATGAATTCTCCTTATATGCGTATGTTAAACTATTCAACATATTTGAAATACATTTGATGAATTTTTGACAATGAAGTAAAGTTCAATCTGTTTTACCCGATATATTTATAATAACATCCATACAAAAGAATCTTAGAAATTCCTTGTAAAATCTGGAAATTTTGACATATCATTTTAGCATTTTGTCCTTTTTTCAACACTGTTTTAAAAGACGATATTGGCATAGTGTGTAATATGTTGTCTGAATCAGGTAAATAGTTTAACCCTTTTCAACATAACCACATCTGCAGCAGTCGACTTTGAAAACCTCTACTCAAAAATATTGTAAATCTCCGTAAATGAAAGTGTATTTACTGAACAAATTTGAAAACATTGTATCAAAACGAGAAATGGTTCATTATGAGCAATTGTGCCTATTTTACACACTGTTTTCATAATTTGTCAATTGCAACCGCATCAGAACTGATCTGCAGGGGAGAAAGAGTTAAATCTCCATAATGATATACTAGCCCATTATACCCTGTCTTACAGAGCAATCAGACAAAGCTCTACACAAATGGTGTATTATGAGAACATGTGCCCTTTGCCACACTGTTTTCAAAATTCGTCAAATACAGACGCGTCATAATGAATCTGCAGGGGAGAAAGTGTTTAACATCCATAATGATATACTATCCCATTATATCGTGTCTTACCGAGCAATCATAAAAAGCTCTACATAAATGGTTTATTATAAGTTTTCAAAGTCTTATTTAACCCTTTCAAATATAAAGATGCATTTCGACATATATGCAACAGAGGCGCTTTGAAAACATTTATCTTAAAATTGGGAATTTCTCCTTATTTTTGCCTGGATATGTGAAAAGTCGTCTGCTTCAGACTCTAAGTAAGTGGGAAAGTGTTTAAAACTTAACCTTTGTCGTGGGTATGCAATAGAATAGTCTCAGCTCAACAGATATTCTTTCTTACGTTCAACAAAAGTCACGGTGACAAGCGTCATTCGCCTACCACCAATGAACAAACAGTATATGTGGAAAGGCAACTTATTGTTTTAGAAAGATTGCTGTGTTGTGCTATCAAAGGCAATGATACACATGGATAGGTGAACTGGCTTTAAAACCCAATCGGGTAATCAATATTTTGTGTACACATAGCATATGGTTGGATTTGATAAGATGATATGAAGTGTAGTGTATTCTTCATAACCCTTGCCTCTTACCACATTCTTCTCCAGATCAGATAAAATGTTTTCATCTTTAACACTTACTAACAGCAATCTGCACCAGACGACTTTATAATTATATTGGCAAAAATATTTAAAATCTCTATAAATAAAAGTATATTTATTAAATAAATCTGAAAACATTGTAGCAACAGGACAATTATTTATAAAGAGCAATTTCGCGCCTTTTGCCACAATGATTTCAACGGTCGTCTTGCTGCAGATCCTCTTAATGTTCCCTTTTGTCAAAAAATGTTCAACTCTATTTGATAATTAAAATTTCATTTGTGGAGATTTTCCATAATCTCGCTAAAAGGGTGTAAAAGTCATCTGCTGCAAATTTGTTGTATGCGGGAAATGTTATAATTTAACGCATCAGTATGCTTTCATAAATAAACTCTCCAGTCATTATTAAGGTTTATATAACTCATCAAAACAGTTAAGAGTTATCCTTTACTGCAAATCCAGGAAGCTCAATAGATACATGTAACCTTGGGCAGGATAAGACATTTGGTTAACAAACAATCCACCAAGAAAAAGGGATTTAAAGTTAATATTCTGGTTGGAGATCTTCCACGTTTGGTGGGTAATAATTTGTATTGTTGTTGAGATCGTTGAACTTTATCTTGTTTCTTTACGTTGAATCATTTACACTTAGAATAGCGTTTATCCCGTGGTAAAATTAAAAAAATCTATAAATGTTTTTTCTCTTTACACCTTTCTAGATATAGACGCTTTTGCAGCTGACACATTTTAAGAACAGTATGGGAAAAGGAGCAATTGCTAAGCATTCGCAATTTCTGATTCTATACCATTATGAAAAATTACAATAGATATATGATCTTTACAAATTACAATATGTATAATTTCAGAATATGATTCGATCTAATGCAATCTTAAATTATCCAAGTGTATAAACTGTCGTCTGCAATAAACCATTAAATGGGTAAATTGGTTTAAATCACAGTTGACAACTGTATTTAACAACAAAATACCCGTAATTGATCCTTGTGTACGACTTGTCTATTGTTATGATCTTTTAACATTTTCCTACATACATACGCTTTCTAAGGCCTCTGTAGCAGACTACGTTGGTAAACACTGTTGCAAAAGGAGAAATAAATCACGTTCGTTTCTATGGGGGACATCTTTCAAACACTTTAGAAAACATTAACAAAATTGTTATTAATACATTTTCTGTAATATTGTACTTACTTTAAACAAATGACAATAAGGTACAGGTTCAAACCATTTTACTAAACATTTGAAGAATAGCCTCCATCAAAATGATCTATGATAAATATTGTAAAATTCAGACCTTCGTTAATCGAATGGTCCTGTCTCCAACAAGGTTTTCAAAATATAACTGTGTCACAAAGAGTCATAAGTTGTCTGTATCGGGGAAAGAGTTAATCCTTTTCTACATCCATCACATCTGCATTAGACGACTTTCAAAACAGCTGCATAAGCATATATCTTAAAATGAAAAGGGAAAGTTTAAAATATTGTAGCGATATATGAGCAATGATGCTTTTTGGCACATTGTTTTCAGAAGATCAGATAAAAAGTATTCCGCCTTAACCCATGCCTACCAAAAATATGGAAAATCTCTATCAATTAAAGTATAATTATTAAATGAAATTTACAACATTGTAACAATTATAGCAAATATCACTTTTTGCCACACTGTTTTCAAATGCCATCTGCTGCAATTGCTTGTGCAGGTGGGAGAGGCTTAACAGAGTGAGAGGCAACCAATATTTTGATAACAAAACAAAATATAGTTGGCATTCAATAGAAGATGAACCATCCGTCCTTGGTTCGATGCCCAGTCGCGGTTGTCATATTGGAGGGTCCATGGACGATCACATTACCCAGACAAGTACTGCTTTGTTTACCCATCGATCATGGATAATTGAACTGTCTCGATCTTATAACTGAACTAATGTTAAAAAGGGCGTAAAACCCAATAAAACAAACAGTAGATGAAATTCCATTTACAATGATCCTAGTTGTTTTAAAATCTAATTGAAAAAACCTAATCACAATTGTTTGATATTTTGGCATTGAGCCTTCTTCAGGTTAAACCCTATGCATTTTGACGTATCTGTAGAGGACGTAGTTTGAAAGTACTGTGGTCAAAGAAGAATTTGCTTATGATGACAATTTCTTTTCATTTTTGTCACAATGCTTTCAACTCTTTTCAACAATTGTATCTTTGTATAAGGAGATTTCCTATAATTTTGCCTGCATATTTTCAAAGCCGTCTACTGCCAAGTCATGTTCAAGAAGGAATAATGCGAACATACTGAACAATAGAATATGATTATTATAACATGACCATAGGTATGAACACGATAAATAGTGAACTGGAAACCGTGATATAACTACACTTGAAAACAGTGTATTTAAGCTTACAGGGAAGGGGAATATATGATTCACCATGTTGATTGGTTGGTTAGCCGGTTGGTCAGTCTAGTCTGTCAGTCCATTATTCCTGTGCATCATTTTTCACACACAGCACATATAAAGCAGACGACTTTGAAAGCATTTAGGCAAAATTCCCTTCTTGTAAAAAAACCGTTTAATGAATGGACAGAGTAAAAAACGTAATAGTAAATGAGGGGAAATTGCTCATGATGAACATTTTCTTCTTTTACCACAATGATGCATCAAATTGAGGTCTGCATTTTAGAAAGGGTTTAAAAGTTACATTGATTAGTTTAAACTTATTTATTCAGCATCAATTGCGAAACAAGTGTTCAGCTTAATTCATCACTCTCGATGCCTGCTTTCTGGAGATTTAACCAGTTCTAGCATCATTTGCGAGGAAAATCAGGAAAAAATCAGAAAACGCTTATTACTGGATTCGAACGAGGGAGATTGTGTGAGAGAGGATGATTTTATACCCATGCACCACTGTCTCCAACCTTGATTAGTATACATAGTGTTATATCCCAATATATGTGTCCATGAAATTTCTCAGCATCCTCTGGGTGTAATTCAATGACATTCCTATACAAAGATAAGATATGGATATCCTTTTAGGTTGCCCATTGGATATGTTAAGTAATGGCGCCTTGATTATTATTTATATTATTATATACCAACATTCTAATTATCCTCTTTGTGGAATTCAATGACATTTTATAGAAAGATTCTTCACCAAGTGGGGTGCACATTCTAAAAGCATACCAGTTGGAAGATATTTTAAAATAGGGAGTTATGTGCAATATCCTGATAAGCCATGATGGAAGCTAGAAAGCCCTGTCCCATATTTCAGGAAAAGTTGAAAGATTTATCAAAACAAAGACCTGCTATATATACACATGTGCACGTCTGTGCAATAGATACAATTTAAGTACAGTAGTGTAGATCTAGCAATATCTCCTCCATTCCCCCTCTGTAAACAAATAAGCGATAATTATTTACAGATATTACGATCCCTACCTTAAGCCTTTCCGACCAATAACAATTTACACCATACGACTATGAATACAGATACGCAAAAATATGTAAGAAACTCTCTAAATGAAAGCATAATTCATGATTGAGCAGAGTTGAAAACATTGTGGTAAATGGAGAAAATGCTCAGTATAGGCATACAATTTGTTCTCATAACGTTTTAAGTAGTCTGCTGCAGATGCACTAAACGCTTTCTACCTGTGGAAAAGGATTAAATGTTTTTAAAACAGACAACTCTTTCAAATAGCAATACTGTTTAAAGGTAAAGGAATCCAAAGAATGTGCATATTAGGTCAGATTCAAGAGCTGCTATGTTTTACCAAAACACAAATTCAACCCTTTATTTCTATTTTATCAGAGGCAGTCTTAAATGTCAGTTTAATGTGAAAGATTTTCGGCTTGCTAGAACATGTGCTAATTTTGTATTGATATCTCTTTACCAACCAAATTATGTGAAATATGAGCCAATTAATTTTAAAAATTATTTTCAGAATAGAATTGGAAAAGTTAATTTAATCTCAAATCGTTCGAATGGGTACAAATGTATGGGGTTTTATCAAAGTTGATAACTGTATCTTACAACCTGTTTTGAACCATGTGTCTATAGTTACAATCTTTTAACTAAATACCTGTTAAGATATTATAAAAGTCATCTGCTTTTATTGCAATTTTGATACAGATTGAAAACACTATAGGAATCAGTGGACTGTAAAAGGAAAAGTCAACATTGCTAATCCATTTACTTCATGGCTAATTAGAAGACTATTCTGTCAGATGTCTTGATAAAGAGGAATAAATTGATAGTTTACCGGCCCATAACACCTCCCTTATCTTATTGAGGTATAATGTCGTTCAACATATAAAATTACCAAATTAAACCCTATGTTGTAGGTACATATAATAACTGCCTCACTTAGACTATTCCATTGGGTACTCAGAGCCTAGGGTTTTAAGGTCAAATACAAACTGAATAGTTTATTACTGCAAGTAAAGAAATCTTGTGTTAAAGGAAACACATATTTATGATCGGCTAGTTCTCAACTTTTGTTTCCGAGTCAAATGACAAGACAACATATCATTGTTTTTGCAATATGGACCCTCAAACACTTTAGAATACATGTTAATCTTAACAAAATGATTAGTAATAAAATGTACGTTACATGCTTATCTTAAACTAATCAACTAATAATTTCGCCTGTGTCACACTGTTCCAAAGACCGTCTGAAGATGCATTAGAATAGGTCTGCAGGTGAGAAAATGTTAAACCTCATAAATGTTAATGTCCGTAGCATACATATATATATCCTTTTAACATGCCTGACAATAAAATCATCCAAGCTCCAGTTCAATGGCATATTTTCTACATAACCTTTTTTTATATTGACACAAGGAGAACCCTATTCAATAGATTCACTTATATTTATAGAGGTTAACCATATGGTTGGATATTTTTGTTTAAAGTCGTCTGCTTCAGATTCTTAGTAAGACCGAAAGTGTCAATGAAGACGATCAAGTTATGTTTGTAGGAATGAAGACAAAAATATGTAAGATACTCTCTAAATTATAGCATAATTCATGATTGAGTTGAGTTGAAAACATTGGGGCAAATGTAGATAATGCTCACTATAGGCATACATTTTTATTCTCATAACGTTTTAAGTCGCCTGCTGCAGATGTTGGAAAGGGTTTATTGTTTTTGTAGGAGACAACTCTAACAAATAGCCATGCTGTTTAAAGGTAAAGGTATATAAAAATGTACATATCGAGGGCTTGGCGTGAAACGGTTGTAACTAAAATTGCTATTTTTTTACCAAGGTTTATCACCTCGCCATAAAGTCTTTATAAACGTTAACTCTTTTTTCTTGGTAAACAATGGATATTTAGGTGCCATTGCTCGTTCTGAGCAATGGCATCTAAATTTGCATTGTTTACAAAGGGGTCAAAATTGCCCCTAAATTAGGGTTTTCAAAATAGCTTTTTAGTTACAACCGTTTCACACCAAGCCCTCGATATTTGGTAAGATTCAACAGTCCCTGAGTTTTACCAAAGCACAAATACAACTCTTTATTTCTAATTTATAAGAGGCAGTATTTAATGTCAGTTGATCCGCAGTTTAATGTGATAGATTTCTTGCTTGCTAGAACATGTGTGCTAATTTTGTATTGATACATCTTTACCATCCAAAAGATATAAATCATGAGCCATTTAATTTATAAAAGATTTTCAGCATACAATCGGAAAAGTTCGTGAAATCTCAATTTCTTATCAAAGTTTTTAACTGTATCTTACAACCTTTTATTGAACATTGTGTCTATATTTACTATCTTTTAATAAAATACATGTTAAGATATTATAAAAATCATCTGCGCTTTCATTGTAATTTGATACAGAGTTCAAAACACTATGGGAAAAGGAGACATATTGTAACATATTGGAACACTTTGAGGGTAAAAGAGAAATTGTCCTTACGAGCAATCTTTCCTTTTCTACCAAGTTTTTATTTTTAAAGTTCTTTGTATGCATTTACTTTCACATTCTTCATTCTTCATTTTCACAAAAAGTAATTTGAGACAAAGTCAACTTTGCTGATCCATTTACTTCATGGCGTATAAGTAGACTATTCTGTCAGATATGCCTTGATAAAGAGGAGTAAATCGATAGTTTACCGGCATATAATACCTCTCTTACCTTATTCAGTCGTACACTATATGTTGTTACCAAATTTAAACCTATGTTGTATGTACTCATAAGAACTGCCTCACTTAGATTATTCTATTCGGTACTCAGAGCCTAGGGTTTGCAGGTCAAATAATGATTGAAAAACGCCCCTTATCTAGAGCTCTGAATTACTTATATTTTATAAACATGATAAGAATCATGACAATTGAAACTGAGGTAATTTATTGTTATAAGTAATGAACTGTTGTGTTAAAAGGACATATATTTATTATCGGCTAGTTCCCACATTGTTTTTATTTGTTTCCGAACATGAAAATTATCTTTCCGTGATTGAAGTGACAAAACAGAATATCATATTGTTTGTAATATGGACCCTCAAACACTTTAGAATAAATGTAAATATTAACAAAATTATTAATAATAAAATCTACGTTACGTGCTTATCTTAAACTAATCAACGATTTCGCCTGTGTCACAGTGTTTCAAAGACCGTCTGAAGATTCTTCAGAATAGGTCTGCAGGTGAGAAAATGTTAAACCTCATAAATGACTCGAGCATACATGTACCAGTCCTTTATAACATGCTTGACAATGAAATCAGCCAAGCTCTAGTTCAATGGCATATTTCAAGTTTTAAAATCTTATTTTAACCTTGCCCACATAAAACATTTTGATATGTTACAAAAGGAGAAGCCTATTAAATATATTCACTTCATTTATAGAAGTTTATCATATGTGTGTGTATATGTTTTAAAAGTCGTCTGCTTCAGATTCTTAGTAAGAGGGAAAGTGTTAATGAATACTCATTAGAAAAGTATCGACGTGGCCGTCTATCGGAGTACCCACATCATAGGTTTGGATTGGTCATTTGATATAGATTGTAGGAGAAAGACATGTGTACTTTTCATAATACAGGCCTCTAATAATAGTTTTCTAATCAAGACTAGATAAAAAGTTATAATCTTTAACGCTTTCTCAAGACAAATCTGCACGAGACGATGTTGAAAGTATAAAAGGCAACATTATAGAAAATCTCTTTTAATAAAAGTATAATAAAAATAAAAGCATTAAAGCAAAAGGAAGAATTGCTTCTTATGAGCAATATCACCGTTTGTCACATTGTTCTTAACAGTTTTCTGCTGCAGATTCGTTAAATACATCAAGATCAAGTTCTCCTATTGTCACAGTATTTTCAATCCTTCTTAATAACTATATTTTCATCTATGGAGAGTGTCTATAACATTGATAATACTATCTAAACGTAATCTGCTGCATAATTGTTGTATGTGTGACAGGGTTGAATTCATCACATCATTATACTTGCAAAAGATAAACTCACCAGTCAATAATGAAGTTTATTTTAAACCTTACATCAGAAGAAATCAGAAAGTTATTTCCATGTAATTTAAATTTAGATTGTTTTGCTTTTTTCAGGTGTTATTGACTGACAGTTTTAAACATGGCAACACATTCATCCATATACGGATCGGATGAAACCTATTTCCAAGACTGTGATGTGTGCAAATTTCAGAATGTGACCTCCGAGGCGGTGTCCTACTGTACGATTTGCAGCGAGTATCTGTGCACGGCATGTGATAAAGCCCACAGAGGTTCAAAGTCCACTAGGAACCACACACTTCTGGCGGGAAGCAATCTGCCATCTTCATCAACTACGGCTAAACAAACATCGCCGATCATGTTTTGCGAAGAGCATAAAACAATGATTGTTGATATGTATTGTACAATCCACGATGAAGTTATTTGCAGTGCCTGTAAGATAACATCTCATAGAACGTGTAAAATAACTGACGTTATTCAGCAGACGAAACAGACGAAGAAAGATGGTTCTTTCAATAGAACAAATACAGATCTGGAAGATTTGAAATCCCAGTATGACAACATGAAAGCAATGAAAAAGAAAGACAAAAGTAGTTTTAAATCACAGCTAGATAAATGTCTTAAAGACATGCGCCTGGTACGAAAAGAAATAAATGAAACATTAGACACCATAGAAAAGACTCTATCGAAAGAAATCAAACACGCTGATGAAAATGCAACCAAAGACATAGAAAGTCATATAGCAATAGTTGACGATGTCTTATCTCAAATTATGGAAAAACTGAAAAACCTTAAAGAAAGCGAAAAAACACAAGACGATCAAGTTATGTTTGTAGGAATGAAGAGGGCTATCATTGCACAACATAAATACACTGACACAATGGCAAAAATACAACAAGATATAAATCAAACTGAAACTACATTTAAGCTAAATGACAGCCTATACAATGCTCTAAAACAACTGCAGTCTGTGGAAACAGTCCTTGTTGACAGACAGTGTTTAAGAGATGGCATTGCATATGGACGTCAGAAATCTCTGTTAAACATGTCCATATCCGGTAGACGTGACATAGATATTGGGAAAACAAATGTAGTTGGATGTACTTTTATGCCTGATGGCCATCTCGTACTCTGCTGTGATAATAACGGACTCAAACTACTTGATAAGGACTTCAATATCAAGTCCCAGTTAACTGTAAGTGCAATGCGTGCAGCAATCATCAATGACAATGAAATCATTGTTACACAAGGTGTTTATATGCAGATCCAGATAGTTACGATATTTCCACAGATGAAAGTGAGTAAAACCATGAAGATGGATATACCCTGCTATGGTGTAGATGTGTATGGTGATGAAATCTATGTGACCTGTTATGACCGGCGTAAGGGTGAGGTACGGGTACTTAACATGTATGGTAAAGTACAGCGTACACTGGGTCTGAATAATGGTAAATATATGTTTACACGGCCTTACTATTTGACCATTAACAATGATGGAAGTAAAGTCTTTGTATCAGACTCGGACACTGGCACTATCACATGTCTGGATACACAAGGTCATCTGATCTACCTGTACTCAGACACTGGATTGGGCTATCCACAAGGAATGTATGTGGATTGTGAAGGTAACCTGTTAGTCTGTGGTAATAGTAGTAACAATGTACATGTAATTGGACAAGATGGAAGAAAAAAGAAAACTTTGTTGTCAGAGGCAGAAGGTGTGATGAACCCATTGTGTATAGCGTTCAGACGGAGTGATGGCTGTCTGGTGGCCGCAATGGACTATAACAAAACAAAAAAATCACTCATCAGTTACACGGCTAAATAATTCTAAATGTTTAACGTATACATCGGCTGTTTATAGTCACACATTGACCGTATTGGTACATTTACATTAATGAAATCAAGCCAAAGTCATAACAATCTTTGTGATTTTTTAGAGCAGCCAGGATCAAGATCAGTGTGTACCTCCAATCATTTTAATCATGGTCGTTCCCGCTCCCCATTCAGTCCGTCACACATTAAACACTCATCTTTAATATTGGTGAATGAAATGATCCCGTCGAAGGGAAAAGTTACAAGTTTACATTTCTGAACCGTGCTTTCTAATCAGCTTTGGCATCTGCACAGTCTTTTCAGAATACATACTTGTAGTAGTACTTTGAGAAAAGTGTAACTCTTGATCAGAATGTTCAACTACAAATGCAGATTTTAATCTTTTTGCTTGGACAGGCTCAAATATGTACTCTGATCTTAACCCACATTATATTTAGTTAAGTTCTCCTGTAAGCAAACAAACGGATTGAGCTCCAGACAGACATTATCACTCCATAAACTGTATATGCGATGCAATTCAGCCGCAAAATAGTATAGGGAAAGGAGAGATTACCCTTATAATCAAGGTTTTCTTTTTCCAATATGTTTTCTAAAAAAGTACATTCAGTGAGTTATGGTCAAAATTGCAACAAAACATCTGATCAAACATGATCTCAGAATATAGAACTAATCATCGTCCTAGGTCCTACGCTGTGCGAAATAACATTATTTATTGTGTATGTAATGTGATAGTTTAAGGTTTTGTGTTTTGAAATAAAATGTGTAAGTATTTCATAGAGAAAATTTAGACGCAGATACTCCTTTTGCAACAATGTTTTTTAAGTCTTTTCAATAGCTATGATTTAATTTATAATATATTTCATATTTTGACCTCGAAGTCATTTTCTGCAGAGGTGTTGTATGTGGGGAAGAATAAACGTGTATCTGCTGTGAAATCAAAGGTGCAACATGTGAATTCTGGAAAACCTAATCATTTTGCTTTAATTGTGGCAAATAAGAAATTCCTCATCACATCTAGCATTATGTTGCATACTTGTCAGGCAATCTGATTATGAAATAAATGGTTTCTTAAATTAACTTGCAAACTCTATTGTATAAGACTTTATTTTCTTTTGATATCTGTAAAGTACAAAATGTGTTATATACTGAATGAAATATGTGTTCTACTTGAAACCTATTTTATAAAATGAATGCTCTTTTCCCTCTTTTTTTTCAATTGAAAAACCTGTTACACATAAATGCAAAATATATTATATATATTTCCTTTTTCTCAATATATAAAACATTGTAATGTAATGTATTATTGTTTTAGTATTTCAATTGCTGGATATGTTCTGTTGTTGATATGTGGATGTTTTTTTTTACATTTGCTAAACATTTCTGACTAGACAGGCTTTGCAGATACTTGACTTTTCCTGAAAGACACAACTTTCAGAGTATTTGCTGTTTCTGCTTCGCATCATAGCTGACACGCGCTAATCAAAGGCTGTCAATTCAGGGGATTTTAGTGTTTTTTTCTTTCAATAAACTGACATAAGTCATTCGTCATTCGTTTTCCACCAATTAATATGCCAAAGGCATGTGTTACAGTTAACAGTCAGGATATTCTTTTGGAAATACTTTTTCAACTATACGAAGATTGATTGAGGCTTAACGCCGTTTTAAACAAATTGTCATTCATATCACAACGGCCAGTTCACCTACCATGCGTTTCCTAGCTTTCTAACACCAGTAATCCACACAACAATCTTTTCAAGCAACTGGCTGCTTTTCCACATAGACTGAAAGCCCATTGGTGAAAGACGAATGACGCTTATCACAATTACTTTTGTCAAACGTCGGAAAGGATGTTGGCCGAGCTGGGATTCGAACTCGCAATTGATTGATAGCTCGCTACCGAGGATCGGCAGATATTCGATAAAAAACTTATTTATCTAATAATATATAAATTTATAATAAAATCATCCAACATATTTTATGTGTACATTCTGTTTTACACTAGAATAAAATTATATAACAAAGTATTCGTACATTTTGTTTTCCCTTTTAAAACATGTAAAACTGACCTTTGATGCCTCGTAAAACATACATGACTGACCAATTTATCGTGATCAGTTTCTCCTTTTACTCTTCCCCACCAACAGATGCACTTTAACGACTTTTAAAAAGCTTTTAAAACATCGTGACAAGAAGAGAATTCGCTTATCAATAGCAACTTCTGCATTGGCCACAATGCTTTGATTCATATTCAATAATTATAATTTCAAATACAGAGTTTCATTAATCTTCGTCAATGTTGAAAGCCGTCTTCTGTAGATTTGTTTTATGGTGGAAAGGATGGTTTTTCTTCTGCCTCAGATCAAACACGTACTTACAATTATCAGATTGTTGCATTTTCTTCTTTACATCACATGCATTTTGAAAACATTATGGAATGAGAGTGTTCAAAAAGGTAATGTGTTGTCTGCCAATTTGTCTGGAAGGGGAAGTGTGATGGACGGAAGGAAAGAAGGCTGAGAAGTGATACCTATGTGTCACTCTATGATTTAACATGTACTTCCAATTATCAAACTGTTGCATATTCTTCTTTACAGCACATGGTTTTTGAAAACATTACGGAATAAGAGTGTTCGAAAAGATAATGTGTTGCCTGCCAGTATGTCTGGAAGTGAAAGTGTGATGGACGGAAGGAAAGACGACGGAGAAGTGGTAGTGTCCCACTACCTAGGCTGCTGACACAAAATGATGATTCAGCCCATGTAAAATGATATCTCCTATTCCTACAATGTCTCCAACACTGCAACAATATCAAGGAATCCATGGACTATGAGTAAACGTTTAGTTGCATTGATACATACAACTGTTTAAAGGAACGTCGTTAAATGTATATCTACCTGTCACGTTCTTACCGCGTATCTACTTTGACAGATGTTCTATCGTCATCTGCCGATTATTCTGTCTTTGGATTCAGCGATACTCGAAATTACTCCTAAAAAACATTAATAAATTCAGGATGTTTCATTCAAATATGCCATAAACTAAGAGTGTAGAAAGGAACATTTCTTAGTCTGGTACGAGTTTGTTCACCAAGGTATTATGCATAAGTGTTCTATCACCATGATATAATCAGGAACGTAGATCTACATTCCTGATATAACTGAAATGTTTCAAACGGCGTTAACCTCTAAGAAGGCAAACACACAAACAAAGAAACATATGTTGCCGGCAGTAGATAGGTCAGATAGATATAACAAATCAAGGCTCAGACAGACAGACATACAGACACACAGATAGATTGCCAAATGACAGATACTGATTTATAAGTGACTTACAAACAGGCGACTCCAAAACACAGTTTTGATAGCTTTCTGTCTGCTTCTGCACTTCATCATAATAATTGGATTTGTTAAATATATCATATTCTATTTATCAAAAGTAGAACGCAAAAGATGTTGCTAATGCATAATTGATACCATCGAAGTCAACGACATTGTCACAGGATCACAACTCTTACCCACGTACAGACGTTGTTACAAAAGGATAAGCGTTGTCAGAAAAGGAGCAATAAATGCTTTAATTATGTTTTTTGGGAACATTGCATACGGCGTCTCACGGTCTGCCTCAAAGACAGGTTTGAGAAGGTTCCTTTCAATTAGGTTTAAGCACAAATGGGAAAGTTTAATAAATGTAGTTTAATTATTCAGTCAAATCGTTGAGGATTTATGTATGTCTCAACCAATGACTCGGTCACCCTAGATAAAAAGGGAGATGACTCTTCTTTCGTCCAAATTATCTCTCTATTATCAAACGAATCTCTTTGTTGTCAGTACTCAAAATAACTGTATGAGTTGGAAAAACTGTTTGAGTATCCACAGCATAGAGTTTGATGCTCAAATAAACATCCAAGAAATTGTAATATTTCTTTCTGAATGTCATCTTTTTAGATTATTTCATTTGACTCAGTGTCTGGTCGAGTTAAAAAGTATGGACACTTCTTAAAGTTTCTTAAGTCTTTAATATTCAATATAGTCACAACATGCAGCAATAAAATGGTAGATGAACAGATTAAAAGAGCAAATATTTCATATCCAGCTTAACGTTATAAAAAAACCCATATGCAACTTATGATGTAATGTACATGAACAAAAAATCGCATTATAATAAACATAAATTATGGACATATAAATATTATAATATGATAACATTGAACTGTCGCATTAAGAATACATGACAAGGTAAGTTTACATAGAAATTCAACGTGTTTACCTATCAGCATTGTGATCGCGCCGGTTCAATGTACATGGACAAAACTCTTCATCCTTTTACACATACAGATGCATAAACTGCACAAGTTTGCCTAGATTTGTTCAACGTCGTCTGCTGTATATTTGTCGTATGTAGGTAAATGTGTGGACATAAATACTGATTGACCTGCCAGCATAATGACTGCAATAATGCATTGTGCATCATAGACAATAATCGGACAACTGAACATGACAATTATTAACCCTCTCCAACATACAGCATATCTGCGGTAGACAAAACATATCTCAAATCTCTATAAATTAATAATGTATAAATATTAAAAAGAGTTGAAAATAGTGTGGAAAATGAAGGAATTGCTTATAATAAGCAATGTCTCCCTTTTGCCACAATGTTTTCAAAAGTTGTCTGCTGCAGAGGCTAACAAAAGAGCCATTATGTAGGAAAGGGTTAACCCTTTTACACACCTAAATGCACATTTTTCACATCTACAGCCGACTCTTGTAAACATTATGCATGAAAGGAGAAATAATTTCTCAAAATGAGCTAGTTATGCTTTCGCAACAATTGTCATCCGTATGATTCAATAATAGCTTTTTTATCAAAGTATTTTTATCATGTGTTTTCCGAGTCGTTAATTTATACTTTTGCCTGCAATGTTTCCAACTCAAATTTATAATTACAATTTATTTATCGAGAGTTTTCGTACTTATGCCGAGATGTTTTCAATCCTATACAATCATTACTTTTTATATCTTGATGTTTTAAAAATCATCTTGAGCAAATGGATATCTCACTTCCTGATCAATGCATTGTATTTGAGCCCATACATTGCAGAACGTAGAAATTGGCATTTATGATCAACCTGCTCTGTTTTATCAGAATCAACACAAATTGACTGAAACTTCAAGATAGCTTAAGTAAGCAATGTCTGAACAGTGAATACATTGATCAGACAGTGTAAAAAAGCCAACATGACACTGACAGTATCTGTTCTAAAAATACCAGTTATCTTGAAAATTGGACCTGTACTTTTGAAATACATAATGTAGAGTGAAAACCATTGCGGAAAACAAACTTATTTCTCTCATATGATAAGGCATGATACAAACATAACTAACACAAGCATGTATTTGTAAAACGTCAAGGGGAAGTTCCCCTATTGGGATCAACATATAGAAAATTTGTGACGAGTGTATATAAATATATTTTATGAGTCGATTGCTTTGATAACATCTTAACAAAAAAGGGTGAAAATCGTTTGATAAGTTGTAATCGCTTGATAATGAAAGCAGTTCAGTCTTATGCCAGGTTGATATTACAGTGGCTTAAGTTTAGATGTACTGTGTACTTGACAAGACAGGACAGGAATTTATACAGTTCTATGTTATTCGGTTTTTAGGGTAAGACGGATTGAGATTGGATTTCGGGAAGGCAAACATTATAACCACCTGCAATTTGTAATCATACATGTGTATTTGATATTCAAGCAACATTCACGCTTAATTAAAAGCTATTGTACCAAAATGGCTTTTAAAATCCGTCTTAACCGAATTTGATATGAAGAGATTTGTTTCAAACAACACCCTGGTGCGTTAAATAATCGGGGTCATACTTTTACAGAATTAACAGGAAACTGCAAAGTATTGTACCCTTTCTAACATACAACAAATCTGCAGCAGATCGCTTTGAAAACAAAATTGTAGAAAAAAAAACCTACAAAACTATATCCATGTACATGTATATTCTTTATAGGAAGTATTGGGGCAAAAGGCTCATCATGAGTACTTTCTCCTTTTGACATAGCGTTTTGGAAACTCATCTTCGGTAGATATGCCAAATTCATTTGTAAGTGTGAAGGAGTTAAAACATGCTACTTGTTTTTCACAAATCCTACAGACAACTTAATTGTGAAGATCAATATCTAACAAATAAAACTGTTCTAACAAGTGTAAATGCTAAAATAAAATTTGTTCAGAGACATCAAGTATGAATACCACATGACATTCACACAATTCTCATAGTCTTTGTTCAATTAGTCAAATTAAGAGTACATGAAACCCTCTGCACTGTTTTCTAATTAACCAGAGCAGGTTTCAAGAAACTCCCGTTAAGTAGTATCCATTGTATCCTTAAGTTTGGATGCGAATTCAGGTGTTTTTCTAAACATGCATTACTATGTTATGGTTTGTTTTCGCAAATCGCTGCTCAAATACACACTTCGTATTACCCAGGAGTATCACATAAACCAACTCACAGAGTATAATTACTCCTATGATAGCTTCACCATATACAAGTGTATCACAGTATGTCGAAACACCAGTCACATCACCAACTCGTGTCCTTTATTTATTCGGTTTTGTAGATAATCCGTAAACTGACAAGTCCAGTACTGTAATTTGAACAACACAAGCATTTATCTGATACTTCACTGATGTCTTAACCATGCGGACAACTTTCGGAAACATTGTGGTAGAAGGTTAATTTGCGCATGATATATAGAGATAACATTTTCGCCTAGATAAAAATCATCTTTATAAATAAAAAAAGTTATAGAATGAAGTTGAAAATGTTGTGACGAAAGGAGTAATTACGCATCATGAGTAATTTCTTCTGTTGTCACAATATGTTCAACAGTCGTTTACAGCAGAGGCATCAAAATGTGTCTGCATGTGAGAAAAAGCTTCAGAAGTACCAGGGACTAGAACCTATATGTATATGGATGATAAGATGAACACTGACAAGTATGTCACAGTTCAATTCTGAGTCAAGTCATAGAAGTGTTCATTAACTCAATCATGTGAAGGGCACAGTAAGGTCAAAGTGCAAGAGGTATTACTCAACACTATTGAACTGATCCTGATTTTTTTTAAATTGATATGTGCTTTTAACATGAATCAAATTTGTAACTTGAGATTTGTTTTTAAAAAAATACACATGATCGTTATATCAACATATATTTTAAAAGTTGATGATAAAACATGAAAGTCATTAATAATAATAATAATAATAATAATAATATATATATATGAGCTGCAACGCGCGATCTAAGATATCTGTAATGAGATCATATTACGGAACATTGGTAAAGAAACTAGTATGGCGTTACTTCTATTTTTTGACAAGAAACATCTAGGGCGAAATTACATGTAATAAGACAGTGAACGCTCTGGTAAGAATATGAATGCACAAGCACGCATGCGTATTCACTATACGCAGAAGCATTATATTAATGTATTGCTCAAATGTCAGTATCAGATCAAATATAGTAATATAAACTCAAACTTAACTTTTCATATAAATCCAAAGTACAGTTCCAAGTAACTCTTTCATGATCACAATTGTCATGTAGGTTTCGACAATGTAGGTTGTATCGGCGATGAGTTCTTGAATCATCTTCAAGAAAGCGTCCAGCTGTTCACTTACAAAACATGTATAAACATCCTGTTATAAACATGTAAATGACTTAATCCAAACCATTTATTATTATTGTTAATCTCCATTGTCCTCCTTGACACTTTCATTCACAATTGCCCATCCCAGTTTCTCTCACTTTCCCATTCCTCTGTTTCGTAGCACTCACCTTTCCCATGACTTTCCTACCCTTGCACTGATTTGCTCTTATAGGGAGGCGGTGGACATATTTTCGGTCATGACTGGCAAGTCAGGTAAATCTACTCTTAAATCTGTAAAACAATAGAACCGATTTAATATCTTTGTTAACTGTTTACGACATACAATACAATACAATAATGTCGTCCCAGTAGCAGACGACTTTTGGAAGCATTATGGCAAAAGTATAATTTGCCATAATGTGCATTTTCTTGCCACATTGTTTTCAACTCTATTAAATGTATGCAGTTTCATTTACAAACATTTCTATATTTAAGCCAAGATTATTTCATAGTCATTTGATGCAGGCGTGTTGAATGTGGGAAAGGATTAATGAGAACATTCTTCATTTGCTACAACTTAATTAAAATATTTAACTACCATCATTTGCGGATAGTTTTCATAATTTTGCCACGATGTTATCAGATATATCGTCTGCTGAAAATGTGTTGTATGAGAAAGGTTTACTGAGATGTGAGAAAGAAAGCGTCTGTATGAGTTAAAGGTTAAATACGGATTAACATAATACTTTCTAAACCTTTTCAAAGTGGTATGTTTGTGTGAAAGTCACCATACTTCCATCAATGGAGGTACATATACAATAATGTTAATGCGGTCAAAATTGTTAAATGGAGACTAAACCGTCGAATAATATACATGTTAATAAACAATTCCTCTGGAATGTAAAATGATATACATGTTTAAAAACCAATTCTTCTGTCTCTATTGGGGAAAATAGTTTCGCAATTTCTCTAGAATGTAGAATAATATTACCTATTTCTCTGAGATGTAGGACATAATGAATAGGTATGAACAATTTCCTAGCTCAATACTATAACATGTAGACGGAAAAGTAGAATAACCATTTCCCTGGTCAATATTATTTAACAGATACGGGAATTTATATAAATTGACACCCAATGCCAGATTTCCTTTGTGAGATCAATGTAAAGTTGACCTTTGAACTTTATTAAGGTGACTTATAAACTATAACACACCTGATCATTGCACAAAGGGGCTTTATTTAAAACGGCTTGAAAACAAGAACTCATTTATTCATTTCCCACATAAAAGTTATCTGCAACAGAAGACTTTGAACACATTAAGGTAAACATTTGGAAATCTCCTACTTATAAAACGATAAAAAAGGAGATTTCTGATGTTATTTTTACCATTTATCTTATTTTATTTTTTATTTAAAGTGATTAGCTTTGATAGTATTTCAGGAAAGATTGAAAGATCTGTAAAAGCGGTTTTGAAATAGAGTTGAGGTCGTGAATAGCAGTTTCGCCAGTTCCCTCATCGTTAAAACTTTTCTGCTGTATTGATACATCAGATGGTGATTGTATCAGGGAACGGGTTAAATTTCAGGGAATTTAATTCAGTAGACATAAATTGTTGTGTTAAGAGTTACGTTTTACTGTAATCAAGAAAGTGAAATAGTTGGACAGGCTAGGACATTTTGTTAAAGAAAAAAAAAACACCAATAAGACAAATTTGAATTGAATATTTTTAAAATGTGTTGAGTAATGATTTCGTTTGTTTTTGATGATGAATGGTATCTTATGTTTATCTCTTGAATCATTCACACTTAGTTTAAAACTAACTTTTTTGTGTAATTAAAAAAAAGGAATATTTCATTTTCTAAGTAGTTTTATTCTGTTTCAATAATAAGCTGCATTCTTTATAAATCTGACATTTCCTTTCTTACCCAATTTTTAGCAAATTAACAGCAGACGACATAGAAAACATCTATGCAGAATTTTGAAT